>CM062813.1:1110603153-1111203153 GCA_031772625.1 Pinus tabuliformis
TAAAAATCAGAGATACCTGTTACCAGAAGGTTAGCAAGAGTTTCAGGAAGGATTCCTAGGATATGTGTCGTCGTTTTCCTTTATGTTTCGAGGACTTCGGGACGAAGTCCATTGTTAAGAGGGGGTGTATGTAGTGCCCACTCTAGTTTTCCTGACCTTAATACGACATTATCTTAGACACTTTATTCTTCGAGGACCTCAGATTGAGGATCTGGACCCATGACACTATTATTAGCGATTGAGATATTCATGGTTGTGATGTTTATGAATGCTTTCCATTGATATTATGATAGCATGAATGGTTATGTAGCTTATCTATCAGTATTCTGATGATTGCAATATTAAATAGTTAAGTTGGTCTCTATTTGAATTTATGATGAGGGTAGTAAAGAATATGTATGCACTCTACTAAAAGCATAATGAGGATAAATTTGATGGATAGGTATATTTCTACGATGTTACGATGTTGATAGCTTAATGAATAGGTATGTTTCCATTGATGATTATTGATGACAGCCATGAGGGATGTGTCCCCTATGTTACCTACTTCCTTTAGTTCAGACTTACAATGGACAATGATGTGAATGACCAGGAATTGTTAATGATGCTATTATGATAATTGACTAACATTGAGAAACCTTGTTACTGATGATTATTGAGTATGGTAGGAAACCATCAGAGGCACTCGCATATCACATGTCGATGACACATGGTTTGATGAAAATTCATATTATTTTATCTTTTAAATTCTAAGTCGATCTTGAAATCTTCCATATATGTTTAACTATATTTTGATGATATGTTAATGGTTGCAGACATAGATTAGTTGCTTGACCGAATGACCCACATATGGGTGATGGGGTTGTACAAGTGGATGGAACTACATGGGAGGGTTGGGACAGAGTCCCTGATCTCACCCACTAGCACTCCCGCCGTCACTTGGGCTGGAAGGGTTGAAACACCTTCGCCTTGAAGATCATGATGCCATGAAGGTAGGTCCCAAAGTTGGGTCACTCATGAGGACTTTACCGGGGGCGCGCATCAAGGCGGATTCCTTGATCCCCGACACCATTAGTCTCACTATAGCAGGCAACATAGGAGATGATAGTGGTCTATGACATTGCACTATACTTTCCCCTCGTAGTCACTGGATGCTTGAAGGGCAAGTGGTGTGGCACCCTTGGAACTTCAGGGGAATTTCTTGAAGGGCACGACCAACTTGGCACCCTTGGCATCACAAATAAACTACTAGGTGTGGCACCCTTGGAACTTCTAGGGAAGTTCTTGAAGGGCACAACCAAACGGGCACCCTTGGCATCACAAATAAACTACTAGGTGTGGCACCCTTGGAACTTCTAGGGAAGTTCTTGAAGGGCACAACCAAACTGGCACCCTTGGCATCACAAATAAATTATTAGGTGTGGCACCCTTGGAACTTCTAGGGAATTTCTTGAAGGGCACAACCAAACTTGGCATCCTTGGAATCATTAAAAATAAATAATAATAAATAAATATAAGCAAGGAATGAAAACTAGGTAAATTTACATCAAGGGTAAATGATGATTAGAAACCAATGTAATTAAATCAAAAATAAAACTTGGAATAAGGAGGATCATAGGAAGAATTAAAATAGAGTACCTTAAAAACTCTACCCTTCCCATTTTGGAAAATACTAGGAAGATTATGTGGTTTAATTAGGAAAAAAGGGAAAGACAAACATAATTGTAAGGATAAAGATTAATCCTAAACTAATTTAAACCTAATTAAGAAAAGAGGAAGGTAAATTAAAATGAGAATAATAAATTAAAATTAGAGAAATGTAGAGAAGCTCCATGTGACAACAACCAACATAAGAATATCCATCTAGGAGATAACCTGAGTTAAATTAGAGAGTAGATTGGGGATAAAATCTTGACTCATTAATTGACTTCAAGTAATGAACAC
Source organism: Pinus tabuliformis (assembly GCA_031772625.1). Lineage (NCBI taxonomy): Eukaryota > Viridiplantae > Streptophyta > Pinopsida > Pinales > Pinaceae > Pinus > Pinus tabuliformis. The sequence continues at coordinate 1,110,605,098 of CM062813.1, forward strand.
AAATTAAGGAATAAAAGGGGGGAATAAAGAGACAACTAGGAGAAGAAATAGGAATCTTGTTGAGGTGAGGAAAATATTAGTTTTAAATAAAAATTTAAGTAAATAATTTTGGGAGACCCTTGATGTGAGAATGACACATGGGTGGGTGAATAATCAAGCTATTGAATTAAAAAAAATAAAATTAATTATGCATGACATGACAAGTGTCACCTATGAGGACTCCTATAAAAGAAGGGGCAAGCCATGGGAGAAGGGACTTTTTGGGGAAACCCTATTGTTGGATGAATGAGATGATGTCAGAGCAGTGATTACGAAGCTATAGTGAGTTTGGTGAGGTAGAGGATTGTAGAGAGGGGACTCTGGAGCCAAGATGTGCTCTCCTCTACCAGCTAGTGCTTTCCTCCATTGTACAACCCCATTGCAGCTCGGGGGTCCGCGGGGAAGAAGAGTACCCAAGGAGTAGGTTGGGAGGTTAACCGGTGGGTCTTCGCATTCGGATCAAGTGCGTCATCATTCACTCGCGGAGGTGACCAGCTACAAGGGAATACCAGCAACAACAGAGCAAGTGGAGTCTCGCCTTCTGGTGAATGGTACATATGTATTTCATTACTATTGATCTTAGTTAAAAGTATGAAAATGTTATGATATGTTTCCTGAAATGAGTGGCAGGAATGTGTGTGCTAAATAAATTTGAATTTCGATGCGTTCCTTTTCTGTTGTATTAACTGTAGAAAAAAATAATAATAATAATAATAATAAATAAATAAATGTATATAGTCTGGATATGGTCCTCACAGAAAACACTATACTTCAAGAGGAGTTGATGGCCATGAAGGAGGAGAAGCAAGAGATTATTGAAAAGATGCATGAGATGGAGATTCAACTCCATGATGCCAAGGAAACCCTAGCCAGGTATGTGCATGAAAATGAGGTATGCAATTCAAGTTTATCTTCAATTTCCTCTCAAAATGAATGTTTTGGTGCTTTTGGAACACACACTAGAGGATTAGGGTCCAATTATTGATGAATATGGGTTATGAAGGTAAAGGTTTAGGCAAACATGCACAAGGCATAGTTGAGCCAATTGTTGTTAAGGAAAGGCCTAGGTATTTGGGTCTTGGCTATGGTCAACATGATGGAGATTGCTCCAAAGCCATGTTGGTTATGTGAACATGCATGAGTGATTGAATTGTGTTGGTTGATTGTTTTGTTAACATGTATGTTGTCAACTTGAGAATGTTGATCATTTTCACATGCATGAGTGTCGGCTTGTTTGGTCGATTTATTGTTACATGCGTGTTATATCGACTTGGAAGTGTTGAATTTGTCTCCAAAGATGAAGGGAGATGTGATGAATTGTTTCATGAGAATGTGGAATTCTTGTTGTAAATCATCAAGTTGTTTTACATGCTTTTACTTAACTTGAAAGTCAGTTGTTTGAAGAAGCACGTTTTGTCAACTTGTGTTTAGTCGATGGTTTATACACCAAGATGTAAGAGTACATTGCGATGTCCACATGATGTGACATTTGTTTCTTTGAAAAAGCAAAAGGAAGAGGTCGTCAAGTTATATTCTTTCATGAGTGCTTTTCAAGGTTAATGATGTTTCTTGTGACAAGATGTCTCAGGATTTTAGAAGGTCTATGCTTGAGCAAGAGGCTCATGATTAGTATTCATTCTCAAATCATGACATGAGCAACATGTTAATACTGGAGGATGATGGAATCAAGAAGAAAAAGTGGAAAAAGATGCCAAAAAATTTTGCAGCCATTATAGACCATTTGATGTATTGATGCCAAGAAGCAAAAGAGATGGGGAATGCATTCTTCTAGATGTAGAATTTGGAACCATGGAGGTAAAAGAATGGTCATTTATTTTCTTGTTATTACTAATATTGGAACACATTGTTGTAGTTCACTCATATGGGCTTAACTTGGAAAAGTGGTTTCCAAGGAGAAGCTTGCATTGAATGCATGTGTTGCAAAGGAGGAACATGATTCTCAGTGGGAAGGCCATCTGTCTACTTTCTAAGCACCGAAGGGTCGCTTTGGTACAACAGGGTGTTTAATCAACAAGCATCGAGCAAGTGTTGGATTGGATCAGCAACAAAAGGAGAACATTGGTTGAAGTGCCAAGCCATTTGCAAGGCAAGGCATGTCAGTGAACCCAAGTGGTTGTCATGGATATTTTTCCAAGTAGAATCAATTGATAGAACTTGGGAAGGAGAAGAGTATTCATCTCTCATTAGATAACCAGCTTTTGTGGGTCCAAAATCCTGTCAGTGGGAAGGAGTGATCAGAATCTGGATTAGGGGCAAAAATTTGCTCAAAAATCAAAGTGCTTAGAATCACTTAAAACCTAAATGATCGTGTTCGTCTCGACAATACGATCCTAATGCAACTCGTTTCACTCAAAATTGAGTTCATATGAGAAAGATAGAGCCTTCTGTTGGCTTTGTCAAATAGGTAAAATTTTGCGTACAGGCTGACTAGGCATCCATACAACCTAGCCAGCAAAAAGAATATTCCAAGGAATATGCCTTAGAATATTCCCAAAATATTCCCACAGTTGATTAAATCGAATGGTGACAAGTGTCGGCATGTTATTTGGCCAAGGGCATTGAGGTGGACCAATGAGAGGCTGACACGTGCCCTCTCAAAGTTTGGTAAAAGTTTATTTGCAGGTCGGCGGAGTTGAACTCATGACCTCACCCGCACAAGCCCCATGCTCAACCGTTATGCCAACCATTTCAATTAACAATCAATGGGTGTGTTTTCTATTTAAAGTGATAAACCGTGGCATTTGGGGGAGGTGACTGGTAACCTTAACCTTCGCATGTGACCAACCTTGAAACCATAAGCCAACATTTTACGCTAACCGCACGAGTTTAAAGCGCTAAGCAGAGTTTATGCTGATTAAATCGTGCTTATCCATTAGTTAAGCAGGATTAACTTGGCGACGGTTTTGGCAAGTCTGAAAAATCCGGCACTACTCCAAATTTGGTGGGATTAACTCGAGTTTCTCCATATTTGGTGGAGTTTTCCTAGGAAAAACTGAAGAGACCATAACTTCTTCAATTTTCAACCAATTTTGGCTCAAAAAGACTCATTCCTAGATGATTTGGATGCTATGAACACAATGGAACATGTTGTAGAGGTAGAAAGGCACTTCTGTATGTGATTTTGCTACATTGAAGTTTAAGGAAGCATAGGGCCACCAGGAGAGGAGGTCAAGCCTAGATCAACTAAAGTATAATTACAGAGCTTGGATAGTCATTTTTGGAGTTTTTGGGTCTTCTGAATCCAATGGAGTAGGTTTCAAAGCCATTGGAGCACTGCAGCTACATTTAATCATAGAATTGACCATTAATCCAAAGAGGGCCTAACCATTGAAGTAGGTCCAAGGAGATGTAGCCCAGGAGGGGTGAACTCCTTTATCAACTTTGTGTTTTGAGTTTGTTGTGTTTTACTTACCTGAATTTTACTTGTTGTATATGTGTTTTAAAAAACTAATTAACCTCATAAATTTCTCATAAGAGACACTCAATACTTGACACATAATCCTTCACATTTTGGTTAAATGAGACGATCCTAAACACATTTATTTTTAATATTGATGAGAGAGCTTGCATAGCATTAACAAGTTTTCCCAGCATTCAAATGAGTTAACTAAGTTAATTTGACATAGTTAGCTCAATTAATTCGAGTTAAGGGTCTAACTAGAGTAATGTAGAGTGTATCCTACAATTAGGAGAGCTAGTTGAGTTTGTTTTGAGTTGTAATTATTTAATTCAATCTAACTGATTTAAACTCATTTAAACTAGTTCCAACTGATTGAGGAATTAGAGGGAGATCCAGTAGTGAGGTGTAACCTGAAAAAATGGGGTGTAACCTACTATTGTGGGGTGTGACTTACTATAGTCGGGTGTAACTTATTGCAGTGGGGTGTAACTTGAAATAGTAGGGTGTAACCTGCAATGATCATTAAATTGAAGATTCACTCATAATTAACTCATGCATGTCAGATCAGAGAAAGACCCAATTGAGATTGGAGTTCAAGGATAGTTTACTATCAGTTGTAAAAGAATATAAATTAAAAAATATGGTGCATTTAATTAGAATAAGGCCTAAAATAAATCATTCCTTAATTAGAAAACTCACTAATTTTAACCATTCGAATTGCCTTTAAAAGGAGGAACGAAGGCATAAGTTTAATCATTTTTTTGGTGAGCATGAGTTGGTGAGACCAAGAAATAGGAAACACAAGTTTGTGTGTGGAGCTTGTGAGAGCAAGGAAGTAGGAGCTTGGAAGGCTAGGAATTTGGCTTAGTATTGGCCAAAGGTATTCAGTCAGGTAGAGGATAGAAAATACTTGTGTGGGTTGGGCAGAGCATGTTGTATTCATCCATATTCTTTAACTAATGCAATATACAGATAGTAGGGTTTTTAGCTTTGGATTTCCCTAGAAAATCATTAAGTTATGTGTGATTGAATTATTTCTCTTATATGCTTCGTGATTTCATGATCGTTATTGTTTCTGCTGATGAGTAGAGTAGATTCAAGTCAATTGTTTTAGCACATTACAATCTGCAGTTTGAATCTACAAAGAACTTGTACATGGTATCAGAGCTAGATTTGTGGAAATTTCTACATGGAATCAGAGCTATATTTGTAGAAATTCCTACATGGTATCAGACCTAGATTTGTAATTTTTTTTACATGGTATCAGAGTTGAAATCACAATAGAAGAGAAGAATTTGAAGTTGTCCTTGCAGGTTGATGTAGCTCTAGTACAGGGCAGATCCAGAAGATCCTATGTTCAAACTTCTTAAAGGAGCAAGAAGATTGCTAGTGGGTAGATCAGTGAGCCAATGTTTAGTGACACAAAAAGGAGTTGTGATCATTGATATTGAAAGAATGAGGAGCAGAGAAATTTCCTGCAGGGAGATCGAGACTCAAAGGGAGTCTAGTTTCAGAGGGAGCAACCCTATGGAAGCCAGTACTTCAGGATATGTGGAGATCAGACTCATTATTGCAATGGTTGTAGCAGTAGTGCAAAAGAAACAACAGAGCAGTAGCAACAACAGTATGAGTAGATCAGATTTAGCTCATGCATGCAAAGCCTTGAGGAGAAAGGCAAAGGTTAGAGACTTGGTGGTTGAGAGGGAGCATGAATTACCTCTCAACATGCAGCCTCAGATGCAGCCTCAACAAGTTGTGGAGTAGCCACAATTAGAGAAGAAAAGAGGAGACAAGGTGGCACCATCCACTCAATCAGAGACCTCCAGTAGGGAGGAATTTCGATCCAAGTGGGCAAAAGGAGCACATGCATCCATACCTCCAGGTGTGAGGTTAGGTGATATGAAACCTTAGTCTATGAGTTTCTGAAATTGGGCAGGATCCATTGAGGTGTTTTTTGTCTCATGGATCATTACCTTGATACAGGGGCCCACAATATTCAGTAGCAGGAGGATCAATGTCAAGAAGATATTGAGGAGTGTATAGAAGTGTTGAAAGAAGAGCAAGAAGCTCAATAGTAGACATAGTTGATTCAATTTATTTTGTTTGGATGTTTTTTAGTTGCAGATGTTATAGTAGAAACAACAATAGTGACAAAAGTTGCATGTAGAACATCCCAAAGGCACCAGATCATGATAGAGTTGAATTCCTTTCTTGTTGAGAGGGAGTGTTGAAAATAACAACAAGAAATGTTAAAAATAACATCAAGAAAAAAAATACTAATTTAATTTTTCCTTGAATTAAATTGGGAATAATTGTAATTCCACACCTCATGATAACTTGTAATAGTTAACTAAGTTAATTTAACTTAGATAGATCAGTTAATTTGAGTTGAGGGCCTAACTAGAGTCACGTAGAGTGTCTCCTACAATTAAGAGCACATGTTAAGTTTATTTTGAGTTATAATTATTTAATTCAGTCTAACTGAGTTAAAGTCAGTTAAACTAGTTCCAACTAATGGAGGAATTAGTGGGGGATCTAGTAGTGAGGTGTAACCTACAACAATAGGGTGTAATTTATTGTAGTGGGTGTAACCTACAGTAGTGGGGTGTAACCTGCAATGATCAGTAAACTGAACATTCCATCATAATTAACTCATGCATGTCAGATCAGAGAAAGACCCAATTGAGATTGGAGTTCAGGGACAATGTACTATCAGTTGTAAAATCATATAAATTAAATAGATGGTGCATACAATCAGAACAAAGCCTAAAATAAATCATTCCTTAATTAGAAAACTCACTAATTTTAACCATTTGAATTGCCTTTGAAAGGAGGAATGAAGGCACAAGTTTAATCATTATTTTGGTGAGCATGGGTTTGTGAGACCAAGCAATAGGAAGCACAAGTTTGTGCGTGAAACTTGTGAGAGCAAGGAAGTAGGAGCTTGGAAGGCTAGGAATTTGGCCAAGTATTGGCCAAAGGTAGTCAGTCTGGTAGAGGATAGAAAATACTTGTGCAGTTTGATCTCAAGGTTGAGCAGAGCATGTTGTATTCATCCAGATTCTTTGACTAATGCAATATACAGATAGCAGATGATTTTAGCCATGGCTTTCCCCAGAAAATCATTGCGTTATGTGTGATTTAATTCTTTCTCTTATATGCTTTGTGATTTGTTTCCATTGATGAGTAGAGTAGATTCAAGTCAATTGTTTTGGCACATTACAATCTGCAGTTTGAATCTACAAGGAATTTCTACAGAATGGTGGTGCAATAAAACTTATCATTGTGCCACTTGAAGGTCCCCCTTTGAGGCCATTCATGGCCCAAACCCCTCATACTTCTACCCTACTTAGTGATTTGAAAAGCATCATGTTGATCCCTCAACAACTACCCTTAATTTTGTGGAAAATGAAAGGGGCTCCATATAAATTTTGCTAATATCGCTTTCCATTTCTTTCGATTGTTTTATTTCAAGTGATTCTGGTTTCAGTTATTTTCTATTTTTGGTCGCATCATTATCTCTGACCCTCCAAAAGCTCTCCAACGACATATATTTTTCTTCGTTCTTAATACTAGTTTGAAAGTTATGATTTGTTGAAGTCTAAGTTGTTTTCATCGCTTTGGTAATTTAGTCCACCTCATTTCCATCTAAGATTCCATATGGCATTCTCATAACCCATGTCAACATTAAAACATATATATAATATTAATGTAAAATAAATAAAAATACTAATAAAATTTACAAACTATATATAAATAAATATATAAGTATAATATTAAATCTAAATATCTTAATTAATTATGTATTAATATATATTATCAACTAAATATAAGAAACTTTATAACATATTTAAACATAAAATATATGTATGGTATATATATTATAAATAATTAAGAAATAGGTGTTAATATGTATAAAACATTAACATTTATATTAATATAAATGTAATATTAATATGTAAATATAATATAAATAACTTTATTATTTAATTTTAAACTTCATCATATATAGAAAGAGCGCAAACACAAAATACATATTACAAAAACATAAAACACGTTAGAAAAAACCATAAAATAAAATTAGAAAAACACATATTATATCATAATCATGTATATAGCATATGTAACGTAAAACTTTAAACTATAACCCATGTATCACTCGCACCTCACTCTTGCCTTGTGATTTAATCATCGCATGTTCACACCACGGTCAAGTTACTTGACTATTAAGCCCACGACCTCGGTCAAAATAGGGAGGTCAAAGTTCACGCTATTAGGGTGACTTTGGTCAACAGAAGTAGGTTGAAGTTCACGTTATTATATTTTATTAATTTTGTATTATATTTCGGAGCTGTTTTTAGTGTGCTTTTTTAGATTTTTTGGTGTCGAAATCTGGTGGGAAAATTTGAGGTGAAATTTTGATTTATGTTATTTAGACTAGTTTTTTGACTGTATATATGGATTCATCACCCTGGAAAACCCCTAGGGCACTTTGATTGCACAGAATTACCCATCAAGCTTGTGATGTCAATAAATTCCTATCGGATTTTAGAGAAATTAGACCGGAAAAACCTATCGTAAAAGATTCCAAAAAGTCGCACTAAAGACAACTCTTTATATTTCATGTAATTCATTTTTATTATTGTATTTTGTTGGTTGACCATTTTTATTATTATATTTTTTTAGCTGAATTTGGCCAGTGGAGGGAGGTCGAAGTTCACGTTATTAGGTTGACTTTGGTCAACAGAGGGAGGTTGAAGTTCACATTATTAGGTTGACTTTGGTCAACGGAGGGAGGTTGAAGTTCACGTTATTATATTTAATTAACTTCATATTATATTTCACGTGATTCATGTGACTCCACTGTGATATTTTACGTCCCAACTCTTCTTGTTGCTGCAGTAGTTGCTCGTTCAAGCCAATAGATTTTGAAATGAATTCTGCCAGCTTGGGCTCATCTTTATGTATTTCTTGTAAAGTCTGCAATTGTTTTTCTTTCTCTTCGAGACTCCTTTGATAGCCTATCTGCATTTGTTGAAAGTCTTCCTGTAGTTTCTCGAGCTGTCTGGAAGCTTCAGTGTTAGCGTTGGCTTGATGCAACTGTTGTTGTAGTAGCTGTATGTGATTTTCTTGTTCCTTCAATAGTTGCTGAACTTCAGAGGCCTTGTCAATAGTTGCAGAAGCATATGCCCCTGTATTATTCAGAGGTGTTTTTGGGGCTTGTCCTTCAAGATTGATCAATTCATTGAAGTTTTCCCACTCTTTATCTAGCTCTGTTGTGACAAGTGGTGCTTCGATGATAGGAGGGGGGAGATTCCTTGGTGGGGAGGCGATAACTTGCTGTTGAGACATTGCACTTCACTGAGCTGTATCTTTGGTTGTTTCTTCGTTTTTTCCTTGGTCGTGAACAGACTCTTCAGGATGCTCAGATACTTCTTGCATGGCGTTGGACTTAGATCTAGAAGTGCTAGAGTTTTCTCTGAGGCTGATGCTTGGAGTTGGTTCTCTAGCAGGCAGTTGTAGCTTCTCTAGCGGAATACTAGCCAGCCTTCTTTCTCTGTATAACGTGAATTTTTGGAGGTCACCTGAAGACAACCTCGACTGAGCTTCCCGCAAAATCTCTTGGAGCGAACTCTTATTCTGAAACAGGTCGTCAAACAAATCTTTCTTTCCAGAGAACACTCTTATCTTGACATTAGTTGTGAATTCTTGGGCCACATCATTTGGGTCGAATGGCCTCGCTGGGAATTTAAATAATTGAAGACACGTCACATTCTCCACTTCGCCAAAAGCGTGTCCTACATCGAACAAAGAGAAGGCCCCACAAGTTACGGGAAATTAAGGCCATATGACCTTCTTCTTGTCCTTTAGTTCTTTGGTTAGGCCGCCTTCGGAACAGGTTTGATAAGCGATTTCCCGAGCCAAAAGCTTATCAGGGACATATAAGGGTAGGACATGTGGAGGTACAGTGCTTCCAAAAACTCTAATGTAAGTAAACCATTCTTCCCCAAACCATCTTGCGACGGGGATGATGTCAATTTGGGCCTCGGGAGAGCACCTTGGGGGGTATTTATCATGCATCATTCTATATAGGGGCAAAATAAGCCCATGGCAAAAGGGAAAGCAACCCAGGCATTGTCCAGGTTGAATTGGGAATGTTACTGGACGTACTTGGTTAAACCACACAGCCAGTGGATGACGGTGAAATGCATTACAAACGCAACCGAAAAGGTAGCGCCAGTTCTCGTAGATGTCGTTTTCGCAGCCCAACTCAGCGCGGAAATCAGTCAGCCGACTCTTCTCAAGCCTATGCTGAACACTTGCAACTTTAAGGACCAAGTTCATAAGTGACTTCATTTAGAATGTTGTTTTTTCTTCTTCAACTAGATTAGAAAAAGGACGGTCATTTGAAAACCGCATCCTAAAATTTTGTAATAATACTATTATTAGAATTAGGTAGTAGTATTTTAACCCTTCTCATTGCATTGGAGAAGGGTCCAGAAATTTGTCAAAAACTTGTCCTCGGAACATGCACTTCTACACCCTCAGAGGAGGTTTTGATAAATGGATGGATCGTGATTTATTTATGTTTGCATTTTAATGTCTGCTACTGATGTTGCACTTCTGTACTCTTAGTAGATGTTAGAACAAGTAGAGATAAATCATTATTGCTTGAAGTTTGTGAGTGAAATCAGTCATAAATGGTACTTTTATCTCTTGACCAATTTCTGCTTATATTCTTAGAGTGATATGCAGTTTTAGTTGTTTATATGTTAATGTATGAATGTGTGGTTTACCATTTGGCACTTCTGTACGGTGGAGTCATTTATTTGTGCTTGACATATGAATAACTTATTATGCGATATGTTGTTCACAACTGTCTTGCCTAACTTTTTATGCAGAATGGTTTATCTTAATTGATTTATATTCTTATGATAGCTGAATGATCTTTATTACCAGTTATTGTTCGGAATCTTTTTAGATCGCATAATAGAGGAAATCTACCCCGGGTTAGCGTAGATTAGACCTGTTGTTTTTGTTAGATTACAATAGCATAGATACAGTTTAGAAGTTAGAGTTAAATTAGCTTGAATTACTTCTAGATCAGCATCGTCAAACTCTACACACACACACACCCCTTACATTGGGAAACTGGTCCCATTATCCCCAGTCGGACCCGCTATACCAAACGGACAAGGATCTGCCAACCAAGTTCCGAACCGGGTGGGTATCCCCCTTGTTGTTGACCCGATTTTCGGGCCCTAATAACATATTCAAAATGAATTGATGTTGACATTAAATTTAAATTTACCAAAAAATAAACTACGTTATCTAATGTTTACATTAGAAATTAATTTAATTAGTTAAATCAATTTAGGTCTTATTGTGTAATGACGTTGGTGTACCAGCAATTGTCACTTCATAAATGAATGTTGGTACAGTAGTCTTAACCCCTGTCTTAACACCTGCTGCCTACGACGACTACATCATGACACTATAATGGGTTAGCTCACATGCCGAAGCTGAAGGAGACTTTGAACTCGACCCGTAGCTCGAGTCCTATGCGGACCTTTCCTCGGTTTAGCTGATGGGAGATATCGTCAGTGCCAACATTTCACATCAAGTTGTCGCGCTACCTCGCGGTGTGGAAGCGTGGAGCCCAATCAAATTGAGAGGGTCGATATTGGTGTAGCCCTACTTTGGCTCCGAGTGACGCAGACGGTCTAAGAACAAGTGCCTGCACAATGCGGTTGTCAATCTGGAGGTGAGCGACAGTTTTTGGCGACTGTCTCTCCCGGTGGGCAATGACAGAGATCATCCATTCAACAATCCTTGGAGCCCCGGAGCGCCAAAGCTGGAAGAGATGTCGTTGCCTCCCTTGCTGGTCGCCATCGGTGGCAAAGATTTGTTGAGAGATGGCGACCACGAGTACTATGAGTTGTTGAAGCAGCATGGGAAGAGCGTGGAGGTTGCGGTCTTCGAGGAAGAAGATCACGCCTTCTATATACTCTGACCCCAATCTCAGTCTTTTCAACGCCTCATTCAACAAATCTCCCATTTCATTTCCCCACTTCATACGGGCAACAATGTCGTCTAGATAGTTACTATAGATTTGAATAAGAAGAATAATTAAGTACTTCTAATTATGTTAGGATATTATCTCAGTTTGTTATGCAGCAAGTTGCTTCCTAATATAGTTTGAAATATGTACTTCGATTAATTTCACTGCTAAATGTGTTAGTTTTTTATGGTCATGGATTTTACCTTAACTGAATCAGGTTTGATTGTGAGCATATTTCTACTTTTTCTTCTCGATGGTCATTACATGTGTTCACTTGCAATGTTTATTGATCTATATTGGTCTTTTTCTTGTAATGTTTATTTTCCTCCATTAATATTTGATTTGCCCAAATCTAATGGTGGGGTCGTCATCAAAGAGATTTCCAATAAGTTTTTTGCAAGAATTTGATGAAGATAAAACAAATACATTTCTCTAGTCAATTGCAATCAATGCACTGAAAGAGACCCCTGACCCATTCTTGTTAACATCATAAATGAATGGAGGACCCATTCATGTTATCATCATAAATGAATGAACAGATACCTATTTAGAAATTTGCTTCACCATCAATTTACTAGTACATACACAAATTTTCTTGCACATACACAGATTTGGCAAGAAAGATAATCTAATGGAATTTAAGGCAGAATTGATATATGCACAATGGAATTTAATAGGCACCATTATCGAATGGCAACAATATTTTGTTCTGGATTTGGTCAAAATTAACAAAGGATACTTTTTTGCAGACCAACAAATAACTAAAAAATGAAAATATTAAAACACAAAAAATATGATGCACCCAATATTATTATAAACGCTATTGAGATTTTAGAACAAAGAGGGAGTCTTACAATTCTGCCTCAGTGACATCAGTTAGCACAAGCCTAGTTGTTTTGAGCTTCTCCCTGAGAAAAAATGAAGCTTGCTTCTTGAATTGGCCAAGATGCAGACTACCCATCTTAAGGTTTTATCAGATGTGTTCAAAAATTTCTTATCATTAGCTGCTACTTCCAAATAAGTTGTCAAAACCATTCATAAAATCATCCTAGAAATGGTTCATATATGTCCCAAAACTCTGTTAAACAAGCAAAACATTTTGATCTACAACTAGATTTCTTCAAATAAAACAACACAACATTTTGATTGAAACAAATTCATAAACCATATTCCACTGTACTATTATGGGTAGATACACCTGATTGTGCAGATAGATTTCTTGAAACAAAATCACACAGCGTTTTTATTACAACAATTACCAACCATATTCCACTGTAATGTTTTGCGGAGATACACTTCACTGTGAAAATGGTTGATACTATGAAATAATCCAAAATTTGACTTTTATCCTCCATTGCGACCACGTTAACCATTTAATGCTACATGCATGAATGCAAAATTGATCGGCCGCTGATACACGTTCAGTTCTAGAATGTGCCACATTGAACTTTTCTACACCATTATCGTCATTGCGTCTGATGGCAGACACTTGTTTGAAATCGAGATGATATAGATTTTCGTTGAGATATCATTATCGTTAATTTTATTTTTTTAAGATATAAATATTATTTTAAACTTTTATATATAAAAATGCATATTAGATATTAGTTAGTTTACAGTTCTAGGATCAAAATCCATCTGATACTCTTCTAGAAAATTTTAGGCTGAGTTTACAATCTTGGTTATAAGATTTTGGATAAGTTAATTAGGTTTATATTTAGTCTAATTGAAAATATAAATTTAATTGTATTTATTTCAAATAAATATAAATATTAATTTAAATTTATTAAATTTATAAATTTATAAATAAAATAATGATTTTTTTTCTTATGGTAAGAAAACCTATTATAATTTAATATTTATAATTTATATTCAATATAAATTAACATGGCCAGAAGTGTGTACCGGGGTATAATTAACATTATCAGACTTTTTTTGGCAGAAAATATCATTAATATGAAAACATAATTCTCCACAAATTGTTTTTTACTCTGAATAAAAAATCACACTGTTTGTATGAACTTTGAGGGCTTCAATTCCATAAGAGTAAAATTTTGAAATTTCATTGTCCTATTTGGTCCAAAAGTGTAACCCATTTTCATGCAAGCTCCAAAAACTCTTAATTGTGACAAATTATCTCAACAATACCAACACATCCATACACTCAAGCATCCTCACATAATAGACAAGTTTCAATTATCATACAAAACCAACCAACCATAACAACAACGTAGGAGGAGAGGAATATCAATGATTTGATCCTACTATATTATAGATGTAATAAATGCGAAAGTAATGTTTAAGAAAATATTATTTCTTTAAATGAGAAATTCAACTTGGATATGGTGAAGTTGTTGGTGAAATGAAACTCTTTCTTTGTAGTGGAAGTGATTTTTGACAATTTAATTTCTTCCCTATTTTTTTTGTTTCATTTAAAAATATTTAAGTGGTCTTTGAGATTAACGCACTTTGTTTTAAGCGGTTTTTGAGATTATCACACTTTTATTCTAGTCAATACTTCCGAGGTTGTAATTCGTACACTGTAAAAGTAAAAGCAAAAGGCACTACATTAACACTAAATATACGACATTAACAATGAAATTGAATTGTGGGGTTTCATTATGAATGTTTGCGTGATAAGATTCGGCGGAGTAAAGCAGGAGTGAACAAGCATGTCATTGTGTTCCTTGGATACAAAATATGTAATCAATTAATTTTTAATTAATATAATATAATATCAATAATTTGGCTGTGTATTCTCGAAATAATGAAAATTGTTAAATTTATTTTTTTGTTTTTCATAAACATACCAACTATTCTTAGTCAATATTTAATTTATATATATTGGTTAAGTTGCCAATATAAAATAACATGACTAGAAGTGTGTACCCACGTTGAAATTAAAATTGGTTTCCACAATCATTTTTATTAATTTTGTAATAAGATTAGTTTCTAGCGTACCCTTCATTAATTATGATATCATGAGCAAATGTGTAACTCCTACATAAAGGAATAGTGTATTATTGATTAGAGATAGTAAATTAATAATGTAATGAGCAAATATGTAACTCCTAAATAAAGGAATAGTGTAACAAACCCACACATGCAAAGTCACCCATTTTCTATATCCTGACTCATAGAGTAGAGCGCGTGATATCCATGGGGGTTAGCAGAGATTGTAGACAATAAAGCCAAATCCATTCTCTTCATAATAGTGCTCATGGACACCAGTTGGCCAGACATGTTCTTTATCTATACGATATCTTTGATAATTACTTTGTGGAAATTAATTTTTCCCGGAGTAGAAGCACAATGTTTGGTATATGATATACAGTTTTTCTACTTCATTGTTAAGCCGTTTAGGAATTGAAAGGATGTATATATAATTTTTTGAGTTTTTTTAATTTATTGTATATGTTTTGAATTTTGATAAATTCTTATTTTTGACAAAATCTGATTTTTCATATGACAACGGCAAAAACATTATATGCAATTAGGGTTTGTATTAGGCTTATTAATTAATTTTCCTCAACACATTGTTCGGTAACTTTTAAGAAATTGGTGATAGTAAATATACATACAAATTTTAAATTCAGATTTTTTCGCCACTAATTACGTCCAACAAAAACAATTTAACTGAATATTCTTTAATGTGAAATTTCTAGTTAAGTTGTATTCTTAGATTCATGACAAGGAGACATGTTTGATTTTTTTAGATGTCTAAATATCGAACCTTGTTCTCCGCTTTTCATCATTAGTATTTTAACTGAGTTTTTTAGGGTCTTTTAAAAAGCGATGTTTGAATTAATAAAAAATAGCCATTGGTCAGCTCTATGACAGAGAGTCTAGTTCTGCAGAACACTCTACATTGTCCATGTACATCACACATTATATAGCACACACGGTTTTAGGGAAGTTAGAACCATACCTTAAGAAATAGAAACTAATTACTATCCTAAGGTACCGTGAACCAATTCACTATTCTAGGATATTCTCCATTATCTCTAACACTCCCCTTAATGGAGAAGGGGTTCACAAATATGTCTAACATCTCCCTAAACATTTCAAACTTAATTTTGCCAAGAGGCTTAGTGAAAATGTCTACAACATTATCACATGTATTACAATATACAAGATGGATTTCTTTTGATTGCACTTTCTCCCTGACAAAGTGGAATTGTGTATCAATGTGTTTAGTGTTCTTGTGAAACACCAGATTATTAGCAAGTTTGATTGAACTCTGATTGTCGCATCTGATTGTTGTTGCATCTTTCTGTTCTTCCCCAACATCCTGGAGAAGTCTCCGCAACCAAACTGCCTCACATGTTGCTGCGCACATGGCTTGATACTCTGCTTCCACTGAAGACAAGGAAACTGTGTTTTGTTTCTTGTTGCTCCATGTAATCACCCCGAATCCAATGCTGAATGCACAGCCTGTTATGGATTTGTGGTCATCTACATTTCCAGCCTAGCCGAAATCTGTAAATCCTATCAATCTAACATCAAAGGAGTCAATATAAATAATACCATCATCTATAGTACCTTGTATATACCTCAAAACACATTTTGTTGCATTCCAATGACTCTCATGTGGCTTGGACATGTATTGACTTAGCACACTAACTGCATAAGCCAAATCTGGTCTAGTAGTGGTTAGGTAGATTAAGCTCCCAACCAGCTATCTATAAAGTGTCATATCTACCTCTTTAGAGCCATCCTCACTATGAAGTTTAATGTTCTGCTATAATGGTACTATTGGAGCCTTACACTAATCCATCCTGAATCTTTCTAGTAGACCTTTGACATACTTACCCTGGGACAGAAAGGTTTGTCCTGAATCTCTCCAGATCTCAAGACCCAAACAATATCTTAATTCACCAAGGTCTTTCATTTCGAACACCTATGACATTTGTTGCTTGATTTCTCTTATTAGAGCAATAGCATTACCTGTAATAATTAAATCATCTACACACAAAGAAAGCAAAACTATGCGCCCTTGTTCATCTTTCATGGTATACATATTAGGGTCATTTTTACTTCTGTTGTAGCCAAGTTTCAGAAAAAATGAATCAATCTTTTCATACCATAACTTGGGTGCTTGCTTTAGTCCATAAGGAGCTTGCTTTAATGTACATACTAAATGTTCTTTCCTTTTCTGGACAAACCCCTTAAGTTGCTCTAAATAAACCTCCTCTTTCAATTCTCCATTTAAAAATGCATACTTTACATCTAATTGGTGAATCATCCAATGTTTCTTAGTAGCTAAAGCAATTAACATTCAGATGGTATTTAGTTTAGCTACAGGGTCAAAGATTTATTCATAGTCAATGCCTTCTTTTTGTGAATACCCCTTTGCTACCAATCTAGCTTTCAATTTATCTATGGTTCCATCTGCATTAATATTTGGTTTATATAACCATTTACAACCTATGGTTTGTTTCCGTTTAGGAAGTTCAACCAACTCCCAAGTTTTGTTCCTGATTATAGATTCATATTCCCGTTCCATAGCTATTTCGTATTCACTACATTCATTTTCTTCCTTATAACTAGAAGGTTCAACAACATTAATCATACTAGTTATGAAAACATTTTCCCTGTATCTAACAGGCAATTGAGTTTGCCTACCTGATCTTTTGAGCGTTGGTGTAGCTTTTAACCTATTCTGAGTTTCCTTTGCTGGACTTGACTTGATTGTTACATCTGAATTCTCTTCTTCTGCTTTTGTCTGTTGATCCTGGTTGTTTCCTGTTTCTTCACTTTCTTCCACCAAGAACAGAATATCCCATTCCTCATTGCGCTTATGAGATTCTTCATGATCCTGCTCATGGAATATGACATCTCTACTAACGAAAATCTTGTGAGTAGAGGGATTAAATAATCTATAAGCTTTATATTGTGAACAATACCCTATAAAGGTACATCTGATGGCTTTTGAATCTAGTTTTCTTTTGTCTTCCTTTGGAATATGGGCAAATGCTTTAGACCCAAACACTCTTAAATGTTTTACTGCAGGTTTAAATCCATATAATGCTTCATAAGGAGTTTTAAACTCAAGACTCTTTGTAGGACTCCTATTTTTCAAATAAACTATAGTATTCAATGCTTCAACCCAAAAACCATTTGAAAGATCCTTACCTTTCAACATGCTCCTAGCACATTCCACCAATGTTCTGTTCTTTCTTTTCATTACTCCATTCTGCTGAGAAGTATCGAGTATTGTGAATTGCTGTGATATCCAATGGTCTTTATAATACTTGATAAGCTCATCCTTCCTGTATTCTCCCCCTTGATTGTAGCGGAGAATTTTATATGCTTCCCTGTTTGCTTTTCAATCATGTTTCTAAACTGCTTAAAGTATTCAAATGTGTGACTTTTCTTACTAAAAAAATATACCCAATAAAACTTTGTGCAGTCATCAATAAATAGTAAAAAATACAGTGCACCTCCTAATGACTTTGTTTGCATGGGTTCACAAAGATCTGTGTGCACTAATTCAAGTATGTCCCTCTGTTTCTTCTCTACTTGAACAGGGAATTCCTCTCTATGCATCTTTCCTAATGTACAAGCATCACAATCATTATGCACTTGTTTTAACATAGGAAGATCTCTTACCATTTCCTTTTTCTGAAGTAAAAGCAAATCATTGTAGTTGATATGACCAAATCTCTTATGCCACAAATCTTCTATAGTCAAACTCATTGTTGTCAAAGCTCGAACTAGTGCTGGTCTTACATCCAATTTGTACAGACCTCCTGTTCGAATTCCTATAGAAATAGTCTTCATGCCATCTAACAGATCTTTAATATAACAGTTAGATTTAAAAAATTCAACTTTAAGATCTTAATCTGTAATCATGAATATAGAAATCAAGTTTTCTGTTACACCAGGCACATACATGACATTATGAATTTGTCTTACAGTACCATTAGGTAAAATGACAGAAATTTTCCCACACCCTTTGATCTGATGACTTCTATCATCACCTAGGTAGATTTGTGCTTCGTCGTTGATTTCTTTAAAATCTTCAAACCATTGCTTATTTCCCATCATATGTGTGGATGCTCCTGAATCTACATACCAGATGTCTGCATCAACATTCTCATCAAAGTCTTCCATGAACAATTTGAAGTTCTGCTCATGATTATCATTTGCGAGATGACCTGCATGTCTTTTCTACTTCTGCTGTTGTTCATGATATTTCTTCTTCCTGCACTCCTTAGCTATATGACCAAGTTTTCCGCAATAAAAACATTTAATTTTAGATTTGTTTCTATTTGGATGCATACCTTGAGTCTAATTTGGTCTTTTCTGTGAGTTTCCTCCGTTTTGCTGTTGCAGATTTCCTTTTCCTTTGAAGAATTTATTTTTCGCCATCAACAAAAGATTGACACTGTAGGGCTTCAAAGTCGATCTTCTTTCTTCTTCTTGCATTAATATTCCTGTCAGGTCTTCAAACTTTGGGATCTTCTCCCTTGCATTTATCCCAGTGATAAACATTTGGTAGTCATCGGTCACACCATTCATGGTAATGGTTACTAGATCTGTATCTGCAACTGTATCACCAATGTCTACCAATTTGTTCTTCAGATCTTTGATCCTCTCTATGAAGGAAGCAACTATTTCATTCTCCTCCATCTTTAGGGATAAGATCTTGCTCTTCAGGAACAAAAGATGATTTGTATTCCTGATCTCATACAAATCCTTCAATATTCCCCAAATTTCGCTTGCTGATTTACATTCTCTGATATGTGGTATGATGCAGTATTTCATTGACATCTTCAGTAGCGTCCTTGCTTTACCTTCTCGCTTCTCCTAGTCTGGGATCGATGTTGATCCATTTGTTGGCTTCTGCTCATCCCCATTTGCAATCGTCCAAGCACTTTGCACTTCTAGCAGAGTCTACATCTTGAATTTCCAATTTGCATAATTGGAGCTATCGAGCTTGTTATGCTCATTCAAGTATGCTTCAATCATTTGATTATTCATCTTGGCGATTAAAAAAAATTTACAGGTAAAAATAATATGTTAGATCTACCCTAGATCTTTATGAAAGACAGTGTTTGTGATCTCCGCGAGTCCTGGTTCTACTTGTGGATTCCTTCTCAGGCTGATCTCTTGCTGCGATTCATGCCAATCCATAGCAGCGATGTAAAAAAAAATTGCAGATCAGTCAATGCACGCTCCTCCGTGCTACTGGCTCTTGCAGCCTCCATGACAATCCTTACTACCTTGCTCATGCTCCACATGGATGTTCCTCCATGCAGATATTCCTCCACGAGTCCGCAGCAACCTTGGCCTCCTTCTAGCTTTCTCCACACAGCCTTCTCGCAGGTCTCAGGCCTCCACTATGTGGCCTCCTCCAAACGATCTCCAACACTATTTGATCTCGCAGCTTGTTACCACAGCCAATTCCTGAACAGAGACGCGCAACCACCTCTTTTTTTGTTTTCACAGTCAGGGCGATTAGCCAACACGGATTCGCGGCAGTTGTCTAAAATAAATGTGGGAAGTCTCACAGTGGGATTGGCACGATTTTTCCCCAAAACCATCCGACGATTTCACCTCAGGCGCACCGGGAAAATCCTTCACTCAGCGAACCAGTTTCTCAGCCCTCTCACTCTGATCCCATAAAAAAAGCGATGTTTGAATTAATAAAAAACAACCACTGGTTAGCTCTACGACAAAGAGTCTGAACCAAGAGAGTTTGGCTCTACAGAATGCTCTACATTGTCCATGTACATCACACATTATATAGCACACACAGTTTTAGGGAAGTTAGAACCAAACCCTAAGAAATAGAACTAACTCCTATCCTGAGGTACTGTGAACCAATTCACTATTCTAGGCTATTCTCCATTATCTCTAACAATATACAATTTTCTACTTCATTGTTAAGCCGTTTAGGAATTTGAAGGATGTGTATATAATTTTTTGAGTTTTTTTAATTTATTGTATATGTTTTGAATTTTGATAAATTCTTATTTTTCACAAAATCCAATTTTTCACATCACAATGACAAGAACATTATACACAATTAGGGTTTGTATTAGGCTTATTGATTAATTTTCCTCAACACATTGTTAAGTAACTTTTAAGAAATTGGTGATAGTAAATCTACATACAAATTTTAAATTTAGATTTTTTCACTGCTAATTACGTCCAACGAAAAAAATTTAACGGAATATTCTTTAATGTGAAATTTCTAGTTAAGTTGTATTCTTAGATTCATGACAACAAGACATGTTTGATTTTTTTAGATGTCTAAATATCCAACCTTGTTCTCCGCTTTTCATCATTAGTATTTTAACTGAATATTCTTTAATGTGCAATTTCTAGTTAAGTTGTATTCTTAGATTCAGGACAACGAGACATGTTTGATTTTTTTAGATGTCTAAATATCCAACCTTGTTCTCCGCTTTTCATCATTAGTAATTTTTTAAATAGCATTTTGTTTTAAAAGCAACATTGACAACAAAAATAATGTAATTATAGGTGAAATGGGCACTTTGTATCTATAAAATTATCAATGTGACTTGCCACTACTTTCCCAATGCCACCGATGAAAAGCACTAAAGTTCTTGAACCAATTGGCTCTATAGATGACACATTAAAAGAAAAAGAGAAATTGCTATATAACATCTTGGAAAAAAATCAATCTGACAACAACATTACCTTTGACCAATTTTTGGACTAATTACATTTAATCAAAACTAATTACATCATAGTAATACAAAATCAATTAATAGCTAAATTAAACTAAGTGGCAGGGAACGCTAGCTATGCAACCTTGTTATGTTTTTTTGATTGACCATTTTTATTATTATATTTTGTTAGTTATGTACTCACTCTCCAACATGGCTTCTATGTGTTTCAAACAACCTTCACCCTACCCATTAAACATCAAAAACACATAAGCACCCATTTCATCTTATACATGTGGAACTAAAACCTTTAATTTTTTACCATTTTGCCTAGATGCACATGTAAATTAAAATATTGTTACATGACTTCGACTTTAAGTACTTATATCTTGACATTCAGGATACGAAATGAGGCTCAAGAGGGCTCGCTAGAAAGATAAAAGGAGAACAAATTAGAAATATCTATTTGGTCAAATCTATGAATTAGACACTCCAAAATTTTAGTAGAAAAAAAAAGGCTACTTAATTACAGCAAACTGAATCTTCTAAGTGCATTTTTGGAAAAAATATGATTGCCTAGATGTTTTCTTATTGGAATCTTGTCCCAAGATTATAATTTGGAGCTCAGATTTAGTTTTTATTAAGTAATTAAATTAGGTTTTTTCTTAGAATGTTTTGTTTTGAATGTTTTCTACATCTGAGTTTTATTTCTAGATCTGAGTTTTATTTTTAGTTTTAATAATATTTTTGTTAATATTTTACAAAGTTTGTTGAGGACAATCACGACTTGGAACCTCAAATTTTGGATTGGAGCTAAAGAGAATAGAAAGGATATTTTTCCAGCTCTGAAGAATCAAAAGATAAATCTTCATTGAACTATCTTGAAAAATCTCCCATTTTGGAATTAAGTTTGATGATTATAAATAAGAGGTTCCATTTTCTGCAAAAGAGAAAAATTTTTACACTAATGTAAATGAGGATTTTTCTGTAGAATTAGATAGAGGCTCAAGTCTGAGTTTGGGGATGCTTTTTGGACTCTTATTTTCTATATCAAAGGGGAACGATTTTACACTACTATAGATCTATTTTTTGATGGCAAAACCATAGAATCCAGGAAAAGTTTTTGGAGAATTTTCAAGCTTGAATTAGAACTCAAGACTATAAGGTTTTGTTTGTATTTAAAGTTGAATGTTATCATCGATTTAAATACAAAATTAGTTTTCATATTTGCCATATTTATTCTAGAATTTGTATACTATAGCATTGATGTTGTCTATGCAAGTTTTGTTCATGTAATCAACTATTTGTTTATGTAATCGAATAAATCTATTATTTGTTTTTTAATATGATTGTGTATGTTGGCAAATATTTGGTAACTATTTGCAATATTATTTGCTAATTTGCATTCGGTTTAACAATTATTCAACTATGAGAACTATTTCCTTAATTAATAGTTCATTTTTAATTATTTTTATTATGTAATAATTCTCCAAACATACCATGAACTAAGCTAATCAATATCGGTTAGCAGAACTATTTTTGTAACTTGATATTAATCTTAAAAATGCATGTTAATCCCCATTTAAAACCCATTTCACCTAGGGTGTAGAAAATGCTTTCTATTTGCCAGGTTAGGATAGTTTTCCTTTGTTTCTTTTGCATTTTAGTTAGGTTCAATTAGATTTAGTTAATTTCAAGCAAAAGTATCCTTGCATCGAAGCAAACTTTCCATGGCTTGGTCAAGCCCACATTTTAGCTAGTCCAAAGACTCTTTTTTTCAAGTAGTTGCAAGTAGGCAAGTCTGTCTTAATGTTGAATATGGCAAATTTTGACCATCAACAAATCATTATATGTTTTTCCATCTCTTTACATACTTTATGGGTTGAAAAACTAGCAAGTAGGCAAGTTCGTCTTAATGTTGAATATATCCAATTTTGACTATCAACAGATCATTATATATTTTTCCATCTCTCTGCATACTTTGTGGGTTGAAAAACTAAAGGAATTGACTTGCAACGCCCATTTTATTGGAAGGTCCCAATTTGGAAATTTGAGGTTCAAAACCATCTTGAGACATTTTGAGGCATCAACCAACATTTTTGCTTGAGGCATCAAGCAAATCATGGTCACCCATTATTAACCACATCAATTTTAACTTACTACATTATCTATTTAATTCACATTATCTTAATTAGTATTACATAAATTACATTATTTAATTATTATTGCATTAATTAACCTTGTCATTAATTACTATTAATCAACCTTATTATTAATTATCATAAATTGACTACTTTATTAATCAATTTTAATTAATTATTAATCATTTTAATTATTATTATATTAATGAACCTTGTTCTTATTATTATTTAAACGAAATGGGTAGGAGATTTCATATTAATGAAAATATGGATTTTGGGTCACTAACCTTATAGCTAGAGTCATGCACAAAAGGGAGATCTTCGAAAGAGTAAAATGAATGTTTACTGTCTCCATTGCTTACATTACTCTTAAGACAAAAAATATGATCTCCATAGATTCTATAGAAAGATCCTAACAAAAAACAAAATTTACAAGCTAACATAACAACAATTTACATAATAAAAAACTAACTGAAATTTAGAGAATGACTATTTTCATGATCATAAGGGTGGTCACCACGGGCCACGGTCAAATTCTTCTAGGCTACAAACCCGATGAGTCTTTTTGCGCCTACCACGAACCCCAACAACATTGCTCTCCTCAGAATCCTTTCTAGCACATTCATTTGACATTTTCAAAGTTGCCACCCGCTCAGAGAGTTGTTGCACCTTAGATCTAAGTATAAACATTGCGGGCTCCATATCTGCATGGTGCTCAAGGACCTTATCCTCCACAAAGATTGAAAAGAACTTTGTTACCACTCAATTAAACCCCTTATCTTGTTGATTGTAGTGACCAAAGTCTGTGTCAAATCTAACAACCTTGCTATTAACTCGGAGTCTTTGATTGTCTCGCGAAGCTCCTCAAAATTGCCTTGACCTGCCATGAAAATCATTGGCAAGAGAATAGTAATATGTTGACCATCCCTGAGGGGATTGTGAACATAGAAGACCAAACTACCACCACCTATGGCACTTGAATTTCTGACCCCGACAGCAAAGACCTGAGATAATTATTGATAATGCCAAAATTTTCCATAGAACCATATATAGATGAACCTACAATTGAAAGTTGAGACCGATAGTAACCAAAGATCACCCATTACAATGAGAATCACTCTAGGACAGGGATGAAAAGACTTGGAATTCATGACAGACATTAACATTGAATTCTCCCTAGCGTGAGGTGAACGGTTCACCGCAGTCGACGTATATATCACTAACTTAGCTCCAGATAAATTTAAGATGAAATGACAGAAGAGAGTGAACACTAATAACCATTTGTTCATCGAATGAGACCGCCCATACAAGTGTCTCTTTGGGAGTTGAGCCCAAGGACACCATCAGGAATGTTTCATCGATCTACGGAGAATCAAGGTTTGGGAAATGGAGGCCATAAAACATTCCCCATCAGGCCAAGGATAAAAATGATTGTGATTCATTTATGGAACTGGATATGAGAGTAATTTTGCATTGATATCTAAGATCCCTTTAGACATAGTGGACCCTCTTTTTGCAGGTTCGTTAGCACTTGTTTTCAGATTTCTATATATGAGGAATAATTTTACTCTATCAAACTTGGACAATGCTACATGAATCCTGAGAATCAGAGGGGAAGATAAAGTGTTAATATTTTTCTTCACTTTCGTGAATTTCTTTATAACTAATGAGTCTCCAAAGATAATAATCTATGTGATTTCATGCTCTGAGGCTAGATCCAAGCCTATCCAAAATGCAAGGAACTCTTCATGATTTTTTATAGCTTTCCAAAGTCCCCAAGCATACTGAACAACTCTTTGTTCATTAGGGTAAAAAATGACCCCTCCCCCTCGAGCCTCCCCAAGAATCGACTAAGAATGTTCATAAATTGGTGATCTCCACCCCATTAATTAACCTTATTATTAATAATTAATTAGTTAACCTTATTATTGATATTTATCAATTAACCTTATTAATTAACCGTATTGTTTATCTTTATTAATTAAGAACATTATTAATTAATATATATTACATAGATTACATTATTTTATTAGTACTTTATTTAAACTCATTTTTAATTCTTTAATAAATTTATCTTATTGTTGTTTATTATTAAATTAACCTTATCATGAATCTTTATTAGTTAACAATATTATTAATCATTTTTTGAATAAATTTTTATTATTCCTTGAAAGTTGACATACTATTATAGACATATTTGGGCACTGCAACCCCAATCACATATGTCCATAAACCAAGGGCTTCTAAATCCCTAAAAGTGTTGTTTCATACCCTAAAGGAGCAAGGTCAGCTGATTACATCATCTCCCAGAAGTTTTCCATGAAAAACCACTCAGAACTGGTCAAAGCAGGACCATACAAACTGCCCAATGGAAAGGGTGCAATGCATCTCACCTACCACATGCAAAAAGTGTGATGCATACTGGAAATCCCTTCTGTAGGGTGCGATGAGTGAGAGCAAACAAATGGCACAAGTAGTTTGCTAGGTGGATACCCTGAGAATCTTCTAGAAGTTGCTCATTTGACACTTGTCTCCCTGAATTCGCCCAAGGATGAGTAAGAGATCATGAAATCTCCAAGTGGAACCAAGAACTATCAGAGACATGACACTAATCAAAATCCCAGAAGCTGACTCACCCCCCTGCAAATATCTATAAATGGATCCCTCATCCCAGAGATCCAGAGGTTGGAATTTGGTAATTTGCAAAGAAGTGTTGTTGGTTTCTCTTTGAAGACATTGTTGGGTGATCTTGCTTTGTATGAGGTGAAGAGGGCTTTCAAGCTAGGAGGATGGCGATGGGTCAAACCAAGTGGTTGTAATCCTCTCTTCTACTACTTTTACTAATAAAGATATTTGAGTTTTCCTCCATATTCTTGTGTATCTCTGAATATTGTGTTGATATATGCATTTGTATGGTCAATATATATCTGATCCTATATTGTTTACAGTGATAGATTTCTATGCTTTGATGGTATTATGATGTTGTGAATCTACAGGTGCTCTTTGAAGCGGGGCAAGTAAGGAAGCACTGGCGAGATTCTATCAAAGGAGAAAGGAAACAAGTGAGGAGCCAAGCGGAAAACTGAGGTTGGTACTCTCTGCTTCTTTCTCATCTCTCTCTCGTAAAGGAAAAACAAGTGACTTTAATCTAATTGTTTCTAAGATAGCTACCCATCTTAGTGGGACTAGCAGTTTTGAATAGACACTAGATTTCCTGATAACAAAATGGCAACTCCGCTGGGGAAGCGATTAGTTTGATTTCTTGTCTTTATTTGTTTGATTCATAAACCATAGACGGAGCTTGAAGTTAAGCTAGCTAGCCTTCGAACTGCATTTGCTATGCAAGTGCAAAGTAGATCAATGTTGCTTCAGTCAATCTCCGGGTTTGTTTATGAACTGAACAATTGACTTGCAAACATCCTAAGTGCCCTAGAGGTAGCTTGAGTAACCTCATTAGATCAGCCCCTGTACTTTGTAGTTACTGACTATCATTTGCTCGGCCTAAATCCCTGAACTAAGCTGCAAACTGTGACCAAAAACCAAGTTAAAGTCTCGTCCCTGGACCATCGCACCTTCTCTTCTTGGCAATCTGGATGCATCACACCTCCCATGTGCAGTAGGTGGGATGCATCCCTGTTTCCCTGTGTTACAGGTGCGATGATTAGACAAGACTAGTTCTGCCTCCAGATTTTGGTTTTTTCTTCACTCTCTTCAGCTTTATTCAGGAGTTTTGCTATCTGTGATCAGTAGACCACTGTTGAAACCCCCTTCCTTTGCATCATCCAACCTCCATTGTGCAAAGATTTTTGAATGTTTTTATGTATTTTTCGCCATTCACAGTTCTCATTTACAAAATGGTAGCTTAATCGAACTGTCGTCTTTGGATTTGAAAGTGTCGCAAGTGTCGTTTTCAGCCAAAGAAAAGAATCCTTCTCTTTTTGATAGTCGATTACACTGTTACTCTTTTATTTGATCTGAATTAATAGTACTTCAAGTGTCGAAAGCAATTTTCAATTCAAAATCACAGAGTCATCTTCTCTCCCTTTTTTTTTTTGAAAAGAAAATCATTAGTATTGTCGCTTTGAAAGAAGGAATAATTCATATTTGTACTTAGCATTCTTTTTGTCATTCACACATTAAGAAAGCAAAAAACAAATACATGCATGTGCATTTGCATTTAGACTGCTTGTTGATTTTGATTTAGGATAATGCATCTAGTGTGTGCTCTTTGCTCTATATTAAAAGGATATCGTTTCTCTTTCCTTAGTAGCTAGGATTTTCATTGCAAAAAGAAGAATAAATGACTATTTATCATCTTAGATTGCATATTTAGGAGTTGTATATCTACATCACGCGGTGAACCTTAAAGGAAAACTTCTTAAGAAAGATCAACTATAAAATAAATTCAATGAACATAAAAACGCTTTGGAACCTAACGCACAACATCTAGAATTCTAGGCTAGAGACGTATTCTGGCGTTGTAAAGCCTGGTAATTGTCACTTTCATCGTAGGTTGGGTAATTCCTCCTCTTTGAGACGACAAGTGCCAATACGGACTTGTGCTCCCACGTACTGTCGAGTATATATTGGGCGACCGCAATAGGCTATATCCTTTATTCTTAGGAAGCCATGTCTGCCGCCCTATCGATCGCAATGCATTGAACACAGCATTCGGGAAGATTGACTGTCATACCGTAAAAAGTATTCTGCAGTTTTGTGATTGGTTTGGTAATCCCTCTGTCTAGATTTCCATAGTAGTCCCTTTCGTTCCTTTTCAGACTCCTTAAAAGACAAGGTCCATCTAAGCACTTGTCACTTCAAGCTCATTCAAAATCGAAGGCGACTAGAGTCATCTTTAGCTTTTTCTAGACTCTTAAAAATTGAAAAAGAAAGTTGTGTCAAAGCGTCTAAAATTCATTTAATTCGGAATAACATTTTCCCCTCTTATTTTGAGTTGATCAAATAATCCACAACCATGGAAGAAATTCAATCAAAACCCCGTTATTCACAGAGACTGACGAGTCAACCATCTTTGACCCCGAAAACGAAAACATTTTGGGCCAAGCGAACGCGTTTAACTGGGTCAAAGTCTCTTGGTTTGTTTGAAACTTGTGTTTCAACATCCTTTGAGACTCTAGTTACTCCAACCATTTCTGGTATCCCTGCCCCTACAGAAGAAGTTCTGTAGTTACAAAAGGACATTAGAACTAATCCTAGTGTAACAGTAAACACTTCTATTCCTGAACCAGCTCTATCCAGGGTTGATTTAGAAGGTGTTACCCCTCCAGCATCTGTCGCTGCAGAATCTATACCTTCTTCGGCACCAGAAATATTTTACAGACCTGACGGTCTACCTCTTCCACCTGGATTGATTTCTATAGAAGATATTACAGAGGATCTTCCATCCAGTACTCCATCGCATTTTGGAATTGGGATCCACCTGTATCCTTCTACTTCAACAACTACAATTCCAGCAAGTGTACCAAGGACCTGAGCAACAACCGCAATTCCAACAAGTGTACCAAGGACCTGAGCAACAAAACTTTGCAAGTAATGGGAAGCCGTATAGTCAAAATGGTTATCATCAATCATCCCAAATTGGTTATGCCCAACAACCTTATTAAAGTTATTAGCATCAAATGCATTATGCTGGTATGCAATGACCCACTGCTCAGGCAATCCCATCTTATCCTGGGTATGCTTCGCCGAACCTGAATCAACATTTGCCCTTCGTGGCGACTTTAGAGTTACCATATCTAAATCGGCTAACGAACGATCCAATCGCTTATGCCCCTTGGTGGCCAATGATTCTTCATAAACGTTCGTCAAATATTCCTAAATTCAATGGAAATCCAGGTGAAGATCCGTCGAATCATGTGATGACCTTTCATCTATGGTGTTCCTCCAACACTCTAAATGATGATTTGATTACGCTTCACCTTTTTCAGTGAATGTTAACTGGTCCGGTAGCAAAATCATACATCGAATTGCCTAGAGCTTCATTTGATAACTTCGATGCCCTTGCCACCACCTTTTAAACCCATTTTCAGTTACCAATAAGGTACGAAACAACAATAGAGCTTCTTACCAATTTAAAACAGATAACGGCCACTCACATATCTAATCATATTCATGAATGGCAATGTCATCGTAGAATGGTAAAAACATATGTCCCTGATCAACTACTAGCTGAATGGTTTATTAAGTCTTTGTTACCTTCTATTACAGAAGATGTGGCAAAGGGAGGAGTCGTCACTGAAGAGAAGGTCATTGCTCGTGCGGAATATCTAGACTTGATCTATACTCAGTTTGGCACGCTCTATGACAAAATCCCTGATGCTCCAAGGCCAGAATTTTTCATTCCTCCTCCTCCTAAATCAAACAAGGACTCTCATGCCAGTGATGGCGTGATAGGTACGACAAGCACAAAATCAACAAAGGCTGCGTCTAAGAAATCCCATAAGGTTTCTGGTCAAAATGTAAATGAAGAACTTCTAGCCTTGGAGGTTAATGCCGTGTCGACCGACAAAGGCAAAGAACCGAAGCAGCCAGTGGGCAAGAAGAAAGGGAAAAGCAAAAAGAAGAAATAAGACGATTCGTCTCCTGAAAAATCTTCTGCAAACCCTTCTGGGCAAAAGAAACCTAGTCAGCCATGCCTCATATGCGATGAGGACCATTGGACGAGAGATTGTCCACATAAAGCTGAAATTAAGAAATTCTTTAAGAATTCAAAAACTTCAACGGTATTGACTGATCTGTTTCCAAACCCAGGAACCAATCTGGTTGTTAGCGACAATTCTTCCCCATCCCAAGTGCTTATGTTGTCCATTTCAAAATAGCAAAATGATGCTTTGATATCGACAAGAAATAAAGATTATGGGAATCCACAGTTGTCGAACAACAAGGCTACTGATCAACCTAGTATTTCGACAACAACTTCGACCGAAGTTGTGCCACCCATCATTCCTGAGCTAAGGATAAAGCCACCAAAGGGAGTAGTACACAAATCAACATTTAATCCTCGTGCCAGAGCAGCACAAAATTATAATATAGTAGAGGACTTGGCCCAATCGTCGTCCGCTATGTCGACACTTTAAGTACTGCAAAATTTCCCCTCCCAAAAGCAGGCTCTATTATTAGCAATAGGTGGGATTGACCTAGCGGATTCCAATCTTGTGGCCTTTAATCATAAAGGATATGAACCTCAGTCACCAGCTCAACTCGCTTTCCTCATTCAAGTGAAAACCCTCAACAAAAATATTCATCGAACAATTGTTGATGAGGGGGCATCTACATGTATTATGTTAATGAGTTGTTGGAAAACTTTAGGCTCACCACCCTTGTCACGATCGTCAATGACGTTAAAACCATTCGATGGACGAACATACACTCCATACAGGATTTTGAGTAACTTACAAGTTGAACTGGGGGGGAAACAATAGAAATTGATGTTGAAGTTATTAATGGAAATCTCAATTATAACATCCTACTGGGAAGGCCCTGGATTTATGCTATGGCTGCTATTGTGTCGACATACTTTAGAAAGATTGCATTTCCTTTTCAAGGAGGAATTACAATCGTCGACCAACAAACCTTTCTCCCCAACAGTTCACAAGTTACAGGAAGCATCCCAATGATCCATGGAAGCTCTCATTCACTTCAAAATATCAGAGTAGGCCTGCTAAAAGACCCTACATTGATGGGTACTTTTGCCCTACAACCTCAGTGTAATTTGGAGGAAGTGGCCACGGTGGAAACCTGTAATATGATATCTTCTATATCTAAAAGATTCAGAAGATTCCCGAACATTTTGTCAGCATGGATCATCGCCATTTTAGAAATATTGTAGCAATCAATTTTCTTGGCCTGGGGGGCAAACCCAAATCAATGCTCATCGAGTGTTTGGATAGATAGGTCTAAGGAATATGGCACCTCTTCAGATCCTTGGTCGCATGTACATTCTACAGATGAAGGAATCATTTAGTCAATGATGATAGGAGAGGCACCATGGGAAGATTACCACCATCGTTCCCATCTTCTGGATCACCACAAAGATTATTCCAGCAACCTTAATCATCCTTTAGTTTTTTATTTTCTATCAAATACTGTAAATACGGTGGATTATGAGGATAGTTCTTTTACTGTGTCAACCTCATTAAAAAATGAAACAAATCCCTTTCCAAATCAAGTCTTTGATTACGATCTCGTAAAATCCAAGTCGAGTCTTTCAAAGATTTCGAAGGTAAACCTTCATTCCAACCACTGCGTTGAATGCAATGAAGCTTGGGGGGCATGCACTTTGATTTGCGTCATTATGCTGGGGGCATGCGAACTTATAACAAGCATAGTTTCTCCTTTCAAGCTTGTGTAAAAATGAAACCGAATCTAAGTATATGTTGTCGCATGGTTAAAGCTCATTAAAAAATGAACCAGGCCATGAGCAGTTTTACGTGAAGTTCAAGCTCGTTAAAAAATAAACCTAGCAACGAGCAGTTTTACGTGAAGTTCAAGCTCGTTAAAAAATAAACCTAGCAATGAGCATATGTTCCACCAGAGTTTAAGCTCATTAAAAAATGAACCCACCTCCAGTAAATAACTATTGTGAATGATTATCATCAGCTTTTGAGCCTTGGTCGTGTTCTTACCATCACCTCCACTCTATTTTAGCTGATCATTCGCCTCCATTTCATTGTTTACCCATTTTGAGGAACAGCTGCGACAAGTGATCCTATTAACCACCTTCTTTACACTGTTTTGATTGAGAAAGTTCCAAACCTTACCTGGAACCAGCTACTATATGAAAACATCACTCGTTCCTCAAAAAATGAGTCTCCTTTAATCTCTTTTCATCTAACTCATAAAATATGAAAAGATTGCCGAGCAATTGGCCTCTCCAACTCGTTAAAGTGATCAGAAGTGCTATCCCTCCTCTAGATTTTAATCTTTTTGGACCCAAGGGATCATTACACAAAAAGATCGAGCATTTGTCTTGTTCGGCTCGTTAAAACTATCGAAAATTCATCCCTTTCTCATTGTTTTATACTTTTTCAGACTTAAGGGAGTATATTACGAAAAAGGAATATTGGAGTTTCCTTTCCGTCTCTTTTCAGACTCTCTAAAATTGAAAAGGACCGAGTTATCATTGTCGTTAAACTCATTAAAACAATAGCAACAAACTTGTCCATTCAGACAAGAGCGAGTTTCACTGTCGCTAGACTCGTTAAAACATAGTGACGGGTTTTCCTGAAGGGAAAATTATAGAACAAGCATATGTTATCCTTCTCAAGCTTGACAAAAATAAAGAGGTACTAGTCAGAAATGACTGGGGAAAATTGGGAAGAAAACTTGAAGAAACTTTATTGGTAGCAGGTAGCTCTTGAACATGACATTTTCACTCCATCTACATGATTGAGTTGGGTTGGGTTATTCCGTTCACTGGTCATATCACCATTGGTCCACCGTACCATCCACTTTTGGGGGTAACGCTACCAATCCATTTTAGTGTCACCGATATGTTCAAGAGAAGTCGCTAAGAGAATTCACCTACCCAGCTTGTGTCTCATCCGCTACAATACCCTCATGCTTCATTCTTTCATGACCGCCACCTTGAACCTTGTATCATAAGATATTTTTCACCTCTGCAAAATCATTTGCTCCTTTCTACATCGTAGATGTGGGATCCATTAATGCCTTCCTATGACGGGTCACTTCTTGTCGACATTAGCTCATTATCCAAGAAGCCAACCTAGGGACAACCCTTCCAGTACTTTGAAGCTCGCATGCCTCAATGGCAAGTTTCTCACTTCCGGCGACAAGTTTACATCAATGGCCTTCGATTGAAAGATTTTGCGTGGTGTTCGAAATCGACTCATGTATTCACACCACGTGAATTGTACTGCAGTACTTTGAGGGTCATCATCATCATCGATGATTCCTGTCGCGTCTATTAATAGTGTACATCATTGGCTGGTAATCAGGCGAAGTCCTTCCATGTTCGACATTAGAACATATTCTCACATGGATCGACTTGTACTTTCGGGCGAATATTGAACGAGTTTTGAAGACCCCGGATCTAGTTTCATCCATCCAGGCTACGATATATTCAAGAAAATAAAGACATCATTGCTGCACAGATAATCATCCAAACTAAGGGATGATGGCTCTACTAGAATCATCAGTCTGCACATAGGCGGTTGTCTGTCCTATGTACATGAAAATGAATTTATCAAGCTGAGCATGGGAATGCTCGCCTCAGCTAGATCATGAAAATATTATGAAGATAATGTATTGTATTGTATCTTATTACAGGTCACCTTCCAGTGCGAAAAACCTCGGATCCTCATTATAAAGCATTTCACCCGACATCAAAAGATTTATGACCTCATGCTTTAGTGGGCAACTGTTATAGACATATTTGGGCACTGCAACCCCAATCACATATGTCCATAAACCAAGGGATTCTAAGTCCCTAAAAGTGTTGTTTCATACCCTAAAGGAGCAAGGTCAGTTGATTACATCATCTTCCAGAAGTTTTCCATGAAAAACCACTCAGAACTGGTCAAAGCAAGACCATACAGACTACCTAGTGGAAAGGGTGCGATGCATCTCACCTACCACATGCAAAAAGTGTGATGCATACTGGAAAGCCCTTTTGTAGGGTGTGATGAGCGAGAGAAGACAAATGGAACAAGCAGTTTGCTAGGTGGATACCCTGAGAATCTTCTAGAAGCTGCTCATTTGACACTTGCCTCCCTGAATTCGCCCAAGGATGAGTAAGAGATCATGAAATCTCCAAGTGGAACCAAGAACTATCAGAGAGATGACACTAATCAAAATCCTAGAAGTTGACTCACCCCCCTACAACATCTATAAATGGATCCCTCATCCCAGAGATCCAGAGGTTGGAATTTGGAAATTTGCAAAGAATTGGTGTTGGTTTCTCTTTGAAGACATTGTTGGGTGATCTTGCTTTGTATGAGGTGAAGAGGGCTTTCAAGCTGGGAGGACGGCACTGCGTCAGACCAAGTGGTTGTAATACTCTCTTCTACTACTTTTACTAATAAAGCTATTTGAGTTTTCCTCCATATTCTTGTGTATCTCTGAATATTGTGTTGATATATGCATTTGTATGGTCAATATATATCTGATCCTATATTGTTTACAGTGATAGATCTCTATGCTTTGATGGTATTATGCTGCTGTGAATCTACAGGTGCTCTTTGAAGCGGGACAAGTAAGGAAGCAGTGGTGAGATTCTATCAAAGGAGAAAGGAAACAAGCAAGGAGCCAAGCAGAAGACTGAGGTTGGTACTCTCTGCTTCTTTCTCATCTCTCTCTCATAAAGGAAAAACAAGTGACTTTAATCTGTTTGTTTCTAAGATAGCTACCCGTCTTAGTGGGACTAGCAGTTCTGAATAGACACTAGATTTCCCAATAACACATACCAACCTAGATCCATCTTAACACCGTATTTATCAAGTGCCGAGAGGGATCAAATCTATCGAGATGAAAACATATTTTTTTAGTGCAAAACTTGAGGAAAGGTTTGCACCTCGAGAGATTTGATCCCTCTCGGCGCTTGATAGATCTGGTGTTAAGATGGACCTAGGTTGGTTTCAATCATGTGCGATCATACAAAATTTACTAAACATCTAATTCTCTTGATCATTTTAAATATGCTAAATATGTCTAAGATTAATTTGGCCAATTTAATTTAAAATTTTCTTAGTTACCTCAGTTTGTTGAGATGAGAGAGACTGTTAGTAACTTGAATGATGAAAAATGATAAAACAAAAAAATTTAGTTCAAAGTGTCAATGTAACAATTTTGATTGATAGAAAATATGAATAATAATAATATAGTCAATTACAATCAATCTTCATTGTGATCAATCTGAAACTATTTTCTTCTACTGTTCCATAAGTCACAAAGCCAATCATTGTGACTTATGGAGTGTTAAACCCAAAATAATTTTCAATGGTAGTTATTTTCTATTACTGTGTTTGAATGCAAAGTAATTAACAATGTTGAATGATGGAAAATGGGAATAATAAGAATGTAGCCAATTATAAATAGTTTATAGTTTCAAGAAGCAAACATTTCGGGTAAGAAAACATTTTATTTAGGATGAAAATTCAAATATTGTATTTATGGTTGAATTATTGTAACACATAAGTCAATGCACGTCATGAATAATTTTTATGTGCTTACACTAAGAGAGAGTGTGTATGTTTTGGGGGTGAGAAGGAGAGACAAGGGGAGATATATATATGGATGGGGGGGAGAGGGAAGAAGAGAGAGGCAAAGATAGGGAGGGAGGAAGAGATATCGATATGGAGAGAGAAAAGTTAGAGAGAGAGAGAAGGGGAGGGGAAAGGGAGGTAGGGAGAGAGAAATAGATAGATATGGAGAGAGTGTGTATGTTTAGGGGGTGAGATAGAGAGATAGACCAGGAGAGACAATGGGAGATAGAGATATAGATGGAGGAGACAGAGATGTGCTTACACTAAAATAAATGCACACTATTAATCTAATTACTTTGAAATTAATGTACATCATACATCTAGTTGCATCAAATCAAAAATAAATATCTACACTAAAATCAATGCATCTAGTGAAAACGATCAAATAGGATTAGAAATCAACATCTATACTGAAATCAATGAATCTAGTGCAAGCAATCAAATAGGATTAGAAATGAATATCTACACTGAAACCGATGCATCTAATGCAAGCAATCAAATATGAGTAGAAATCAACATCTATGTTGAAATCAATGCATAAGTATTAAATAACATTAGAAATCGACATCTACACAGAAATCAATGCATCTAGTGCAAGCGATCAAATATGATTAGAAATCAATATCTACACTGAAACCAATGCATCATGTGAAAGAAATAAAATAGGATTAGAAATCAACATCGACACAGAAAACAATGCATCTAGTGTAAGGTATTAAATAGGATTATAAATTGACATATACACTGAAATCAATGCATATAGTTCATGTGGTAAAATAGGATTGGAAATCAACAACTACATTCAAATCAAGACATCTATTTTAGTGAAAATCCAAAATATTCACGACTTTCTAGATCTAGCTTCTATGTCTGTATTTGTCTTTGTGTGTCTCTTTCTTCTTCCCTCTCTCCCCACCTTCCATTATGTGTCTATCTCCCTACCTCTCTCCTCCATCTCTCTCTATTTTCCTCTCCCTCCCTTTCTCTATATTTCTCTTCTTCCCTCTCTCCCCCTACCATCTATATCTATAGCTACCTCCATCTCTCCTTATTTGTCTCTCTATCTCAACCCCCTAAACACATGCCACACAAACTCTCTCTCTCCCCATATCTATCTATCTATCTATCTCTCCCTCTTTCTTTCCCTCTCCATCTCTCCCTCGCCCCTCTCTCTCCCGTCAATCTATATCTTTATCTCCCATATATCCCTCTTCCTCCCTCCCTCTCTTTGCATCTCTCTTCTACCCTCTCCCCTGCCCCATCTATATCTCTATCTCCCCTTGTCTCTCATTCTCACCCCCAAAACATACACACTCTCTCTCCATATTTATCTATCTCTCTCTCTCCCTCCCTCTTCCTGTCCCTCTCTTTCTCTCTTCACCTTCTCTCTCCCTCCCTCCCTCACTGAATTTCCATCTCTCCCTTCCCACTCCCTCTCCACCTTTGTCTCTCTATGTCTTTCAACCCCCTTCCAACGCCATCTCCCCCCCCCCCCATACACACTCTCTCGCCATATTTATCTATCTCTCTCTCTCCCTCCCTCTTCCTGTCCCTCTCTTTCTCTCTTCACCTTCTCTCTCCCTCCCTCCCTCACTGAATTTCCATCTCTCCCTTCCCACTCCCTCTCCACCTTTGTCTCTCTATGTCTTTCAACCCCCTTCCAACGCCATCTCCCCCCCCCCCTCTCTCCCCTCTCTCAAGTCCTCTCTCTTTTTCCTTCCTCTCTTGCCCCTTCCCTCCCACCTCCCTCCATCTCTCCCCCCATCATACACTCTCTCTCTCTCTACCATCCAACTTTGTTGCTATCTCCCTCCCTCTCTCCTTCTCTCTTCCCCTCATTTCCCTATCTTAATCCTCTCCTTTTCTCTCTCTTCCCTCATCTCTCTCTCCCTCATTCCATATTTATCTCTTCCTTGTCACTCCCTCTCTCTTTCCACCTCTATCTCTCAATGTATTTGTTCTTCGCTCAATCTCTTTCCCCCTCCAAAACCATCTCTCCCCCTACTCTCTCTCTCTTCCTTTCTCTCTCTCATTGTCTCTCCCACCTCTATGTCTCTCTCCCCCACTCTATTCCCCCTTCCATCTCACTCTCTTTCTTAAATATGATCTCATTGTATTGTATTTAAGAAAGTATCTAAATTAAAAAAACACATAATTGGTTGTAAAATATTAAACCTATATTTTGGATCAATCATGTTAAAGAAAATACAATAATAAAAAACTTAAAAAAATCATGCACTATCTTTCCTCTATCATTGTTAATCACTTTGCTTTCTCACTTTACTTGGATCCTTGGTTAAGATGCATCTATCCTGGTTCTTTATAATATTATTTATATTATATAAATTTCACATATGTATATATAAAAGTATTCTCATTTTTTAATTTATTAATACCTTCATCTAATCTCTATTGGAATATTGTTAGTAGTCGTGAGGACGGACGGTTTAGATATACCTCAAAAGTAATTATAACCTTTTCTCTCTTATATTTAATTAAAAAATGTTATAAGATTAAATTAAAATAAAGTATTTGTGAAATATTTTGATTTTGAAATAAGTTATGGTTTTTGGGCATATTGTATTGATAAGCCATGGTATTGGCCTATGGTGTTGTAACAAAATAATTGAAAGCCTAGATTCATAACATAATAATCAAAAGTCTAGATGGCCCATGGTACTGATAAACCATGGTGTAGCCCATGGTATTATAATTTTATTCCCTCCTCTCCCTCTCTTTCTCTTCTGGGTTTTGGCTCATGGTATTGTAAAAAAATCTACTTAGAAGTTAATAATATCCATGGTAAATATTCATGATTAAAAATCTTGTCATATTGTAAATATTAAGTTTTTATCTGCTTATTAATTAAATTTATAGATGGAACACATCTATATTAATATTACAATATATTGATTACAAATGAGAGGACATTACAAATGTTTACTTACATTACATCTACACATGTGCCCTATACCGGCTTAGCGACTCTAGTCCCAAAAAGTGAATCATGCGAGGGAAATATTACATAAAATATAATATTACAGTGTTATATGTTACCCAATATTTATAACCATCCCCACCTAATAAATAGTGGTCAGGGGTGGGGGAAATACTCTAATATTATTATATTTTACCTAATATTTCACGTCACACCCCACCCTAAATATTACATCCTACTCAATGTTTTCCCTCACTCCTGCTAATTTTATAGTTGAGTTTGTTTACTTTTAGTTGAGAGGAAATATTGGGTAAAATGTAATATTATAGTATTATGTTTTATCCAATATAAATTAGTAAAAAGTGGATGGAGGTACGCAAAAATATTAGATAAAATGTAATAATTACGTTTTTCCTAATATTTCCCCATCTCTGGGAAAAATGTGCCAACATATCCATAATTTTTTTTTACCTTTAATTTTTTTCTACAAGTAATTATGTATCTAAATATAACATCAAAATAACATGAATCTAGGCTAGTTTAACCCCCCCTTAAATAGATTATATTCTAGGAATTCCATCAGTCAATACCATGGATTTTTAAAACCATAGGTCAATACCATGAGTCATTTTTATTTTTTTTATTATTTAATTTTTATAGGGTTTTTTTGTTATTTTAATTTTATTTTCACTGAGTTACAATGTTTAGATTACATTAAGTTATACATCTCTACATATTTTATTTTTATTTTGACCTAGTCAAAATATTAACATTATATTACTTTATGTTACACATTTATAGCATACTATAGACATTAGATCTCTGCTCAATGAAGAAATTACATTTATCCCTCATACTAAAAAGTAATTTTTTTAAAAATTACTTTATCTCATTATATAAAGTTTGATGTAAAATAAAAGTGAAAATTCAAGTATTTAAAAATGGTTGACATTGATTTTTAAAGTAATATTATTATTATTATTATTATTATTATTATTATTTTCTTAAATAACATTAGGCACAACATCTCTTGCATATAGATATATTAGCCAACACACACACACACACACACATATATATAACACACACACACACACACACACACACACACACACACATATATAACACACACACACACACACACACACACATATATAACACACACACACACACACACACACACACACACACACACACACATATATATATATATATATTAATGTAACGTTACATGACAACATCTCCCTCATGTACTAGGCTATAGAGCCCAAAAATATTAGCAATTACAGGTTAATTATTATTTATCCACATATGTTTATTATTTATCCACATATATTCTTCTATAGATCTCCTAATGATGGGTTATGATACTTAGCCTAAAAAGTAGATAAGAATATTACCATGCAGGATTCCAAACACTCTCCATCATTTTTTGGAGTAAAAAATTTGTAGTCATTTTTTCTTGAGGTCACATCGGATCATCGATCATCATTTTCGTGTTGATTTTAAAAATTTGTGACACAACATCATTTTTTTTCATTTCAAGGTAAAAATTCTAACATTTTTTTTTTCATTTCAAGGTTAAAATTGTAACATTTTTTAACCATGGGATTGAAAACCAAATATCATGATTATGAAAGTCATGAAAAACGCTAAAATGTATAAATGGTGATACAACATCACCCCTTTTTCTCAGGGTTAAAATTCAAACAATTTTCAATCATAACATTAAAGGCTAAATATTATGAATACAAAAAACATGAAAAAACACAATGAAATGCAAAAACAATCACCCCCTTTTTAGGGTTAAAATTCAAACATTTTTCAACCATTGACATCAAACACCCTATGGAAAACCCTAAAACTTAGCACTTAAAATTTGTCTACCTTTCTAATTTTTTTTTTAAATATTTTTTTTTTAAGGGTTTTTCAAAGTTGTCTAACTTTTATTTTATTTTTGGGATTTAAATTACCAATTAATTGGCATTATAGTGTTGACCATTGGGAAAAAAAAAGAGAGTCAACTATGAATCTAAAAGTGACATTATATATTTTTTTGTTTAATTATTATTATTATTATTTAAATCTTAAAAATTGAGGAAAAAAATGTAACTATTTCTTTTGGGGAAAAATCAATTAAAAAAATCATCACACACATATATAGGGGTAAAACGCCCACCAGGGATTTAAGCCAATGACCTTTTTGCATGGAGGGCCTTAATAGAACATGCATTTACTGTCAATCCAAAGCCCCATGGGCCAGAGGAAAAATCAATTTTTTTTAAAAGGAAAGAAAAACATTAAAATCAAAAGTAAAGTGGGAAGGGATTTGAACCAATGACATATTGCAAGGAGTGTCTTAACAGTGCACCCATTCATCATCATTCTAAAGGGCCATGAGAATTTTATTTTTACAAATTAAATAAATTTTATTTTAAAAAAAATTATTATTATTATTATTGTTATTATGTAATATACCCACGAATTAAACTTACTAGATAATTCTTTTTTTATTCAAGTCACACCCTAATCTACCCCATACGTGCATATCTACTAATATGTGTTAATCTTATTAATTTCTAATACACATGCATCAATATCAAAGGGTAATGTTTTTCTTTGTTATTTTTTTATGCGTAATCGGAAATATCTCTTCGGTGGATAGAATATTAGTTGTCGGATTTAATGTTGGCACTGCTGGCTCTTTACACCTGGATTTGGTATTTACTATCCATTGGCTCTGTCACGTGATGGGTATGGTCCAAGTACCCTCTACCTTCGTGCCCTCGAGCTTCCCCCCTCATCGAAGGTGTGGGTGTAAGGATGCTCATCTGAGGGCAGTGTTGGACCGATATGCTCCACCCATGTTTATCCCGTAGCATGGAGATTACCCAAAAAATTTGCATTGAGCCTTGCTTCAGCTTCGTCTTCCTTCCTGGCGCCGAATTCGTTCAGAACTCGTTCTCGTTGAATGAATTGGAGATGATTCTTGTACACTGCCGAGCTAAGGACCAAATTGGACCTGGTTATTATAGTATTTGTCTTCTGGTAAGGATTTTATCATGCCATCTTTTAAGTTTTTCGTTTCTCTTTCCTCCTTACAGGTTTTTGTTTGGTTTCTGTTCGAAGCTCTAATATGTTTCACACTTGTCTTTGTTTTGTGGATGAGGGTTATGATGCCGACCTCTAGCGAATCACGCGAGGGTTCGGGTAGATGCT
This sequence comes from Pinus tabuliformis, assembly GCA_031772625.1. Classification (NCBI taxonomy): domain Eukaryota; kingdom Viridiplantae; phylum Streptophyta; class Pinopsida; order Pinales; family Pinaceae; genus Pinus; species Pinus tabuliformis. The sequence goes on from CM062813.1 coordinate 1,110,646,801, forward strand.
TCCCCGGTTTCCAAGTCCTACCTCCTCAACGTTTGGCTAACAGGTAAGTTCCTACATTCTTCTCGTGATGGTAGACAATTCTCTGGTCCTCATGACAGTTTACTCGTTCTGTTGATGGAAGGGAAGGGTTCTTCCTTCTGTTTAGAAATGGCCCTCCGGCCCAAATCCTAACGGCTCCAATTTCGTTTATCATAATAGAATTATGGCGGGGTCTATACACCGATCAGGATTGCCCTGCTCTTTTCAAGGTTTGGGAAATCTTTTCTTGGAATTTATTTCTCCGAACTGTAGACCTAGTTATCCTAGCGCCTTATAAAATTTGACATGCCCTCGGGCTTACTCTTAAATTTTCTATGTAATATTTTTATTTAAGAGAGGATTGTTTAGGTTGTGTCCCTAGTTAAAATCCCGTGGGCTTGCTACAATTTCGTTGTTGGCTGAGCACATTTTCATTTAATTATTCTCCAGTTTTGTTTGTTAAGGTCTTTGTGACCTGAGTAGTGTTAAGTTATAAAGAAGCATGCCTTCTCTGCTGCGTATTGCGACTATTTTTTTTATATTGTAATGTTTTAACCCCTGTCAAGGTTCCATGAGTTATAGAATTATTACTATGGTTGTGACAGTGCAATTTATGTGTACCATTTCAAATTCCACGGTTGTTATTGAGTTTGTACTACATGTTTTATGATATTCTGTGTAAGCAATCTCCACACAGTCAAAATGGTTAATGCCTAGCAGGTTTGTTGTGTGTTGGCATTTTCTTTTGGGTCTAGCTCTATGTTACTGCTAGTCTCTTGTGCGTATCATTTTACAAGTTCTCTTAAAATTAAATACGCTCCTCAGAGCTCAGGATTATGTTATTATCTAATTTCTCAGGAATACTCGCTTTCTTATGGTTACGTGGTTGCAAGATTTGTTCTTCTATCATTAATATATACAGTTACATGATTTGCAATGTTGTCATTTAAATACATAACTGCATGCAAATAGGGAAAGAAGGATTCTGGTTTTGAATTTGCAAACCCTTGCAGAAGTAGTTTTTCTCCTCAGCATTTTCTTTAAAATCTATATAAATATCGCTCCACTGGTAGTGCTCCGGGGTTCTGATTCTATTCTCTAGATTTTCCTGCATTTCTTTGTGTTCAGGCATATGTAAAGAAAGAGCTCTTGTATGGTCTTTCTGTTAATTATTGTATGGATTTTGGTTTACTACAAGGTCAGTCTTTTTGAAATTCTGAGTCTGCGATAAATCTTAGAGTTTTTTTTTTTTGATAAATTTTCCTACAGACTTCTCTTGCATTTATCTCCAATTTAAAAACAAGAAAAATAAACTCCTCGCAGACTAGTAAGCTCTTACATTAGATAAGATTTTTCTTGGGAGGACACTCATCTCTCCTCTCATATTTCCTCCACTGTTCACTGTAAGGAAAACCTTCCACACCCTTCTTTTAATAGTAAAAATGAAACATTACAAAGTTCACACGGAAATTCCTCCCCAAGGGTTTCTTTACGTACCTGGTGTTTCCGGCTGGTAAAGATCTTCTTGAAGGTCACCCGAATCTGGGTCTGTTGCCTCTCAATCGCCCAACCATGAGATTCGTCTTTCAAGACCAAAATCTCCCCCCTTGCTTACTTGCTAGACCACAGTCTTCCGCAAGTTGCTCGCACAATGTGCAGGGCTATCTAATCATCACCAGACTTAGCCTTCTTTTTTTCTTTTTGTTTCTCCTCCTCTGCCTGTCCCTACAGCGCAGATTTTCCTCTCCTCCCCTCCTTTTCTCTGGAAACTCTTCCAGTTAGGGGAGGTAGTTAGGGTTTCTCTCACAGCAACTGTCTTTTTTTTTTTACCTCAAGAGGACAACTTCCTCCTTGAGAAATTACCATCCTTTAAAAAAACACTTGTTACATCTCATAATGAAAACAAATTATATTTAAATTTTAAACAGATAATAATATCAGGTTCAGTTTATATTTACCACAGTAAATCAAATATTTACATTTTTTCCCGGGGCATTACATCTTCCCCCCCTGAGATTGGACATCGTCCCGATGTCTTTCGGCCATGAACAACCCTGGATAAGCTCTTTTCATAAGTTCTTCATCTTCCCAAGTGGCCTCATTAGGCCCAAAGTGCTGCCACTGCACTTTAACTTGGGTAATAACTCGTTTCCGCAACATTACTTCTCTCCAGTCGAGGATGTTCAGTGGTTCGACCAAGATTTCTCCTTCCGGTTCGACCTGAAACAAGCAACATCTTAAATCAGTTTTTTCTTTAACATAACTCATTTAGATTGATCTATCGGAGCTATTCCTTACCTGTATATCCTGCCAACTGATTACATGCTTAGGATCATAAACATACTTTTTTAACACGGAAACATGAAAAACGTTGTGGACCCGTATATGACTTGGCAGGGCGAGCTGGTATGCTACCAGCCCGATCCTAGCCAAGACCTGAAAAGGTCCACAGAATCGGGGTGCCAACTTAGTGCACCCGCTCCATTGTAACGTGCTCTTTTTTGCTCGAATTCTCACATACACATGATCACCGACTTGATACTCCTTAAACCTCATTTTCTGGTTAGCAAAGTTCTTTTGCCTATCCTAAGATGCCTTCAGATTAGAATGTACCTTTTTAACCATTTCCTTAAGCATTTCGGGACCTAACATCAATCTGTCTTCTGGTCCACCCTAGCTTGAAGGGGTGCGGCACTTCCGCCTGTACAATACTTCAAATGGGCTCATTTGCAATGATGCATGATAGCCATTATTGTACGCGAACTCAACCAAGTGCAGGTAGTCCTCCCACTTGGTTGGTTGCTGCATCACATATGCTCTTAACATGTCTTCCACCACCTGGTTCACCCGTTCTGTTTGCCCGTTAGTTTGAGGGTGATAAGCCGTACTAAAATTCAGATGAGTGCCCAATTCTTCAAACAATTTCTTCCAAAAGACCGATGTAAATTTTACATCACGATCTGAGATTATTGTCTTTGATAACCCATGCAGCTTAAATATATTTTGCATGAAAACAAGGGTGATCTGTACAACTCTGTAAGTAGATTGCACTGGTATAAAATGTACTGACTTACTTAGCTTGTCCACCACCACCATAATGGAGTCGTTATTTTTCATTAACTTAGGCAACCCTATTATAAAATCCATAGAGAAGGTTTCCCACTTCCATTCCGGAATAGGTAATGGTTGTAATAACCCCGCAGGGTGTTAGTGTTCTGCTTTAATTTGTTGGCATTCCAGACAACGTGCCAAGTATCCAGCCACATCTTTCTTCATACCCAGCCTATAATATTATTTTCGGAGTGCAGTGATCATTTATTGATATCTTGGGTGTCCAACATAATGACTCTTATGATATTCATCCAAAATCAAATTTTTAATGCTGTTCTGATTGGGCACATACAGCCTTTTCTTGTAATACAACATTCTAGCAACATCCAAAGCATAATCTGGTTGTTTTTCCTTGCTGGTTGGGTGTTGAACTTGTTGTTTTATTTGTTGATAAGCAATATCTTGTCTTGTTTCTCTTTTAATCATTTCTCCAAAGGGGCTTTTCCCCTCACTGCAAGAAATCTCGTATAGACATTGCAATTTTCTACTTAAAGCATCTGCCACCTAGTTCTCTTTCCCTTTCAAATGCTTGATCTCAAAATCAAAACCACTTAAGAAATATACCCACCGTGCTTGCCTTGCATTTAAAGTGGCCTAGCTAAAATAATTGGTCAGGCTGTGGTGATCCATCAATAATAGAAATTTTCTTCCCATAAGATAATGTCGCCACATTTTTAAGGCGTGAATGGCGGCTGCCAACTCTTTATCATAAGTGGAATATTTATGCTCATGCTCTTTTAATCTTCTTGATTCGTAGGCTATCACCTTCCCTTCGTACATTAACACACCTCCTACCCCTTCCTTACTTGTGTCCGTGCACACCACATAGTCTTTGCTAGGGTCGTCTATGCTTAGAATGGGTGCAGTGGTGAGCAGATATTTAAGTTGTTCGAAACTCTTTTGACATTCAGGGGTCCACATAAAGGTCCTTCCTTTTTTCTGTAAGGAAGTGATTGGATAAGCTACTATTGAAAATCCTTCTACAAACCATCTGTAATAGCCTGCTAATCCCATGAAAGATCTGATGTCTGCCACATTCTTGGGTACCGACCATTCCATTATGGTCCTTATCTTTTCGAGATCCACTGCGATTCCTTTTTTAGTAATTATATGCCCCAAATATTGTATCCGTTCTTTAAAGAATTCACATTTGCCTAACTTAGCGTATAATTGGCGTTCTCGGAGGGTTTGCAATACTAATCTGACGTGCTCCTAGTGCTCCTCCATAGTCTGAGAATAAATGAGTATATCGTCAACGAAAATCAGCACAAACTTATACAAACACTGGTGAAATATGTTGTTCATTAGACACATAAAAGTTGCAGGGGCATTGGTCAACCAAAAGGGTAACACCACAAATTCATAATGGCCATATCGTGTTCTCAAAGCTATCTTAGCTATGTCCTCCTCTTTAATCCTGATTTGGTGATACCTTGATCACAAATCAATATTTGAGAAAATTGTTGCTCCCTTTATTTGATCAAACAGTTCATCAATACGGGGTATAGGATGCTTAGTCTTGATCATCAATTTGTTCAGTTGACGATCATCCATACACATGCAAAGTCTCGTCTTTCTTCTTGACGAACAACATCGGGGCTCCCCAGGGTGACACACTGGGGCGAATGTAGTTTTTTTCCAACATCTCCTATAATTGCATTTTTAACTCTGTCAATTCTGGTGTGCTCGAGACACCGAAGCTGCCCCTGGCACCATTTCGATGGTAAAATCTATATCTCTTTTAGGTGGCAGTCCGAGAATCTCTTCCAGAAACACATCAACAAATTCTTGTATCACAGGAATGTTCTCCAATGTGGCTGTTTTATCTTTCTAGTTGGCATAACCCACTTGGACGACATAAATCTGACATCCTTTCCTAATGCATTTTGCTAACTATGAGGCGGTTATGGGCTGAATCTGCACTGGCCACTTAATTCCCTGCACCTCTTGCTTTATTCCAAACTCATCCTTATAACAGATAGTCTTGGTTTTACAATTAATTATGGACTAGTGTTTTTCTAACCAGTCCATACCAATCAGTATATCATACGAACCAAGGGGAAGCACATTTAAATCTGTTGTCACTGGTTGTCCTGCTATCTTTAAAGGGCAGTTTTTGACCTTAGCAAGTACCCGTCTTTTTGCCCCTGTTGCCAACTGTACTAGCCAAGGGTCCTTAAACTTAACAGGTTGCAACTTACAATGCTCCACAACCTTAGGACTAATATAACTTAACATAGCTCTAGGATCAATTAAAATAGTTACAGCAAGGTCTAAGAGTTTACCTTCAAATTCCACCATGGTCGGCTGGTACTCCGCCTGACGATCTTCCAGAGCAGCATTAATCTTTGGTAGACTCTATCCTACATCACCAACTGTAGATGCTTCATAGACCTGGGAAACCTGTTTGGTTCCTTTTCGTTGAGGGCAATTTTTTACGTAATGGGGTCCACCACAGCCCCAACATTGCACTGGAGGCCTTGCTGTCCCTTCGTTGTCTATTTTTCCAGGCTGTTCATTGGTTCTGGACTCAATGGGGGGCTTTAATCGGAGCAGATTCTTCTGTATGTTTCTGCTATTTTGCCCCTTGGCGAATCCTTTGTTACCACCACCTCGATTACCTTTAGTATTTCCAGCCAGCTTGCTGCCTTTCTTGTCAACCCATTTCTTACCCAGGATTTCTCCCTTCTGCTTGCTTTGCTGGTAGCAAATTCAGGCTTTACGTATGGCCTCGTCCATCATCTTTGGGTTGTCAAATTCGATTCTTTCCCTCATGCTCAAAGGTAAACTACTGACGAACCTCTGTACTTTAGCCTTTTCCTCTCGAATATAAGGCACATAACAGAGCAATGAAGTAAAACGAGTGATAAATTCATCCATAGTTTGTTGTCCCAATCGTAGGTCATGGAATTCTCTTGCCTTTTCGTCATAGAAGCGTTCAGTCAGGTATCTTTCTTTAAAGTATTTTTGAAATTTTTCCCAAGTGATATTCTGTTCACTTACTCCTCTTACCATCTTAACTTCTTCCCACCACAGGGTGGCTTTTCCCTGTAATTGGAAAATGGCCAACTGTGCCTTGAGGTTGTGATCGTATTCATATAGCTGGAAGTATTTGTTCATATTAATCAACCACGCCTCGGCTACTTCCTCTTATTCTCCGTCAAAGTGTGGCGGTTTGATCTTACGGAACTCTCCTTGCAACTCTATCCGTTGCCTTTTTTATGTTTATTGTTTAGAGGCATTATCAGATCATTCCTCCTCCCTTCCTTTTGACTCTTCATGTTCTGTGTGATGATTTTGCTCCTTTGACATCCTTTGCTGCTCAGCGTTGGGATTCAGTGGCTGCTGATTCTGCTTGTCAGATAGGCTTTTTATAATCCTCTCCTATTCCATGGTTAACCTTGCATTATCCTCCCACAATCGGGCCATTTCATTTTTCAACTCCTGTACTGTCTCCAAAATTGCAAGGTTTGTATTGCGAGCCTCCTCTCCAAGCTATACCCATAATTCGAGGTTATTCTCAGGACCAGTTGCAGGTCCCTGACCCACCACAAACCTACGTGATGCACTGTCTACTCTTTTCATATTGACAATCTTCTGTTTTTTTTTCTTGTACTTAACATAAGAAAAGTAACAGAAGAAGAGTCAACGCATTAACTGTTTTTTTTTTAACTGCTCAATAGAGATGAAAATAAATTGTACTCTATCTGTCTATCAATTCCAATTCCCAGAGGCCACAGTTTTTGATACTTGGCTCTGATACCACTTGTAATATACCCACGAATTAAACTTACCAGATATTTTTTTTTTATTCAAGTCATACCCTAATCTACCTCATATGTGCATATCTACTAATATGTGTCAACCTTATTAATTTCTAATACACATGCATCAATCTAGAAATATCAAAGGGTAATGTTTTTCTTTGTTATTTTTTTTTATGCGTAATCGGAAATATCTCTCCGATGGATAGAATATTAGTTGTAGGATTTAATGCTGGCACTGTTGTCTCTTTACACATGGCTTTGGTATTTACTATCCACTAGCTCTGTCACATGATGGGTATGGTTCGAGTACCCTCTGCCTTCGCGCCCTCGGGCTTCTCCCCTCGTCGATGGTGTGGGTGTAAGGATGCCTATCTAAGGGCGATGTTGGACCGATATGCTCCACCCATGTTTATCCCGTAGCGTGGAGATTACCCAAAACATTTGCATCAGGCCTTGCTTCAGCTCCCTCATCCTTCCTGGCACCGAATTCGTTTAGAAATCCTCCTCGTTGAATGAATTGGAGATGATTCTTGTACACTGCCAAGCTCCGGACTAAATTGGACCTGGTTATTACAGTATTTGTCTTTTGGTAAGGATTTTATCATGCCATCTTTTAAGTTTTTTGTTTCGCTTTCCTCCTTACAGGTTTTTGTTTGGTTTCTATCCGAAGCTCTAATATGTTTCACACTTGTCTTTGTTCTGTGGACGAGGGTTATGGTGCCAACCTCTAGCAAATCACGTGAGGGTTAGAGTAGATGCTTCCCCGGTTTCCAGGTCCTACCTCCTCAACATTTGGCTAATAGGTAAGTTCCTACATCCTTCTCCTGATGGTAGACGATTCTATGGTTCTCACGATAGTTTACTCGTTCTGTTGATGGAAGGGAAGGGTTCTTCCTTCTGTTTAGAAATGGCCCTCTGGCCCAAATCCTTTCGGCTCCTATTTTGTTTATTGTAACAGAATTATGGCGGGGTATATACGCCGATCAGGATTGCCCTGCTCTTTTCAGGGTTTGGGAAATCTTTTCTCGGAATTTATTTCTCCGAACTGTAGACCTGGTTATCTAGCACCTTATAAAATTTGACATGCCCTCAGGCTTACTCTTAAATTTTCTATGTAATATTTTTATTTAAGAGAGGATTGTTTAGGTTGTGTCCCTGGTTAAAATCCCGTGGGCTTGCTACAGTTTCATTGCTGGCTGAGCACATTTTCATTTAATTATTCTCCAGTTTTTTTTGTTAAGGTCTTTGTGACCTGAGTAGTGTTAAGTTATAAAGAAGCATGCCTTCTCTGTTGTGCATTGCGACTCTTTTTTTTATACTGTAATGTTTTAACCCTCATCAGGGTTCCATGAGTTATAGAATTATTACTATGGTTGTGACAATAAAATTTATGTGTACCATTTCGAATTCCACGGTTGTTATTGAGTTTGTACTGCGTGTTTTATGATATTATGTGTAAGCAATCTCCACCCAGTCAAAATGGTTAATGCCTAGCAGGTTTGTTGTGTGTTGGCATTTGCTTTTGGGTCTAGCTCTATGTTACTGCTAGTTTCTTGTGCATATCATTTTACAAGTTCTCTTAAACTTAAATACGCTCCTTAGAGCTCGAGATTATGTTATTATCTAATTTCTCAGGAATTCTCACTTTTGTATGGTTACGTGGTTGCAGGATTTGTTCTTCTGTCATTAATATATACAGTGACATGATTTGCAATGTTGTCATTTGAAATACATAACTGCATGCAAATAGGGAAAGAAGGATTCTGGTTTTGAATTTGCAAACCCTTGTGGAAGCGGTTTTGCTCCTTAGCATTTTCTTTAAAATCTATATAAATATCGCTCCACTGGTAGTGCTCTAGGGTTCTGATTCTATTCTCTAGATTTTCCTACATTTCTTTGTGTTCATGCATATGTAAAGAAAGATCTCATGTATGGTCTTTTTGTTAATTATGGTATGGATTCTAGTTTACTACAAGGTCAATATTTTTGAAATTCTGAGTCTATGATAAATCTTGGAGTTTTTTTTTTTTGGATAAATTTTCCTACAGAATTATCTTGCATTTATCTCCAATTTAAAAACAAAAAAAATAAACTCCTCGCAGACTACTAAGCTCTTACATTAGTAAAGATTTTCTTAGGAGGACACCCATCTCTCCTCTCATATTTCCTCCACTGTTCACTGTAAGGAAAACCTTCCACACCCTTCTTTTAACAGTAAAAATGAAACATTACAAAGTTCACACAACAGTTCCTCCCCAAGGGTTTCTTTGCGTACCTGGTGTTTCTGGCTGGTAAAGATCTTCTTGAAGGTCACCCGAATCTGGATCTATTTCCTCTCAACCGCCCAACCATGAGATTCGTCTTTCAGGACCAGAATCTCCCCCCTTGCTTACTTGCTAGACCACAGTCTTCCACAAGTTGCTCGCACAATGTGTAGAGCTATCTGATCATCACTAGACTTAGCCTTCTTTTTTTTCTTTTTATTTATCCTCCTCTGCCTGTCCCTACAACGCATATTTTCCTCTCCTCCCCTCCTTTTCTCTGGAAACTCTTCCAGTTAGGGGAGGTAGTTAGGGTTGCTCCCATAGAAACTATCTTTTTTTGTACCTCAAGAGGACAACTTCCTCCTTGAGAAATTACCATCCTTTAAAAAAACACTTGTTACATATCCTAATGAAAACAAATTATATTTAAATTTTAAACAGATAATAATATCAAGTTCAGTTTATATTTACCAAAGTAAATCAAATATTTACATTTTTTCCCGAGGTGTTGTGAAGGTAAATCCCCTCTGCGGACAGAGGTAATCCCTACTAGCCCAAACGGGGTCTAGCAACAATCAAACAACGCTAACACGCAGGTTCCTAATTGCAAATCAAAGACCGATGATGAGGGCCTACCTGGATTCCAACGATAGTACTCTTAGAAGAGTCGTCGCTCACGTTCTTTTGCTCTGGTTGGTCACAATCCCCACGATCCTCGTGAATGGACACCTGCACATGAAAAGAACGACACAAACACAAGCATAAAATCCAATAGATGCGACTATATATCAGTCAGAAAAGATATAACTCAATCATCATTACAAAGACAATAAGAGTGGAACCATAATGATAGTCGTCTATTATTGATAAACAAAGAAGAATACAACCATAGTTCTGACGTCAAATCCTTCTCAAGAGGGTCCAGCCAGCATGTTCCTCAAGCATTCACCCTTGAAGATAGATCTCCCAAAACAAATCTCTCTCACTCACAAGTTCACACAAGATCAAAGCACTTCACAACCTTCCTCAAGCTCTCAAACAATCCCACACTTGTCACACCAGCTACCTATCAAGCTCACAACACTATCAGCAACACTCCAAAGACTAAGAATTCCAAACTAGCAGCTCATAGCAATGGTGAAAGCTTAAATAGGAGAAGGAGTCTCCATGAATGGTGGGAAGATGAGCTTATCTCCAAGGAAGGTAGCTCAAATGACGGAACAATCATGCCAGAGAAGGGAGGGCGACATAAACAAGGCCAACAACCAGGTCTAGAGTCATCTGGAAGGCCGACTGTTAGAACAAACTCGCCCAAACTAGATCATCGCGGGTACATAACTGTACTGGAGCGCTGACATCGCTACTGCATAACGGAGAAGGTCATGTCATCGCGATCAAATAAGAGCAACAGTCGCGTTGTCTCATGAAATCCGACCATCGCGGGAATCACGTGTACTTCCGCGATGGAAGCACGTATGGTCTGTTTTGGAGCACTCATCAGCGCGTTTATTTTGACAATAGTCGCGATGATGCAGAAACTTTGGCAAAGTGGGTCATTTGGCAACATCAGAGAGCATGAGCATGAATGATTTGGACTCAGAACACAGTAGGAAGACTGGGATGAAGGCATTGACAAATTACTGTGTAACACGGGGCATTACAATATACTTTTTTATTTTTTTATTTGTTTTTTTCTTGAATATGTGTATTTTAAAACTTTATTTGTTTTATTATTATTAATTTGTTTATATAGTTTTTTTGTTATTGTTTTTTTCTTTTTAAGTATATTTTTGTAATTCTTTGCATTTTATTTTTAAATTTTTAATTTTGATTAAATTTGTTTTTAGAATTATCTTAAATTTTTCGATTTAATAAATTTTTATTGATTTTTTATTTTTTTGAAAAAATACATTTTTTTAATTATTTGATTTGTTTAAAAAGGAAAATCTAAAAATTTTATATTTTTAATTAAAAAACTTTGCAGTTTATCTTTTTATTCTCCTTAAGGTGTTTTTCATAATAGTGTACACTAATGACGATTTTATAAGCTATAGTTAAAAAAAATTGCAGTTTTAATGCCCCATTGAAAATGGGTCAAGTTATTTTACGCTAAAATCTCAAAAGGGCTATAATTTTAGCCTTTAAAAGAAAAAGACCTCTTGGTAGAATTACTCTTTGTTTTAGGTGTTTAATTTTAAGTTTTTTTAGCCATGAAATTTGGTTTATAATGCCATGGTTGAAAAATGTAATTTAAATGTTTTTTATACTCATGATATTTGGTTTTATTCAACAGTTGAAAAATTTCATAATTTTAAGGTTTTTCAGAGTCAAGCTATTTGATCTTTAATGCCATGGTTGAAAATTGTTGGCCCGCAGGGGTTTGGTCTCACAGTCTGCTAAGTCGTTCGTGCCGCTGTGCAGGTCACGGGTTCAAGTCTCGTCTTATCCTGAGGGGACATCCTTGCAGGCTGGGTGGTTCCTCCTAGCTGTTATAGTGGCACTCGGTGGGATTCAACCCCATGTAACACAAGTACGATACCACTGTCATTGCCGATTCAACTAGATATAAAAAAATAAAAAAAATAAAAAATTGTTGGAATTTTAAGGGTTTTTATGATCAAGATTTTGGTTTTTAATGTCATGACTAAAAAATGTTGGGATTTTAACCCTTAAGAAATGGGTGACACCGTCACTATTTTTTTATTTAAAGGTGTTTTTTCATGTTTTTTGCGCAAAGATGGGGTTTTTTTAGGCTAGAGTTCTATTTTTAAGGTTATCGTTCTCATGAAGTTGGTAACATTGTTCTTGTTGTTGTTTAATTCGCCAAGGCCTTTGCAATGATGTGAAAATACCTTAATCAAAACTTCCATGGAGAAGTTATGCCTCCCACAATTTGACCTACCTTGTTAACTACCATGGTACAAGTGGATGTCGTGTCAACCCCCATTACTCATATATGTGGGGATATCCATGTGCGGGTATGAGAATATTGTCTTTCTACAGGGTATGAACACACACTTGTTGAACCTATCAAGTACAATGAACAAGTAGTCATGTCTCTTCTTATTGTTTGGTAAACATCTCACAAATTCCATGGAAAGGCTTTTCGAGGGATGAGTGGGTATAGGAAAGGGATGATATAAACCATGTTTCATGTTAATAGGATTGTTGGTACAAAAAATAATACACCATGCTATGAACCTAGTTACATCTTGCATCTTGGGTCAATACATGTACCTTTGTAAGTTGGTTATTGTCTTCCCTATACTAAAATGCCTAACAACCTTGGAGGTTTGAGCCTCTCTCATTAGTTACAGTTGCTCACCTTTAGGAACACATAACCTATCTAGCATGTAGAGTAGCCCATTTTGGAGATGGTAGGCAACTATGTTGTCACTATTGTCGTCATGATTTTGGATCTACAACTGCTAAAACATCTCCTTGAAGTCCTCATCCTTTGTGTATGCCTCTATATATGCATCATGGGTGAAAGGCTTCATGTGAACCATAGTTCCCAAAGTTGTGATATTTGATGTAGATGGCCTTGAAAGCATGTTGGCCGACTTGATTATTTTCCCTCCTTGTACTTAATCACTAAATAAAATTGTTGTATAAATCCTATCCACTTATAATGCCTAGTTTATTGTAACTTACTCTTGGTTTTCATGTACTGTAATAGATGGTGATCTGTGTCGATTACTATCTCCTTTTCCATCAGATAGTTCTCTACTTTTTGATAGATTGTGCCAGGGCATAGAGCTCTTTGTCATAGGTAGGGTAGTTGAGGAAAAACCCTGTGAAATACTTCAAAATACTAGCCTGTAGGCCTTCCTCCATGCATCAACACCACCCCCATAACATACCAACTCGCATCTCTCCAATTGAAAGGTTTGTTGCAAGTTTGGTAATGCAAGAACTTGTGCATAAATTATTTTATACTTTAACTTCAAAGGATTTTTGTTGACCCTTTCCCCATTGGAGACTATTATTACTCCCTATTATGGTGTGGAGTGGTGCTACTACTACTGAAAATGAGGCTATGAATTTCCTTAGGTACTATGTTGCACCAAGGAAACTCTTGACCTCAAACATGTTGGTAGGAACCAACCACTTCATTATGGAATCCATCTTGGAAATATCTATCTTTAACTCTCCTCCACCAACCACATTTCCTAAATACGCCAAAGATTGTTGAGCAAATCCATATTTCTTGAGATTCGTCAACAATTGTTTCTTCTTTAATGTCACTAGAACCTACATTAAATGTGAGATATGCTCCTCATAGGTAGCATTGTACAGCAATATATCATCTAAATATACAATAAAAAATGAATCCATACAATGACACAATATATCATTCACCAATCTCATCAATGTAGTTGGTGCAATGCATAGAAAAAATGATATAACAAACCACTCATACAAACCTTGTCAGGTTTTAAATGAAGTCTTCTAGGTATGTTGTTCTTTGAATTGAACCTAGTGATACCCTAACTTTAAGTCCAACTTGGTGAAGTATTTTTCTTGCTGCAACCAATCCAAAAAATCATCTATCCTAAGTAGAAGGTACCTATTCTTGATCATAATTGTGTTTAACACCCTATAATTAATACACATCTACGAAGTCTAGTCCTTGTTTACCACAATTGTTATGGGTAACTCACACAATGAGGAACATGGTCGAATGGCACCATGTTCTAACAGTTGTTACAAATTCTTCTTCACTTCATTTTCTTCTATAACGGACTACCCATACAACCCAATGTTTGGCAATGAAGAGTTTGAAAACAAATGGATTTCATGCTCTACTTCCCTCTTCGGTGGTAGCCCTTTAAGCTCTTGGAACAAACCCTTGTATGCATGTAGAAACCCTTCCAATTGTTATTTATGTTTCTTCATACACCTATCCAAGGATGAATTGGTTCGCATTGACTCTTTTATAGATTGGTTTTCTCTTAAAAATAACAAAACATATTTCTTGCTATAACTAATCAATTTCTTGGCTTGGTTGGAACTTACCAACAAAATTTTGGACTGGTCTTGTGCACATTGATGGAAGAGGTTTCCATATTTGATGAGACATATTGGTTGTCTCTCCACATGAAGATTTCATCTTACATGTGAATTAGGAACTTTCAAACTCCACTCCACATACAATAAGTGGAACAACACCCAATTCTACTTCATCAATAAAATTAACATTGATAGAAAATTTGATTTTGCATTATTTTGTTACCTTTATACCTTTTTTTTCGTCCTTACTTAATCATCCCAATGGATATGGGCTTGGATTATAAAAAACTTGCAATCCTAATTTTTTGACCAGAATTGTTGCAATGAGGTTCACCTATGATCTTAAGTTGAATAGAGCATCATTTTTCATCTTCTTGACCTATATCTTTATATGGAATAGTTTTTTCATCTGCTTCTCTTCCAGTTGTTCAAGGATACTTAGATTCAACCCCTTCTACACTGGTGTGCAAACAATTGTCTCATCCACGTTTGATCTTCTTTCCACCTAATTACTCGAATAGGATGCCATAAGATCTTTCTTCTTCCCATCCTTCTTTCAATTCTTCAAGTTGAGTGATGGATGTAGTTTCTAGCACTTATGTCCATCAATTATACAATGGTTGTTGAGTTATTTGCACTAGTGTGTTGTGGTTGCTATCTGTTTTCCTTTCCCACTTTTCATTTCTTCTTCCCTTCTATGGATGCTTCCTAGTGTTCCTTCTTCTTCGACAAACTTTATTTACCTTTCTTTTGGCCTATGTTGTCTAGATATTATGCTTATACACAAGCCTCATCCACCATTTTGAGTTTAAAAAACATCAATTTCTCCCGCAAATAGCTATGTAGCCCCCTATATACTTTAGGAGTACATTTGGGTTCTTGGGAGAGATGCCCAACATTATTTCCATCTTCCTAAATTATGTGGTGTACGCCTATACACTTTCCCCTCGTCTCTGGTTAGAGTAATTCCACTAGATCAACCGGTCCTCTACCCACTTCATAGGATAGAATTGGTATGTAACATTGAGTCCCACCCCCTTGGAATTCCCAAGCCTAGTGGGAGTTGTAACCTTTTATTAACCTAACCTCCATGGTCTCATTATGAATACGGGTTTACAAAATTCCTTCTCACCCAAAGTGTGTGGAACTCACTTTTCATAACACCATCGCGTTCAACTCCACATGATATTTTTGACAATATAAACATTATCTCAATCTGACCTCTGGATTGGAAGTTATGCCCATTCGAAGTATGGGCCTCACAACCCTTGCCACATCAATAAGGATTTGCCACATGGCACCTACATGGCACTAACTCCTCATGTTAAGTCCATCGTGGCGCCTACCATGTCATGGTGCCATAAAACCACTACGCCACTTCCTTGGAATGGCATCACATTTGAACCTCCATGGTGCACCATACATTTTCATGTCAACTGACAAAGACAATCACCATCCCGTGATTTTTGTCTACTCCACGCCCCACGATAGTATTGCACTATAAGAACTTATGTAGTCCCAATCTCCATGGTAACGTGGCTTTCAGTCATGTGTGCTACCTCATCAGCACCATGTAGCACCCCCACTCTAGGTGGCACCAAAAATCAATGTCGCATGTCATTCACACCACGTCAACATCGACCTCCATGTCACCCACGCCTATAGCGACTTGTTAACTAAATTCATTCTTCCATGTGGCATCCTCTAATGGTGCCACATGTCATCCAAAAACTGATGACTTGTTTATCTAGAAGGGATATATTTTCTTGCTACATGTTGACAAACTGATAGCGTGCCACATCAGAAACCATCTTATGTCATAGTTACACATCATTCAAGTTATATGTGACATATGCCACGTCAACTTAAGTCGTGGGTCCCACCGGGTAGCAAACCTCCGTGCAAAAAAATTATTCTCATTGACCAACAGGGAGGACATTTTGTCCTTCCCTCCATCAATAGTGCCAATACAATCATGAAGGTGTGAACCCTTATCTTTCCCCTATCGTGCGACTGAAAGTTCTAGCATGAGGTGATGAGAATTTCTTGTCCCAATCCCTTTTTCAACCATGCCCACTTCTCTTATAAGTCTCTTGGCATCCTTGGCGTGGCGGGATGCAACGTGAATATTCACAACAGGTGACAAGAATTTTTCTCGTTCCACTCTCACGTTAATTCACATTCTCATCCAAAATGTCAAATTCAGATCTCGTACAGGCACATTTTTGTTCTAAGGGTCTTGGCCTAGGTTCAAAGTGTACAACACACCAACAAAACCCTCAACCACTAGCCCTTTTAGCAACGACCTGCAAGAAAATCGCAGTCTCACCCGAAGCGATTATGGGAGGTTGCAGAACCAGGTTTTTGTAGCTAGAGGGAAATCTGCGCTATGTCATCCATGTGTTTACTTATGTTTTATACCTATCTACAACTTCGCATACATAAATAACTTTGTGTTGATGATTTACTTCACATATTTTCACTTATCACATAAACATACCAGAGAATAGTATAACATGTATTCTTTCGCATAATTCAGTAAAAATCATGCATAACAGTATGTATAAACACAGCTAGTGAACACAGATATACAAGACTTCACCAAATCCTCTTCTTATTTATTAAGATGGACATTTCAATACATACACTTCTTCAACTTGCACACCCAGCTCCAGGTGGCTTGTGTACTCAGTTGCAGACTCTTCTAGGCTTCTGTGCACTTAGTTGCAGAGCCTTCCCTTAAGGCCCAAAATACAAACTAGAGACAGAAAATACGACTGATTCGTCAACAAAAATATGACTTTTTTATTCCTCAAAAAAGTATTAGCTTTCCTTATACATACTCCATTACTACAAATCTATGGTTTCACACAGAATGAGTCGATCTTGCGGACAAGATAGACCTTCCTAGAATCTAACAATATCTAGTGACAAGCAAGCCAATCAAAAACTATCTTTCTCTAAATATGCATTTACAAACAAAGGAAAACAAGTGTTTTAGGCCTACCTTAGGTCCAATGCAAGTTTGTGGAAGCCTCGCTTCTTTGATCCAAATGAGCTCCCTCGTTGCGAATCTGCAAACACAAACAGGCAAACAAATTAAATAGCACCTGAAAAGCCAATATCATAAAGCATATTTAACATGAAGATCAAGGAATTCATGAAACAAATGACATAAGACAATTTGTTGAGAAAAATGAATATGATTGTATTAATTCAAATCAAAGAAGAACTTTACAACCTGTGCCTTGATATTGTACAAGCTCCTCCCAGGGTCCAACAATAAGTCTCCTCTACTTTGACAAGTTTCACTCTCTTCCCAATGAAGCAAAAAAGGTATGTGATCTCTCCTCTCAAGCTTAACTAGGAAGTCTCAATTCCACCAGCATTTACCCTCAAAAATGTTCAGCTTCTAACCTCCCTAGCAACCAGCCCAATGCCTTAATTTATAGTGCAATGGAGGGAAGTTACTAGGTCCTCCTTCAAAAGGGATAAAGCCCTCCTTCAAAGGGATAGCTCCTCTCATCAAGGGATTAGCTCCTTCTCTTTTGGGATGCATGAATCACCTAAGAGACACCAATCCACGTCAAAATTCCTTCTAGAATCATCTAGAATTAACCCAAAGTGAGTTTTTTAGAATAAACTTGCGCCTTTTTGACTTTCACAGGGGTTCGCACCCACTCCTTTAGGGACAGAGCAGACAGGTCCACAGTTTTTGTAAACAGGGGGTGCGGGACCGCAGGCAACAGTGAGAGAAAGTGCGGAACCAGAGCTTTGTTGATTTTCAATGTCTTTATCTCATTTTCAAAGCTTGACTTGAAGAGCTGAGGTCTGAGACTTGCTTAGGAGGTCAGTACAAGTGATGATAGACCCATACTGACTGCAAATAATCATGGTGACGATATTTTTGTGTAACAGATTGCCCCCTAAAGTGCGAAGTCTGTAGTAGATGAGGATTTCATTTATCATTTAGGAAAAGTGAAGTACTTTATCATTTCGAGGATCATCTTGTGGAGAGCCTGGTCGGAACCTATAAAAACGTTCAATGCAAGATATATATATGAGATTATATCATCGCTGAGGTAGGCATTCCCATACTCAGATCAAAACTGACTTAGAAAACTAACTACTGCTCTGATATAGGAATGATCTTGTAATACATCACAAGTATAGACTCATGTGGACACAATATGGACAAAGCCATCTGTTTATGAATAGTCCACAATATAATGAATACAAAATTCCTCGCAGCCTGGTTTGCGGAAACTAGATCCAGGGTCTTCATTTCTACTTCCCGAAACAGTACGATTCTATCCATGCGAATGAATGTGTTGAAGTCAAACATGGTAGAAACCACTTGATTACCAGTCAATGATGTAAACTGTTAACAAGTGTGAGAGAAACCACCAATGATGTCAATGGCTTTCAAAGTACCCAGTACAATCCATGAGATGTGAATAGATGTGTTGATGTCGAACATGTCACAGAATCCTTTGATCGAAGGTCAATGATGCAACCCGTCGTCAAAGGCGAGAAACCTGCCATTGAGGCATGCAGATCCCAAGGTACTGACGATTTCTAGATCATCTTTCTAGAGAATGAACTGAAGTCGATAGAAAGCGATCCATCGCAGGCAAGCCCACAACACGAAATCATAGATCAAGTTGAAGAAATTTAGTTGCAAGGACTGACTCAGAGATGGTCAAGATGGATGATAGATATTTCACAGATGAATGGCTTATTGGCAGTGACCTTTTGAACACATAACGACACAGCAGATGGTTTGGTGACAATTGACCCAAAGTTAATACCCAGAAACCGGCTGAAGTTTTTTAAATGTGGTTTGATCAACTGTTAAGCAAAGGATTTCCCAACCCAGGTGAATAAAAGTGTCGTGTTCAAGAGTGGTTACAAAGTATGACAAACAGGCTCATTTTCCTCTCTTTTCCCCCACCATTTCTGGCAAGTACCTCTTTATTTTTGAGAAGCTTGAAGAGGATAACAATTGCTTGATTATAAGCTCATCCTTCGGATGAGTCCAACTTAGTTTAAATTCGAACCCTAAGGAGTGGTTCATTCCTGTTTGTAATTGAACAGGTCCTTTACTATGAAATTTTAATGAGTCCAGTATAGGAGAAACTCGACGTTTTTCAATTTTAGAGAGTCTGAAAAAACTTAAGAAGACTTCAGGGTTGACCTTTTTCGTAAATTTGTGTCTCCCAAGCCCGAAAAAGTATAAAATAATACTTGAGAGAACCGCTTGATCTTTATGACCAAGGAGTAATTTTCATCATTAGTGCCCCTGATCCGAAAAAGTAAAAAAGTGATCAACAACATGTCGTTTTATAACCAATATCGAATTTGAAACGACAAAAATCTGGTAATCTTTTCATGTTTTTACGGTCAGAAAAGAGCTGTAAGTGGACCATATTTTTAGTTCCATTTTAACGAGTTTAAAAAGAAAAACTCGATGATCTTTTCATGTTTTAGGAGTCATAAAAGAGCTTAAAGGTGACTCTAAATGATTTTCGTTGAAAATGATAGATTTCACCTGAATAATCCGCTATCCTGAACAAAAATACAAACATTACTCATACCTGTTTGAAATGGATAAAAATGCTGCAAAAATTACCTTTCTAAAGTGAAACATAAACAAATTTGCAATTCATTTATTCAAAAAACTTATAAAAAGGGCTTTCGTCAATTCATTTTTACCGTTTGAGATTTGGGTGAGAAAATAGTGCTTTTGTTCAGAAACTTCCCGTGAAGATTGTGGAAAATCCAACCGTCGGAATCGAACGCCGTCTTCTCCAAGTAATCCACATCATCCTACTCTTCAATTTCAACTGTTTCAACTTTTGTTTTAAGGTTTTATTTCATTTTTTAGAGGGTTTTTAGGCTAAAAACCAGCGTGCGGGGGCCCGCAGGCATAACACTGGCAGCCCGCGGACCCCGACTTTTTCTCAATGGGGAAAAAGTCAGGGGTCCGCACCTTCGATGAAGGCAAGGTGCGGACCCATGCATTGTCTCTAACACAAAGGGTGTGGTCCCCGAAGCAAAGGTTTTTAACCCAAAAATTCTCAAATTTGACCCAAACAATTTAATTTCTTGCATTCTAATTTGCCTTTTTGTTGGATGTAGAGTGTACATCATGCTAGATTGGAGTGAACGGGAGCATGAGGACATGGATCTTACCGCGTTGAATCACCAACCTTCGATTGATGCATTGAAGGCATGCGGCTTGTACAAATTCTGGGCCATACCTGGCATGAGGGCCCAGGTGGATTTCTTACAGTGGCTGGTAGACAGGTGGAGCGTACAGGACCAGTGCTTCTTCATTAGTGGCTACCAGCTCGAAATCGAGCCGGCAGACATATACTTTTTGACCGATTTGCCTAAGAGAGGTGAAGACTTGACTCTATTCGGGACTAGGCCAGGTAAATCTCCAGACTCATTCTTTAAGCATAATACCTCTTCAGCTAAAGACCATTTCTGGGTTTACCTAAAGAGTCCCTGTCAAAGTCTACCAATTCATAGGCCCCTTTTGCTAGCTTTCGCTTGACAACATAGGGACCATGCCACATAGGAACGAATTTTCCAGTGCCTAATTTATCATTAGCTTGATCGTACAATAAGACTAGATCTCCTTCTGAAAAATTTCGAGGGGTCAAATTTCGATCATACTGAGCTTTCATACGTTTTGCATGAGTTTTGATCGCAAATGCAGCATCATGTCGATTCTCATATAATTGAGCCAAGTATAATAAACGTTTTTCCTCTTCGGAAGTGGCTGGAAGTAACTCGATGGCCATTTGCAATAACAGGATTTCGCATTCAATGGGTAACACAGCTTCCAAACCATAAACTAGTTGGAAAGGAGTGCACCCTGTTGACGTTTTTACTGAGGTTCGATACGCCCAAAGTGCTGAAAAAAGCATGTTATGCCAATTCGACCGATGAATCCCAATGATTTGTTGGATCATGATGACTAAAACTTTGTTGATGGATTGAACCAAACCATTAGCTTGTGGATAATCAGGAGTTGAACTATCGTGACGTAAGCCAAGCTGGCCTGTAAGTTCGGTCATCATAACGTTTTGAAAATGACGCCCATGATCAGTGATAATCACTTCTGGAACACCAAACCAAGCAATTATATGAATGAACACGAAAATTGCAGTTGTTTTGCCGTCTGCCTCAAATGTAGGCATCGCCTCGGCCCACTTGGTAAAATAATCTACCGCAAGGATGATATACGCATGCCCCCCGGCCGAGTGAGGGTTACATGTAATAAAATCGATACCCCATTTTGCAAAAGGACCAACGACAATTACAGGGTGGAGAGGAGCAGGTGGAGCGTGCATCTTTCGATCAAAAATTTGGCAGTTGTAACATTTTTGGACCACATTAATACAATCTTTAAACAAAGACAGCCAAAATTAGCCAGCGCACAATATCTTTTGAGTTGTGGCATACCCAGACATATGACCACCACACACTCCAAAGTGACAGTCATTTAGAACCCTTTCAGCTTCCTCGTGAGTTAAACAACGTCGAAAAACAGAGTCCGCCCCACGGCGATAAAGAGTATCTCCAATAATTCTGAATTGTTGAGACTGGAATCGTATTTTCCGACGTTCTGACTTTGAAATTTCTCGTTGAAAGGATTGGGTCTGGAGATAAACGATGATATCCCCATACCACGGATCTAAAGTGCTGATTAGAAACAAGGATTCGTCCACAATGGGCTCCTCCGCCACAGTTTCCGTGTCAGCACGCAGGAAGTCACACATTAACTCCGCAAACACTAAAGATTTCTTAGAATTCGATTTTTCAAATTCCAAGTCGAATTCCTGTAGGATGACAATCCATTTAGAGTACTTGCCCCCTAGCAATTGCTTGGTCAAAATGTAGATCATAGGGTTGCAATCAGAAATTACTGTAGTTTTACGTAGTAAAATGTAGTGACGAAAACGTTGGACAACTTGAACAGCTGCCAATGCCAATTTCTCTCCACATGTGAGTATTTTAGCTCAGTTGGATTTAAAGTTCGACTAAGGTAATATATCACATGTTCAGTACCGAATTCATATTCCTGAACTAAGACCATTCCAATGGTGGAATGAGAGGCGGCGAGATACAAGTAGTCCTGGTTGTAGTTGGGAGGATGCAATAACGGTGCATGGGTCAGCGTGTTTTAGTTCATCAAAAGATTTCTGAGCTATCTCATCCCAATATAATGAAGTATTCTATTTGAACAACCGGGTAAAACCCTTTGTAACCTCAGCGTAGTTAGGAATGAATCGTCGTAAAAAGTTTGCTTTCCCTTGCAAACTTTGAAGTTGGCGAAGACTCGAAGGAGGAGGCAATTTGAAAATAGCTGCAACCTTCGAGGGATCAACACGAATGTCGGCTTTCGAAACAACAAACCCCAGCAATCGACCCGTTTCTATACAGAAAACACACTTGTGTGGATTCAACGTAATCCGATAATGCCTACACCTCATAAATATTGCTCGTAAATAGATGAGATGATCAGCTCGATGTAATGAATGAGCAGGCGAATCATCGAGATAGGGTTGCACAATGTGCTTGATGTCATGAAACGCATAGGACATGGCCCTTTGAAAAGTTTCCCCGGCATTCTTGAGCCCAAAAGGTAATTTGCAATAAGCAAATGTCCCCCATGGACAAATAAAGGCCGTTTTTGGTTGATCGACAGGTAGAATATTGATTTGATTGGATCCGGAAAAACCATCCATGAAGGAGAATATTTCGTTATCGGCACAATCATCAAAGATTTGATCGATATATGGAGTTGGGTAATTGTACTTTGAATAGGCTCGATTAATGTCCCTATAATCAATACATATTCTTATTGTCCCTTGCTTTTTGTTAACCGGAACAATATTCGATACCCAATCCGTTAACGGGATCGGATAAATGAAACCTTCTTTGAGTAATTTTTCAACTTCTGCTTTAATAACAGCAACTTTTCTTGGGTGAATCTGACGCAAACGTTGTCGGACGGGTTTAGCATCCGGGTAAGTCTTGATTTCATGAACAACAATTACGGGGTCAATTCCTGGCATTTCCTCATAGGACCAGGAAACACGTCGCAGAATTCTTGAAATAGGGCCTTATATATTTGAATTTCATCTTCTGTACACGAGGCAACTATATGAATGTTCTCAACAAATCCAGGCTTAACCGAAATGTCAATAGGAATAGTTCGAGAGATGTTTCCCAAATTTAACTCTGAATCAGGATTTTTCATTGGATTCTGAGGTTCCTTGACATATTCAGTCGTAAAAATTGATGAAAAATCATTTTCAAAACGATCATTCTCGGGTAAGAACGAAGATCTGTGATGGAGATCTTCCCATGGTAAATCATCTACACATAGGATTTCACGAATTTGCTCATCAGAGTGAACAAGTTTGGAAAACGTTGTTGAATCCGAGTTTGATGTGAAAAGTGATTCCTCACGGACCACATTCATTAAGTCAATTTTGGTTGAAGATGGGTCGGTAAACGATTGCACAGCCTCATACGCAATTTCATATGGACTCAAAGGCATAACATCAACAATGAGTCTATCTCAGATTCAGAAGGTACGATCCGAGGATCATCATAAACAATGGTGTCTGACGAAATCATATGAATGGTTGCAAAAGAAGACGATGCGTTGATCGGAGGAAAAGGAAAAGTTCCCAGTAAACCGGCATCTTTAACTAGTCCTACTCCAACATCCTTATACGGGATAGTTGTTTTACCGACATGCTGAATGCTTTCAGAAGAGGCTGGGTTAGATGAAAAGTAATCCAGCTGGTCTATTGTTACGATCTTTCCACTATGAGGAAACTTTATAACCCGAAAGACTGATGAAACGACAGCTGTCATAGCGTAAGACCAACTACGACCCAAGAGAAGGTTGTAATCTAGAGGGGCATCAACCACCTCCACGTCTAGATTAACAGTTTTTCCTTCAACCCCTATAGGTAGATCCTGTAGAATGCCAAAAGGATGAAACCCACGGCCATCAAAGGCTTTAAGAATTGTCGGGGATTGATTTAGTGAAGGAGAACCAAGCGATCTCCAACACTGTATCGACATAATACACGTTGAGGCTCCCTCATCAATCAGAGTCCTATGAATAGGCCTGTTTTTTACTATCACTGGGATCTGGAAAGCCATTTGATGAGGTAAGCGCGGTGTACTATTTTCTAGAACGAAAATTATTAGGTTTGAGTCATGAACATCAACAACTCCTATAGCCGAAAAAAGTAATTTACGTTGTGCTGGACATGATTGCAGCACTTCCAAAGCCGACATTGCTGAAGGTGAAACAGCTAAATCCTCAACAATGTTATAGTTCTAAGCCGCTCTCGCATGTGGATTGAAAGCTGACTTTCGAAGTATACCCTTGGCGGACGGTTTGATCACTAAGCCTGCATTAGGTTTCTCGATCTGTAGTGGATCGGAACCGGGATCTGAGGTTGATGGGTTAGAATGAGACGATTTTGCTTATTTACCATCAATAAGACTTTTACTACCATAATCATGTGATCGAGTCGCAATCCTAACATGGGACATCATCAGTATGGGTTCTTCATTGGCACTCGAAGAAGAACCTATCATCTTACTATCTTGACTTGGAAAAGGATCCTTCAAAACAGCAGGCGTTTGGGAACCTTTGACAATCTTCGCAACCTCTGCACGATGAGGGCAGTCTCTTGTAAAATGCTCTTCGTCACAAATGAGACAAGGATAACGAGGTTTGTGTTTTTCATCATTGGATTCCACTTTTTCAGGTTTCTCTTTTGAATCTTTGTTTGTTTTATTTTTCTTCTTCCCTTTCTTCTTACCACCGGATTTTGATTTGGCTGTAGATGACTCTACAACGTGAATATCGGCAGAAATCTCCGCGGAAGAATCTCCCGTCGGGGAATCTGGCAAGGTTATGATAGGAGAAGAATTCTTGGAAGACTTCTTCTTAATTTTGGTGTTAACCGTACCAATCATACCATCAGCGGCATGAGATCCTGAAGGAGCTGCAGTGATTTGATTTTGCTTAGGAAGATCGGGGATTTTCTCGTGTAACATACCTGACTGAGTATAAACCAAGTCAACGTACTGTGCTTGAGAAATTACTTGCTCCTTAGTAACGACTCTGGCCTTAGCTACATCCTCAGTGATCTTTGGCAACAAAGATTTTACAAACCATTCAACTAAGATCTGATCCGGAATAAAAACCTTCACTAAACGCCGTCGACGTCTCCATTCATGAATGTGATCTGAAATGTAAGTGGACGTCGACTGCTT
The DNA here is from genome assembly GCA_031772625.1 of Pinus tabuliformis. Taxonomy (NCBI): domain Eukaryota; kingdom Viridiplantae; phylum Streptophyta; class Pinopsida; order Pinales; family Pinaceae; genus Pinus; species Pinus tabuliformis. The sequence goes on from CM062813.1 coordinate 1,110,672,299, forward strand.
TAATGAAGTTAGTAATTCCGTGCCATTGTCATATCTGACTGGAAACTAAAAATGAGTTAAAAACGAGGTAGCTAACTGACTAAAGTTATAAAAAGTGCCTCGCGGTAACTCAATGTACCACTTGGCCGCGAGACCAATTAGAGTGCGCTGGAAAAGCCTTAAACGGATTGAATCATCTGAAATGGAGTTAGACACACACCAGAGGTGATAAGTCATCACATGGTTCAACGGGTCCTCTCCTGATTTGCCTTCAAACTTAGGAATATCACTAGGCAACTTATTCGGCATTGGCGGCCAAAACGGAAGATAATTAATGGGATCGTTCGTTAGGTGCGACAAGTCAGGCAAGTCCAAAGTTGCGATAAACGGTAACTGACGATTACGGTCCCTAAAACTCTAGGTCATGAGACCAGCCCCAGGAGGAGGATATCCAGGATAAATAGGAATAGGAATTGCATTTGGGATATTGTATCCTCCCGGAAAACCAGGATTAACCAGACCGTACTGGGGTTTTTGAGGTTGTTGATATGTGTACCCAGGGTACGATTGATACTGATAGACTAGTTGCTGCACAGCAGGACCGAATTGGTACTGTCCTTGGTACGGTTGATAAGTAAATTGTGGTTGACTTCTGACAACCGTACTTGAACCAGGTTGTCCTACAGGCATCTGAACCGAAGTTTGAATCGTGGATCCAGACGAAGGTAAAGATGTCTGAGGAGTAGATACAGAAACAGTAGAAACCGGAGATGTCGATACTCCAAAAGTAGGTGGGGTAGATTGAACAGATGTTGCAACAGTTGGAGCAGTCGTTTGAGGCGGAATATGAGGCGTAATAGGCCCAGGCTGAGAAACTACCGAAGGTAAAGAAGTTTGAATGGTAGACTGGACAGGTTGCTGGGGTGAACCAGAAACTAAGGGTTGTCCAGTTTGAGATGACAACTGTACATTCGGTTGCAAGACCTGTTGAGTTTGTGATGGATCCCACACTAAATTCATTCTGGGGTATGGACCCATAACAAGTTGAGAATATTGAGGACCATAACCGGGTTGAGGGTAGGGTTGATAATTCAAAGGTACATTTCCCGTTCCTTGAACATATGATTGACCGGAGGGTGGTTGGAAACCTTGGTTCGAGTACTGACCTTGGGGTTGATACCCTTGAGGCACATAATGATACTGGGGTTGACCTTGAGGTATATATTGATACTGGGGTTGACCTTGAGGTACATATTGAGTCTGGGGTTGACCTTGAGGAATGTACTGAGTCCAGGGTTGACCTTGAGGAACGTACTGTCCCGTAGGTATGTACTGTCCTTGAGGTTGCCCCCCAGGCGCAAATTGGGTACCTTGAGGTTGCCCCCCAGGCGATAATTGAGGATTTTGAGGCTGCCGCTAGGCAGTAACTGACCACCTTGAGGTTGAGGATTAGGAATAGTACCTGACATCATGAGAATATCTTCTACACTTAATGGCTTAGTACCATTGTTTCCAGTTAATAACCCTTGTTCAATGGGTTGAGGAGATGCTCCCGAAAAAGTACCAGAAAGTGACTGATACCCAGAGAGAACAGAAGGACCGCCGTACAAAAAGGATTATGGCGATTGAGTAAACATGGATGACTGTCTTGACATATTTAACGGAGGATAATAACCTCTAGGTGTTGGGTGATAAGGAACACGGGGTGGTGAAAAACTTAGCCCTGGGTTTTCCAAGAAATTAGTCAAAGAAAGATACCAAGCACTGCTCCTAGGTGGACTATAAAAAATTGATTCACGCTCCCTTAGTTCAATAGCAAGTTGATTTTCAGGGATAGGGATGCCTACTTCTTCTTCTGGAGTAGCAAGTTCTTCGATAGCTATAAGTCCAGAAGGAAGATTTTAAGTAATTATTCTTTCTACCCTAGGTGAACCAGGACCACTAGAAGCTGGAGAAGTAAACCCCGATGTTGGAGTAGCAGCAAATTCACTTTCAGGTTCGGATATTTTAGGTTCCTCACCTATATCACTAGTAGATGAAAAGCTACCAGTAACTTTGGAAACAGACACTGATTGCGGATTATAATCTGCTACTAAAGCTTGAAAATCAAGATGTACCACCAAAGAAGACTCTCCTTCTTCAGGTGACCCAACTCTACTATCTCTAGGAGTTACGAGGGCTCTTAACCCTTCAGGCTGGCTCGGTGAAAACTCAGGAGGTTGGTCCGGAAGTCTACGAGACTTCCTCGGGAATTCAGCCACGATTAAAAATTTTTAACTACTTCACATGCAATCAAAGTAAAATCTCAATGAAAACCACCTAAAGCCTCTAAAGAACCAAACAAATTTGAATCACACGCCTAAAGAATCTAGGAGATCAAACACACACAAACAATAACTTTCCGTACTGAAAACACTAGTTGGCGATGAAGCCCAACGTCGCAGAGTTCAATACAGAAATGGCGGTTGGAATAGTTACCTCGGCAACCTACTTAATGAATAGACTAGCACAAGTTCCTCCACTAAACCGTTTCGAGTGAAGAGAACCCCCTAGAAAATCCAAGTGAGTATAGCTGACGTCTGTTCCAGGTACAGTGGGATCTTCCCACCACTGTCACCTTAGGAAGAATCCTAAAGAATATGGTCACTAAGGTTACCAACGGAAACAAATATACCTGGGGGAACAGTCTACAATCCGATACGCACGCAAGGGCAGAGTAACAAGCTCAATCCCCTTGAAGGCTCCTTGACATAATCCAAGGTTACCAACAAGTGACCCCAGGCTCCTCGACAATGGTTAATCCGAGGTTTATCATTTTTAATACGTGAATATCTGGCGTCGTTCCCAATGAGGATGGATTGATTCCCACACTGGTTCAGACACAATCTCGTGCTTCTCCTTTAAGAGGAGCTTTCCTAGAGCATAAATGCAACAATTGGATTTCTCTCCTACTGCAAGATACAGCTACTTGTTTGTTTTACTGTCTTGGAGAGTTAATTACTCCCTACTCCAAGACACTAGCCTCAGCTATGTTGGTGTATCAGAGCCCTAGAAATAAAAATATTACTAGATGAATTTTACTTTAAGCGTTATTTTTATTGGTTTTTGTTTAAGTCAAGAGGTGTGGAGATGAAACTCATGGTATGAAGACTCGACTCGAAATCACTAAAAAAATGCACTTAAGATGATTAAGCAATCTTTTCCCTTCAATGAACTTCTACCTAGGAAAGAGTTTGAGAATGCAAATACTTGTAAACACAAATCTTTCTTAACAAACAAATTAAAAGAAGAGCTTTTTGTCTTTTCCAATGCACTCAAAACAAGACAACTAGTTATTTTCACAAAAATTTCCCTTTTCTTTCAAAACACTCAACCACTACAAAAACAAAGTTTTTCCAAAAGAGAATTTTTTTTTTTTTTTATAAAACACTCAAAACTATGGAAATGACTAATCTTGAGATCTATAAACTATGAAAACCTATCTGAAGTCAAAGCTTACAACATGTCTTTTTAAGGATGTTTTACTTAGCTAGATGTAAACTAAGGACCAATTTATGCAGAATCACAAATCAGTCAAAAAACAACCAATTTTTGTTTTTTTTTTTCTAAAAATGAAATCCAAACTTTTAACACAAGCTTTTCAAAGTTTCATAAAGAGAAAACACAAGGTGGATTCCTCAACAAAGGTAGATTTTGCAAATGGTCAGACTCATAAGAAGGCTGGTAAAAACCAAGGTGATCTGAGGCTTTTAGAGCTTCTAAGCTCAGAGCTACTACAAGACCAAACTGAAAATCAAACCCAATAATCAAAACTTCTAGGAATTTCACCTAAAACCCTAACACCAATGAAATTAACCTAAGGAAAGCTTCTGACAGGTTATATGCAAGTTTGGGTAGGGGATAATAACATCTAAACAAAAACTAAGCTGACTAACAAAGAAAATCTTAGGTTTCCCAAAATTTTGACAGGGTCCACAGTTAACACAGGTGCAGTACCACTCTGTGCTAAAAGAAAAAGTGTGGATAGGTCCGCACTGTGTCACAAGCCGAGGGTGCGATCCTCTCCCAAAGTTATGAAAGAAAAAAAATAATCTTAGATCTACTAAATCTACCCAATTCCACACACAACAAGCCAAAAACAGAAACAAAAACACAGTTTCTTAGGTCAAAGTAAAAATAAGGAAAAATCAAGTCCCCAGTATGGTCGCCATTTTGTCACACGAAATGAGTCAATCTTGCGGACAAGATAGACCTTCCTAGAATCTAACGATATCTAGTGACAAGAAAGCCAATCAAAACCTATCTTTCTCTAAATATGCATTTACAAACAAAGGCAAACAAGTGTTTTAGGCCTACCTTAGGTCCAATGCAAGTTTGTGGAAGCCTCGCTCCTTCGATCCAAATGAGCTCCCTCGTTGCGAATCTGCAAACACAAACAAGCAAACAAATTAAATAGCACCTGAAAAGCCAATATCATAAAGCATATTTAACATGAAGATCAAGGAATTCATGAAACAAATGACATAAGACAATTTGTTGAGAAAAATGAATCTGATTGTATTAATTCAAATCAAAGAAGAAATTTACAACCTGTGCCTTGATGTTGTACAAGCTCCTCCCAGGGTCCAACAAGAAGTCTCCTCTACTTTGACAAGTTTCACTCTCTTCCCAATGAAACCACAAAGGTATGTGATCTCTCCTCTCAAGCTTAACTAGGAAGTCTCAATTCCACCAGCATTTACCCTCAAAAATGTTCAGCTTCTAACCTCCCTGGCAACCAGCCTAATGCCTTAATTTATAGTGCAATGGAGGGAAGTTACTAGGTCCTCCTTCAAAGGGGTAAAACCCTCCTTCAAAGGGATAGCTCCTCTCATCAAGGGATTAGCTCCTTCTCTTTTGGGATGCATGAACCACCTAAGAGTGACTAATCCACGTCAAAATTCCTTCTAGAATCATCTAGAATTAACCCAAAGTGAGTTTTTTAGAATAAACTTGCGCCTTTTTGACTTTCACAGGGGTCCGCACCCACTCCTTTAGGGACAGAGTGGGCAGGTCCGCAGTTTTTGTAAACAGGGGGTGCGGGATCGCAGGCAACAGTGAGAGAAAGTGTGGAACCAGAGCTTTGTTGATTTTCAATGTCTTTCTCTCATTTTCAAAGCTTGACTTGAAGAGCTGAGGTCTGAGACTTGCTTAGGAGGTCAGTACAAGTGATGATCGACCCATACTGACTGCAAATAATCATGGTGAGGATATTTTTGGAGAACCAGGTTTTTGTAGCTAGAGGGAAATCTGCGCTATGTCATCCATGTGTTTACTTATGTTTTATACCTATCTACAACTTCGCATACATAAATAACTTCGTGTTGATGATTTACTTCACATATTTTCACTTATCACATAAACATACCAGAGAATAGTATAACATGTATTCTTTCGCATAATTCAGTAAAAATCATGCATAACAGTATGTATAAACACAGATATACAAGACTTCACCAAATCCTCTTCTTATTTATTAATATGGACCTTTCAATACATACACTTCTTCAACTTGCACACCTAACTCCAGGTGGTTTGTGTACTCAGTTGCAGACTCTTCCAGGCCTCTGTGCACTCAGTTGCAGAGCCTTCCCTTAAGGCCCAAAATACAAACTAGAGACAGAAAATATGACTGATTCATCAACACAAATCTGACTTTTTTATTCCTCGAAAAAGTATTACATTTCCTTATACATACTCCATTACTACAAAACTATGGTCCGCATGCTATGGATCCGACAAAACAATGAACTAACACCGATGCTTGTTACAAAATAAGGGGCTTTGACCCACACCAAAGCCCTGTTGTAGCACCTCCAACCACCCTTGAAAAATTTTCCTTAGCCTATTTTGGAGCCTCCCTACCAACCTTTCACAGCACTTTGTCTTGCTTTGTCAAGTACTCAAGCTTCAGTGCTTTCCTCACACAAAGGCAACCTGTCGATCACAGTCGATCCATTCCCGTCAGAGATTGTTCACTCGGACTTGGTCCAGTTGCAGGCTGAGCAGCTTCCCCTTGAAAATTGCACATTTCTAGAGGGCAGCCAGCATTCCCTCCAGAAATTGCGCAATCCTCTCTAGTAGCCTATCGGGCTCCAGGATTACACAATCCTGCCACCCAACACTCCCAGCAAGGATTTGCGTAAATTTCCCCAACAGATCTACTCAGCCCAAGATTTGCACAAATCTGGGCAGAAATTAGCTACTCTACCCAGAAATTGTGCAATCCTCCTAGGCAGACAGCCTTGCTCCGAGCCAGGAATGCACATTTTTCCCAAGCAGTTGAACAACTACATACATAAGCAGTCTAGTTGACTAGTTCCACTTGGGATCAAGGAAACTTGCCTTGCATGCATGCATGACTCGCTCTTCCTAGAATAGCAAGAGGAAACATGCAAAGGCCTCCCATGATTCAAGGAGCTACTTTTAGCAGCCGGGGGTTACATGCAAAGTTGTTTTAGAAGTTTCCCTCCAAGTGTCTCTTTTTCCTAGATTTGTGGCATGTGCGTCATGAGACAAAACTTATTTATTCGACACATCAGAGCTCATTCATTCACATCGATCTTGGAGCTCTGACATCCCAAAACACATCTAGGACTCTTCGAAGCATTTGACTCATTTATTCATGAGTAAGTGGCCTCAACTTGTCTTTTTCAGCATTTCTATCACTTTTTGTGTATTCCCTTGTGTGAGTGTTGTTTGCTTGATTTATTTGAACGCTTGTTGTCATTTACATGTATACTAGCTTGTCCTATATCTGTTTCAATTTTTGTTGCTATCTCACTGTTGTTGCATGCATGAAACTGTTTTGCACGGACGTTCGCTGAACCGACAAACTGCCTCACCCACTTGCATGTTGATCTTTTTGTTGAATCTTTCATTCATGTTTTGCATGCACTATCAATCACTTCTGCTATCACTTAGTGTCACCATCCATTCACTGTCTTATTTACTTTCAGTTTCCCGTCGGTGATTTGGGCCAACCTTGGCCTGGACTCTGCCTTCACCAAGATTGCATTACACAATCTGGGGAAGGAAGACTCACCTTCCTCTCCAGAAATGTGCATTCCTTCCTAGCATTGGCCTTCAGGACTATTTTGCGCATTTCTAGAGGAAAATGGTTGCTTGGCCCAAGAAATTGCGCAAATATGTCCTTGGGCAAACAATCATTCCCAACTAGATTTCACATTTCACATATCCAACAACCAGTCCTACCTGCCAGGTAGCCCATACTGCCTTTTGCGCAGTTCTAGCAACCAGACACCAAGCCTCTTAGTAAAATTTGCGCAATCTTGCTCATCAGTTCCAAGTATGTGTTATGTCCTTCCTCAGATTTGCTTTGTTTCTATTAACATATTTCTTGCCATGCATGCTTCTTGTTTCCAGATCTTTCATTTTTTCATCTATATCAATGACTTCCAAGATAACAGGATCACAGGACACTGATGGAGTTGTAGCTGGAGCAGTAGTTGAGCAGGTGTCACAGGACACTGATGGAGCTGCAGCTAGAGCAGCAGTTGAGTAGGTGTCTTCTAGTCCGCCGATCTATGAAGATATGAAGTTGTATCTCGACAAGGACATCAAATTGAAGTGGCAAGAGGTTAATGAAAAATTCGCAGACACTTTTGGGGAAGATCTCGAAGACCGTTAGGTGTACGTGAACATTCACAAGTCTGGCTTGTACCAGATTGCAAGCAGATACCCCGCGTTCCCATGCACGGACATGATTCACTAGATCGTCTCTCATAGTGATCTCTAGACGATGACCTTGAGTAGTGTTTGTGGGATGAAGCTTGCGAAATTCTGGGCACGAGATTATGATGCGATGTATTAGATGTCAGAGCCCGTAACTATCATAAGTCCTCCATTCAGCTTGCCCAATAGCAGAGGTAACTCCAAAGACATTCTAAAGGATTGGGTAAAGGAGCCAGCTCATTTTAGGATGACACCCAACCATATCTACAAGACAAAGATATTGAGGAAGGCGTACCAATACTTGTTCATATTCGCATGTCGACTGAGTGACCAAGCCAGCACTGAAACCTTTCCTGAGAGTGGGGTGATCACATTGGACCAACTGGCTAGAGAGGGAAGACCATGCAACTGGTCTAACATATTGGCTCATCAGCTGAAGGAACAAGTAAAGAAGGCTCGACAATCACCCGAGTGTATGCATGCAAAGATTTATAAGTCCGCCTACATCCTAGATGCAGTCTGTGCCTGACATGAGTTCTCGAGCTTGGAGTGGGAATGGTCACCTGTGGATACTGTTGTGAACATGTATTTCAAGTCGTTGTCTGAATGCAGCTTCAGAGGAGTAATCATATGACTGTCTGACCATTTTGTCACCCCATTATATAGGATGATATTTGAACTAGATCCACCCTGCATGTCAAAGGAAGCAATGGATGCGTTGTTAGGCATTGCAGATTGGTATGCCTTACCGTCCGACACTTTCATCTGAATGTTCAGTGCGGAGAAGCCTCTGCATGTTCTTTCAAAGTTTGCCTTGGACATACTAGTCATGCAAGAAGTAGTTGATCACATCTCAATAGGATTGACAGCTAGACTATAGCGGAAGAAGAAGGTCCCTTGGCCAACTCTTCCATTGTGGATAGGGTTATATGAGATTCGGAGTACCAAGCAAGCAGATGTCGAAGCAGAACAGATGAACAAGTACCCGTTCGACCTCCAAAGCTTCAACCCGTATGACTCACATTTCATTGTGAAGGATCACTGCATGAGAGTTCAGTTCAAATGGATCCATGGGGCATTTCATTGGGCCAAGGAAGACTGATGGAGGTATTTTTTACACAAAAATATCATCACCATGATTATTTGCAGTCAGTATGGGTCTATCATCACTTGTACTGTCCTCCTAAGCAAGTCTCAGACCTCAGCTCTTTAAGTCAAGCTTTGAAAATAAGAGAAAGACATTAAAAATCAATGAAACTCTGGTTCCGCACTTTCTCTCACTGTTACCTGCAGTCCTGCACCTTCTGTTTACAAAAACTGCGGACCTGCCTGCTCTGTCCCTAAAGGTGTGGGTGCGGACCCCTGTGAAAGTCAAAAAGGCACAAGTTTATTCTAAAAAACTCACTTTGGGTAATTCTAGATGATTCTAGAAGGAATTTTGACGTGGATTTGCCACTCTTAGGTGGTTCATGCATCCCAAAAGAGAAGGAGCTAATCCCTTGATGAGAGGAGCTATCCCTTTGAAGGAGGGCTTTATCCCTTTGAAGGAGGACCTAGTAACTTCCCTCCATTGCACTATAAATTCAGGCATTGGGCTAGTTGCTAGGGAAGTTAGAAGCTGAACATTTTTTAGGGTAAATGCTGGTGAAATTAAGACTTCCTAGTTGAGCTTAAGAGGAGAGATCACATACCTTTTTGGCTTCATTGGGAAGTGATTGAAACTTGTCAAAGTAGAGGAGACTTCTTGTTGGACCCTGGGAGGAGCTTGTACAGCGTCAAGGCACAGGTTGTAAAGTTCTTCTTCTTTTGAATTAATACAATCAAACTCATTTTTCTCAACAAGTATCTCATGTTATTTGTTTCATGAATTCCTTGACTTTCATGTTAAATATGTTTTATGATATTGGCTTTTCAGGTGCTATTTAATTTGTTTGCTTGTTTGTGTTTGCATATTCGCAATAAAGGAGCTCATTTGGATCAAAGGAGCGAGGGCATCCACAAACTTGCGTTGGACCCAAGGTAGGCCCTAAAACACTTGTTTGCCTTTGTTTATAAAAGCATATTTAGAGAAAGATAGTGTCTGGTTGGTTTGCTTGTCATTAGGTCTTCTTTGGATTCTAGGAACGTCTATCTTGTCCGCAAGATCGACTTATTCCGTGTGACAAAATGGCGACCATACTGGGGACTTGATTTTTTCCTTGTTTTTACTTTGACCTGAGAAATTGTGTTTTTGTTTCTGTTTTTGGCTTGTTGTGTGTAAAATTGGGTAGAGTTTGGAGATCTAGGGTTATTTTTCGTTTTTCATAGCTTTGGGAGAGGACCGCACCCTAGCCTTTTCACACAGTGCGTACCTATCTGCACCTTTTCTTTTAGCACAAAGCGGTACCGCACATGTGTTAACTATGGGCCTGCGGACCCTGTCAAACTTTTGAAAAACCTAAGATTTCCTCTGTTAGTTAGCTTAGTTTTTGTTTAGAAGTTATTATCCACTGCCCGAACCTGCATATAACTTGTCAGAAGCTTTCCTTAGGTTGATTTCATTAGTGTTAGGGTTTTAGGTGAAATTCCTAGGAGTTTTGCTTGTTGGGCCTGTTTTTCATTCTGGTCTTGTAGTGGCTCTGAGCTTAGAAGCTGTAGGGACCTTAGATCCCCTTGGTGTCTACCAGCCTTCTTATGAGTCTGACCATTTATGAAATCTCCCCCTATTGAGGAATCCGCTTTGTGTTTTCTCTTTACAAAACTTCGAAAAGCTTGTGTTTAAAAGTTTGGATTTTCATTTTTAATAAGAACACAAAATTGGTTGTTCTTGACTGATTTGTGATTCTGCATAAATTGGTCCTTAGCTTACATCTAGCTAAGTAAAACATCCTTAAAAAATACATCTTGTAGGCTTTGACTTCAAATAGGTTTTTATAATTTATAGATCTCAAATTTAGTCATTTTCATAGTTTTGAGTGTTTTATAAAAATAAAAATAAAAATCTCTTTTGGAAATGGTTTGCTTTTTGTAGTAGTTGAGTGCTTTGAAACGAAAAGGGAAATTTTTGTGAAATAACTAGTTGTCTCGTTTTGAGTGCATTGGAAAGGACAAATTTTTTTCTTTTAAGTTGTTTGTTAAGAAGGATTTTTGTTTACAAAGTATTTGCATTCTCTAACTCTTTCTTAACTAGAAGTTCATCAAAGAGAAAAGATTGTTTAAATCATCTTAGGTGCATTTTTAGTGATTTTGAGTTGAGTCTTCATACCACGAGTTTCATCTCTGCGCCTTTTGACTTAAACAAAAACCAATAAAAAATAACACTTAAAGTAAAATTCATCTAGCAACATTTTTATTTCTAGGGCTCTGATACACCAACTTAGCTTAGGCTAGTGTCTTGGAGTAGGAGAATAATTAACTCTCCAAGACAGTAAAAACAAACAAGTAGCTGTATCTTGTGGTAGGGAAGAAATCTAATTGTTGCATTTATGCTCTGGGAAAGCTCCTCTTAAAGGAGAAGCACGAAATCGTGTCCAAACCAATGTGGGAATCAATCCTTCCTCATTGGGAACGACGCCAGATATTCACGTATTAAAAACGGTAAACCTCGGATTAACCATTGTCGAGGAGCCTGGGATCACTTGTTGGTAAACCTTGGATTATGTCAAGGAGCCTTCAAGGGGATTGAGCTTGCTACTCTGCCCTTGCGTGCGTATCGGATCGTAGACTGTTCCCCCAGGTATATTTGTTTTAGTTGGTAACCTTAGTGGCCATATTCTTTAGGATTCTTCTTGAGGTGACAGTGGTGGGAAGATCCCACTGTACCTGGAGCAAACGTCGGCTAGACTCACTTGGATTTTCTAGGGGGTTCTTTTCACTCGAGACGGTTAAGTGGAGGAACTTGTGCCAGTCTATTCATTAAGCAGGTTGCCGGGGTAACTGTTCCAACCGCCATTTCTGTATTGAACTCTGCGACGTTGGATTTCATCACCAACTAGTGTTTTCAGTACGAAAAGTTACTGTTTGTGTGTGTTTGATCTCCTAGATTCTTTAGGCGTGTGATTCAAATTTTTTTGGTTCTTTAGAGGCTTTAGGTGGTTTTCATTGAGATTTTACTTTGTTTGTGTGTGAAGTAGTTAAAAGTTTTTAATCGTGGCTGAATTATCGAGGAAGTCCCGTAGACTTCGGGGCCAACCTCCTGAGTTTTCACCGAGCCAGCTTGAAGGCTTGAAAGTCCTCGTAACTCCTAGAGACAATAGAGTTGGGTCACCTGAAGAAGGAGAGTCTTCTTTGGTAGTACATCCTGATTTCAAGCGTTAGTAGCAGATTATAATCCGCAGTCAGTGTCTGTTTCCGAAGTTACTGGTAGCTTTTCGTCTACTAGTGATATAGGTGAGGAACCTGAAATATCAGAACCTAAAAGTGAATTTGCTGCTACTCCGACATCGGGGTTTGCTTCTCCAGCTTCTAGTGGTCCTGGTTCACCTAGGGTAGAAAGAGTAATTACCCAAGATCTTCCTTCTGGACTTATAGCTATTGAAGAACTTGCTACTCCGGAAGAAGAAGTAGGCATCCCTATCCCTAAAAATCAACCTGTTATTGAGCTAAGAGAGCGTGAATCAATTTTTTACAGTCCACCTAGGAGCAGTACTTGGTATCTTTCTTTAACTAATTTCTTAGAAAACCCAGGGTTAAGTTTTTCACCACCTCGCGTTCCTTATCACCCAACACCTAGAGGTTATTATCCTCCGTTAAATATGTCAAGACAGTCGTCCATGTTTACTCAATCGCCCGAATCCTTTTTGTACGGTGGTCCTTCTGTTCCCTCTGGGTATCAATGTTAGGCCCCTATACTACTAGTGTAACCCCTTATTGTTATTAGTATAACCCACTTATTATATTGATGTACCCATGTAGTGCCCATATTGTTACTATTATGCCACATAGAAGCCCACCATTGTTACTGTTGTGCCCTACAATATTATTGTTATGTAGGCTTTGATTGTATTGGGACCACTTAGACTCCTATATTTAGAAAGGAGGTATTTTCATTTGTATCATCCAAGAATTGTTCATTTATGTAATGTAAAGGAGGTTGCCCCCTCGAAGAGGCTGAATTCTAAGGCGTGGATCTCTCTTTTCTATCTTTTTGTGAGCTGGTTTCATAACATTTGGTATCAGAGCTTTGGATTCTAGGGTTTTGCTGCTCCAAACAGGTCATCGTGGAATTTTCGCTATAACATTTTTTCTGTGACGTTTCAGAAGTTGCAAAAACAGCCCATTTGAGAAGAATTGGCGCTGAACCTTGGGTCCGAATTGCAGATCATTTCGCGCGATATTTTCGGAGATATGATCTGCGGAAGTTGGTCTTTTTGCAGACTCCTGAATTACACTCAAAACAGGTGACCTGGGGAAAAGCGTCATAACTTTCTTTCTGAGGATCAGATTGAAATTTCGTAAGAAGGTACAGAAAGAGGACAGACTGTAGTTTCGGTTTATATATTTTTCAGAGTCAAAGGTTGAAACAGTGACACGTGGCACTTCATACAAGTTCGCTCTACTGAACTAGTCTATAATCAGGTCACTGCGGGAGATTGTGCATAACGTTTTCTTGCAGAATCAAATTTGGATCAGACTTGTGGCATTGGAAAGAGGACACAGAGTGCTACTACAGGTCACAAGTTAAGAACTTAAAGATCTGAAAGTACAGAGTTACAGTCGTTTCAAGGTAGAGCTCCTAAAATCAAGAAAAAGCAAGATGAGGAAGTTTGATGGCAAGGATCCGGTAAATTGGATACTTCAGATGGAGCAATATTTTGATATACATGGTGTACAACTGTTACAAAAGGTATGTATTACATCTTCATATTTAGAACCAGATCAATTTTTATGGTACAAAGGGCTTTGTTCTCGTAAAAAACTTGTTACGTGGTCAATTTTCACGGAGGAAATGATAGCACATTATGAGGATATAAAGAGCAACACCTTCTTTAGAGCAACACCACAACAATTGGAAAGAGTAAAAGGGATTTGTGACATAATGGAAAGAAAAATTATGGAAACCAGGAAGCATACCCCTCACAACTATAAAGATGGAAGTGTTGTTTCTCCCAGCCTTCCACAACCTACAAGGGTTACACCACAACAATTGGAAGAAAAAAGAGAAAAAGGGCTTTGTTACAATTGTGATAGAAAATGCACTAAAAGTCATAGGTGTGCTGAGAAGAAATTATTTTACATAGAATATGAAGAGGAGGAAGAAAAGGATCAAGAAACATCAAAAGAAGAGGATATACGTTAGGACACCACCCCAAAGAAAGAAGAAATGAATCAGACCATATCTTGTAAAGCATTGGCAAGAATTACCACTCCTCAAACTATCAAGATAGAAGGACATATCAAGAAGAAAAAGGTGCAAGAAGTGAAAGATCACATCGAGAAAGAAGAAATGAATCCAACCATATCTTGTAATTCAATGGATGAAATTACCACTCCTCAAACTATCAAGATAGAAGGACACATCAAGAAGAAAAATGTTCAAGAAGTGAAAGATCACATCGAGCATCCAGAAATGAATCCGACCATATCTTGTAAAGGACTGGAAGAAATTACCACTCCTCAAAAGATAGAAGGACATATCAAGAAGAAAAAGGTTCAAGTAGAGAAAGATCATATCGAGCATCAACAGCAAGTTCTCCAACTTTTAAAGGATAACGCCACTTTGGTGCAAAATCAAATGAAACAACAGGTAGATCAACATCGTAGTGAAAAATGTTTTGATGTGAGTGATTGGGTATTTTTACTGCTACATCTCAAGAAAGCTATTTATGACAAGGAAATATTGGCAATACTACATGCACTTAAAAAATGGCGACCTTACCGAATGGGAAGACGCTTCAAGGATGAGGATGTGGAAGCATTGTTTTGTGCTATTTATATCATCCAACCAAACTGGATAAACGAAGCAACGAATGAATGGAAGAAGAACGAAGAAGTATGGCCACTTATTCAAAAGTTGCAAAAGATCCCAATTCAAGCAATATTTCCAGAAATTGAAGAGGAAGGAAAAATAATATTGGAACTTGGAGCAGTCACAGAAACAAGAACCCGACAGCTACGAAATCGATCAATTTCAGAGTATCTCATCAAGTGGAAGAACTTACCCGCTGAATATTCCACATGGGAGGACAAGAATTTTATATAGAAGCATCAAGAACTACTCAAGCGTTGAGGACAACGCTTTTTGAAGGAGAGGGGCATGTTAGGCCCCTATACTACTAGTGTAACCCCTTATTGTTATTAGTATAACCCACTTATTATATTGATGTACCCATGTAGTGCCCATATTGTTACTATTATGCCACATAGAAGCCCACCATTGTTACTGTTGTGCCCTACAATATTATTGTTATGTAGGCTTTGATTGTATTGGGACCACTTAGACTCCTGTATATAGAAAGGAGGTATTTTCATTTGTATCATCCAAGAATTGTTCATTTATGTAATGTAAAGGAGGTTGCCCCCTCAAAGAGGCTGAATTCTAAGGCGTGGATCTCTCTTTTCTATCTTTTTGTGAGCTGGTTTCATAACAATCAGTCACTTTCTAGTACCTTTTCGGGAGCATCTCCTCAACCCATTGAGCAAGGGTTATTAACTGGAAGCAATGGTACTAAGTCGTTGAGCGTAGAAGACATTCTCATGATGTCAAGTTCTATTCCCAATCCTCAACCTCAAGGTGGCCAGTTATCGTCTGGGGGGAAACGTCAAGGAACCCAATTTGCGTCTGGGGGGCAACCTCAAGGACAATACATACCTACGGGACAGTACGTTCCTCAAGGTCAACCCCAGACTCAATATGTACCCCAAGGTCAACCCCAGTATCAATTTATACCTCAAGGTCAACCCCAGTATCAGTACGTGCCTCAAGGGTATCAACCCCAAGATCAATACTCGAACCAAGGTTTCCAACCACCCTCTGGTCAATCATATGTTCAAGGAACGAGAAATGTACCTTTGAATTATCAATCCTACCCTCAATCCGGTTATGGTCCTCAATATTCTCAACCTGTTATGAGTCCATACCCCGGAATGAATATAGTGTGGGATCCATCGCAAACTCAACAGGTATTGTAGCCAAATGTATAGTTGTCATCTCAAATAGGACAATCCTTAGTTTCTGGTACACCCCAGTAACCAGTCCAGTCTAACATTCAAACTTCTGTACCTTCGATAGTTTCTCAGCCTGGGCCTAGTACGCCTCGTACTCGGCCTCAAACAACTGCTACAACTACCGCAACATCTATTCAATCTACCCCACCTACTTCTAGAGTATCGACAGCTCCGGTTTCTACTATTCCTGTATCTACCCCTCAGACATCTTTACCACCGTCTGGATCTACGATTCAAACTTCGGTTCAGATGCCTGTAGGACAACCTGGTTCAAGTACGATTGTCACAAGTCAACCACAATTTACTTATCAACCGTACCAGGGATAGTACCAATTCGGTCCTGTTGTGCAGCAGCCAGTCTATCAGTATCAACCGTACCCTGGGTACACTTATCAACAACCTCAACAACCCCAATACGGTCCGGTTAATCCCGGTTTTCCAGGAGGATATAATATCCCAAATGCAATTCATATTCCTAGTTATCCTAGATATCCTTCTCTTGGGGTTGGTCTTATGACCCAAAGTTTTAGGGACCCTAATCGTCAGTTACCATTTATCGCAACTTTGGACTTGCCTGACTTGTCGTGCCTAACGAATGATCCTATTAATTATCTTCCACTTTGGCCACCAATGCCGAATAAGTTGCCTAGTGACATTCCTAAGTTCGAAGGTAAATCAGGAGAGGACCCGTCGAACGATGTGATGACTTACCACCTCTGGTGTGCGTCTAACTCCATCTCAGATGATTCAATTCGTCTAAGACTTTTCCAGCGCATTCTAATTAGTCTCGCGGCCAAATGGTACATTGAGTTACCACGAGGCACTTTTTATAATTTTAGTCAGTTAGCTACCTCGTTTTTAACTCATTTTCAGTTGCCAGTCTGATATGACAATGGCACGGAATTGTTAACTTCGTTAAAGCAATCGACGTCCACTTACATTTTAGATCATATTCATGAGTGGAGACGTCGACAGCGTTTAGTGAAGGTTTTTATTCCGGATCAGATCTTGGCTGAGTGGTTTGTAAAATCTTTGTTGCCAAAGATCACTGAAGATGTAGCGAAAGCCGGAGTTATTACTGAGGAGCAAGTAATTGCTCAAGCACAGTACCTTGATTTGGTCTGTACTCAGTCAGGTACATTACACGAGAAAATCCCCGATCTTCCCAAGCAAAATCAAATCGCTGCAGCTCCTTCGAGATCTCATGCCGCCGATGGTATGATTGGTACGGTTAATACTAAAAGTAAGAAGTCTTCCAAGAATTATTCTCCTATCATAACCTTGCCTGATTTCCCGACAGGAGATTCTTCTGTAGAGATTTCCGTCGATATTCACATTGTAGAGTCATCTACAACCAAATCAAAATCCAGTGGGAAGAAAAAAGGAAAGAAGAAGAATAAAACGAACAAAAATTTAAAGGAGAAACCTAAAAAATCAGAATCCAATGATGAAAAACGCAAACCTCGTTATCCTTGTCTCATTTGTGATGATGAACATTTTAAAAGAGACTGCCTTCATCGTGCAGAGGTTGCGAAGATTTTCAAAGGTTCCCAAACTCCTGCTGCTTTGAAGGATCCTTTTCCAGCTCAAGACAGTAAGATGATAGGTTCTTCCTCGAGTGCCAATGAAGAACCCATACTGATGATGTCCCATGTTAGGATTGCGACTCGATCACAAGGTTATGGTAGTAAAAGTCTTGTTGATGGTAAAGAAGAAGAATCTTCTCATTCTAATCCATCAACCTCAGCTCCCGGTTCCGATCCACTACAGATCGAGAAACCTAATCCAGATCTGGTAATAAAACCGCCTGCCAA
This sequence comes from Pinus tabuliformis, assembly GCA_031772625.1. Lineage (NCBI taxonomy): Eukaryota > Viridiplantae > Streptophyta > Pinopsida > Pinales > Pinaceae > Pinus > Pinus tabuliformis. The sequence continues at coordinate 1,110,689,971 of CM062813.1, forward strand.
GGGTATACTTCGAAAGTCAGCTTTCAATCCACATGCGAGAGCGGCTCAGAACTATAACATTGTTGAGGATTTAGCTGTTTCACCCTCAGCAATGTCGGCTTTGGAGGGGCTGCAATCATGTCCAGCACAGCGTAAATTACTTTTGTCGGCTATAGGAGCTGTTGACATTCAGGACTCGAACCTAATGATTTTCGATCTACAAAATAGTACACCACACTTACTTCATCAAATGGCTTTCCAGATTCCACTGATAGTCAAAAATAGGCCTATTCATCAAATTGTAATTGATGAGGGAGCCTCAACGTGTATTATGTCGATATCGTGTTGGAGATTGCTTGGTTCTCCTTCGCTAAATCAATCCCCGACAATTCTAAAGGCCATTGATGGCCATGGGTTTCATCCTTTTGGCATTCTACAGGATTTGCCTATAGGGGTTGAAGGAAAAACCGTTAATCTAGATGTGGAGGTGGTTGATGCCCCTCTAGATTACAACCTTCTCTTGGGTCGAAGTTGGTTTTACGCTATGATAGCGGTCGTTTCATCGGTCTTTCGGGTTATAAAGTTTCCTCATAATGGAAATATCCTAACAATAGACCAGCTGGCTTACTTTTCATCCGACCCAGCCTCTTCTGAAAGCATTCAGCATGTCGGTAAAACAACTATCCTTGGATCATTCCTTCTGAATCTGAGATAGACTCATTTGGTGATGTCATGCCTTTGAGTCCATATGAAATTGCATATAAGGCCATGCAATCGTTTACCGACCCATCTTCAACTGAAAATGACTTCATGAATGTGGTCCGTGAGAAATCACTTTTCACATCAAGCTCGGATTTAATCACGTTTTCTGAACTTGTTCACTCTGATGAGCAAATTCATGAAATCCTATGTGTAGATGATTTACCATGGGAAGATCTCCATCACAGATCTTCGTTTTTACCTGAGAATGATCGTTTTGAAAATGATTTCTCATCAATTTTTACGACTGAATATGTCAAGGAGCCTCAGAATCCACTGAAACATCCAGATTCAGAGTTAAATTTGGGAAACATCTCTCGAACAATTCCTATTGACATTTTGGTTAAGCCTGGAATTGTTGAGAACATTCATATAGGTGCCTCGTGTACAGATGACGAAATTAAAATATATAAGGCTCTATTTCAAGAATTCTGCGACGTGTTTGCCTGGTCCTATGAGGAAATGCCAAGAATTGTACCGCGATTGTTGTTCATGAGATCAAGACTTACCCGGACGCTAAACCCGTCCGGCAACATTTGCGTCAGATTCACCCAAGAAAAGCTGATGCAATTAAAGCAGAAGTTGAAAAATTACTCAAAGCAGATTTCATTTATCCGATCTCGTTAACGGATTGGGTATCGAATATTGTTCAGGTTAACAAAAAGCAGGGAACAATAAGAATATGTATCGATTATAGGGACATCAATCGAGCCTGTCCAAAGGACAATTATCCAACTCCCTATATCGATCAAATTATTGATGATTCTGCCGGCAGCGAAATATTCTCCTTCATGGATGGTTTTTCCGGATACAATCAAATCAATATTCTACCTGTCGATCAACCAAAAACGGATTTCATTTGTCCATGGGGGACATTTGCTTATTGCAAGTTACCTTTTGGGCTCAAGAATGCCGGAGCAACTTTTCAAAGGGCCATGTCTTATGTGTTTCGTGACATCAAGCACATTGTGCAACCCTATCTCGATGACTTGCATGCTCATTCATTACATCGAGCTGATCACCTCATCCATTTACGAGCAATCTTTATGAGGTGTAGGAATTATCAGATTCGGTTGAACCCTCAAAAATGTGTCTTTTGTATAGAAACAGGTTGATTGTTGGGGTTTGTAGTTTTGAAAGCCGGCATTCACGTCGATCCCTTGAAGGTCGAAGCTATTGTCAAATTACCTCCTCCTTCAAGTCTTCGCCAACTCCAAAGTTTGCAAGGGAAAGCAAACTTTTTACGACGATTCATTCCTAACTACGCCGAGGTTACAAAGGGTTTTACCCGGTTGTTGAAACAGAATACTCCATTCTATTGGGATGAGATAGCTCAGAAATCTTTTGATGCACTCAAACACGTTGACCCATGCACCGTTATTGCATCTTCCCAGCTACAACCAGGATTACTTCTTGTATCTCGCCACCTCTCGTTCCACCATTGGAATGGTCTTAGTTCAGGAAGATGAATTCGGTACTGAACATGTGATATATTACCTTAGTCGAACTTTAAATCCCACTGAGCTAAAATACTCACATGTGGCGAAATTGGCATTGGCAGCTGTTCAAGCTGTCCAACGTTTTCGTCACTACATTTTACTACGTAAAACTACAATAATTTCGGATTGCAACCCTATGATCTACATTTCGACCAAGCAATTGCTAGGGGGCAAGTACTCTAAATGGATTGTTATCCTGCAGGAGTTCGACTTGGAATTTGAGAAATCCAAGTCTAAGAAATCTTTATTTTTTGCGGAGTTAATGTGTGACTTCCCGCGTGCTGACACGGAAACTGTGGCGGAGGAGCCCATTGCGGATGAATCCTTGTTTCTAATCAGCACTTTAGATCCATGGTATGGGGATATCATCGTTTATCTCCAGACCCAATCTTTTCGGCCAGAAATTTCAAGGTCAGAGCATCGGAAAATACGATTCCAGTCCCAACAATACAGGATTATTGGAAATACTCTTTATCGACGTGGGGCGGACTCTATTTTTTGACGTTGCATAACTCACGAAGAAGCTGAAAGGGTTCTAAATGATTGTCACTCTGGAGTGTGTGGCAGCCATATGTCTGGGTATGCCACAGCCAAAAAGATATTGTGCGCTGGCTACTTCTGACCGTCTTTGTTTAAAGATTGTATTACTGCGGTCCGAAAATGCCACAACTGCCAAATTTTTGAGCGAAAGATGCGCGCTCCACCTGCTCCTCTCCACCCTATAATTTCCGTTGGTCCTTTTGCCAAATGGGGTATCTATTTTATTACATGTAACCCTCACTCATCCGGGGGGCATGCGTATATCATCCTTGCAGTAGATTATTTTACCAAGTGGGCCGAGGCGATGCCTACATTTGAAGCAGATGGCAAGACAACTGCAATTTTCATGTTCAATCATATAATTGCTAGGTTTGGTGTCCCGCAAGCGATAATCACTGATCATGGGCGTCATTTTCGAAATGTTATGATGACCGAACTTACAGGCCAACTTGGTTTGCATCACGATAGTTCAACCCCTTATTATCCACAAGCTAATGGTCTGGTTGAATCCATCAACAAAGTTTTAGTCATCATGATCCGATGAATCATTGGGATTCATCGGTCGAATTGGCATAACATGCTATTTTCAGTGCTTTGGGCATACTGAACTTCAGTAAAAACATCAACAGGGTTCACTCCTTTCCAACTAGTCTATGGTCTGGAAGTTGTGTTACCCATTGAATGCGAAATCCCGTCACTGCAAATGGCCATCAAGTTACTTCCAGCCACTTCCGAAGAGGAAAAGCGTTTGTTATACTTGGTGCAATTAGATGAGAATTGACGTGATGCTGCATTGGTGATCGAAACTCACGCAAAACATATGAAAGCTCAGTATGATTGAAATGTGACCCCTCGAAATTTTTCGGAAGGAGATCTAGTCTTATTTTACGATCAAGCTAATGATAAATTAGGCACTGGAAAATTCGTTCCTATGTGGCATGGTCGCTATGTTTCCAAGCGAAAGCTAGCAAAAGGGGCCTATGAATTGGTAGACTTTGACGGGGACTCTTTAGGTAAACCCAGAAATGGTCTTTACTTGAAGAGGTATTATGCTTAAAGAATGGGTATGGAGATTTTTAGTTAGGATAGTTTTTCTTTCTAGCTGGTGTGTTTTAGTTTAAAATGTGTGCTTAGCTTAGAGAGTGTTTTTTCGTCATTATTCCTGCTTATCTTGGTTTTACTCTTGATATTGCAGATGTCGATGCCTTTCCAAATATACATTGGTTTCACTGATGGTGCTTGTCATAATACATGGAACATTTCTTCCGCAACTTGGGTTATCTATTCGCCCTCTGACGAGTTAGTATCTATGCATGGGGTAAGCATCGGTCAAACAACGAACAACATTGTCGAGTATAGTGCAGTGATTGAGTTATTATCTGAATCTATTTCATTTGGGATTCAGAGTTTGATAGTGAGGTTAGATTCTGAACTCGTTGTATTACAGCTTAATAGAGTGTATGCCATTAGAAATCCAGTATTATTAAGATTATTTTTGAGAGTGCGTATCTTGGAACGTGAATTTGATTATATTGAATATCAGCATATTCCAAGATCTTTAAATACATTAGCAGATGCAATTGCTTCTCGAATGTTAAGTAGACATTTGCAATAATCATACATGTAAATTCAAAACCATTCCATAACATGATTTACAAGATAAGCCGGTAATAGTGATATATATATATATATAGGAGTGTGTCAAAAAATACATCGTGAGATGCCAATTGGAGTGATTTTTGTCAATTGTCCTTTGTAGAATCTTCTTGAGGGACTTATTCACGGCTTCTACTTGGTCATTGGCCTGAGGATAATATGAAGAAGAATGCTCCTGCCGAAAGCCCAATTTAAGAGCCAATTCAGCCATCAGTTGGTTCTGGAAATGAATTCCATGATCAGTGACAATCTCTCTCGGGATACCGAACCGTGAAATAATCTGATTGAAGAGGAACAATGCCGATGTTTCACTATCGTTTTTATATGTGGGCATGGCTTTAGCCCACTTCATAAAGTAGTCTACAGCAACAACAATGTACTTGTGATTCGTTGCTAAAGGCGGATTACAAGTAGTAAAATCAATACCCCACTTTGTAAAAGGACCGACAGTGACAACAGGGAAAAGAGAAGCTGGATGCGCGCGCATCTTCCGAGTATAGACTTGATAAGGGTGGCAACATTTGACCGCTTCAATACAATCTTTGAAAAGCGAAGGCCAAAAGTAGCCAGCACGCAAGATTTTCTGGGCTGTAGCAAGACCTAAAAGATAACCAACACAAGCTCCACTATGGCAATCATTAAGCATAGACTCTACTTCCTCTAAGGTTAAACAATGCCTAAGAATCGAATCAACCCCTTGGTGATATAATGTATCACTAATGATCACATAGTTCTTAGTCAGGTGACGTAATTTTCGACGTTCATCCTTGGAGGCAGTAGGGGGAAAATTTGAAGTCTGGAGATAGATTATGATATCTCCATACCAAGGATCTTGTGAAGAGATGAGGAACAAATGTTCGTCGGGAAAACTTTCCTCATAAACAGTATCCTCTCCACAAGGCAGCTCGGAAATTAATTCCGCAAAAACAAATGATTTCTTAGACTTGACCGACAAGAACTCAAGATCAAATTCTTGTAAAATAACAATCCATTGATCGTATTTTCCCCCAATCACTCACCTACTGAGGGAAAATTGGAAAGGATTGACCGCCGCTAAGACAAATGTTTTGCGTAGTAGAATGTAATGGCGAAGCCACTAGACAAAATGGACAACTGCCAAGGCTAATTTCTCAACCGAAGAATAGTGTAGTTCAGGGCCTACCAAGCCTCGACTCAAATAGTAAATGACATGCTCCATGAGAGCATCATCTTCCTGAACTAGAACCATACCTATGGTTGATTCTGCAGCTGCAAGATACAAAATAAAATCTCTACCATAATTTGATGGACTCAAAAGCGGGGCAGAGATCAACACCTGCTTCAAGGCATCAAAAGATCTCAGCATAGTTCGCTATAAACTGTCTTAAGAAATTTGTCTTCCCCTGAAGACTTTGAATTTTTCAGATGGAATACGGGGGAGGCAACTGAACTATTGCCTCCACCTTGAAAGGATCAACTTGAATCCCTTCAATTGACACAGTGAACCCAGATGTAACCGTGAAAATGCATTTATTTGGATTCCGACAACATAATGGACGGGCAGCTGGAAATGGTTCAGGAAAATGTTAGCCAAATTGGCGAAAGATGTAAATCTACCCTCTGGCAACTCTATATACCACTTAGCTGCATTGCCAGTTAAGGTGCGTTGAAAAAGTCTCAGCCTAATCAATTCATTGATGAGGGAGTTTGATGAGCACCACAAATGGAATGTGATTACATGGTCGCCTGGGTATTCACCGCCCTTCCCCTCGAACTTTGGAATATACGATGGGAGTTTGGTTGGGACCGAAGGCCAGGCCGAATTGTATCTGATTGGATCATTTGTCAATTTTGTGAGATCTAGCAAATTTAGCATTTCCAGAAAAGGAAGTCTTGGAGGACCTTGGTGATTCCACCCAGATTGGGCGGAGTTCCCAAAGTTTTGAAAAGATTGGCCTGGATTTTGAAAGACACCAGGTTGTCTGAAGTAACTAGCAGAACCCGCTGAACCAAAAGGTGATCCTTGTGGTCCAGCAAAATTCGAAGTTTGACCAACTCCAGCCGAAAAACCTCCATAACCAGCGAAGTTCCCTCCTAAAGAATTATAAGGAGCCAATAACCCCTGATAAAGATTCCAAGCGGTAGCTAAGGGAGGAATACTTCAAAACGAACTAACTGTGGAGTATGGCCTATTCCCTTGTTGGCCGAAAAACGGATTCCCAGTTCCTATGCCACTAACCGTAGGATTAGTCCAACCTTGAAAGGAATTATTTCCTTGACCTATAGAAGAAAAAGGCATAGATCATATCATTGGGTTGGAATGTGGTATATGACCACTTCCAAAAGGAAAACCCTGAAACGAAGCCGATCCACTCAACATGGATGTGGAGGCATTAAACGGAGTTGACAAAATACCATGAAAATGGGTGCCAAACAGGAAAAATCCAGAACTAGATGCATTGGCTTGGGAATTTCCACTCATAGACGAAATGGAGGTAGACCCAACTAAGCATGTGCTAGCAATAGACCCAAATAAGGATGTAGAAGGGATGGAAATAGTTCCTCCCCCTTGTACTGATGTTGGAGTTTACATGGTTATAGCACTCATGGTAGATGCCATGCTTCCAACTGTGGTCATCGAAGATAAGTGCGTGAAAATAACTTGGACTTGAGGGTCTATGTGTCGAAGTCCCAACATATAATAATACGTCTGGATGATCAAAAGGTAGAGGAGAATTCAGAGCTGCTAACAACTCTGAGAGATCTTCTACCTCAATGTTATCTTCTGACTAGAAGAGAACTCGAGAAAGAACTGGGGTGTTCCTCTCTAGCTCTGCGGAAGTACCAGGCCTATCCTAAACACTAATGCCCCTGAGCGAAGGATCAATCTCTAATGCGTCGGCTGCCACGGGGTGAAAACCACTGGCAGTATTGCCCCTACGCCTTCTAGGAGAAGGCTCTAAACTTGGTGGTGAAAGACCACGAAGTCTATGAGACTGTCTAAGCGATCGGTCAACCACTTTGAATTTTTATTAAGATCTAATTAAAGACTCAAGAAAAATGAAAGTTAGGCCAACTAGGAGCACAGAACACACACTAAAAATGTCCCTAAAAGAAATTAGCGAGTCAAACAATTTTCAAGTATTTCCGCTCCGGGTAATGAGGACCAGACACCAAAATAAAAGAAAGTGAAGTAGGGGCCTTCCGAAGATAGTCTAGGATAATGACGGCCCAGGCCTACCAGCGAAAGTATCAAAAGAAGTTACGCTAACCTCCAAACAACAGCCTGTGCCGGTGGAAGCCCCCGAGCTTCGTAAGGGTGCCCTCCAGAAGTACTGTTGAGAGTGATACAACGTCGACCTCAGGTGCCACGAGATTCCCCTCCATAGCCACTTGTGTAGATCCCTAGGATAAGCAACTAAGGTTCCAACTAGTGTTAGAAGCCAGGCGAAACAGTCTTGAGGTAAGATTCGACAAGTAGGAGAGGGGGTATCTCTCTTCCTTATCTTCAAAAACCCTCATGCTTAACTCTCAGATCCGGATCTTTTCTAGTCTCCCTAACAATATTGGATTTGCACTCGTTATTCAAACTTCTATGTTTGACAGTTTAAATTGGCCTTGGAGAGTTTTCTCTCCACTCGCCTAATCCAAGGCCCTAAAATATCCTAAAACTTGTTGGTGTGTCTAAATCGACAATATAAAAAAGTTATAGTATATTTTATTTAGCATTTGTTTTTAAATGGGTTGTTCTCAAGTCAAGGGATAAACATAAATGAAACTGGTGGTGTTTGTCGACGCAAAAGAAATTAATAAAAACTAAACTATATGCAAATGCACTTGTTTCGTTCTTCGATGAAAAAAAATTCTACCAGGTCCTAAGGAACTTCTAATAAAGCAATAAATTTCTTTTTTATTTTCTTTCAACAAGCTTCACACTCACCAAAACTAACAAAGGATATCGGATTCCCCAAAAAATGCACAAACTACCCTAATGCAATGAGTATATGCTGATACAAAAACTTAAGATTGCTCTAAAGAAAAGAAATGAAAGCAAATTGTTTATCACTTTTAATTAGCCACCTTAGATGTTTAGATAGAATATAAGTTCCTAATGCTCATTTTCGTCCAAACACTAAAAGCAACTCTTAAGACAAACAAAATGCACTCTCACTCACAAAAAAAAACCCAAATCAAAACAAGGCAAAAGAAAGCAAAAACTAAGTTTTTAAGGAGTTTTCTTTTTCACAAAAGCAAAAACACAACTTTTCAAAAGCGCTCTAAATACTATTGAAAACTTTAAGACCGAAAAATAGGCAACAAAAACACTTTGCAAGTTATCAACTCAATATGGGTGAAAACTCAACAAAATAGGTGTTTCAAGATGCCCTAAACAACCAAAAAGCAACAAAAAGAGCTTAGTGACAATGATCAAAATACCAAGAAAGACAACTTTCAAAATCGTCACTCAACAACTTTCAAAAAGCAAGAAAAGCAAATGGCCACAAGCTACAGTTTTGACACAAAGCAAGAAGGTCACAAAGATAAAGTTTGTCACAAAGATTGAAACCAATCTTTCTGCTCTAGAAGACCAGAACAGCCAAGATTCTCAGAAATAAATCTCGTGCGGTCAAACACAAATGATGACACTTGCAACAAAAAAAAACAAGACCAAAACTTTCCACAACAGGAGAGAATTTGAAACCGTTAACTCGCTGCAAAACCAAAGACTGACAACAAAAACTAACTGCTCAAGAAATACTCAAACCAGCAAACAAATCTTCTGAAACAGAAAAACTTGAAAAAAATCTTGGAAAATTAGGGTATACGTGATTGTGTCAATACACAGTTGCGTGTATACGTGATTCAACCCAAAGAAACCTACGTATACATGGGCTCATATGGGGAAAATTGCATAGATATGCTATTGTAACCTAACAAAACTGTGTATATGACAGTTCACAAGAAAAAACAAAAAAGAGGTCTGAAGAAACTGCTTGGACTTAAAGTCTAAGTTCCTATAGACACAGACAAATTAGTTACAGCAAGAAAACCAATGGATGAGCCCTAATTGGTTTAAATTAACCCAAACTAGGAACAACGATACTATTGTCCCCAGTGGAGTCACTAATTCTGTTGAGGGACTAAGTCCCCTAGGGCTTTGGGTCAACACCCTAGCAGAGCGAGGGGTTATCTATAGTAAAAGACAAGCATTCACGCAAACATGATACTTAAATAAGCAAACTATGCAAAGAGAGGTGCACCTGGGGATCCTTCGTTCGGGTAGATCTAGCTAGGGTCCAAACCCTATTGGAGTTCCTCTCGATCCTTGAACCTACAAAATGGCCAATTCAAAGAAGCATAGCAATATGTGGACAAAGTATCATATAGAAATCAACTTCATAACATATTGAAAGATGGTTAATTATACATTGAAACAATTATTCATATGTGAACCATAACAATAACATCATATGCATAAAGAAGATTGATTTCGGGAACAAGACAAATGTTTCTTTATTGCAGATAACTAAAACAAAGCAAGGAATGATATCACCTGAATCTTCCTCTTGCTGGCTCCAAGCGGAACCGTCCTCCGAGTCCATCCAATCCCAAGTCTTCAAAAGGCTCCTTCCATAACTCACACAAGGATATCTCAACTAGTGAAATGACATCAAAACTCAAGGAAACAAGGGTTTTTTGTAGTGGGAGGAGTGTTGGAACCACAGGGATCTTCAGAATTGATCAGAGATAATCTCAGCGGAGTAATTCTATCTCTTCTCTCATGCTTAAGGCCTTCCCATTGAATAATTTTTCTACTTCTCCCAAAGTAGTTTTTTAGTTGGGAAGTCGTTGGGAACAGTTGGGGTCACGGGCACTAATAGGTAATCAACAGGCAAAACCCGTGATCTTCACCCGGAATTAAGGATATTTAATTTTTTTAAGTGTTTTAAGACATATACGTGGGTTGGGTATACACTGACCCACGTACACACGCATTTAGCTCAGGTCAATGTCGCATACAGGGAGTAAAACACTGTTTTTTAAGTATTTGGACCAAGTCTGGAAGGAGGGGTTGCCCTAGGGCATAAATGCAACATCACAAATATCAAGGGTGAGATTTGGAGCGATAACAAACACTATTAAAGATTGATGAAATCATATGTAATGAGTGATTTGAAATTTCTTCTATGCTTCTTTTGAGCTTTGCATCATTTTAATAAATCTGAGATGACTTACTTTTGTTCAGTATTCATCTCATTAGTTCCTTTTTTTGTTTTTTAGGTTCCTTTGTACTAGATCCATCTTAGCAACTCTCCTCAGTTCTTCAGTACCTCACATTGTTTGCATGAGGACATGCAAACCCTCAAGCATGGGGGAGTGGTTGTTAGGATCTTTTCAACATCGTCATTTCATTCTCTTCAGCTTCCTTCAGCATATCAGATTAGCACTCATCAACTCTGACTTTTCCAAATCATTCTAGATTCTCAGTCTTATTCTGCCTCATATTCAGCTCAGTACAACTTCCATTGTAGCCTGCAGTACAAATCAAGTTTGAAAGATATGCTTGAGATAAAAACATGTTCAAAAGCTCTTTAGCTCATTAAATATAAGGAATCTTAATTATTAACCACTCCCTATTTCTTCACATTTCTTAAACCACCACTTCCAAATCCATTAATGCATATTCTAATTTTCAAGTCCGTGTTTATTTAGCCATTATCTTCATTGTCACCTTATAGCATCCATCATTCCTTCCTAGTCCATATTTTGTTTGCATAAGGGCATGCAAAGTCTTAGGCATGGGGGGATGTTAGGCCCTAGATATGTTATCATATTGGCTATCCACACTTTCATTTACAAGTCATATTCATATCTTTACAACATATTACATAATTATTATATAGCCAATTTTCTCTAAATGCGTTCATTTTACCTTATGGTTAATTATTAATAATTTCTTGTCTTTTAATGATTAAATGAGTTTTTAATATGGTTTTATCAATGACAATTTACTAATGTGGTTATGTGGCCTATGAGCATGTTCCACTACAAAAATTTCTATCTCTGCATCAGTTCAGAACTTTGGTACTTAATTTTGCACTTGCACGAATGGAGGGAAAAAAATCAAAATTATAAAAATATGTTCTTATTTTCTCTAGCATGGTAAATTAGGTGTCGCATGGACCTAATATGCTAGTACAAGCCTTGGAATATACCCAACTCACACGTAGGATCCTAGCACATGATTTAAGTCACAATAAAAGATATGTAACAATTTTGAAACTTTCATTTTCTACCTTGATTTCCATGCATATAATGGTGAATATCAAGAATTTGGAAAATGGGTTTTTGCACAACCTAACAATTTACTTGCATCGCAAACCGTTTCCCAAAATTCAATACGGTTTGAAAGTTATAGCTAGTTCTTTGAAGCTATTTTGTACAAAATTTCTGCAAAACCCAGATTGGCAAAAAATCTAAACAATCATCTTTGGGGGCGATTTCCGAGGCCATGGAAAATAATAAAGAAATTCCAAGAGAGGCTTTTGTTGAAAATATAACAAGTTAGATTCCATAGAAACAAATTCCAAAAATACATCATGGTCAAGAATATATGGTTGGTTCTTTAACACCAATTGGTATAAAATTACACAAAAATTAGAGTTGTGAGATTTTCCTCTAAAGTTGTAAATTCATTTTCTGAGTTTAGGGGATTGTATCTTCTCATTCCTCGATGGATTTTATGTATAAATAAATTCTCAAATGGTAGAGGAAAGGAGGTTGTTCATTATTGTAATAGAAGATATTAATGATTAGTTTTTTGAGAGATTTAGAGAATTGATTCATAACAAAGATTTTTGAAGTGAATAAAGAATTGATTGTTGTTGAATTGTGTTACATCTTCTTAGCTTGATTTGAGATTTTCTTAGCATTACTAACCTCCTGGGAAGGGCCCCTTAGTGTGGGTAAGTGTTGATATGCTTCATGTGTTTTGTAGATCAGTCTTACATCTAGCAATTTAGTTTTATTTTGCAATGAATTCATGTTAGATAAAACTTAGATCTATTCACTTTCATGCTTTCAATTTTGTGTTTAGTACTTTTCTTTAGGTTTAAGAAGTGAATTCCATTTGATTGCATATTTTATTTGATGTTCTTTTTCAAATTTTCATTAGATTTGTATTTCACCTAGTATTATATTTACTGCTCTATTTTCATATATGTTAAGTAGAATGCATTATGATCAAATTCAAATTGATTTTTCTCAGGCTTAAAGAGTCATACAAATTTAAATTGGTTTCTTAACACGTTTTAATATTCATAATTTCAAATTACAGAATTTTCGTACTTAATTCAGCACTTATTCAGAATTTCAAATTCTAGTCTTTCTATACTTAATTCAGTGCTAGGTTTTGTACTAGAACAGAGTATTAAGAAATATGTAATTTGCAGTTTAGGATTCCTTAATTAATTGGAGCTTTGCATCTACTTGACAAAAAATTCCTACAACGAATAAGAACTTACAATATATCTCTATGCCTGCTTAGCATTTATTTTTGATAGTTTGTTAACATGTTTCTTGTAGTTTATTGTCTTGTTTTCTTTACTTGCCCTGCACGCTTTTTCTTACAGTTGTCAACGTTTACTTTTCTACAACATTTTTAATGGGTTTTCATCATTATAGGATTAAAACCACTAAAGTCTCAAGACTTAATAAGCTACATATATAAAATCACATGAACATCATCTATTGTTAATAAAATATTGTGGTTCAAAACTTGATAAGCATTAGAATCTCATAGTCTAGTGACAAGTGATAATCCTTAGTGATTAGTTCTTTCTAGTGTTAGTTGTTAGCATATGCTAGAATAGGCTCTAATCATGCATTTCCTGTGCTTGCATCTCTAAGTCTTAAAATTTCAAATTCGATAATTAAATGTCGGAATTAGAATACATATAATCCCACCAATTATTTTGTTGGTATCATGTCTATTTGGCTTCCAGCTCATCATGCGCACTTATAGTGTTAATTTACTCATTTATGTGCCTTTCAAGATCAAATTCGCAAATCTAACCCGACACTTCACCTTATATCCACGAATTTTACCTATTAAGACCTCACTCATTCCGAATTTGCAAAATTTGAGCTCTAAACCAAACCCTAGCCCTTTTTTTGTATAGAAACGCTCACCTAGCACAAGAAATCTTTCATGTTAGAAAATAAGAGCTTCATTTTGTCCAAAAAGCCTTTTAATTGAATTCCCAATCTATATTCACCTTAACATTTGCTGAATTCTAGCTCAATTTGCTCAAAAAGTCCTAAATTCGACCATTTGTGCGCACTAGCCAATTTCATAGTTCAAATTTTAAAAGATTCTCCCTCCACCTCATCGACCTATCTCCTTCAGCAACATGGCACCTACTCATTGGCTATCTAGTCACACTGAGAATCTCCCTTTTGTTATTTTCCCACTTCCCTGTCAACTAGTCCCTTTCATAAAATTCTACTTTCCAATTGCTACCTCATCTACCAAATGCTCTACTAATATCCTAATTAAGGATATATCCAAAGAACCTGATTTTTATGATGGTGATGCAGATACTCGGGACTCATTGATAACCACTTACCATATGGTGAAAGTTATTTAGGTGGTTCAAAGTACATTTGGTGTGATAGGAGACCACAATAACCTATCTACATCAAACTTGGTCTTAGAAATGGTCCCATTGGTATATCATTTTCTAGAAATGGTATCCTAGTGCAAATTCCGATACTTGCTAGATCAGAGAGTCATTGCATCATCTCAAAGGGACAAGGTAATAATCAAAACAACACCATATGCCATTGCAGACATGCTCACTTTTTCAGACATAACAAAATTACAAAGGCTGGACAAAGAGACAATCGAAGACAAACGAAATATTCTTGCCCCATATGTAGAAAAACAAATGGTCACTAGATATGTCAAAGAGGGAGTGGTTGCCCCCTTCTGTCATCCCCCTTACCACATCACAACTTTTGATTTTATGCGCAAGTTGTCTTTTACCATGGTCACCCAAGTTCTCAGTCTTGATACCTATGTCTATTTAACCAAGAATATTTTAGATCTCTTAGCCTCCTTATGTCATCCAACCACCAAGGCTTGTACCAAATTTGATTTTTAGCAATTTTTTTCTAATGAAATTCATTCTCAAATGGTAGAATTTGGGGGAAGTTTTTCCGCTACCAAGCCTATTGATCTGTAAACTGCTGTGGATATTACACTAGACAGTTCGTCACAACAGATCTGATAATACTTTATTAAAATTTTGAGATTCTACATTATTACAGTTTTATTTAATTTCTAGATCTATAGATTTCACTATAATTAGTGCATGCATGTGAATGGAAATTATGCAAAAAATTAGAGAACGAAAAATAAGCACACACACACAAGACATAAGATATGCTCTCTGGGAAACCCTTTCGAGAGAAAACCCAGCGGGAAGGTAAGGTCGCTTCACTCTCTTTCTATATCTAGAAATATGGCTGCAGGTACAAAGAAGTAATGTTTGTGGCCCGTGGGCTGCTACAATGCACAAATCCTCTCTGTGTGCTCTACCTCCTATATCTCCTGGCTATCTTTGCTCAGCTTTGGAAAAAAATGCTCTCGAAAGAATGAAATGCCTCTTCCTCCCAGTTGCCTGGTTATAACACGACCTGATAGCCTATTAGTGGTTAAGTTTGACTACATCAACTCATAAACTAGAGTTACAAAATAGACTCTTCTAGAGTCTTTTACATCACAAACATGTGGCTAGCCCCTTTTCCATGATAATAGGGGCTGACGCAACATCCTCTCGAACTATAGGTGTGAAAACAAGAAGGCCAACTTCTGAGTGGCATAAATTTTGCATACAGACTCTGATTGATGTGCGTCTTGTGCTGTTGGAAAGGTCTTTGTGTGTAGAATAGCATGAGAAGGCGTTGCATTCAAGCGGCAAATTTTTACCCCCAAAAAACATCGTTTGATGCCTCAAAATGATCCTGGAAGGTTTCGGGCCCTGTTTCACCAAACTAGGTCCCACTAGTAAAAACAGTGCTGTGAGTTGATTCCTCCACTTTTTCCACTCCAAATGCATCAAGATGGATGATAAACAATATAATGATCCAATTCGGATCACCTATCTAATTCACTTATTCATCCACCAACAATATTCTCACTTAGAACACCTAAAGCTTAAGATGGTGGATGATCACAATGTTTTGTTACCTATTTATGAGTGGTTACCCATGGTTAGAAAACTAGAAGATAACCAGGTTTTATTCAATTACATATTCTCTTTTATGCCAATTGTTTATACCCTTTTGCATGGTCAACCATTACCCAAAGCCCCTTAGTTCCTCAAAAAGAAGTTACCGTTTAGCCTAGATACCAGAGTAGGTGATTGGTACCTCTTCAAAGAGTACATAGTCATCAAAGTATATGGATTTGAAGTCAAATCATTCCAACTGTCAGCATTTTTTACTCCCTGCATATTTACATTGGAGTACAACAAGAAAATATTCAACGACAACAATGTGCAGTTTATTTCCAGGTAGGTAGCAGTTACTTTCCACCATCCTAATGAGGTGGGACCATTTGTACTTAGTTTAAGGAACGTTTTAGAACTTGGGGAGAAGATATTGGAGAGCTTTGATTTCCCACAAGCAAGAATCTAGAATTGCAATCCTCATAATCTCATTTATGAGATGAGAAAAGATAAAGACCAGGAAAATCACAAGTATGATCCAAATTCCATACTAGAAGACTGTGCCAACAAGTCTACTTAGGAAGAAGTCAAAGCCATTTGGCATCCAGTTGAATCAAGCACTTCCCATCTCTCAGGGAGGAATCGGGGCACTTCAAAACCCATGGATGTTGATCAAGAAGAGGAGCCTAGCTCCAAGAAAGCTAGGGTAGAAGAAGTGGCAAGGGATGATGATGAAACAGAATCACAAGCTCTAGTGTTGTACACAGACAACCCCATCAAAATAGGATTTTATTATGGAACACCTACCTTTTGCCATGTCAGGATCCAAAGAAATGGAGTCAGGCGAGCTTTCTAAGCGTGGACACGTTTCAGTGGTGGAGCATTTTCAAGAATTGGTTAAGCATATATCTAAAGAAAGGAAAAGGGACATTAAGATAGTATAAAACCAACCACTTCGCCCTATGCAAGTTAAAAGTGCATTGGATTATGAAAGGTGGATTTTCAAGTTGGTAGTGTTATAGGCCAAGTTAGAGACATCCAGATCCATGTTAGATTATCAAGTGCATCAATTTTCCCTGCTCGCGGACCATATTTCGTATATAGATATCATAGATCTGAATATATAGGTGACCCATATGATGCACAGACAGACACATAAAACAAATGCCACAAATAGGAAATTGCAAGATTTATATATCAAGGCTAACCATTAGTTGAAATAAGATAGAATGGTATGCCAATCCAGGAAAATGAAGATAAAAACCCTAGAGGACAAGGTCACTAACCTAGCTACATTTCGTTGGGATTTTAAGTACTTTAAGACTATGTCGGAGGATAAGGATAGGGAAATAACCTCGATGAAGAAGCAAGTCAAGATTCATGATGCACATACTGTGGAAACAGATGGGTTGGTGACAGTGAAAAAAAGAATCAAGAGCTGAAGAATAAGCTCCATAAGGTGCTTACAAAGAATAAAGAGTACAAGGACAAAGTTGTGCTACTGGAGGCACGGGTCCAAGGAATGAAGGAGAAGATGGATGAGACTTTTCAGTCTCACCAAACCCCTAATGTTCTAGTTGGGCAATTAGAGTCATTGACAATATCAAAGGATGCCAAGAAGTTACAAGTTCTACTCAAATCCAGAGCAAGAACTGAAGAGAAAAAGAAGAAGAGCTAGAAGGAACCAAGATGGAGTTGTGCTGAACACAAGAGCATGGTGCACATATTGAAGTTGAATTGGAATTTTTGAGGATGAAGTACACCACCAAATCCTCTTTCAAAGCTACCAAAAGAATCATATGGGAAAGAATAATGAAAACAATAGACAAGCACTAGGGTCATATGGAGTTGATCCAGGAGAAAATAGAAACTATCAGAAGGCCCACAAGGAAATGACTGTTATTAAGAATATTATTGGTGACTCACCCACCAAGGCTAGAGTAATCATAAATTTCCTTAATCATATGCCCAAGGAGGAGATCATCAAGGAAAATATTGATAGATCCAAGTGGGTAGCAAGGGCCAACCAAATGAAGAGAAAACAAAAATTGGTGATATTGGTAGAGAAGAAAGCAAAGGCATTGTCCAATGAGGTACAAGGTTTTAAAGATAAATGTGAAATACTATATAAGAGGAAATTCCCACTATTCTTTGATGGGAATGGGGATTTATATTCCAAGGAATCCCTCATGAAGAGCCTCAACGAAATTAAAGAATATCATGAAGGTTTTAGGGAGGAAGACCGTCCCCTGCATGGAAAAGAAATTGTAAATTTGTATGAAGCGTATTTTGAGCTTTTGTTCATGTTAAAGAGTTTTTTCAAAGCAAAGGGTAAAGTGGATTATGAGATGATCACAACTCTAGAAGGGTCCATTTTCGATGCACAAACATATGATATTCCATTCAGCAAGGAGTGGAAGGTTTCAATGGATTTATATAGATTAGCCATTCAGAAGTGAGTTGCACCAATGCCACAGGTGTCACCGACAGAAGTGGGCTCAAGTTCCAAGTCTCCACAATAGCAGAATGCATGACCTTAGCCATTGGCACTGAAATCAACACAACCAAGGCCGACCCCACCAACAACCTAGCCTAGGTGATGCACACTCTTCAACCAACAGCCAATCAAGAGAGAGAGAAGCACCTTGTGTCCAAGCAAGAGAGAGAGGGACAATCCACTACAACTAAATCAAATGGGACCCACCCTACAATTGGGATAAATTTATGGAAACTTTTGGAGGAAGTTAGTTACAACAAATGTCATTTTTGGAAAACATTCCTAATGGTTTTTGAATATCATTAGTGGTTTAGGATTAGAGTCTTTGGTCTTGAGAGCCTATATATAGTCTCATTTTGATGTAGTCAAGGGAAAAAAAATTTGATGTAGGGGAAACCTTGTCAAATATATATATATATATATATATATATATATATATATATATATATATATATATATATATATATATATATATATATGTATGTATTTTATTTCTTTCCCTAGAATTTGCTCAAAATTTTGAAGTTGTTGTAAGGAGGGAGGAATTTTGAAGTATGGCTTCGGCTTTTAGTGCTTCTTCTCCATGTAATTCTGAAAAACAACCTTGTAATTTGAGTTTTGCACGATACTAATACAATTACAAAGATTTTCCATGTCAGATCATGTTGTAAACCTGATGTTTGTATGAAATTGAAATGTTATTGTTAATTAAAGGAAATTTGAATCAATATGATTGTTCAATTTAATTTTTGTAGGACTTTATCAAGATTATGAAGAGTATCTTTATTATTTTGATAAACTTTTATATGGGTAGAAATGAAATGTATAAACTTATATTGCCATGCTTCTTATAGTTGAGTTCTTAATTGTTCAGTTGTCCATTTGATATTAGTAGGCTGAAATGAATTCTTAATTGTTCATTTTAGTTTATTGAAATATTCTCTCCCATTTTCTCTTCTCATTAAACCCTTTATTTATGTTGTGTCAAACCCAAGGCACATGGATGCTCTAATTGAAAACAAGTGGAAATTATGCCCAACAAAACCCTCATAAATTGTTGTCATTTTCCATTTTCCATTTTCTAGCTGATTTTATTTTTTTAAACAGAGATTGAAAACCTTATTTGAATGGTTGAAAGTGACTCTTTATGTTTCTTTTATTTTCGTGACAAATTTTTATGAAGGAACTACAGTACATAAAAACATATTTTTGAACATACATAAAGAAAAAACCAACAAAATTAAAATCAAATTTCACACAGTCAGTAAGAGGAAACAACATTCAAAATTTTTGATTTAATTTGCTGCAATCTATCTATTACACTTTATTTTTCTTGTTGAAACTTTACACCAAGAACACAATTACATAAATATTCAAACCAAAAGAAAACATAAATATATTCAGCAAAGTTAAATAAACTCAAGTGATTTCACATTAAGATTTACAACTATTAACCAAAACCAATAACAACAAATTCGAATTGGATTTAGATGTTCCCAGGCTTTGCACTAAAGCATGACATAATGTGTCTCTGGGGCCCCAACACGTTCTCTATTTGATAATAACCAATACAAAAACAAATCATGCAACTACATACTAATACACAAACAATTATGAGTGAATTGTTCTACTACATCCCATTAATAAATACTTATATTATCCAATATTTTCTAGTTTACTACAACAAATGCTTCTTCAAGTCCTAAATATGATCCCAGAATGCAAATCTTCATCCGATCCAACTTGGCACTTGTTTCTTGTAACTTGAGAATAAAGTCAACAAAAAATTGTGAAAGTCTATATAAAGGAACAACAATCCATTGGGAGACAGGGGTACTCGACCATTGTAAATGTTGGTCTAGTAAACAATCTTTCAACTACATAATTTATGCAACTCCTTGATGAATTTCCCCTAAATGTGCAAACAACTCCTAATGCACCTTTCTCTCTATGACATCCATTCCTTGAATCTTACCTACTTCAACTTTGTCACACCTAATCCAACATCACCTATATTCAGTAAATGGGTCACCCAACACACAAGTATTAACAAATGCTTCTATCGGTGAACAAGCTCCCCTTCAGGGAAAATCAACAATGAACATCAAACCCCTAGTTATGAGCTTAATGCACATAGCGATTGTTCAACACCAAAATCTAGGAGCATGCATGCCTATATAAGGCTTTCAACAATATGCCTAGTTACATTATGTAAATTTTAAACCTTGCCCCAAATACTATAAGACCATAAAGCTTTCCTTTGATGATTTATTCTTCCCTATATTCCTTTGAAATGATGTACATAACTTGTGTCTCATCTCTGTCCTCAATGATTTATACATGCAAAATAAGCTATTCTCTTTCCTCAATGATTTATACATGCAAAATAAGTTATTGAAGTGCCTAATTCCAATATGGAAGAATCCTAGCAACACTAAGTTAGGCAACTCAGTGTTAGTTCCCATTGCAAAACGCAACTCAATGTTAGTTCCCATCACAAAACACTTCCTAAGAGCTACATAATTTTGACGCTTTCTCTGCAATTCACAGGGATTCTCTATTTAAGGCACTCCCTCTTGCACTCCTTTGTTTATAACTTGGTCAAAACACATAAGACGAAATTGTACAATGTCCCTTCCTTGGACATATTTAAGCCCTTCGAACATCTGCACTCTCTCAAATAAACACCACTAAACCCTCACGACAACCAACTATTTCTCATGTGGCCAACCATAGCAAAAAACACAGATTCCCATGGCAAACAAACAACTCCAAACTGCAGTGATTCAACCAGTGCCTCTTGATAAACTAAAAATGGATCCTTTGAGATTTTATCAACCTAAATGCCATATGCTCCTAACAAGTAAACAAATTGTGCATTCTAAATGCCATTCAACCGAAAAAGGAATAAGACCTATCAAGAGTAGCACATGGAAGACATGAAATGACAAACCAACACAAGAGGAGCTCACAGGTGCGGATCACCAGGAGCTACCTCAAGCAAAACGCTGCACAGGCTTCACATTAATCTCCAATATTAAATAGATACAATTTGTTAGGGACAACAAATCATATCTAAGGAGAATAGGAACTGAATGACTATAGAAAGGAAAATCACAACTATGTAACTATAATAGCCTATTCTCCATTAATTCTAACACTCCCCCTTAATGGAGAAAGGGTTCTTAGACACACCTAATATGTACCTCAACAACTCAAACTTCAATCTTCCTAGAGGCTTAATAAATATATCAGCCAGATTATCACAAGAATTACAATATTCAACATAAATCTCTTTGGACTGCACCTTTTCCCTAACAAAATGAAATTGGGTGTCTATGTGCTTAGTGTTTTTATGAAACATAGAATTGTAAGCCAGTTTGATGGAACTTTGATTATCGCAATTGATAACTGTAGCTTCTGTCTGTTCTTCCCTTGCATCTTGGAGAAATCTGCGCAACCAAACTGCGTCACATGCTGCTGCACACATAGCTTGATATTCTGCTTCTGCTGATGATAAGGCTACAGTATGCTGCTTCTTGCTACACCAAGAGATGACCCTAGATCCAATGCTGAAGGCGTAACTTGTAATTGGTCTTCTATCATCTAAATTTCCCACCCAATCAGAGTCTGTATAACCTGTCAAGCTAACATCAAATGAGTCAGAATACAAAATACCAAAGTCTGAAGTTCCTTGCAACTACCTCAGTACTCCTTTCATTGCAAGCCAATGGTTCTCATGAGGTTGAGTCATGAACTAACTCAAAACACTCACTGCATAAGCTAGATTTGGTCTCGTTGTAGTCAAATAAATAAGACTACCAACCAACTATCTGTACAATGTTGCATCTGCATATTTCGAACCATCATTCACCTGAAGTTTGTTGTTCTGTTGTAAAGGCAAAAATGCAGCCTTACACTCATCCATTTTGAATTTAGTCAACAAACTCTTAGCATACTTACCCTGGGACAAGAAAGTTTGGCTTGAATCTCTCCAAACTTCTAGACCCAAAAAAGTAATGCATTTCTCCAAGGTCCTTCATCTCAAATTTCTGTGATAATTGCTGCTTGATTTCTTCAATGAGTTTGTCTGCATCCCCTGTCATGATCAAATCATCTACATATAAAGAAATCAAAACTATCTGCCCCTCATCATTAAACATAGTATATAAATTAGGATCATTTTTGCTCCGTTTATAACCATGCATGAGGGAAAATGAATGAATTTTGTCATACCAAGATCTAGGAGCCTGTTTTAAACCATATAAAGCTTTCTTTAGTCTACATACTAAATGCTCTTCTCCCTTCTTAACAAACCCCTCAGGCTACACTAAGTACACTTCTTTTTTTAAATCACCATTTAAGAAAGCATATTTAACATCTACTTGATGTATTTTCCAATGATGCTTAGTGGCTAAAGCAATGATCATTCTAATAGTATTTAATTTTGCAACAGGGGAAAATGTTTCCTCAAAGTCAATACCTTCTTTCTGGGAATACCCCTTTGCAACCAATCTTTCTTTATACTTATCAATAGACCCATCTGCTTTAAATTTCAACTTAAATAACCATTTGCAACCTATGGGTTGTTTATCATGAGGAAGATTTACTAGATCCCAAGTATTATTCTTAATAATAGATTCATATTCCTCTTTCATTGCTTCCTTCCATTTAGAACTCTTACTAGCTTCATGAAAATTAGAAGGCTTTGCAATGTTTAACATACCAGTCATGAGCGCATAATCCCTATACCGAGATGGTAACTGTTTCAGCCTGCTAGATCTCCTAAGTGGTGGGGTGTCAACTATTTTTCTCTGTTCTTCTCTTTGTGGACTGAACTCAATTTCCTCCTCTTTATCTTGTTGTTGTTGTTGATTGATCCTTGTTTCAACATCCTCATCTGAAAGTAAGGGTACATGCCATTCTTCATTACCTTGAACAGGATTTCCATCATCAACCTGTTCATGGAATACTACGTCTCTACTAACAAACACCTTGTGAGTAGAAGGGTCAAAAAACTTATAAAGCTTATACTCACTATTGTATCCAATGAAAGTGCATTTAGTGGCATTTGAATCTAACTTCTTCATGTTTTCTTTGGGAACATGTGCAAAAGCTTTACAACCAAATATTCTAAGGTGATTTACTGCAGGCTTGAAGCCAACCAACACTTCAAAAGGAGTTTTATAATCAAGACTTTTAGTGGAACTCCTATTCTTCAAATACACTGCAGTATTGACAGCTTTTGCCCAAAAACCATTAGTTAGATTCTTACCTTTCAACATACTGCGAGCACACTCCACCAGTGTTCTGTTTTTCCTCTCAGCTACTCCATTCTGCTGAGGAGTGTAAGGTGTTGTAAATTGTTGTTGTATCCCATGCTCTTTGCAGTATTTGATGAAATCCCCTTTCTTGAATTCTCCGCCTTGATCTGATTGAAGAAACCTGATGAACTTTCCTGTCTGCTTTTCGATCATGTTCCTGAACTGTTTGAAATACTCAAAGCTATGACTCTACTATCTAAGAAAATACACCCATGTGAATCTTGTACAATCATCAACAAATATTAGCAAATAGTAGGCGCCGCCTAACGATCTTGTCTGCATAGGGCCACATAAATCAATGTGTACAAGTTTGAGTGTATCCCTCTGTTTCCTATCTTTAACAACATGAAATTCATCTCCAACCGAATGCACATGCTTCACAATCAATATGCAACTTTTTCAAAACAGGAAAACCATCTACCATACCTTTGTTTTGCAACAGAAGAAGGTCACTGAAATTGATGTGCCCAAGTCGATGATGTCACAAATTTTCAGCAGACTCATCCGATGACATCAATGCTTGCTGTGGTGTACTCTTCACATCCAGTTTGTAGAGTCCTCCTATACGAACGCCTGTAGCAATAGGCTTCATCTAGTCCAACAAGTATTGAATAATACAATAAGATTTAAAGAATTCTACCTTGAGATCCTGATTTGTAATCTTTAATATAGAAATCGAGTTCTTCTTAATACCAGGTATATACCACACATCAGATATATTCCTGATGTTTCCATTAGGCAAAGTGACAAGGACATCTCCATGTCCCCTGATCTTGTACCCTCTATCATCTCCAAGGTACACTTTTACTCTAGTGTTGGATTCTATAAAATTTCTGAACCATTGCTTTTTACTTGTCATATGTGAGGAGGCTCCAGAATCTACGAACCAAATATCTGATTCATCCTCCTCAGTGGCTAGTGTAGTCTTAGCCATAAATAATCTGACATCCTGATTCTGATCTGCATCAGCCAGATGACCTGCATGTCTTCTCTGCTTGTACCTCTCCCCATCTTCCTTTTTCTTATGGCAAAATTTAGCAATATGGCCTATCTTACCACAATAAAAACATTTAGGAGCAGAGTCATGTTTATGCGAGGTCATACCTTGTGGTGTCCTTTTTCGTGATATACTTCCCTTCCTGTGATCAACCACTGCTTTCCCCTTCAGCTTGAACTTGGTCATCAATGCAAGATCTGGATTTTGAGGTTTGAGGGACAACCTCCTTTCCTCTTCTTGTAGCAAGATCCCGGTAAGCTCTTCAAAGCCTGGAGGCTTTTCTCTTGCATTCAATCCCGTTATAAACATCTGATAATCATCCATCATGCTGTTCATGGTAATCATCACCAGATCATCATTCGCCACAGTCTGACCAATATCAGTTAGTTTATCTTTAACCTCTTTTATCCGGGATATGAATGAAGAAATAGACTCATTCTCCTCCATCTTGATGGAGAGAATCTTCTTCCTGAGGTACAAAGCTCGACTGGTGTTCTTGATCTCATACATTTCTTTGAGAATCGTCCATATGTCATTCGTTGTCTTGCACTCCCGAATGTGAGGGATGATGCAATCTTTGACTGATAACTTGAGTAGAACCTTTGCCTTCATCTCCCTTTTCTCCCAGTCTTGAATTGTTGTATTCGATCCACTAGTTGCAGTAGTTGGTTCGACCTCATCACTGGTGGCAATGCCATAGGCATTATGTCCCTCAAGCAGTTTGGAGCTTCAACTTCCAATTGGTGTAATTGGAACCATCAAGCTTATTACTCTCATTGAGATAAGCTCCAGCAATTTGATTATTCATTTTGGATGAATAAAAAAAATTCAATAACTTAAACAAGCCCCAGATCTTAAAAAAAAAAGCCCTGATCACTGCGAATTTCCTTTTCAAAAAAAATCCCCCTTATATCAAATAATAATTCCTTCAAATAATGCAGAGTTCTTCAATTTAAAGAAACTCCATATTTTTAATTAAAATTTTAGAAAAAAAACTTTAATTATGCAAGGGCCACCTCGACATATATTAAAACCGGCAGAATGGAGCAAAATATGATTACCAAAACGGAGCAAAAAACTTGTGTGTCAAATGTGACTGTTTATGACATCACTGTCCATGATCAAAACATGGCAGGGAGGAATGGGATCTGTGAGAGGTGTTTCCTTCTCCAATATCCAACTTAAAAAAAAAAAATCCCAATAAATATCGACCAATATTATTGTGAAAGAAGGGCGTGCATGAATCGAACATCAAAGGAAGTTGCATGGCCACGACACTCCATTTGGCATAGCGCGGGCCTAGATCCAGTTTCTGCTGCGCGGATCACACGCAGCCCTCTTCGCGGCCTCCTCCACTCAGAGGGCAGAGCTCCAAAGGAACACACAATTTATGTTCTTTGCCTTGCCTTCGGGCCTGACACCTTCGACTGCAACGATGATGACTGCTGCTCAATTCTCAGGTGCATGAAATCTGCAATGTTTAATCTCATCGGGCGATCTCAACCTCACCAGGCGATCTGAACAGTTGTTGTTCTGCTTGGCGATCCGCACCTCCTCGTGTCACCCCAACAGCCACCGTACCACTAACTCCTCCTCAGCGGCACGCATACATGACAATCTCAAATACGCAGCTGACCAAAAAAAAATATATGCATGTCTTTTTTTGTTTCCACGACAATAAGCGCCCTTTTTTTTGGAAAAAAAACACGATAGTTTTATATTAAGTCAATATAAAGATCTACATTGTAACATTGGCAGTTCATATCAGTTCATATCAGGAAGAACTGAAGAGGAGACATAAGGCAGATAAAATCTGAGTCACGAAGCTCTTCACAGATATGCAGCACGGAGTCACGACGTCGTGACGAACTTCTATATTGAAATTTGGGTGAAGCACTACAGTGTGATCGTAGCGTTTTTCCACCCAAACTGTACAACGATTTCGCCTTAGTTGCACCAAACTGTACAACG
The DNA here is from genome assembly GCA_031772625.1 of Pinus tabuliformis. Classification (NCBI taxonomy): domain Eukaryota; kingdom Viridiplantae; phylum Streptophyta; class Pinopsida; order Pinales; family Pinaceae; genus Pinus; species Pinus tabuliformis. The sequence goes on from CM062813.1 coordinate 1,110,716,406, forward strand.
ATTTCGCCTTAGTTGCACCATACAAGATTAGCATCCCTGCAGCTCTGATACCATGTCAAGAGTAGTACAGGGAAGACATGAAATGACAAATCAACACGAGGAGCTCACAGGGGCGGATCACCAGGAGCTACCTCAAGCAAAACATCGCACAGGTTTCACATTCATCTCCAATATTAAATAGACACAATTTTTTAGAGACAACAAATCATATCCGAGGAGAATAGGAACTGAATGACGACAGAAAAGAAAATCACAATTACGTAACTATAACAGCCTATTCTTTATTAATTTAATTCTAACAAGACCGAGATCTAGTCTCCCAGCTTGAGCAGCATTCAGTAAGAGAACATTGAAACCATTTTATTCATTCGTTAAAACTTTGGTATGCTTGGCAATAATATCAAATGCAAACATAATAATATCTTGAGCAGCAACAAAATATGACAAGATATTTTCCTCAAGCCAGAGATGAACAAAATGGATGCCTGCTCACATTCTGACGATCACTAGGTAAATCCATAGGAGGACCAACAGAAGTAACTTTTGCATGTCCTGCTCTTACAGCTTTTCTTATCCTTGCATTTACCATTGGTGCTTCAATTCACTTTCTTCTTTCAGAGCTTTCTAGAAAGAAAGCCAGTTAACAGCTATCACACCTAAACCTGCAACAATATAATAGCACTAGAATAAGCCTAAAAGTTACATGTTATGAGATTTGTTTGCCCCTGCCATTTGCAATTTCATTTGAATCAGTGGTATTTGCCTCTACCGCATTTCCAGATTGCAAAAGCCTTCCATTCGGTGAGCTGTCACGCTGAGCCATATCTTCTTTCCAGCCTAAATGGTGAGTCCTCTATTCCCACAGTGATGATAGTTTCTTCTCACGTATTAATGTTGCCTATTCCCTCTCTCTAGCTTCTTCACATGTTTCCAATCCATCCGTACATTTTCATTCATCTTTTGATACTGAGAAGCCAATTTCTTGGTTTCAAGTAATGCCATTTTAGCTCATAGCTGGTTTTCCACTGTTACAGTTTCCTGTAACTTTAACTCCTTCATGCATCTTTTGATACTGAGAAGCCCATTTCTTGGTTTCAAGTAGTGCCATTTTAGCCCATGGCTGGTTTTCCACTGTTACAGTTTCCTGCAACTTTAACTCCTTGGCCGGAGGATCTGTACAAGTCTTTTCCACATGATTGACCTCAGGATGATGCTTTCCACAGTATGCAAAGCGGTACCTTAAACATGACCTCCCATAAGCAATCATTTGGGGCCAAGGGGTTGAAGTTGCAATCATTTGGGGTCAAGGGGTTGAAGTTGCAGGAAACTGAAAACCAGCAACCGGCTAATATGGCACTACTTGAAAGCCAAGAAAGCTGCTTCTCAGAATCAGAAGAAGCAGAAAATTGTCTGAAGTGGCAGACTTTCGTAAAATTCAAACACAAACTGTCGTAGAGATATTGAGTTCAAATTTATATTATGAATTTCAATATTATGTAATGTATTCGAACCTGAGTGGTGAGAGCCACATGCCATTCGAAGTACCCTTGCTTGTTGGCAAGGCCAAAGGCCCAACACCGACATGGGATCGAAAGAAGTCTATATGCTTTCTGGCTAAACTGGTCTTGTTGTTTTTCTTCAAGTGTTTTCTTTGAAGTGGATCAGTGCTTTTTTTTTTTTTGGGTTTAAATTTGAAGTATTAACTCTTAATGAGGCTTATAGTGTTTGTTTAGTTGTTTTCAATGTTGTTTGGTAGAGTTTTCAAAAGAAGCATGATGACATTTGCATTGAGCACATTTTGATCTAACTTTTAAGGATGGCATTTGTATTGAGCACATTTTGATTTTACTTTTAAGGAAACTTCTTAATGTAATTTTCCTTTACATTGAACACATTTTCAAAAATATTTGATAAATTCATTTTTAAAGGCTCAATGTCATTAGCCTTTAAATTGGACATATATTTGAAAAAGGTATCATGATCATCTTCAAAGAGGTTTGATAGCCTAAGCCTTCCTTTGAGAGCATCTGTAAAGGAGACCCAATAATGGCCAAATTTTTGAAGAAGCTTGATGCCCATTTTCTTTTGCATCAGGGAAATATTTTAAAAGCGGCAAATAGTTGATTCTCAAAATGAATCAAATGGGTTGATAACATCTCACTTTCGAAAACTTGTGGGACATTTGAGTAAGCCTAATGAACCGAGTTGTTTTTAGTGAAACTTTTTGGAAGCTTTTCTGATCTAATTTCTCTAAAACCTAGCAGGAATTTATTGAAATCACAAGATTGATGGGTAACCCTTGCACAATCGAAGTGCTCTACGATTTTTTCAGGGTGCTGAATTTAAATAACACAAATCAAGATTTCACCTCAAATTTTTCTGCCGATTCCGACACCAAAAAGTCCAAAAAATCACACTAAAAACAATTCCCTAATAAACTAGAAATTGAATAAAACTAATAACTTGATAAGAAATCTTTCTGATTGGCTTGCTATACGTATTGCATGTGGTCTTCCATCCAGCCAAAAAAGCTAGATTCACAATATCTTAGAATGAAAAAATTAAAAAAGCTCGATTCAAAATAGAGTAGAATGAAAGAACTACACATGTGTAATAAAACCCAAAAAGATAGATATACACTACTTTCTCTCGAGAGTCTAACCAGACAATTGGGCATTTGTTCTCTTAAAGAAACCTTATATATTAAAACGTATAATTTATCAATTAAAATTAAGCTTTCTCAGGGTGGAAACAAAAAGATGAAAAAATAGAATCAAGAGAAATACACTTTGCTGCATTATCCTTAATATGAATAGCTTACAAAATTATTGAATTTCCCATTCCAACAAAGTTTTGACACTTCAAATAATTATAAATTTTAAATAAATAAATTATTTTATTAAAATTATTTATCTATATATATATATACTTTGCCTGTGTGAAAGAATTGAAATACATACAGTCATACATGTCCGCAACAACCCTTAACAGAACATTGCAAGTCTGAAAAAGTTGAAATACATCTGTCCTGCATGTCCTTATGCAACCACTCTTCATAAAACATAAATAATTTGTGTAATTTGTTGAAGTTGCTTTCCCAACAAAATGATGTTTTGAAATTTTAAAGACTAAGTATGATTTTTATTGTTAATGGTTTGTATTTTTTAGTAGTTAAACGATATTTATTGATATTGAAAGGCTAGTAGCAATTTGCAGATAAGGTGTGGTTATACAAGGTATTGTGGGGTTATATTTCCATGGTAGATTTTGGAATATTTTGGATATTTATTTAAATAGACTGAAGTTCCCCATTATTTTTATTAAATTTTTTAAATATTTTTAAAATATAAAACTAAATTAAATTAATTTCAACTACATTCTCCAATATTTTGGATATCTATTTAATCAAAATGAAATCTCCTTTTGATCACATTTTTGAAATATTCTGAAATTGTACAATTAAATTAATTTCAGTGGTATTGTGAAACATGTATATATGTACAGAGTGAAACTATTTATAAAAGAAAAGTGTAATAGAAACAAGTATTCAGTATTGTGAAACATGTATATATATATATGTATGTACAGAGAAACTATTTATAAAAGATAGGTGTAAGAGTAATAGAAGTACCTTAAGAGCTCTTCCCGAGAGCAGCAGTAATCCCACATTCCCCAGATAGAAGTTGACAAACTGCATAATATACGTTACATAATACATCTTCCTTCCTGCAACACCAAAATTTCAAGCTCCTCCATAAATGTCACAAATGTTTATGCAATGGACTGCAAAACACCTGAATTATAATGAATCTCAATGAAGGAAGTTATGAGTATAACACCCACTTACCTAAAACAAAGCCCATCAAATCTCTGTATCTAATGAACCTTCTGCCTTCTATTATATGCAGTTTTGCAAGCAGAATATTTCCATAGCATGAAAAGACTGCAAGGACAGCCATGCCAACAATTCCTCCTATCCATCCCAGAGGTTTCAGGATAAGATTTGAGTATCCCAGAATAAATCCACAGTTGAGACCTACAGAAAGAAGCATACCCAGCTGGTACCATGGATCTGAAACACACAATTTCACACCCTTCATATCACTCTCTATTTTAGGTTGACATACACAATGTAAATACTTCCTCTAGGTGGACATACACAATGTAAGTACTTCCTCTAGGTTGACATACACAATGTAAATGCTTCCTCTGCTTTCATCTCATGCTGTACTTAGTGCTCACCATGATTCATCCTGTGTGCAGTCCTTCTATAGCCCTCTTCGCCATTTTTATCTACTGTTACGGCGTCTTCTACAGAGGAAGCTGATACAGCAGAATCGCTGGAACCCATTTCAGTATCAGTCGAATTTGTGGCCACTGTAAGAGCTTCCAGCGGATGGGAGCTACTGTTACAATACTCTGTTTTAGGGTCTATCTATCTATAATTTGTTATATTTGTTGAGTATTCATTTATAATTTTTTATTATTCGTAAAATTATTGTTGGATGACGTGGCCTCTGACGTGTCTGTATATGAAGTCGTGGGACGTGTGACGTGTCTGTATCAAGAAAGGAATATCAAAATTTGCGGCAATATTATAATTTTGTATTATTTGTTGAATTATTGTTGGATGATGCATTCGTTTATATGAATAAATTGGAGTGAAATAAATTATGCTTTACAGAAAATCAGGAGCAAAGAATTTTCAGAAATAATTAAGAGAGGTATTATAGGAAGTGGTTATGTATATATTTTATTTAAATTTTTATTTGTTTGAGTTGAATATAGGAATGAAAATAGATATATTTTAAATATGGATTTAATATGAGTTTAGAGAGAACTAATTAATATGACTCTACGTTATTTAAATGTTTTGTATAGTTTTTTAATTTTTTTTGGATTGAAATGAGCAAAATTTCAACTTTGATGACTAATGGATATGGTTACACATCATATTAGGGTATAGAATGAGCTTTTTGGCTCAATCAACTACTAAGTGAGTCAATGGTAGATGAGATAGAAATAAGATCAGCATAGATACATCTTAAATACGGATCTAACATGAGCCTAGAAAGATCCAATTTCTTCACATGCAATTTTTTTTATGAGTAGACATTATTTAAATGTTTTGTATAGTTATTTAATTTATTTTTTTTTGTTGGCGGACATGAGCAAAATTTCAACCTTGATGACAGAGGGACAATGTTACACATCATATTGGGTTGTAGAATGAGTCCCTAGGCTCAATTGTATTCATTGGTCGAAGGACAATAGCCGAAGCGGAAGGGAAAGGAGTGACTTCAATTCCTTTATTTTAGTTTGGTTAGTGTGACAAAAAATTATACAAGAAAATTCTATAATCTCAAAAGCGCAGGGACTTTTAGGTGAATAGTGACTTGTTCTTCCTCAAACTAGTCCTTGCAAGTTATTTAAAAAAAAAATATAGTAATTGACTTATTATTGATTTTGTATTAATTATGTCGTGATTATAATATTTACTTATTATACCTGATGCAACATGGTATTACGCATTTAGTTTTACCTTTGCATGGTATTAGGCATTCAGATTTTGCCTTTTGCCTTTAACGGTCTATATTGCTTATCCATAGTTTAACATTGGGAATTCAATTCATATTATTTTTTATTATTATTTAAATTTACTGATGAGTTGGTTGGTTGAGGTCTTATTATAGATTATTTTGCAATTTCCATTTCTATTATTACTAATCCTTTGTTTTATTTCATTTTTATTTATTTTATTTTATTTTTTTCCCTTTTCTATTATTTCCATTTTCATGAATTATATTTTTTATCCATATTTTCAAATTATAATTTTTTTATCCTTATTTTCAATTTAAAATGACTAGTACATTCACTTTTTGTTCTACTGCTTTTTAATATTATTTTAATTTTGATTCCCTACATTTTTATTGTATAATATTCTATTCACTACACAAAAGTGACAAGTTTTTTTTTTTAACACATGGTGAATCTATGGGAGACCCAGGATCAATCCTCGTAGGAAGTACATCCAACTACTTGCAAGTTCCTATGATTTTAGCACACGTGTGGCAAAAGCGGGGTTGGGGAATCTGCTCCTTGAGCCACCACCACAGCATGTCATGTACTCCATGAGATTTGAACTGTTGTCTCTTGAGCTTCGCCCCAATAAACTAACCATTTAACAAAAGTGACATGTTACCAACTCGATTTTTAAAAGGCAAAGGCGAATATATGGACGATGCCCAGAGAAAAATGCTTACATGGAGAGGCAAATTTAGGCATGAGAATTTGGGTGATTGACTACGAAGTGGAGAAGGCAATAACTCCATTCAAATCCAAGGCTTCATCACTGAATACCTCATCGATGCTTATTGGACGGTATTCTCTCTTAAAACTTTTTTGATGTTCCGGTCTCTGATAAATTCTTTTATTTAATGATATTGGTTGGTGTGTTTAATTCAGGTTTTTTTTTTGAGTATTTGAGAAAAATGTTTGAACAATAGATTATAATAAATTTGATTAAAACTTTTTGATGTAAATTTATTGGTTTAATTTCTCTATAATGAAGATGTAATCCTATTAAGTTTAAAAAAAAATCAATTAACTTAAATTCATTTAAAGTCAAATTTGATATATCAATTAACTTAAATTTATTTAAAGTCAAATTTGATATAAACTTAGATATTGCTAAAATTTAAATTACTTCAAATATATAATTTGACATTCTTTACTTATATATATTTATTATGCATTAAAATTTTAGATGCCTTGGGAAAAATCTGCTATCATGTGGAGTTTGAGGAAGTATTTGAACTACAACCTACTGCATGCTGCCAAAAAAATAAAGTGAGTTCACAAAATTTTCAATCTTCACTGCAAACTTGTACCTAATCTTTGAAATTCTGAATAATTGCCATCTCAATATGAACCGTAAAATATAATCTATCTAAACAAGTTAATGGTATCTATCTAAACACACATTAAATCATAAAACCATTGTCAATATATTTGTTTTTTAATTTTCGAAATACGCGCCAACCTCTTTTAAATATCCCAAATCCACGAAAGCGGTGGTGAAAAGAAATAATGGTGAAAAGAAATAAGTCTCCTAATACCTAAGAATAACTCTCAACTTCTTCTCGGAAACCTGATGACGTTGAGAAGACCTAATACCTATAAAATTCTTGATTTTTTCAAACGATAGAATCGCTCTCAACTTCGTATTCAATCAAGACCATATATATATTGATAAATCTAAAAATTTTCTAAATTAGTTATTATAAGAAGTTCATTAATCCCATTTTAGAAGATCAAAAGTATCTCTCTGTTTTAGTTAGTTTAAAGATTTAGCAAAGTTTAGAACGAACTCTCATGAGCTCCATAGTGAAACAGGTCGTTGGACAGTTCCTAAAACATCATGGACGGAAGAATCTGCAATCTATGTGATAATGGGAACATTGAGGATGAAAACCACTTCCTACAACCACATTAGATCTCAATTTCATAATCTTTGTCACAATACTAACCTTCCTAGCCTTTTACAATGTTTTACAATGTCAAAATTACAGTGAGCTTGGGAGGCTTATCTCCAAAGCTTTTTGAGCATAGAATTAAAACCTTAAATCAAACTAAATAATTTGTTTCTCTAGGTCCGATAGACCAAAGTTTGGTCTCAGTGGACGTTAACCATCATCATCATCATATATGTTTTTTTAATGTTATAAAATATGTATTATATTTTAAATTTAGAAGATGAAATTAATTTTAAATATAATTTTTTATTTGATTATGTTTTTGTGATTAAAGATAATTTAATTTAACTATATTTAAACAATTATAATTTAATTTAATTATTGGGGGTTTTCTCAATGTATTATATTAGATATCATTTTTTGGGATTTACCCTGTGAGCATCACGGAAGCAATGAGTGCTAAGTGGACTATTCAAAAATAATGAGAAATTAATCAGTTACGACTAACTCTCATGGAAATGGTCATATATGAATGACTTAAAGCAATTGAATCCCAAAAAATGGTATCTAATTATAATTTAATTTGACACATTTTGTCATTTTTATAAAGATAGCAAGTTGTTTAAAATTTAGACGTTAGAGAATTTATGTTATTTTTATATATATTTAGGTTTTTTTATAGATATTTTTTAATTATTATAAATTTTTAATTTTGATTATCTTCTGAACAAAATTGAAAATCCAATGTTATTAATAAAATTTAATAAAACTAATTATAAATATTAACAAAATATTATCAATTGAATTTATTTTAATTGATTTTGAATATTTATATATTTTTTAATTTAAATAAATAATGTTTGACAAATTATTTTTTTGAAACCATGGTATTTGACCAGTGAATTTTACCAAATTAATAAGGATTTGGTAATTCTCAAAACATTTTTTTGAAATTAGTGAGATTAGAAATAAAATTATTTAATCGTTAATATAAAAATTGCTTAAAAAAAAATTTTTTAAATTATGAATATTAAAATAAATTAAATAAATTTATTATTAGAATAGGATTGGATCAAAAGATGCATGGAGAATTATTAAGGCGAGGTAGATTTAATAAATTCAACAACTCTCTTATTATAAAGTCAAAGGTCCAATGATATAGTGAGGAAATTAGAGAGAGGAAATTAGAGAGGCTAATAATTAAAGGAGATAAGGATTAAGAGGTTAAGAATTAAAGTGACATACAAAATAAAGTAGATAAAGATTAACTTTGAGTAAGATGATGAGGACACATCACTTCAAATTTTCATAGTGGTGTGTCATACTGACTCAAGGTGTTTCTAGTATGGGTACAAAACATTCACTTTATCGAATCTACAGAACCCTCACGTTATCAAATGCCTCGAGCTATAGCTATATTTTAAAATATTATTTTTACATTTTTTTGGTTCACATTATCGAATGCCTTGAGCTCTATTTATATTTTTAAATATTATTTTTACGGTTCTTTTAGTTTACATTATCGAATGCCTCTAGCTATAGTTATAGCTATATTTTTAAATATTATTTTTACAATGCTTTTGGTAAATATGATCGTTATTGCGTGCATAACATATCAAATGCACCACATTTGTGATGGTGATTAAGAGGCATTTGTTTAACTTTCAAATAGACTTGGTGATGCATTTTTGTTTCCTATTTAGATTATGTAAAATAAATATCTATTTTTATATATTTATAACTAAATTATTTAAAGTAAACATGTCTTTATCATTGTAAATATTATGTAATATTAGCTAGGAGAAATGTGAAAACATGATTTTAGTAACTATCTCGTGATAAGTATGTGGAAATAATAATATTTTTTGAGTTGTTCATTAAGAAATAATAAAATATATTATCTGTCAAAAGCTTAAATCTACGATAGTATCATTTTTGTATTATTTAACTCATATTTATTATCTTAAATCAAACAAAATAATTTGTTTTTTTAGGTCCAATAGACCAAAGTTTGGTCTCAATGGACATTAACCATCATCATCATCATAAAAAATAGTTAAATTTAAACCAGTACAATAGCAAATAAAGCACCAAAATAGCACCAAATGTTGTATCTTTATTACTAGAAAAAAGTGCACTTGCCTCTTTAAAGGAGAATTTCCAATAGAGCAAATCCCCAACTACAAGTAACTTCACAAGCCTTATTTTACATTCCTTGATCCGCATCTTCAGAGAGAGAAATTTCTAATTTAAATTAGTAAGCATTGATATAAATATTAAATTTAAATTGCTTGAAATCCCATAACTTTAGTAATAAATTAAATTTTATAAAAATATAATTTTTAAATTATATTAAATCTAAATTAATTGCGTTGAGAGGCCCACTAAAAATCAGTATGGGAGAAATGTTGTCACGTAGGGTTACATTTAAAAATAGTAAAATAATAATTTAAATTAACAAATTAAAAATAAGAATAACAAAATAAATTAATGTCCGTCATAATTACAATACTTCAATTTACACCTTAATCTTATATAACTTTATATAGAGTTATAAAGTAACTGAAAGTAAAAAGAATAATTTAGCTTTTATTATGAGGAAGAAATGTAATGAGTAAAAAAATATAATTTACCTTTTACTACAAGGAAGGAATGTGTTTTTTTCACATGACCATAAATAGTATTATTGATATTACATTATGTGTAATTCATTCTATGTTCCATTTACATGTGATATTTAAAACAAAAACATATTTATAACAAAACATATTTTACTCAACCATAAGTAAAATATTTCAATGTCCATATTAAATAACATAATTTTATAGATACTCTATATAGAGAAAAATAAATTTCAATTGAAAATTTTCTTATATTTTCACTTTAGTGAGAAAGAGTGAGAGAATTCTTATTCCATTAACAATTGCTATCTAATTCACTGTATGAGGGATATTTGTAATTTTTTCAATGTTTAATATAGATTTGATATGTAATATTTTAGAAAATAATTAAATGTATATATACAGGAAAAAAAATATGAGGGGGGCATATTTTAACATTTTAATGTGGAGAACATAAATTATAAATAAAATATTCCAATGTTAACTACATATATATTATACTAGCCTAGATCCATTTTATACTAGCCTAGATCCATCTTAAGTCAAGATCTACCAAGCCCCTAGAGGGATCAAATATCTTTTCACTCTAAAATATGTTTGCATCTCAAGAGATTTGATCCCTCTCGACCCTTGGTAGATCCAGAGTCAAGATGAATCTAGGATGGTTATAAAAGAAATTGACTTAAGTTTTTTAAATTTAAAAATAGATTGAATTTTATAAACCAATATTGAATTAGTTAAATTGTATTTTTGAATAATTTATTATTAATAATATTTTATATTAAAAATTGAATGAATTACATATTTTTGTCTTATTAAGAACTAACTAAATTATTTTACTTTTAATTATTTTTTCCTTCTGAGTATTGAAATATTTTACTAATTAAGTTAGATTGAATATCAACGAACTATTTAAGTAATAGAAAAATATTTATCGTAATTTTACAATCATAGTTTCAACCATACTAGGGGAGGGTCACCGATTATTGTGCGCCATCCCTGCCATGATGGAAAATGACGTGTTATACCCCTTGTCTCACGTACGACACTTTTCAACCTTGTCACGCCACCTGTATAGTTTGGTGAGAGCATTAAATAATGACTTTAATGTCGCGTTTAGGCTTTCGATGGAATCGTTTTATGTTGTGACTTCATTGCCCTGTGCATTCCTATTTGGGGCACGTGTGTGGGCACTAAGACCAACTATTGTTCGCCTGGGCTCCAGTACTAGTTCACTTCTGAATGCATATTTGCGCTGCTCACCGGGCATTGTTGTTTGGATAGGTTCGTGGGTAATTTAGGGTTGCGCCTGAGGTTTTTTTACTTGGTTCATGGGGAGTTTACCAATGTGCTTGAGGTTGTTCATTCTAGTTTGTGGGGGGGGGTTACCAATACGATTATTGTTGTTTCAATTGCAAGGCATGTGGTCTATAATGGAGCCTGTGGGAGATTCGATTTGGTTCGGTGGTGGACATGCAAGTTTCGAGCTCCATTCTGGTAAGTGGATTTTTTACCCATGTTTCATTCCGGTTTTCTATAAAAAAAAATTGATGTTGAAAAATGTAGCAAGAAATTCTTAATTTGATTTTTCCTTGATTAAATTGAGAAAATTCAAATTTCCACATCAACAGACAACTTGGATGATGTTAATGGCATGGCTTATGTCACCTAGTTTACTAAGTAAATTCGAGTTGGAGGAGTTAGAGTTCAATTCTGCATGTGTGATTGCTAATTTGTAGCAATCAAGGTAAGTTATCTCAGGTTGTTTTCAGTTAAACTAGTTCCAACTTTTGGAGGAAACTAGTGGAAGGTCAACTAAGTAGTTGGGCTTCACACAAACTCAATGATCATCTAGTTAACTGATCAATCATCCCAAAATATCTAGTGCATGCAAAAAAATTGAGTTACCTAATTGAGGTGGAGATTCCAAGGCAATGTAACATCAGTTGTGGACTACAGGTGTTGCATTCAGTCAAACGATCAACCTAAAGGAATTGCTAAATTCAATTGAGGGAATTTCCTAAATAATAGGGACAAATTCCTCAAGGAACATTGCAAGGAAATACGAGCTCAAGCTGAGGCAAAAATTTGACTAAATCTGGGTTAAAGACCTTCAGTGAGCAGAGAGATAGGTTGTGCACTTGCAAGGTAAGCTCAGTTGAGCAAAGAAATTGTAAGACATCTCTATTTCATTTGATCATTGCAAGAGGTATGGGGTTTTTAGTAGATTGCTTTCCCCATATAAAAATACTTGTTGCATGTGTGTTATTCCTTCTTGCATGTCTAAATTTTTTGTTTTAACTAGTGAATTAATGTTCGCAGAGCAGTAGTGTAGGTCTGTTTCTTGTGATTTAGATTAAAACTTCATGAGAATTTGCAAATCTACAACCTAATTTCTACATGGTATCAGAGTTGGATTCACATTAAAGCAGGAAATTCGAAGTTGTATCTCACAGTTTCGAATTTGAAGATCATTGTAGTAGGATTTCTTTAGAGCTGAGAAGATGGCCTTCAATAGACTAAGGCTAGAGTATGCCTTGGAAGGCATCTCTAATTTTGTTGCATGGAACGACCACATGGAGGTAGTATCGAATAACAATGGATTGTTAAAATATGTCAAGACAGATGTTGCAAAACCTCAATCATCTGATGCCTAGAACCTTGCTTAGTAGAAGAAAGATGTAGCCAATGCAAGGAGAATCATCTTGGAGGGAGTACAAGATCATATTGTCTCGAATTTCCATGGAAAATAATCTTCGTTTGTGATGTGGAAAGCACTGACATAATTTTTTTAGAATAGTAGTGACCATAGAAGTTGGTGCTCAAGGATAAACTTCAAAGTATCAAGACGCAGAAGAATGACACAATTCTGTAGTATCTGAGCAAGTTTACATAGTGTCATGATGAACTTGGTGGGGTTGGTGTTAATGTCCTTGAAGAAGACTTGGTAACCTTAGCCCTTCTGGGCCTTCCCAAGAGCTGGCATAATATCAAGATTCGGTGATTGGGAGGGAGAAACTACCAAGTTGGGAGCGCTTATGGTATGACTTGGTATAGGAGGAAATAAGGTGGAATACCAGAGATGGGACTTCATCCAAGGGTGAAGATGAAGAAAACTTTGCATTAGATGGAAAGGCAAAGAAGGGAAAAGGAAAGAAATCCCAATCCAAACCAGAATCTAGTTAAGGGGACATGAAGAAAGATTTGCTTCCAGTGTCATGAATTTGGGCACTATGCCACGAAGTGTCCAAACAAGAAGGTAAGCAAGAAGACCTCAAGAGGAGTAGCAGGTGAAATTTTTTACTTCACAATTCGAGCTTGAATTTAACCTCATTGCATGCATGGCCATCACAATGATGGGGAGTGTGTGGTACCTGGAATCAGGTGCATCGTTCCATATGACGGGTAATAGAGATTTTTTCAGTGACCTGGAAGAAAAATATTTGCATATGCATCGAGATGGGGGAAGAAGGAAGGTATAGTGTGACCAGGATTTGTACAATCACCTTTTAGAGGGATTCAGGATCCCCCTTAGGCTCAAGGATGTCATGTTTGTTCTTGGTCTAAAAAAAAATCTTGTCTCTATTACAGTTTTGAAGACTGTGGTTATGATGTGATCTTCAACAAAGGAAAGGAATTCCTAAGACACATAGCCACGGAACAATTGAAGCAGGTCAGGGTTTGTGTGAAGAACTTGTAAAAGCTATATGTGGAGGAATGTCTTGCGTTAAGCATAAAGGCGGAGAAGGTGCAGAATCACAATGTTGGTGAACTTTGGCATAGAAGACTTGGCCATTTGCATCACGACGCTTTGAAGATCATGCAACAGATAACCACGAACCTCCCCAACGGAGCAATTGAGTAGCAAGATGTACTTTGGGGAAGTACACAAAAGTCACTTTCCATGATCAAGACAGTAAAGCACATGCAGTCCTTGAAAGGATCCACTCTGGTGTTTGTGGACCTTTCTTGATAGTTTCCACTGCCATGCACAAATATTTTGTCATTTTTATTGATTACTTCTCATAGAAATGTTGGATCTTCTTCATGTGGAAGAAGGATGAGACATTATCCAAGTTATTAGAATTCAAGGCACTCGTTGAGAAATAAACAGGCAAGAAGGTGAAGGATCTTAGGAGCGATAATGGAGGTGAGTACATGTCGAATGAATTTAAAAATTTATGTGCAAAAGAGGGCAATCGACAAGAGTTGACAACACCCCACAACCCACAACAGAATCGGGTGGCTAAGAGGAAGAACCGTAGCATTGTGGGAGAAACAAGGGCGATGTTGCATGATCAGGGCCTACATCTGCATTTGTGGGTGGCGTGCAACACAACAATATATTTGCCTAACAAGAGTCCTCATCAGATTCTTGGCATGATTACACTAGAGGAGGCCTTCTCGGGGAGAAATTCAGATGTGTTGCACTTCAGGATTTTTGGAGCCTCTCTTTACTGCCATGTCTCCAAACAATCAAGGAATAATCTAGTGACGATAACAAAATTGGAGGTATTTGTGGGTTACAAAAAAACTCCCCATGGCTATCGTGTGTACTTGCCATCCCTTAGAATGACAGTTGTGTGAAGGGATGTAAAATTTGACAAAGTAAAGCCATGTGATCCTCTCTTGAGAGGGAGATTTAGATCTCACCAGAGGAGGAGCTTTAGGCTCCAAAGGAGGAGCCTCAGAAAGTTGTGGAGCAACCACAAATTGAGGAGTAGAGAGTGGAGATATCCACTCAAGAAGAACCATCTAGAGAAGGCAGGTAAAGGACCAGCAAAGCTGATAGACTTATGTAGGATGCAAGGGAGAATATGGGTGCTCCTTGAAATCAGTGCAAGCAGAGAAGGTCACTAGATTAGTACACTAGATACATGGCTCTAATGACTGAGCTTGTAGAGATTAAGCCATCCTTTTTCAAGAAGAAGTAGAGAAACCTGTATGGGTTGATGCAATGGTGGAGGAATGTGAATCCATTGCAAAGAACAGTGTTTAAGAAGTGGTCCCAAGACCAGCAGACAAGTCATTTTTGGGATCGAGATGGATCTTCAAGGTAAAGAATGTAGTAGATGGAAGTATAGAAAAGTACAAGGCCAGATTTGTGGCCAAGGGGTACTCTCAAGTTGAGGGGATTGACTATGAGGATACCTTTGCTCTTGTAGCAAGGTACTCATCCATAAGATCAATTATTGCTCTGGCTGCACAGATGAGGTGAAATATCCACTAGATGGATGTGAAAACAACATTCCTCAATGGAGTTATTGAGGAGGAGGTGTATATTAAGAAATCAGAAGGCTTTGAGACTTTTAATCGATAGTCTCATGTGTGAAAACTCAAGTGAGATTTGTATGGTCTCAAGCAAGAACCTCGTGCTTGGTACACCAGGATCGATATCTATCTCAATAGTTTGGGCTTCACCAAAAGTGAAGCGGATGCAAACCAATATCATATCTTAGTAGAAGGTAAATTGTTGATTATTGTCTTATATGTTGATGACTTGATTTTAACTAGTCATGAGCAGTTGATGGGTCTCATACACTACTTCCTCGGATTGGAAGTATGGAAAGGTGATGGGGAACTATTTGTCTCTCAGGGAAAGTATGTCAATGAGATACTTCATAGGTTCCACATGGACAATTGCAAATCGATGGAGACACCTCTAGCGACCAACTAGAGGAAAGAGAATGCCACTTTAGGTGAGGAAGTGGATGCTACTATTTATCGACATTTGGTGGGTTCACTAATGTATCTTGTGAACACACGACCAAATATGTGCTATGCAGTCAACCTGCTAAGCCAAGCTACGATGAGGCCAACCAAATTATTTTGGAGGCCAACTAGGCATGTTCTATGGTGCCTCGGAGGCACTACCCAGTTTGGACTATGGTACAGACGAATAGAGGGAGTGAAGTTGTGTGGCTTCATAGATGTAGATTGGGCAGGGATTCCATCAAACTGAAACAGTACATCAAGTGGAATTTTCAGTGTTGTGTTTGCAGTTGTTCCTTGGTACAACAGGAAGCAAATATCTATGGCACTCAACTCAGAATAAGAAGAATACATGGTTGGAAGTCAAGCAACATGTGAGGCGATCTGGATGAGAAAGATACTTGTTGGATTGTTTTGTTAGATGATGGATCCAACTGTGATCTACTCTATTAATCATAGTTTCATCAAGCTCTCTGAAAATCCTGTATTTCACAATCGATCCAAGCATATAGATATCTGGTATCACCATTTACGGAGCTATGTGCAGAGGTGGATAATATTGTTGTTGTACATTCCGACAGAGGAACAATATGTTGATATTCTGACAAAGGCCTTGTCAAGAGGGAAGTTAGAGTTCCACAGGTGTAGGATAGGGGTGGTTGATAATCCCTTTCTTGTTGAGAGGGAGTGTTGAAAAATGTAGCAAGAAATTCTCAATTTGATTTTCCTTGATTATATTGAGAAAAAAATGATTTTCCACATCAGCAGACAACTTGAATGATGTTAACTTGTGTGACATGGCTTATGTCACCTAGTTTACTCAGTAAATTGAATTTGGAGGAGTTAGAGTTCAATTTTGTATGTGTGATTGCTAATTTGTAGCAACCAAGGTCAGTTATCTTAGGTTGTTTTTAGTTAAACTAGTTGCAACTTTTGGAGGAACTAGTGGAAGGTCAGTTAAGTAGTGGGACTTCATTCAAACTCAATGATCATCCAGTAAACTGATAAATCAACCCAAAATAGCTAGTGCATGTAGAGAATTCGAGTTACCCAGTTTAGGTGGAGATTCCAAGGTAGTGTAACATCAGTTGTATACTAGTCTTGAGTGTACAAATGTTGCATGCAGTCAGATTATCAACCTAAAGGAATTGTGCAATTCAATTAAAGGAATTTACTAAATAATAGGGGAAAATTTTGCAAGGAACAATGCAAGGAAATAAGAGCTCAAGCTGAGGAAAAAAATTGACTAAGTTTGGGTCAGAGGCCTTCAATGAGCAAAGAGACAGGTTGTGCACTTGCAGGGTGAGCTCAGTTGAGCAAAAAAATTGTAATACATCTCTATTTCATTTGATTAATGTTATAAAGATTGGGGTTTTTAGCATATTTATTTCCCCAGATATAAATACTTGCTGCATGTGTGCTATTCCTTCTTGCATGTTTGATTTTTTTTTCTAAATTGTCAATTAATGTTCGGAGAGAAGTAGTGTAAATATTTGTCTTGTGAAATTTCATGAGAAGTTGCAAATCTATAACCTAATTTCTACATTTGGGTTTGTGCTCCAGAGCTAATTTTTTTGTGTTTGTGTTGCGGGTAATATTTCTGGTTGTCGCAAAAGCAGTATGGCGAGTTTTGGGGTGATGTTTGACTATGGAGGTGGCTTATGCAACTCTCTGGTAGGATTCTAAATCCTACCAACCAAACTTTGTGTTTTTCAGCGCTTTGAACTCATTGTTGGGAATTGTTGCACTATGGGATAGGGTTTAAGGTAGGGTTCGACAAGGTTTTGGGTAGGATTTTGTGAATATTGTAAATCTGTATCAATTACTTTCATTGGTTATGTGATCTTGGGCTTTGTGAGTTTCACTAGTTCTGATTCTTTATCCTACTAGCCAAACCCTGTGTTTTTTCAACACTTTGAACTCGTTGTTGGGAATTTTAGCTCTTGTTGCACTGTGGGTTTAGGGTTTAGGGTAGGGTTCGATAGGGTTTAGGGTAGGATTTTGTGAATATTGCGAATTCATATCAATTAAGTTCATTGGTTCTTGGTATCTTGCCATTTCTATTTAGCCTTAGTCTTTTCCTTAATGGAAGGTTTAATTTAAATGTTAATCAAATTGTCTATTGTTTGAATGGGGAATTAAATGTGAATTAAATTGTCTGTTGTTATGGTATCTTTCCATTTCTATTTAGTCTTAGTTTGTATCGTTATTCTCTTTGAATGGATAATCTTGAAGGCAATTATGACATTAGAATACCCAAAATGATGTAGAAGGGTTTCATTATAGTTCATTCCACCTCGTAGGTGGACTCCAACAATGTTTCCAGTCACATTTAGACTTTGACATTCTAAATCCCTTCCATAAAGAAAGAAAAATTACATAGATGGAGACTAGGTTAAAAAATCAATATTTCAATATGAAGTCTTGCCCTTATGAATCACTTATCAACAATATTGTGCATGTTTTGATCTATATTTTCTACATTTACAAGAATTTTAAGGCCAAACTCCTTGAGACAATTGATCATAGGAACAATCTCATAAATTTTCCAACTTTCCACTTGCTATAGCGGCTACAACCACCCTCCAAAATTTTGACCTGCACCCAATTCGGAGCCTCCCTTGAGAGTTTCACTTGATGATTGCATACACTCGGGTTCACTCCATGAGATCGTGTGAGCCTTCACACCCACCTTGCTTGTTCACTCTACCAAGCTTCTACATGTTGATGTCAATGTCTTGCTTGCAACCATGTTCTAGTCATGTTCAAGGTTTTCGCTTCGTGTGTACATGTTATGTTCTCTATGAAAACATCTGTCGCACTCACACATGGAGTCACATCCACTGTCGCACAAGCATCATCATGTTCAATCAATAATAAATCACGAGTGTCGTGCTTATCGCTTGCACCGTTGGTTAGTCATGCTAAACATGTGTGTCAAGTTGGTTTGAGTCGTCTTGTCATCAAGTCATGTTGGTGTGTGTTTGTAAGGTCGCATTCGCATCTTTCACTCATTCACACACTTAGTCATTTTGCTGAAGTTATGATGACCAAACTCCCCTCTGACAGCCGTACCATCACCCCGCCATTGAATCGATCGACTGTCACCCAGAACAGCGCAGAAGCACCAAGCAAATATTTTCAAGCTGCACTCCTCGCAAGCAATCCAATCAACTTTCATGCTGGCCACTTGGAGAGTCAGACCCAGCAGCCACCTCGAGACTGACTCCCCTCAAAAATTGCGTAGAGGCTCTGGACCTTGCCTGCTCTACTAACTGAGGAAATTGTGCAGATAGGTCAGACATACACCCAGTGCCCATCCCTATCTCCCTTAGAAAATTGTGCAGTTTTCCCAGTCAGTCCTCCTGACAGTCGACCAGTTGTTCACCTAGAAAATTGCATAGTTTTCATGAGCAGGCCTTCTGCTACCCAATAGTCCGCTCAGCGCAAAAATTGCGTAGAGATGATCAGTAGGCCATCCTCCCAGCCTTAGTGAAGTTTCCTTCATGATCAGCTCCTAGTAGCAGACTACCAGTTCCCTCCAGGAATTGTGTAGTTTCTGCTTCCAAGCTCCCGGTACTACCTGTTCCCCTTGGGAATTGTGCAGTTTCTACTACCAGTGGCCTAGCAACTAGCTACTAGTTTCCTCCAGGAATTGCGCAGTTTTGGCTGCTAGTCTCCTAGCCAGTTTCTCCAAAAAACTGCGCAATTTTTGCCTGCTGATCCTCCATGCAGCCCGACCTGTTCCTCCAGAAAATTGCAAAAATTTTGTTGTCAATCCTTTGCTACCCGCTCTTTTCGGAAAAATCACAGATTTTGTCTGCCTTTCCTTCCTGCAACCCAGACTTTCCCACCCAAAATTTGCATAGTTTCCTTCCAGTCATGCCAGACCTCACAGACAGTCACTTTTGACTTGTATTTCCCATCTTCAACACCTAGTGACTCTTATGTAGTTTTTACCAGCAGTGCCCAGAGCCATCATCCTGCCTCCCAACCTTGCTGCCTCTCTCAGTCACCTGCATCTGAAATGATCATGTGTCATGGTAGACTAGGAGGTTTTTGGATTTGATGTCGTCTCATCATGAGTGACTACAGGTACAGGTACACCAACAAACATGGCGCGACGATGAATGGGATGAATGAAGGGAGCACATGTAGAAGGACAAGTTCACCAACAGATGAATGAACAATGCATGTGTATAGATGTTCTCGTGAATGGATGATCATGAAAAGATGTGTTTGCAGATGGATGGATGAGAAAACATGCAAGATGTGCTCACAAATGGACAAGTGGACAAACATGAACCTTTCACGAACAAATGAGCCTGTCAAGCCTTCCAACATACAAGCAAGGAGCAACGTGCCAAAGAAACATCAAGAAAACCAATGACCATCGAAGACTCCGCGCACTTTGCCATGCGGAAGTGAAGCTATGACACACCATGAAGACATCCATCACCCAGCAGCACTACAGCTCGACATGCACTCCAGCAGCAACACGAATGTACTAGCACTGTCATGTCAAGTCATGTCATGAGTCCTGTTGTCCACATCTCCATTGTGGTCCATGTTTTCAAATTAATGTAATGTAACGTGAAAGTCCAAGAGACCCATTGTTGAACAAAGTGTCATGTAAAGTCGAAAAGTCATGGAAGTCAAATAGTCATGAGGGTAGTCGAACAACCACAAGGGTCAATTTCACCCTTGGCTATAAATACCCCCTCATTTGTACATGGAAAGGAATTTTCACCTCAACTCCTCCCACATAGCTAAGAGAGCCTATTATCTTTTCTTTGAGGAGTAAGCAGTGGCTCCAACGCCCCTCACATGGGGTTAGTGATGTATAGTGTAACGATGTGTCTTAGAAATTTTTCTTAATTCAGAAGCCTGTTAACATGCCAACATGTTTTCACACATGTATTGTATATGTTGTAAGACTAATCTTTAACACTTGTAATGCATGTTTCTTGAACTTGTATTTAACACTTGAACTAGTTCACTTGTTGTAATACACATATGTTAATGAAAATGTGTTGTATATGTTGTTAACATTGTCTCGCCCATGTAGATTACTCTCCCAAACATCAGACAGAACTTTCACATAAAACTTGCTATAACGACGGTTGCACTCATGCAGACTAATCTACTGAGTGTTATATGTGTTATCTTCCCTTGTGTGTTGTGACTATCGCATCCGTTTGGACAGTTCTGGTGGAAGTTGTGTATGTCCTATTGTATTGTGTGTTCCTAGCAGAGTTGGGACTTCTCCCAACTAACTCGGGGCTCACTCTCACCCTCTCTCCCTCTACAGTGAAAGAATCATTGACACAAGTAACACTTAAACTCACCAAGCATGTGAACCTCACTTTTCGAAGACAAAGCAAACCACTCTCCTGTGCTAACAAGAAAGAGTTGAGGAAAATCCTTAAGATAATGGCAACCGAGCCATCATACTGAATGGGACTCCCACACCAAATGGTGTGAGGTCTAGTTGGGACTTCATATCTAGGTGATCCTCTGAATGTTGGCGAGTCCAGCACCATCAACATTTTTGGCGCTAGAAGGAGGGAAACTAGTTGTATATGGCTAAACATCCTCTCACACTCATTCATCCATCTGGTCAAGGTAGTAACTCGCACTCCCTCTCACCTACACGCGAATATGCAGTTGATTACTCCTCACCACCCAAGATTGAACACGAGATTCCGTATTATCAACTTCGCTCTGTCTGTCCCATCACTCGCCAGTTCACAAAAGTAGTTGGACTGATCCCAGGCATACAACATCTTCCATACGCATCAAGGAAGCCAAAAGCTAATCCTATAAGGGTTGTTGTATCATTAGTGGAAGAAGAAGTCCTTTCCACACTCGAAGGTCTGGCAGAAGCTATTGAAGATGGAGAGGAACCTTTGGTCTTCCGGCAAGGAAAATAAGATACTCTTGTGATCTTGAGATCAGATTCTGTTACAGGAACCAGAGGGGAAGGCAGCAGAGGAGACGGAGGTGGAAATGAACCAATGGACTCAGAGACAGAACCATCTGATTCAGAAAGAGAGGAGGAGGACGAATAAGAAGAAGAAGAAGAGATGGTTGACCCAAATCTAGAATGGATGACTCAGGGACCATTGGCTCTCCCGACTATTTTTCACAAGATGTCAAAGTGACCGGAAAGAATGAACATCAAGTTCAACCCTGACAGCATGGTGGAGGCAGAAAACCATTTGGATAACTTCTACTTGCAGTTGCAGACCCTTGAGGTATGTCATGACGACGTATGTTGTAGATTGTTCCCATGTACCTTAGATAGTCGCGCAGTTGCATGGTATCACAACCTCCCACCAAACTCCATACATAACTGGGGTGCATTCAAACGCATGTTCCTTGAAATTTTTGTTAATGACAAGACCCCCGCTATGTTACTAAAAGTTTTGGGAAGCCTAAAGATGGAGGGGAAAGAAAAGGTAAAAGACTTCAACCATAGGTTTACACGCATATTGAAAATATTTGCAGTGGACACTAAACTTCAAGACTCCATCACTATTGATTACTACACGTCCAAACTGCCGACCAACATTGCGCAATTCATCAAGTGAGCTGTGAAACCAACACTTTTAGAAAACTACAAAGAAGCTATTGTTGTAAAGCAAGACCTGCGTGTGATTGGAGTTATCAAGGATGATGAACCAGCAAAAGACTCCAAAGATGTGAGCAGTAAGTCCCAAGCGGTCGCAAGCAGCGGTAGAGACAAGGAAGAAAATGATATTAAAACCCTCGCTCACCTTGTCAAGAACTTGATGACAGAAGTGTCCAAGCTTAAACAACGGAAAACAGACACATCTGCAAGTAGCCATCCACCCAGACAGAGAGAGGGAAGCATCTCATCAGGAAACAACTAGTTCGCTCAAAAAATTGTGCAAGAGGAGCCGGAAGACACTGATGATGACGAAGAGGTTGCACTTGATGAGCCATCAAGCTCTGGGCATGTGGTGAACGCGTATCAGTGCTCGCGAACGATGTCAAAGACGAATACTGAGAAGCAGCCCCAAAAGAAAACTAACCATTACAATCTTAGGAGTAAAGGCCTCCCCCCCCCAACACTTGGGGAAATGTAAGAGAAGGTGAGACTGCTAATGAGGAAGGCCAACCCATCAGCCGCCCCAAAGCAGAAAACACAAAACAAGTCCGGGAAGACAACGACGAACAAGGGTACATCCATGAGCATCAAACTGCAAAACACTCTGTCGGACAACACGAACATCCATTCTACCCTGTACACCTCGGTAAGTCTACCACCTATGGACTACAACATTGTTGATGACATGAAGAAAACTCGAGCAAACATCAATTTGTTTAAGTTAGCTAAGATCCAGAGTCAGCAAGATATCATGTTGCGCGCATTGGGACAGACAGCGACAAACATCACAACCTCTACCAGCAAGGGAGAAAGCACACTTCCCAGATCACTTTCCACTGTGCTTAATACACTCTGGATTGAAGAAGCTAACTCAAGTTGCCCTCCATTCCTGCTATCTTTTGAAATTTTCAATTTCAATGTTCACAACTGCTTGGTTGATTCCAGCACGGCAGCCAATGTCATGCTGCTCTCCATTGCGAAAAGGATCAAGGCACAATGGAGTGAGACATCTGCGTGAATCATCCAAATTGATTGAACATTGGTACCAGCCATTACTGAACTAAGAGATGTGATCATCAGAGTATCTCATGACGGGCGAATCCACCAATGCATCAACATAGTTTTTGTGGACATCCTAGAAGCATACGGTCTACTACTCAGCAGAGACTGGTCCATCAAGCTATATGGATATTTTTCTACAGACTAGTCACACATGTGGCTTTCATACAAGGGAAAATGCAACCAAATCCGGGTAGTGTCTGAGAGGTATATGAAGCACAATGTCACTACCCTTAATGGTGAGAATGAATCGTTGGCCTTCGAAGAATGCATGTTTAGCAACTGCCTCTTGAAAATAATGTTGGGTTGTTATCCTTCACAGCTAGCTCCATCCCCACCAAACACGCAGTTGAGACTCCTTCCTTACCCAACTGATGGTAATGAAACATGTACAGTGCATTGTACCAATAATAGAAGTAGCAGTAGCAACAGTAGCAGCAGCAGTATTAGCATGCCAAACAGTCCATGTACAGACAAACCGTCGGCCATGGATTTTGACAAATCAAAGACACATGATGGCTCAAGGACCGAGTGTATCTTAGTTTCCCAAAATAACAGAAAATGCATTATTTTAAGCTACTTGAAGTTTGAGTGCACAAAAAACATTGTTGAATATGAAGCACTCGTGTTGAACTTACAAAGGGCCATCATCCTCAATGTGATCGCACTCAAAGTGATATTGTACCCCGCAAACAATGTTGATGCTTTTAAAGACATAACAATTGATGAAGGTAAGCATGAGCATCCATTGAAAAATGCAACTAAGGGCAAGAAAGGCAACCCCATCTCCAAGGGTGTGATTTCCCTCAATAATCTCATTGATTTGCAAAACTTCTGTCGAGGGCCAAGAAACAACAGAACCCACAGGTCCACCACTATGAACAAACAGAGAAACCTGGGAACCAATCATGATCTGAAGATAGCTAGTCTCGGTACAAACGACACACCGCAGCAACAGAAAGTCTTTGACCGCTTGATCAAACAGTACCGAGATGTGTCTACATGGATAGATGATGACTTGAGTACACACTATACACGAGAAATCCAACACAGGATTCCAGGTAAAGGAGGATTCAAGCCATTGCAGTGAAGGCTAGGTAAAACACATATGTCGTTTGAACTCCTTATACAGAAAAAATTGACTAAGATTTTGGATGATTGGATTACTTGCAAAGTTCTTCATCATACTTGGGTTTCTAATTTAAATCCCGCACGTAAGAAATCCATGGAAATCCGCTTATGCATTGATTTCGGGAACTTGAACTGCTTCTAGAGTAAAAACAATTGCCTCGTGCCATCATTTGAGCCTATGTTGCATGCAGTATCTGAAGCAATGGTTTCATCTTCACTTAATGGTCTTTTGGTATACCACCAGGTTCCGATAGCAGAGCCCAATGGACTTACATTGGTCCATGAGAAACTTGGCACACACACATGTCATCTACAATCACTTGATGGTAGGGTTGACAACCTTCCTGTCAATGGCCAAGACCTAAAGCATTACTTCCAATAGGCTCTACTTGTTTCTTGTTGTTTTCATCTTGTTTGCTTTTCTTACTATCTTTGTTGTCACTTTGTTTGTTCTGTTTGCTATTTTTGTTTACCTTCATTTTGTTTGCTTGATATATTACTATTTTTGTTTCCAAAAATAAGTGCTGCCAACTGCTACATTCTGGATTTTGAATAGAGTATGTGGCTGAAATATGAAGAGACTTGTGACACTACAGCACTTCGCCAATCTTGTGTCTGTCTTCTCTGTGCTTGGTTACAAACTTTGGCCGATGAAGTCCTGATAGAAAATACGAGCCTTCTGCAAGGGAGATTTTGGTCCAACCACGAGCCTGTGTCCACACTAGGAACCCTCATGCCTACATTCAACCTTCTACTTTTTGTGTTCAAGCTCATCCAACTAGTAGAAGCGAAGAAGGGGAAAATCTAAATGAGAAAACCTATGTCATAGGTCTTACATGCTTCTCTGAAGGAACAACCTCTTCTTCTCTCAACAAGTCAGGATCCCTCTTCCACCCCAAAAATAAATAAGTGCCTATGTAGAGTCCTCTTGAAAAATACAAAGGCAAAAGAAGAGAAAGTCTTTCTGTGCAGAGAGGTGAAGCATGCAACTCCACCGGGTACTCACCAGGCTCACTAGCAGTGGAACAATGTGTGTGTTCATGTGTGACTCCGCTGGGGTACTGTCTAGGCCTACTGGTAGCAGAGAAACACCAAAGATGAAAACTTATACTATGAAAATCTTCAACTCGTGAGCTAAACGGCTCTTCACAAATTCGAAACACTGGGATCAAGCAGAACTTTTGAGTGTGTTTGCCTGGATTGGAAAAATGTGAACCATGTATGTCAATTGGGTAAATGGGGAAGCCGAAGTAACCTGCACAATGGTTCAATACTCCTTCAAATACCAAGGCCCTATGCTGTTAATGAACCAAAACAGAGAAGCTAGAATTCTACTAGTGTGTCGCCAAGTGTTGTAGCGGCGACAACCACCCTCCAAAATTTTGGCCTGCATTCAATATCGGAGCCTCAATGAGAGTTTCACTTGATGATTGCATATGCTCAAGTTCACTTCATGAGCTCGTGTGAGCCTTCACACCCACCTTGCTTGTTCATTCCACCCAAGCTTCTACATGTTGATGTTAATGTCTTGCTTGTGACCATGTTCTGGTCATGTTCAAGGTTTTCGCTTCATGTGTACATGTTATGTTTGCGATGAAAACATCTGTCGCATGCACACACGGAGTCAAATCCACTGTCACACAAGTGTTGTCACGGTCGATCAACAATCAGTCACGAGTGTCACGCTTGTCACTTGCATTGTCGGTCAGTCATGTTGAACATGTGTGTCAGGTTGGCTTGAGTCATCTCGTCATCAAGTCATGTTGGCGTGTGTTTGTAAGATCACATTCAAATCTTTCACTCGTTCACACACTTAGTCATTTTGTTGAAGTTATGACAACTAGACTCCCCTCTGATAGTTGGACCATCACCCCGCCATTGACTCGATCAACTATCACATGTAACAGCGCAGAAGCACCAAGCAAGTCTTTTCAAGCTAATAATTAAAGGAGGTAAGGATTAAGAGGTTAAGAATTAAAGTGACATACAAAATAAAGGAGATAAGGATTAAGCTTGAGTAAGACGATGAGGACACATCACTTTAAATTTTCATAGTGGTGTATCACACTTACTCAAGGTGCTTCTAGCACGGGTACAAAACATTCACTTTATCGAAGCTACAGAATGTTCATGTTATCGAATGCCTCGAGCTATAGCTATATTTTTAAATATTATTTTTACAGTTCTTTTGGTTCACATTATCAAATGCCCCGAATTATAGCTATATTTTTAAATATTATTTTTAAAATGCTTTTGGTAAATATGATCGCTCTGGAGCATGCAAAACATATCAAGTGCACCACATCTGTGATGGTGATTAAGATGTATTTGTTTGACTTTCAAATAGACTTGGTGATGCATTTTTGTTTCCTATTTAGATTATGTAAAATAAATATATATTTTTATGTATTTATAACTAAATTATTTAAAGTAGACATGTATTTATCATTGTGAACATTATGTAATATTAGCTACGAGAAATGTGCAAACATGATTTTAGTGACTTTTGAGTTGTTCATTAAGAAATAATAAAATATATTATTTGTCAAAAGTTTAAATCTAATATAGTATCATTTTTGCATTATTTAAATCATATTTATTATTAAAAAGAGTTAAATTTAAACCAGTACAATAGCAAATAAAGCACCAAAATAGCACCAAATGTTGTATCTTTATTACTGGAAAAAAGTGCACTTGTCTCTTCAAGGGAGAATTTCCAATAGAGAAAAACCCCAACTACAAGTAACTTCACAAGCCTTATTTTACATTCCTTGATCCTCATCTTCAGAGAGAGAAATTTCTAATTTAAATTGGTAAGAGTTGATATAAATATTAAATTTAAATTGCTTGAAAATCTCATAACTTTAGTAATAATTTAAATTTTATAAAAATATAATTCATAAGCTATATTGAATCTAAATTAATTGCCAAAGAGGCGCTCTACAACGGATAAATGTTGTCAGGTAGCGTTACATTTGAAAATAGTAAAATAATAATTTAAATTAACAAATTAAAAATAGGAATAACAAAATAAATTAATGTCTGTCATAATCACAATACTTCCATTTACACCTTAATTTTATATAACTGTAAATTATATTTAATTATGAGGAAGAAATGTAATGAGTAAAAAAATATAATTTACCTTTTACTACAAGGAACAAATGTGTTGTTTTCACATGACAAGAAATAGTATTATTGATTTACATTATGTGTAATTCATTCTAAGTTCCATTTACATGCAATATTTAAAACAAAATATATTTATAACACAACATATTTTATTATCAACCATACGTAATGTTAGTCTCGGTATCCTCATCCTTCCGTCAGTGATCAAATTCTCTTGTTGCATTACATTTTAGGTGTCTCACTCGGTCAGCTGCATTCCATTAGGAGCATGGATCATCTAACGGTAGTGGCTTATTATACATTTTCCCTCATGTCCTTTACCTACCGGCCCATTTTCATTCATCTAGATCATCTGCAGTCATTTTTTGTCTTTAAATCCGCAAAAGTTATTTTTAGGGTTTTAGGACTCATTAGGTCTAGGGTTTCATCAAAAAGGTCTTCAAAATGCTCAATAAAGGTCAACAAGTGCATGAGGAGGACAAAGAAAGTTTCAACAACAATAATTTCTATAATCACATGTTTAGTGATTGATTTTTCCTCAAAACCCTATTTTGAGGAAAAACAGAGTTTTTTTATGTTTATGTATAAATTTGATGTAATTTCAGTTTTTCCATATGTAATAACTTTAGTGGCAACCCTGGTCACCTTGCCAAGCTTCAGCATCTCCATCACCTACAAGGCAAACAAAAAATCAAAGCATTCAGTTCATCACAGGCAAAAATAAAGAAAACTGCCCAAAAACAGAGTTTTAAAAACAAGTTAAATGCAAATATTACAAAGTGGGTTTTTGATAAGTGAAAAATTAAAATCTTTTGTATATAAACCATTTGTCATGATTAAAGAGCTCATTTGCATCCGAAGGAGAAGGAGTGAACAAGAGAACAGTCGGGTTGAAAACAAAGAGCAAAATTGCAGCAATTTAGGCAAGTTTCAAGGGCGCGACGCATTGGGCCGCCCTCCGCAATGCAAAAACTACACTGGCGCGGCACGTTGGGTTTGTGGTGCGGCGCATAGAGCTGCAAGCCATTTTCACCACAAATTCATCCAAATTATTAATTTGCTTGGTTTCCTCCGGTCCACAGTAAGTCAACAACTCTTCAAATGCCAATGAAAGTGTGACTTACGATGTTTATGATGATTTAGTAAAAAAAAAATTCAAACCCTACTTCCTTGCAATTTTTGCTCAAGACATGATTGCTTAGGGTTTGTAAATTTGTTTTTGTGGCCATCACTCTCTCACCTTTTTATTCCCTCACTTCTTTTATAGTTTCATTAACCCATTTTACTATCCCCCATATCCCTAAATTCATTCACCCCTATTCCCAATTCCCATTATCCCAAACCATAGCTACAAAATTCCCAAACCCTAATTGTTATCCCAAAAGCCTAAAAACTATCCATAAAACCCTTCAATTCCCCAAATTCCAATCAACAACATTCCCAAAATCCCTCTTACCCTCTCCCTTCATAGTCCCTCATACATTTTCATACACTTGGCAGCAAAAGGTCAAAAACACCCCAAAAATGACCTTTTTGCCCCTTTTTTGACGCATAGGAAGCAGTCTTGGGAGAACTCAGTTTTGGAGGGGCAAATGGAGGCCAAATTCAAAAATTCCACTTGTTCTGGAAAGTAGACAGGTAGACCTTTCCAACAATAACACTTGGGAGAACGCAGGGAAAGCAACGCAGCGCATTGGACAAATTTTGCTCAGTTTGACCAAAATACTTTGTTTTTCGCCTAGTTTCTTGACAGTTTGACTTTTCTCCTTCTTAATGTCAAACTCATGATGTAATTTGATGTAATTTGATGGATCTTGATGTAATTATGTTGAATTTTTACTCATTTAGGTAGATTCATCCATGAAAAGGTAGTTTGCAACTAAATGAATCAGTTCCCTAGTTTTTAGAGGCATGTTGTTCCACTGCCTACTTTTTAGTTCTCAGTTTAGAATTAGTTGGAATAGCTCCTAAACTCATGAGTTCGACCCCTAGAGGCTAGGATGAGTTGTTCTTTGCCTATATCTTATGTGTTTTTAGTCATTAGCATGGTTGGACTTTTGGGAAAGCTTGGAGCTTATTGTATACCCATTTTCAACAGTTTGGCTAAGGAATAGACCAATGGTTTGCAACACTTTATGGGATTCATGTGGCATCTTGATTTGGTATTGTGCTTTCTTCTGTAATTATAAGTATACATGTGTTTTATGTATGCCATATCTCTCTTTATTTCATCTTAACTAAATCAAACAAGGATAAAGGTAGAATACATTGAAAGTGCAGTGCTCTACCTAGGGTTTTCTTAGTTATCTATGTTTTCAGCTGTTTGAAGAGGATCCCTGAGGTTTTCTTGCTCTCTTCAACTCCTCACCTATATAAACCTCTCCATTTCATTCAATTTGAAGTGCCAAATCAATGGCCTACCTTGCCCCATAGAGATCTCTGCAAAACTGAGCCTCATTCCCCAGACCCAAAAACTTCCTTTCCATTTGAGCCAACAAAACATTATCAAATTCAATCAAACCCTTTTGCAAAAATACCTAGCCTAAAATCAGTCTTCATTTAAGTCATCTCAAGCCTCATTGATCATTTTTGCTGAGATTGACTAGGAGAGAGCCCTCTCCTGACCTGGTAGGGCTAGCTACCAGGTTAAGCGTGGTTTGATGTTGTCCTAGATCCTACCTTTCTCAGCCTGAGGTAGATTTAGGCACTAACATAGTGGCGACTCCGCTAGGGATCAAGAGTGTTTGTTTGTTAGTGTTCTTCATTTTATAAACTACAAACGGAGCCTAAATTTAGCTAGGTAGCCTTCAAAATGCTCTTGCTTTGCATTAGCGAAAGTAGATGAATGCCGCTTCAATCAATCTACGGTCTAGTTTATGAACTGAACATCTAGTTTCCTCAGCAAATGTAATCAAGTTTAGATCTGATTGTTGATGGTGGACAACAATCAGACACCGCAAGGCTGAAATCATTCACCTGGCGACTCTAAATCAGTTTCGAGATCAAATCCAAGGACTCCACTAGAGGATGAACCTAACCAGCAGAAACATGAAAGGAAAATATGGAAAGATTAGGTATTCAAGTTGGAATTTCATCCAAGACATTTTGTTCTTTGTCATAAATTATTTCTTCTCTTTTCCTAAGAATGTCAAGAAGGCTTCAAAGTATATTGTATTTGAGAAAAGATCCTCAGCCTGTATTTGAGTCCTTCCCTTTGAAGATTGTGAATACCAAATATTTGCATGCCTTTGAGACTAATCAAGACCCTTTTCCCGAATCTTGTGATGACCATTTTCAAACTGATGAACCTCAAGGGACCAAGACTGATTCTATACTTTCTGTTCATACCCCACTACCTTGTAAAATTCCAGATCGATACAAGCCTCTGATTTTACCTCCTATATCCCATGCTTTCCCTAAAAATCATGATCTATATCTACCAAGATTTGATGGTGAATGCGACAACATCACTGTTGAGTGACATGTATTGAATATTGAGTCTTATCTCGACCTTTTTGAAGTTGATGAAGAAGATGTCAGTATTAGGCTTTTTTCTCTTTATTTGCAAGGCAAAGTCAAGAGTTGGTTCAAAGCCCTGCCTGATGTGAGCATCTCAGATTTCCAGCAGTTCGTCAAAGTTTTTCTCGACAAGTGGGTGGTAAGACAAAACCCTTTCTTGATTATAGAAGAGTATAACCAGCTGAAAAGACAACCAGGAGAGACAGTACAACAATTTTCTGCTAGATTTAACCAAGTTTATTATTTGATACCTGTTAATATAAGACCTCCTCTTGGATCCGCTCTCTTGCACTACCCGGGTGCTTTTGATTTGGAAATGGAGTTTCAACTGAGAGAAAGGAATCTTGCAACAATTGAAGAGATGCAGAATAGTGCAATAGATGTAGAGGCTCATTTGCTAATCTGAAGGGCAAAGTTGAAAGAAGAAGAGATGAAAAACATAGAACCGGAGGAATCGACATCTCTAGAGGTAAAGCTTGACATTTTGGTAAGTGCAGTGGAAGAGATGATGCAAAGGATCACCACAAGGAATGAGTATAATGTTCAAGCCCATGGCTCGCTGATTGAAGAAGAACAACTTGCTGATCCAAAACATCTTCTTTCTTATCCCAGTTGTCATAGATCTGATAATGATTGTTTTGTAGATCATCTTGGAGAAGAGAGATCTGTTGATATGACATGTATGCTTGATGATATGTTTTATATTGATGATTTGCCTCATTTTGATCAATATGATGATGATTATGTTCTCCAAACAGAAGCTACTCTTGCAGACAAATCAATAGCTAGTTTGTGGAAGGAGGAAGTTCACTTTCAGCAGCTCAAATACAGTGATCAGTCATTGCATATCAGCTATGGAAATGACGACGAAAGTGTAGAAAATTTTGAAGTAAGTGAAGGATCTTTTCCTTCTTGTTTTGCTTCGTTTTAGTTCATCAGAGACAACATTCATGCAATCAGAAGTCAATCGTCGATAAGTCTTGATCTGGACCATCTTGAGAGCAATGAAAACCTTGTTCAAGACTTTTCATATCCACAGTTGCAGCCGCCGAATCCCATTGATTGTCAAGTTGCAGATGAAAATAGGGAAGCTGGATCGTATGATCAAATGATGCAAGATGATTTTGTACCTTTCTATTTTGAATCATTTCAGTTTTTGAAGGAAAATTTGCATAGTACATCTTCAGTAAAGGATGAGCAGCTTGTAGAAAATCATGCAATCTCATTAGAACCGATAAAAAATGGGTTGCAGTAGTCTTTTCATGTTTTTCACGATCCAATAGCTGATGTGTTGGATGATGTCTGTAGTCAAAGTCCTTCTCCATTGACAATATGTGAGCTTGAAACATGTACTGATACAAACTTGATCCGACAGCCGGTTTCTTTGTCATTTTCAGCACGAGTCTCGTCACAAAGCTCATATCAAATTTTGCATTCATGGTATGAGGAGAAGAAAAGTAATCCATTGGATGAGCTAAGTCCCAGTGTGCATGAACCTCAAGATCCTTATGCAGTGTTTTTGTAGTCAGATAGAGAATCCATATCATTCAACGGATCTGTTTCCAAGTTTTCATGGGAGTTGCCTTTCAGTAGTTCTCTCTTGTTGTTCATAAGCAAGCACTTGCAGAGAATTCAAACAGCAGCTGGAATACTTACTTGGTTGCATTGATTGTTTCATTTCACTTGATCAGGTCATGAATGGAACAACTAGAGTAGGTTGTATTGAATAAGCTCCATTTTGAGCATATTTTCCAGTTTGTCGGTTGTGCTTAAGTATTGAGTCAACTTTTAGTTGAGTGAGAGTTAATTTGTGTTGTCAAGTCATTAGTTTTCAATCATGCATTTTAGCTTGAGTTTTTGACTCCATAGCCCAATGGAAGAGGCACTACCTGCTTTCCCAGAGAACTGTAGTTCTTGGCACCTCCAAGGAGCTACCATCCCCATTGGAGCCAATGTTAGTGTTGGTATCTTAATCCCTCCGTCAGTGATTAAATTCTCTTGTTGCATTGCATTTTAGGTGTCTCGCTCGGTCTGTTGCATTGCATTTTAGGTGTATCGCTCGGTCAGCTGCATTCCATTAGGAGCATGGATCATCTGATGGTAGTGGCTTATTATACATTTTCCCTCATGTCCTTTACCTGCTGGCCCATTTTCATTCATCTAGATCATCTGCAGTCATTTTTTGTCTTTAAATCCACAAAAGTTATTTTTAGGGTTTTAGGTCTCATTAGGTCCAGGGTTTCATCAAAAAGGTCTTCAAAATGATCAATAAAGGTCAGCAAGCGGATGAGGAGGACACATAAAGTTTCAACAACAATAATTTCTATAATGATTGATTTTTCCTCAAAACCCTATTTTGAGGAAAAACATAGTTTTTTTATGTTTTTATGTATAAATTTGATGTAATTTCAGCTTTTCCATATGTAATAACTTTAGTGGCAACCCTGGTCACCTTGCCAAGCTTCAACATCTCCATCACCTGCAAGGCAAACAAAAAATCAAAGCATTCAGTTCATCACAAGCAAAAATAAAGCAAACTGCCCAAAAACAGAGTTTGAAAAACAAGTCAAATGCAAATATTACAAAGTGGGTTTTTGATAAGTGAAAAATTAAAATCTTTTGTATATAAACCATTTGTCATTATTAAAGAGCTCATTTTCATCCAAAGGAGAAGGAGTGAACAAGAGAACAATCGGGTTGAAAGCAAAGAGCAAAAATGCAGCAATTTGGGCAAGTTTCAGGGGCGCGGCGCATAGGGCTGGCGCAGCACATTGGGCCACCCTCCACAGTGCAAAAACTACATTGGCGTGGCACATACAGAAGGCGCGACACGTTGGGTTTGTGGCGCGGTGCATAGAGCTGCAAGCCATTTTCACCACAAATTCATCCAAATTCTCAATTTTCTTGGTTTCCTCCAGTCCAAAGTAAGTCAACAACTCTTCAAATGCCAATGAAAGTGTGTCTTAAGATGTTTATGATGATTTAGTAAAAAAAAATTTCAAACCCTACTTCCTTGCAATTTTTGCTCAAGACATGATTGCTTAGGGTTTGTAAATTTGTTTTTGTGGCCATCACTCCCTCACCTTTTTATTCCCTCACTTCTTTTCTAGTTTCATTAACCCATTTTACTATCCCCCATATCCCTAAATTCATTCACCCCTATCCCCAATTCCCATTATCCCAAACCCTAGCTACAAAATTCCCAAACCCTAATTGTTATCCCAAAAGCCTAAAAATTGTCCCTAAAACCCTTCAATTCCCCAAATTCCAGTCAGAAACATTCCCAAAATCCCTCTTACCCTCTCCCTTCATAGTCCCTCATACATTTTCATACACTTGGCAGCAAAAGGTCAAAAACACCCCAAAAATGACCTTTTTGCCCCTTTTTTGACACACAGGAAGCAGTCTTGGGAGAACTTAGTTTTGGAGGGGAAAATGGAGGCCAAATTCAAAAATTCCACATGTTCTGAAAAGTCGATAGGGAGACCTTTCCAAAAAGCACACTTGGAGAAAATTTGGACATAGGGAAGGCCTCCAAAAGCAGCTGAAAAAAGGCGTTATGCATAGGGAAATCAACACGACGCATTGGACAAATTTTGCTCAGTTTGACCAAAATACTTTGTTTTTCGCCTAGTTTCTTGACAGTTTGACTTTTCTCCTTCTTAATGTCAAACTCATGATGTAATTTGATGGATCTTGATGTAATTATGTTGAATTTTTACTCATAGAGGTAGATTCATCCATGAAAAGGTAGTTTGCAACTAAATGAATCAGTTCCCTAGTTTTTAGAGGTATGTTGTTCCACTGCGTACCTTTTAGTTCTCAGTTTAGAATTAGTTGGAATAGCTCCTAAACTCATGAGTTCGACCCCTAGAGGCTAGGATGAGTTGTTCTTTGCCTATATCTTATGTTTTTTTAGTCATTAGCATGGTTGGACTTTTGGGAAAGCTTGGAGCTTATTGTATACCCATTTTCAACAGTTTGGCTAAGGAATAGACCAATGGTTTGCAACACTTTATGGGATTCATGTGGCATCTTGCTTTGGTATTGTGCTTTCTTCTATAATTGTAAGTATACATGTGTTTTATGTATGCCATATCTCTCTTTATTTCATCTTAACTAAATCAAACAAGGATAAAGGTAGAATACATTGAAAGTGCAGTGCTCTACCTAGGGTTTGCTTAGTTATCTATGTTTACAATTGTTTGAAGAGGATCCCTGAGGTTTTCTTGCCCTCTTTAACTCCTCACCTGTCTAAATCTCTCCATTTCATTCAATTTGAAGCCAAATCAGTGGCCTACCTTACCCCATAGAGATCTCTGCAAAACTGAGCCTCATTCCCCAAACCCAAAAACTGCCTTTCCATTTGAGCCAACAAAACATCATCAAATTCAATCAAACCCTTTTGCAAAAATACCTAGCCTAAAATCAGTCTTCATTTAAGTCATCTCAAGCCTCATTGATCATTTTTGCGGAGATTGACTAGGAGAGAGCCCTCTCCCGACCTGGTAGAGCTAGCTACCATGTTAAGCGTGGTTTGATGTTGTCCTAGATCCTACCTTTCTCAGCCTGAGGTAGATTTAGGCACTAACACGTAAAATATTTCAATGTCCATATTAAATAACATAATTTTATAGATACTTTATTTTCACTTTAGTGAGAAAGATTGAGAGAATTCTTATTCCATTAACAATTGCTATCTAATTCAATGTATGAGGGATATTTGTAATTTTTTAAATGTTTAATATGGATTTAATATGTAATATTTTAGAAAATAATTAAAAGTATACATACAGGAAAAAAATATGAGGGGGCATATTTTAACATTTTAATGTGGAGAACGTGAATTATAAATCAAATATTTCAATGTCAACTACATATATATTATACTAGCCTAGATCCATGTTAAGTCCAGATCTACCAAGCGCCTAGAGGGATCAAATATCTTTTCACTCTAAAATATGTTTGCATCTCAAGAGATTTGATCCCTCTTGAAGCCAACATTAAGATGAATCTAGGATGGTTATAAAAAAAATTGACTTAAGTTTTTTAAATTTAACAATAGATTGATTTTTATAAACCAATATTGAATTAGTTAAATTGTATTTTTGAATAATTTATTATTAATAGTATTTTATTTTAAAAATTGAATGAGTTACATATTTTTGTCTTATTAAGAACTAACTAAATTATTTTACTTTTAATTATTTTTTCCTTTTGGAGTATTGGAATATTTTACTAATTAAGTTAGATTGAATATCAATGAATTATCTAAGTAATAGAAAAATATTTATTATAATTTTACAATCATAGTTTCAACCATATTAGGGGAGGGTCACCAATTATTGTGTGCCATCCCTGCCACAATGGAAAATGGCGTGTTATACTCCCTGTCTCATGTACGACACCTGTCAACCTCGTCACGCCACCTGTATAGTTTGGTGAGGGCATTAAATAATGACTTTAATGTCATGTTTAGGCTTTCAAAGGACTCATTTTCCGTTGTGACTTCACTTCCATGTGCATTCCTATTTGGGGCATGTGTGTGGGTACTAAGATAGACTATTGTTCGCTTGGGCTCTAGTACTAGTTCACCTCCGAATGCATATTAGCACTAATCACTGGACATTGTTGTTTGGATAGGTTCGTGGGTAATTTAGGGTTGCGCTTGTGGTTGTTTTACCTGGCTCATGGGGAGTTTACCAGTGTGTTTGAAGTTGTTTGTTCTAGTTCGTGGGGAGTTTACTAATACAATTTGTGTGGTTTCGATGGCAAGGCATGTGGTCTAGGATGGAGCTTGTGGGAGATTCGAATTGGTTTTGTGGTGGAAATCCAATTTTGATCCAGGTGGATATTGCTGACCACCCACATATCCCACTTGGACCCCCACGACTGTCTCTTTTAGTTTTTCAATTTCCGTAATTGTAGCACAATTTACTATTTTTAGCAATTTTTCGGGTCCTGAACTTCCAGAGTCGTTTTGAGGCCCTAAACGACATTTTTTGGGAAATCTGGGAGCAACATGGGTTGTAGTGCTTGGATAGATCTTTCTAACAAGCTATTGTACGTGTCAAACGAAGATCGGGTGCCAAAGTTAGGACCCTCGGAAGTTGATGTACCAACTTACCCAAAACGGGGCCCACAATTTGGCGTTTCAACTTCTAGGGTTAGGTTTTGGGATGTGAAGGGTTTTCCATTGTTTCTCGACAATAATTAGGCCTTTTAGCCTCATTGTAACACAGTTCAGAGGCATGTAGCCACCACATCTCTTCTCAGAGATAAGCTACCATCGGCTTAGCTGGTTTATTTCCATTTTTGTTTGTAAGCATATTTCAGTATTTTATAGTAATGAAATGAAGTATTATTTCCACTGCATCTCTGTGTTTATGGTTATCTCTGTAATTTGTTGCGTTCCTGTTTAAATCCGGATTAGTGGTATCAGAGCGGTCTTTTTCTCTGTTTTTCTTTGCATGTCCCCAAAGAGGTCGGGATATAAGGAGTTAGGGCTTGAACTGGTCGAACCTTTGCAAGCCCAGCCTCACAAATCCTGACGACCTACCATGCCAAATGAAAAAAAAAGACAAGGGGGCAGGAGATCCTATCAAAATCTTGCTTGAAGAAGCCCCCGAGTGACAAGGGAACACGATGATGGACAACTTTGCCCAAATCCTTCAGCGGCTACCCAGAGGCGACGCATTGGCTTCCAGCAGCTACTCTAGAAATGCCATGCCCTTTAAGGTACAAGTTAATTTTGAAATCCCCATATTCGAGGGTCAGATAGACACAGATGCCATAGATAAATGGTTAAATCTGCTAGAGGGTTATTTTTCTGTTCATGAATTTTTGAGTCGGGAAAAGATTGTTTTCACTCTTCTCAAAGTAGCCCCCCACGTCTAGGACTGGTGGGAAACCTACTACGAGTAGAAGGATGAAAGTACGGACTCACTGTTCTCAACCGCACCCACTTGGAATTCCTTCCGGGATGCCATCAAAGAGCAGTACTACCCTGTCAAAATCTATGAGGACAAATACATAAAGTGGACCACGCTGTAGTAGGGATGAGACCAAGATGTGCCGGAGTTCACAAACATTTTTCATATCCTTCGCACACAGTTGGGTATCAAAGATTATGTTAGCGCTTGGAATTCACCTAGGCTGAGATAGACAAACTCTCAAGGCTACATCAAACCATTTCACCTCGTAGCTAGCCCTACGAGGTATGAGAAGGCTCTCTCAGGTCAGATTCGGTAGATCTTTCAATATGATAAGCTGACCAATTAGGAATAAAGATTTTAGGCTAGTAAATTGATAAGGGAGGTTGATTTAAAGATTTTTGGGGTTTTTGGTGGCAATTGGAGGGAGTGCAATTCAGGGTGTGGGGATTGAGCTCAGTTTTTGCAGGTGGGTCTTTGGGGCAAGGAAGGAGTTTGTGTTGATGCCTTAAGCTGAGATGGATGATCAAGGAAGAAAGAGAGGGAGCTAAAGAGGGCAAACAAAAACTTTGAATCCTCTTTAGACAGTGGAAAACATAGATATTGAACAAAATTAAAAGCTGAGCATGGCATGCATGAATTCAAACTTTATCACTTCATCTGTTCAATTAGCAGCAAAGAAAGAGATGGAACACATAAACACACTTACAATAACATGTAGAGAACACACCATCAACACAACAATCCACAAGAATCCACAATGATGTCTGCAAAACCCTGGCCTTCCTTTTCCTTAAATTGCAGTAATAGATGTACAATATACAATAATGCTTCTCCCACAAGAGTCCAACCATGAAAATGAGAAGGAGAGAGCATAATATAGACCATCTAGACCATCTAACTCCTTTCCCCACCTCTAGGGGTCGAGCTCAGCTTCCTAGGAGCAGTTTGAACTAATTCTAAACTAAGAACTAGAAAATAGGCAGCCAAACAACTTGCCTCTATTACTTAGCTAACTGATTCATGCATTAATTATTCACTTTTTACATCAAGGAAGCTTCTAGAAGGGTAAAGAGAGATAAAATATATAAAAGTGCCATGAAAATATTACATTTATCCATCATCTACAAGTAAAAATGGTCAACCATAGTCAAAACAGTGTTTTTTGACAAAAAAGGTCAATTCTGGCAAAGCTGGCTTGAATGGTCACGCCCCCTGTTCAAATGGTCGCGCCCCTTTGCAGCAACTTTTGAGTGGGTTCCACTGGTCCAAATCAGGTGCAAGATGGCTCATTGGAAAGCTTGGTCTGTCTACTTTCCATCCCAAGTGGAATTTCTGAATTTGGAGTTGTTTTGACCCCTCAAAAGTCAATTCTCCCAAGGTCACTTTCTGCAACTCAAAAAGTGGGCAGAAAGTCATTTTTTTGATGTATTTTGAGCTTTTGGAGGCTCAAATCTCAAAATCAGGCTTCTCCCAAGTATTGGTAATTTTTCTCTTTGCATGCCCTTTCCAAAAATGCCAAGTTTTCAAAATTCCGAGCAGTCCTCCAAAATGGTCTCACCCGGGGTGAGACCATTCCACGGGAAAAACCTGTAAATTGCACAAAAAATTCACAAATGACAAAATTTTCTCCAAATTTCTTGAAATTTGGGCTGGGAGTCCCCAATCAAGTACCATTCTCATTCAAAGAGGCTTTGGCCAAAGTTTGGAGTGGATCGGGCGTTTTCCTTCGTTTTTGTGCTTTGGCCAACCGTCCTTGGAGCACCTTCGTTCTCGCCGGTATTTTTGACATTTCTCTCAAACCATGACACCTGTGTAAAAAGTGAAAGAGGTTTTTCTTCCTTGGCATGTTTTGGACAAAAATCTCTCTCAGTTTTTCAAAATTCATCTTTGATTGCTCAGAAACAGCTTTTGAGTGAAACTTGTCCCGATGTGTGAAACAAGGGATTTTGTCGAAATGGAGCGAAATGAAGGGGATAGAGGGCTTATAAATTCTTGGGGAAATTTTTGGGAGTGGGGAGGTATGTTAGGAAGCAGGGGAAAGTAGAATCTCAGAGATTGAGTGAGGGGAAGGGGTCCAAAAGGGAAAAACACAGGCCAAACCTAGAAAATTGCCAGATTGTAGCTAGAAACTAGGGTTTGTGCAAAAATGAGGAATTTGGCGGATCTAAGGGATGGGAAGTGATTGATAAGGTACTTTAAGGATAGGGGAAGGTGTATGAACATAAGGAAACAAGTTTTGCCGGTAATTTGACCGTCCAAGAGAAATTGGCTTCAAAACCCTAGGAGAGGGAAATGACCTTGCCTGGGTGGCAACTGAAGCATGGACCAGGTGTAAAATGACTCATTAGACACTGACATGACAATGAAAACCCTCTGAATGATGATAGACTCAGCTGAATGGTGACATGGACTGACATTTGGGCAAACCCTAGACCTAATGCCTAGTGACCAAATTTTGCTTGAAGACTCACTGAAATGACAAAATTTGACCTTGACACTCTGAGACCACTTTGTAAGAGCATATTTGATCACTGTAGGAAGGCTGGAAAGACTGACACTAACAGATTCTAAGCTACATATGGTACTCAAATACCGTGGCTGCCTACACAGATACATCCAGGAAGAGATGGAGTTCTTGAACATCTCCTTGCTTGGCACATCATACCGATACGCTGTCAAAATTGAGAAAAAGTTCAAACAGAAGAAGAGAGACTTTGGATCTGTGAATCCAAAGACCAAAGTACAAAGCCAAGGCGGGGTGACCCAAGACAACCCATCGAAGCCACAAGAAAAGAACAACACCATGAAGTCAAATAAGGACACAGGAAAATGGTGTGAGTTCCATAAGAGCCCCACCCACAACACAAGTGAGTGTCGGACCAAGCAGTCGCTGGTGGCAGAGTTGAAGGCTTGAGAATTAGATGCATGTTCCGACCCTGAGTCAAAACCCGACAAGGGGAATGGCAAAGGGAAGCAGATCATTGATTTAGAGCCTAACGCCATTGTTTCCACCGCAAAGATCCGGAAGAATGAGCCCGAAGGTCCAGAGGAGAGGGAGCGTATTTTCCACTCATAGATGTGGGTGAAGGATTCGCCACTGCAATTCATTGTTGACAATGGGAGCCAAAAGAACCTCATTTCAGCAAATGTTATGCTCATAACCTGCAAAAAGATACCCAAATACAGAATATGTGAAGAAAGATACCCAGAACATAGAATAGTGAGAGACAAT
Organism: Pinus tabuliformis; assembly: GCA_031772625.1. Taxonomy (NCBI): domain Eukaryota; kingdom Viridiplantae; phylum Streptophyta; class Pinopsida; order Pinales; family Pinaceae; genus Pinus; species Pinus tabuliformis. The sequence goes on from CM062813.1 coordinate 1,110,757,856, forward strand.
AGCAAATATTTTATTATTCAGAAAGCAATGTTCACTGGCCTCTTTGAGGGGGCAACCTCCAATAGATCAGAGCTCGATTCAAAAATAAGACACGATGCTCCTCGCAGGGAGTCTCAATCCTTTATATATGACTCATACATGCAATACCATGGATTAATACCATGGGTTTTATTAATACCATCTATCTAATACCATGGCCCATTTGCAACTAACTGTGGTCCCGTCATTAATTGCGGGTTAACCACTTACAATTATTAATATGGGCTTTATTGACTCTTTACTATGACTCGATCCCACTACATAAATAAGGGGGTTAGGGTGGGACCCTAACATGCCATCCCCCTTAAGAATAGCCTTGTCCTCAAGGCTGAAGCTGCGGAAACTGCTGAAGAATAGTGGCTGGTTCCCAAGTTGCATCTTTCGGAGAGGTGTCTTTCCACTTGACGAGAACTTCCCTAATCATGCGGCCACGCAGGTGCCTTTCTCGTGTGTCTAGGACCTGTTCAGGTTGGAGCCAGATTGACCCTTCCTCGTCCAATTCAGGTAGACTGGTTTGAATTCTGCAATTGTTCCCAATCACTTTCTTGAGGCATGAGACATGGAAAACTGGATGGATTTTTGCAGTAGGAAGCAAAGCTAGCTTGTAGGCTACTTCTCCAATGTGCTGAAGTACTTGATATGGTCCGTAGAATTTTGGAGATAGTTTCTGACAACCCTTGTCTTTGAGTGATGTTTGCTTATATGGTTGCAACCTCAAAAAGACCTGATCCCCTTCTTGAAATTGGCGCTCTGAGTAATGTTGGTCTACCTGTTGCTTCATGCGGTTTTGAGCTTGATGAAGATTCTCTCTAAGATGGGCGAGCATGGTTGCGCGGTTTTGTAGGAATTGATCCACTGCTTGTACCTTTGAGCACCCCTTGATATAAGAAGTAGGGGAAGGAGGGAGTTGACCATATACTGCTTCATAGGGAGTCATTTTGGTGGTGGCATGATAGTTGGTGTTATACCACCATTCAGCCAGAGGTAACCACTGTACCCAAAGATGTTGCTTTTCTGAAGTGAAACACCTAAGGTAGGTTTCCAGACATTTGTTGATGGCTTCAGTTTGACCATCCATTTGTGGATGATAAGAAGTACTGAGTTTTAGTTGGGTGCCTTGTAGCCTGAAGAGTTCCTGCCAAAAATTACTGGTGAAGATCGGGTCGCGATCGGACACAATAGAAGTGGGCATGCCATGCAATTTGAAGATCTGATCCATGAAAGATTGAGCAACCAAAGTCAGTGTAAACGGGTGGGGTAGGGCGCAAAAATGAGCATACTTCGAAAGTCTGCCCACAACCACCATGATGACTGACTTGTTTCCTAACTTTGGAAGACCTGTAATGAAATCCATAGAAACCTCCGTCCATATTCCTGCCGGGATGGGCAACGGCTGTAATGTGCCAGGTGCTTTGATGGTCTCCCCTTTGTGGCGTTGACAGACATTGCATTCTGCTACAAAAGTAAGGATGTCCTTTTTCATGCCTGTCCAAAAAAATGATCTTCTGGTGCGAGCATACGTCTTCTGAAAGATTGAATGTCCTGCGATGGGGGATAAGTGCAATTCTGCCAAAATGCGACTTTTGAGGGTGGATGTTGGTGATATTACGACTCTGTCCCTGTAGCAAAGAATCTCATCCTGCCACGAGTAGCCCTTGGTGGAATTTGGATCCGCCTACAATTGAGAAATGAGTCGGGAGATCCTGGTATGTGAAAACCATTCCCTGCGAGCCTCTTCAATCCATTCTAGAATGGGAAGGGAAATTTCTAACAGGGTACTTCCCTCCTCAAATTGGCGAGATAATGCATCTGTTACACTATTTTCTTGCCCTTTCTTGTAAATGATCTCATAATCATTTCCCAGCATTTTGGCGAGCCATTTATTTTGTTGTGGGGAGGATAGGCATCGCTCCAAAAAATATTTAAGACTGTGATGGTCTGTGCGGATTTGGAAACGTCACCCCAATAAGTAAGGTCGCCAAGTCTCTACTGCATGTAAAATGGCCATCATTTCCTTCTCATAGGTAGATTGGCCCAGATTCTTCCCACTTAGTTGTTGGATTGTAAAGGACAAAGGTTGCCCTTCCTGCATTAAGACCACCCCAATACCCGTACCCGAAGCATCACATTCAATGACAAAAGATTTGGTGAAGTCAGGGAGTGCTAAGACTGGAGTGGAACACATGGCATTTTTGAGAGCTGTAAATGCCTGTTGTGCGTCCTCATTCCAGAAGAATGAATTTTTCTTCAGGAGTTGAGTGAGGGGCTTCGCTATGCAACCATAATTGCGGACAAATTTGCGATAATAGCCTATGAGACCCACAAATCCTCTCAGGCTCTTCAAGGTCTTAGGTTGAGGCCAATCCTGCATTGCCTGGATCTTTTTGGGGTCCACCTTGACACCTTCACGCCCCACAATGTGGCCCAAATACTCAACTTCTTCCATGCCAAACAAACACTTGGACATCTTAATAAATAATTTATGCTTGCGGAGCTGTTGCAAGAGTAGATCTACATGCTGAAGATGTGCGGCCCAAGTGCAACTATAGATGAGGATGTCATCGAAGAAGACAAGGACACATTTCCTGAGATATGGTTTGAGAAGGTGGTTCATAAGGCTCTGAAAGTAGATGCGGAATTGCAAAGACCGAATGGCATGACTAGGAACTCATAATGGCCTTCATGAGTTCGGAAAGAAGTCTTTGGAATGTCGATTTCCTTCATGCGAATTTGGTGGTAGCCTGAGCGAAGATCCAGCTTAGTGAAGAATTGAGCCCCATTGAGTTCATCCAGCAAATCATCAACCACTGGGATGGGAAATTTATCTTTGACTGTCAACTTATTGAGGGCCCTGAAGTCTGGACACATCCGCCACTCCCCATCTTTCTTGAGCACCATGACCACCGGTGATGAATAAGGACTAATGTTGGGATGAATGACACCTGCTTCCAAAAGTTCCTTGATTATTTTTTCTATTTCATTCTTTTGGGTGAACGGATATCTGTATGGGCGCACATTTGGGGGTTGGGCCCCTGGAACCAAGGTGATGCTATGATCATGTTCCCCTCTCGAGGGTGGAAGCTCATGAGGCTTGTCAAAGACCGGCAGATGGTTATTTAAAATTTATTGCATCTCAGGATGAATCGGCAAAGACTTGGTTTCGACTGCTTGGATGGCATTAAATTGAGCTATAACTCCATGATGGCCCTTTTTTAGCAATTTTTCCATCCTATGCGAGCTGATGATAGAGGGAGCTCCCGCCTGGAATCCAAAGAGGGTATGTGTGGATTTGTTCTGCTTAAAACTCATATATAACTCCTAGAAATCCATTGTGATTGGCCCAAGAGTGCGAAGCCATTCAACACTGAGGATAATGTCGCACCCTCCCATGTGTGTGGCAAACATGTGGGTCTTCAACTGATAATCCCCCATTTGAAGTTTGACATTTTCACAGCGGCCTTCACATTTCATTGTGCTCCCATCCGCAATTTGGAATTGGAAGTTAGAAACTGCTCGTACAAAACAATGCACTGCTTCCGCGACTTTTTGATGGATGAAATTATGTGTACTTCCACTATCAATCAAGACTACTACTCGGTGATTTTTAATAAAACCTCTGATTTTGAGAGTTTGAGGTGAAGAAATCCCTGCCAAAGCATGCAGCGAAATAACTAGTTCGTCAGGGACATTGTCCTTTTGGTTGTCCTCTTCTACCGCCTCATGTTCCTCCAGTGGTGGATCTTCCTCCGATGAGCTGTAATCAGTGGCATCAATTTGAAAAAAAATTGGCTCCTTGCATTTATGACCTAGGGAGTATTTTTTATCACAGTAGTAACATAATCCTTGCTTTCTTATTTCAGCCATTTCTGCAGGTGACACCTTTTGAACCTTAAGTGTTTGAGTCGTGCTGTGAGCCTGTGGGGGGCGACACTTAGTGGTGAAATTTGGGCAACTGTACTGCGCTGCTAACGCACGTTCCACGTTACGAGCTACCTTGCAAGCCTCCGTCCATGTGGGAGGGTGGTGCAGTAGGATGTGGGCTTTTATGGCTTCTTTAAGACCGTTGATAAAATATTCCGTGTAGAACACATCTGTGAGACCCCTAGTGCGAAAGGCTAAGGCTTCAAAGGCTGTAACATATTCATCCACTGTGCCAGTATGTCGGAGATTAGTAAGATGACCCAAAAATGAAGATTCCTGGTCAAAGCGTTCTGCAAGAGCTTTTTTGAAGGTGGTCCAAGTCACAAAAGTTCCATTGAAACGTTGATGCCATTCCCACCATTGCCACCTTTCATTGTCCAAGTACATGCTCCCCACCATAAGCTGAGTTTCATTATCTAAGATGTTATTCAGATTGAAATACTACTCCATTTGTGCTATCCATGTTGTCGGGTGAGAACCATCAAATTTATGCATATCCAACTTGGGGGGTCGCGGACGGGATTGTTGGTGGGGGCCCCAGAGGTGAAGAGAGTGGCTAGACTCACCCTCACTATGTCCATTGCCAATATACGCCTCCTCATGGGCTTCCTCCTTTCCCTTCGTGATTATGCTAGTTAGTCTGTCAAGCTTAATTTCGAGGGATTGCAAGGATTGTTCAAGTTTGTCCATCCTCTCATTGGCCATAGCTTGAGCTCTAGTTTCTACCATGCACCGACCTGATGTTCTTGAAATTTGGGACTGCCCATTTTTTTTTTTACTAAGAATTGAATGGTACATTATCAAGATAAGAAGGATAATAAATTATCACCAAAGTATTATGGTCCATAGAAGGTGTTGCAAAAGATTCGTACTATGGCATACAAATTAGAACTTCCTGCATCTTCCCGAGTTAACCCAGTTTTCCATGCTTCATACTTAAAGAAGGTTATAAGTGACAAGCTCCTAGTTCAAACAATATTGCCAGAACTTGACGAGGAAGGAAAAATCATATTGGAACCTGAAGTAGTCACTGAAACAAGAATTCGACAACTACGAAATTGATCAATTTCAGAGTATCTCATCATGTGGAAGAACTTAGCCGTTGAAGATTCCACATGGGAGGATGAGAATTTTATATACAAGCATCCAGAACTACTCAAACGTTGAGGACAACACTTTTTTGAAGGATAGGGGCACGTTAGGTCCCTATAATACTAGTGTATTCCCTTATTATTATTGTCATTGTAGCCTCATATTGTTATTGTTGTGCCCATGGTGTCGCCATATTGTTATTATTGTGACCCATAGAAGCCCACTATTGTTATTGTTGTGCCCTTACATTATTATTGTTATGATGGCTTTGATTATATTGTGACCCCTTAGACTCCTATATATAGAAAGGAGGTATTGTCATTTGTATCATCCAAGAATTGTTCATATGTGTAATGTAAAGGAGGTTCCCCCTCGAAGAGACTACTTTTGAAGTCGTTGATCTATCTCATTCTTCTATTTTGTGTGCTGGTTGCAGAACAGAATGGTAACATACAAGTTTCCTTTTTTGTATCAACATTTCTCCCATGGTGTATCCACTGGCATCTGTCTCAATCTCAAAAGGATTTTGGAGGTCAGGTAAGGCCAAAACTGGTGTGGTACTGATCTTCTCCTTCAATGTATCAAGGGATTTCCGCTGTTTTCCTCCCGACTGAAAAGTTTGCTTCAAATTTGTCAATGCATGTAAAGGGGATGCAACGACAGAGAAGTTGGAATTGAACCTTCTCTAGTGTTGTATAGCACCCAAAAAAGCTATGAACCTTTGTAACATTGGTGGGTTTAGGCCACTTTATAATCACATCAATTTTAGAAGGATATATTTTTAATTTTCCACCTTTGACAATGTGACCCAAGTAAACCAAAGAGCTCTTACCAAATTCCCATTTTGACATTTTGACATACAATTTTTCTTTTTGAAAAACATCAAGCACCTTTTTAAAATGACATATGTCATCTTCCCATGTCCTACTGAAAACTAGAATGTCATCAAGATACAAAGTACAAAACAATCAATAAAAGGTCTAAAAATATCATTCATCACCCTCATGAATGTGGTTAGAGCATTGCACAGTCTGAATGGCATCACCAGTAATTCAAATAATCCTTGTTTCGTCTTCAATGCAATATTTCATACACCTTGTTCTGCAATCCTGACCTGATGATAGCCACTAAGAAAGTCCAATTTTTTGAAATAGACATCATTTTTCAATTGATCTAACAAAGCATCAATGCAAGGGAGAGGGTACTGATTCTTCACCATTATTTTTTTGAGTGCCCTGTAGTCCACGCACATCCTCCATGTGCCATCCTTCTTTGGCACCAACACAATAGGTGAACCACATGGAGAAGAATATGGCCTTATGACCCCTTAGGTCAGCAATTCCTGCACTTGCTTCTTTATCTCCTCCATCTCAATGGATGACAATGTGTACATACCAATGTTAGGTAAAGGAGCATCTTGTTGCAAGTTAATCTCATGTTGGATCTCAAGCTTTGGAGGAAACCCACTTGGTTCCTAAAAATGCCCATTATAGTTAGAAACACTTTCATACAATTCCTTTTTATGAGTGGGATCACAACCTTGGAAAGCTTCAGATGTCTTTGCATATTTTTCTCTCACAACCATGAACATGCACCTTTTGATGGAATTTATCAATCTCTTCATCTGACCTGCACTTACAAGACTCGCACTGATTTTGGCACGATGAGATCTAACAATGTATTCCACCTCATCTTTCATGAGATGATACTTTTTTTCATGGTGAAAGAAAACTACTTTCTTGTCATACAAATATGGACTCCCCAATACAATACCACAGATATCCAAGTATACAACATCAAGATTAACCTCATCTACTAGTTTGGAAGCAATCACAAATCTAGTTGTACACTACTTGGTCACATGTAATTTGGATTTAACACACACACAACCAAGAGGGTAGGGATTCAGATGAGGCTTGGTCTCTAATCCTAACTTTTTAACCAGAGATTCTAAAATCATATTTTCTTGTGAGCCCAGACCAAACAAGGTTTCCAGTTTAGTATGTTTCATTATGACTCTAATGTGGAATAATTCAGTCCTCTTTCATTCATTAACAAGAGAATCGTTTGAAGAACTTGTACTTGCATGAAATTCATAATTTTAATTAGAATGAAGAGAAAGAGTACCTTGTATTCCCACTGTTGTGATCTATGTCTCGTCATTGGAAGTGCATCCAAGGTCTTGTTGTATGGTTGCCACCATATTTTGCTAGTTCTTCCCACCAAATATCTTTGGTTTCAAATCTGGATGCAACTTCCAACAATGTGCATCATCATGCCCTTCATTCTTGCAATGTGTGCAAGATGGCTTTGCTCCTTCCTCCTTCTTGGTTGTAGTTGCCTTCTTGTCCTTTCCCTTGCCTTTTCATTTGAACTTTCCATTATGAGGTTTGAAAGATGATTTTTTTGGTTGCTCTTATTTATCATTCTTGCCCCTTATTTCAAGGTGAATGACCTTCACACTAGTCGCATCAATAGTAGTAGGCTCAAATAATAACAAAGAATGTCTGATGTAACTATGCAAAGCACCAATATACTTTGTTACAGTTTCATGTGAATCAAGTGAAATGCCTGTTGGGTGTAGGAATTGCGCTTGAGAAAACTCCTCAACACTTAATTGTCAACCCGAGGGTTTCGTAAACTTAGAGATGAAGCACAGGCAATGCCAAAAATGGTATGAATTTTTCCTATCTCCAATCCTACATCTTAAAGGAAATGCTTTGCAGAATCAGACAGAAAACAATTGGAAGGGTAATTAACACCAAAGAAACTCTAGTGTTGGAATGTAAAAGACAATTTTCATGTAAATCAATTAAATAAATTCCACACAATGAAAACAATCTTAAATGATGAAATGAAATGCTATGTTCATCTTCAGATGGATGGCTAACAGTCTGACAAGTGGGCCCTTGTAGAATTTTATCTTCCTTCTGATCTTCCTTCCACACAAACAACTTGTCCTTACACTGTTACAATATGCTTGCACTAGTGCAGGTACAGTATCTCTGTGCAAAAGTATATGTGACCTCCATTACTAAAGACTTATGTCATAGTGAAGGTGATCTAAACCTAAGGGCTTAGAGTACTATGTTTCAGTGACAAGACACCAGCTCTTGCACCAAAGAATAGCTTCCTTCACTTAGTTTCCAAATTACTTTCGAAAAGACTGAAATATGTGCTGGAAAAGAATTGCAACTGTAAATGAAATTCTGAAGTAAATTATTTGTGAAAAAGGAAATGATTCAATTCATTAAACCTTGCAAAGGAAATAAACTTCATGAAATAAAAGCATTTCAAAAGAATCAAACAATAGTCTAAGTGTTTTTTATGTGTTATCTAACTTTATTAATCCATTCAGAGATGCTTATGTTCTTTTCAAGTATAATATGTTTATGATGATTTTTAAGCAATTGCTTCCAGATCCTCTTAAAGATGTACTTTTAATATCAAAGACAATTACTAAATTAATGATTCATTCACTTACGTAATAACTGGAAACAATATGCAGAGAAGTGATTCACTATTCGTTGCAAAAGAATGATTAAACCAAAGTGCAGGAAACAGAATGCACTGGTGTAGGAAAGAGTCCTCTACACGATCCAGTCAAAATGAGTTAAAACAGAGATTGAGAGTAAAATAAATGCAAGAAATATATCTCATAAAAAAATAAACACAACTAACTCTCAAACCACGGATCCCTTTCACACGTTAGATACAAAAGATATTTTAAATCAGAAATTGAAAGATAAAGATTAAAACTATAACATCACACAGCTGTAAACGAAATATCCACACCTTCTCTCTGAATAACGAAAGAGAGAGGGGTAAATGATTTGGGTTGGCTGGGCCCTAGCCAACCATCTCATTCCCCTTCTAAGGAATGAAAAAGCTCAGCACTTCGAATGATACATCAAAGATAAACTAGACACTGTGTATGAAAATCATGACAATTCTCTTGTATTACTTGAGTCGGCAAATGTACATGACAGAGCAGTCTAGCCCCAAAGCTGACAGGATAACTAGATTACCTAAAAAAAATTACAATAGATGGTTCTCCACTTACTCCCTTCTCCTACCTATATCTATATTATATATATCCTTTTGGCTCTATCAGTTTCCACTAATTACAGACATTTCTTGTTCAGGCCTTTCGGCCGAACAGACTTAGAAACTGAAATTACCAACTTGGCCAGTAGTTATAATACACATGAATCTCGCTTGGCCGTAAACTAAATTTGGAAAATATTCCCTGATTGTGCACCACCTGTTATCCTACTTCAGTTCATCAATAGCTAAACTTGGATTCAAGGATCGAGACCTGTCCTCGTGGAAGATTTGGCTTCTCGGAAGTCTCAGACAGTCCTGGTGGCGTGCAGGAATCTACCTGCACTAGTCATACTCATTCATAATTAATACTGAGTTCCATGATTACTCTAAGAAATTAATATGAGTTACAAGAGATATGTAAATAGGCATGAAATCCATATAAAATTATTAATAAAGTGCTGAAATAAATCTTAATATAAAATATGAGCATGTGCAGGAATGGGTAACTATCTCATACTAGTGCAAGAAGGAAAGGTCTAGATAAAACAGAGATTGATTTTGATGGAAATGGGGTAGAAAATAGGGAAATTTAGGATACCAACATCCTCCCATCCCTAAGCTATTGTGTGTCCTCACACAACATTTTACCATTGCAAAAAACCTTCAAAAATGAATGGCCAGCTCCTCAGTCCTAAACTTCAATGTTTATTCCTACCATTACTACCTTTGGTTTTCTATCTTGGTCTTTTCGTAGCTGCTTAGTCACCTTCTTGAGGCATCTATAGCATTTGGAAGCCTGATACTTCCATACCTTTACTTGCTGCTTCTTCCTCTTTACTTCTGCAAGTAACTCCACCTCGCTCTGTTTTTGCCAACTCTGCTCTTTCATGACCTGGTTCAAAGCCTCCAGGTCATGGAATTGTTGCTCCATATCTACTATTATGCTATTGAGGAAAAGAGTGGAGGGTTTTGTGCTAAGATCTTCGGGTGTGAACATCTTTCCTGCCACAAACTCGAAACAAGTCCCATCATCATCAATGTCAAGTCTGTCGAAAGCCTACTTTATAACATCGTCGAGGATTTCTATACTCGGAGTTTTCTCATTATTGAGGCTTTTGATGTCCTCACCAATCTTCATGCCTTGTGCACTTAATTTTCTGGGGTTCTTAACACCTTGTTCTCCCGGCTTCTCAGAGGCTTCAACACCCTATCTTTCCAAAGCAGTAGGAGTTTCGGTTCCTTGCTCTTCTACAACTGCAGGGACTTCAGTACCCCATCCTTCAAACACCATAGGGTCTTCAATACCATAACCTTCAGAAATCACAGGGTCTTCAATACCCTGAACTTCTAAAATCGCAGGGTTTTCAGTACCCTCACCCTTGAAATAATTAAGGGTTTCTACGTCTGGTTCGCTGAAATTATCAAGACCCACTGCATGTTGTTCCTCTTCATTCTCTTTTGCTTGCACTTCACCAGTATGTGGAGTCAACGTCGTCTTCCTGCTCTTTAGCCTGCTGACAAATGTTGACAACAGGACGTCGTCTTCTGCATTCTCCTCATCTTCCACAGTGTGTGCCACTGCGTCTGCAAGCACTGAGAGATTATGAACTGTGGGGGAACTTTGGGGTGTTTCATCGATTACGATTGGAGAACTTGACTGGTTCGTCCCTTGGGCGACAGTTTTCCTCCTCATCGAGGCTCTAGTCTTCCTCTTCTTTGCCACAGGTGGAGTGTTCTCAACGACCCTCTTCTCTGCTTGCATTGGTGAACTTTTACCTTGCCGCTTGGCAGGAGACAATGTCCCCGCCTTTCTCTTCTTACCTGTACTGGTGCTAGCAGACTCTTCTGCACCCCTTGCTCAGAATTCTTTCAGAAACGCTCCCCACGTTATCCCCTTTTCTTCTAACTTTTTCTTGACCAGAATTGTAATAAGCCCGTGATGGCAGAGCTTGTTTGCAACCTGGCTTGCACTGCTACTCTGCACATTTTTCTCCATCTTCTCAAGGCTTCTGAGCAAGAAGTGAGGAAAATTAATCAATTTTCCTACCTCGAAATGCAACAGCAATCGGAGGTGGTATACAAATGCCAAGGTATAGTGTCCTTCTCCGGTTACAAACTTCTACAATATAAATAGTAAATATCGCCACTTCCCGACCATGGCAATCTGTGGACGTCCCTTTATCCAATCGACCTTAATTTTTTTATCGACCACAAACTAGTGCCAATGCTTCTTTGCGAGCGCTCTTTTTTAAACTAGCACTCCCCTGTAAGTGGCAAGCCCGTGGCTTGTGTGACGAACTCCTCTGCAATTTTGAATTTTAAGGACCCAACCCTGACTCGACCTTTTTTGAATGTCCTTGCAAACTCTAATGCCACCACCATGTCAAACCCGTCAAACTTCTGCAGAAATGGCAGGAACCCAGATTATTGCAATAGTGCAAGACTGTTCATGTACTCGGTGATTTGTTCAATTTCCTACAAAGACAACAGTTCATTATTCACAGGCGCCATTTCAAACCAAACTCCACTTCGCTCTGTTCACACCCTCGAAGTAATTTCTGAGCGACTCTAACGTTCACCGAGAGTTTTATGTCGGAGGTTCATCACCCTCCATATTTTCAAACCCAGTCACCCAGCTAGGATGCAACAGCCCCCCCACATCAGGTATTGATTTGTGTCATCCCACTATGGGTGAATCGTGATGATTGGATGTAATGGTAGTATAGGCGGTGGTGGCGCAACGACTACAATGATCAGATTGCGGGTAAGCTAATAATGGTCAGGCAATGTGGAATCATTTCAAGGAGGGTGTGTAGGTTATCGGACAACAGTACCATCCCGCAATTAGCATCATAATTCAATCAGACATACTTCAACATTTATTAAAAAGATTAGATTCCAAACCTTACACATCTTGCACTTTAAAGATTTGTTCCTAGATTAGTAAATAATGAAACAAAGCATCAATTAAAACATGGAATGAGATAACATATTAACATATGTGCAGGGAAGTATAGGCCCATAAATATCCCTGATAAACCAGTCTAGGACTGTGTAAATTTCTTTGAAAGTCAACTGTGTTTCTACACCAAACCTTCTTGTACTATTATGCTTGCATTGCATTGTTCTTGCACCAGATACTTTTACCAAATAGAGAATCTGATAGGATGTACTTCTGTAGCTAGACTTTAAAAATTTGCCTCGTTATACAAGAAAAATTTATTTGCCATCCTTTGGTGTTTCTTGAACATGCCTTCTAGATTGACTGCATCAAATTCTGCAATCAATTTATGAGGAAATAAAGAAGTGGGAAAGGGGTAAAAAAATTAGAATGGGAAGGAATATTACAGCAGGGATTTCAGAAACAATATCACCAAGAGGGATAAATGAAACAGGATGTGGGAAAAAATTTAAGGGAAAAGAGGGATTTTACGAAATCAGGTAAGGGTAATTTCTTAGAAGAAAGAGGAAGGTAATTCATTGGGGAATTTAGAAAAGAAATAGTGGGAAATTTCGAAATGGGAAATAGAAGAAAGACAATCTTTTTACCTTGAAATATGCCTGCACTGGTGCAGGAAAAATAACTGCAGTGGGAAGTAAGCGTTTACTTGGATAAAAATGTCCATGCTAGTTACCCCAAACTTGGGTAAGTGCTCGATTTCGTGAACCTGCTTCTTCTTGGTGGCAGCCAACATATCTAAAAATCAAGTAACATTCCCTTTTTATTTGAATTTTGATCTTCCTGCCAGCATGCTAGTTTTCAGGTCGATCCTTCTACAATCATGTCAGTCAACTGATTTTCATAATTACAGGATTTTTTTTCTTTTTATACTTTTTATTTTTGTCATTTTTTCTTTTTATTTTCTTTGATTTTTTATTTTTTTAATAAGGACAAGAAGGAATCAATTCTTCAACAGGTTGGTGTTACCACCTACCAACTCCTTTTCAAATGGGTATTGGACTTGCTATATAAAATCTCCTTTAGTAAGGGGCTGAAAATATGCCTTCAGTCTATGGTCGTTTACCAGGAACACAGAATTTCGTCCATCAATAGTTTTTATTTCTACCGCTCCATTTTCAAACACTTTGACCACCTCATAGGGTCCCATCCAGCGTGTATGGAATTTTCCTTTAAAATTTTTGAATCTTGAATCGTAAAGGAGTACCCAATCACCTGGTCAGAATTGCTTCTTCTGAATGGACTTTTCATGCCACTTCTTGTGCTGTTGTTGAACCAAGATGTTCTGCTGAACAACATCCCTTCAGATTTCATCTAACTCATTTAAGCATTGTTTTTGTGCTTCAAAGAGATCTAGTCCCAATTGGAATGTAGCCCTCAAAGTCTTGATCTGGAATTCTATCAGCAAAAGGACTTGTTTCCCGTACACCAGCTCATATGGTGTGTGTCTTGTGTTGTTTCTCCAAGTGGTTCGGTAGGCTCACAATGTTTCCAATAGTTTTTCAGCCCAATCCTTTCTGTGCATATTTACCATCTTTGTGAGGATGGACTCAATCACCTTATTCGTAGACTCCGCCTGACCATTTTCTTGCGGATGATATGGTGTAGATTTCCTATGTCATATTTTGTACTGCTCCACCACACCTTGTACCAGATTAGAAATAAACTGCGATCCATTGTCAGAAACAAATTATCTATGCACACCAAATCTAGTAAAGATTTCAGTGAAAAGAAAATCAACAACAACTCTTTCGGTAGCAAAAGAAAAAACTTTAGCTTCTACCCATTTTGTAACAAAATCTGTACAAACCAAAATATGCTTTTTATTTGATGATGCAGGCTTTATTGGTCCTACAAAATCAACGGCCCATTTTTCAAAAGGCTCAATCATAACCTAAGGACATAAAGGCATTTAATTGGTTTGATTAGGCTGGCCAATTCGATGACAGCTATCACACCGCTTGACATATTGTTTGGCATCCTTGAACAAGGAAGGCCAAAAATAGCCAGCTTGTAATACCTTGTATGCAACCCTCTTATCGTCTAAGTGACCTCCACAAGGTTCATCATGGGCAGATTTTAAGATATCAAACACCTCTTCCTCTCTTACACATCTATGGATAATGAGATCTGCTCCGGTGTAAAAGAGGTCTCCTTGGATCCAGGAATATGCAACACTTTTCTGAATGATATTCCACTTTTCACGAGCGGATAAGTGAGGTGGTAATTTTCCAGTGACTAAATAGTTAGCTATGTCGGCAAAGCATGGAGATTTTGTTGACACAGCAAAAAGACGTTCGTCAGGAAATCATCATCAACATGAATTGCTTCACCAGGATTATTTAATCTTGAAAGATAAGTTGCAACTACATTTGACTTTCGTGGTCTATGAACAATGGTAATATTAAATTCCTATAATAATAGAAACCACCTAGTCACTCTACCACTAGTTAATGGTTTCTTCATCAAATATCTTATAGCGGAATGGTCAGTATGTACAAAAACATCATATCCTGTAATATAATGTCTGAATTTATTAATGGAAAAAATTACAACTAAAAATTCTTTCTCAATAACCATATAATTGAGTTCAGCAGGTGAAAAGTTTTTACTAATGAAATAAATAGCATAAGATTGTTTGTCTTCTTCTAGTCCTAAAGTTGCACCTATAGCAATATCTGAGGCATCAGAGGAAATATGAAATGGCAAGGACCAGTTTGGTCCTCTCAACATTAGTGCCTAAACTAATTTTTCCTTCAATGCCTCAAAGGACTGTTGGCAAGCTGTGGACCAAGAAAACTCACTATCTTTAGCCAAAAGTTGGAAAAGGGGGGTAGATATCCTTGAGAAATTCTCAACGAATCTCCTATAGTAGCTTGCATGTCCTAGAAAACCTCTCACTTCCCTTTCAATTTTGGGTACAGGAAGACTCGAAATGACTTCTATTTTTGCTAGGTCAACCTGGATACCTTTGTAGGAAATAAGATGGCCAAGAACCACTCTCGCCTTGCACATAAATCTGCATTTCTTGTCACTCAAGGCGAGATGAGCTTCTTAGCAGTGAAGAAACACTTTTTCTAGATTCTTGAGGGCTTCCTGAAATGAATCTCCAAACACAGAAAAATCATCCATATAGATTTCTACGCATTCAAGGTCAGCAAAAATAGCCAAGACTTTCCTTTGAAAGGTAGCCAGATCATTTCATAGCCCAAAGGGAAGCACTCGCACTCGATAAGAAATTGTACTCCATGGACACATAAAAGTGGTTTTATCTTGATGATCAGGTGTTATCTGTATCTGGTTATATCTGCTAAAGCCATCTAGGAAAAAACACAGATCATAGAATAAGATTTTTGGGGCTCTGACTGCGCATCAATGGCGACCCGCGTTCTCTGATCGCTCAACCCGTGCCTCCGCCCTCACCCCCAGGCTCTGCCTGGCTGGGCCCCTGCTGCTTCCCTGATCTCTGCTCAGCGCGGACCCCCGCGGGGTCAAGGCCGCCCGTTGATCTGCCCTCCTTGTCATTTTCTGCGGGCCTGTAATGGCAGGATCTGCCTCCCCTCCTGCCTCAGAAAACCCAGAGGTTATCTTTACCTCCCTTTTGTCAGAGCATGCAGACGCCAGACCTCGCCCCTCTCTTTCAAAGTTCATTAAAAAGCTGGATGAGATCCCTGAGGTGATCCTACCTCCTTCCCTCCCAAGGAAATCGGCAATAGCCCTATCAGAAAGAGGTCTTGTTGGTCAGTTCACGGGACTTTGGCCATCTCCAAGAACTGTCCAAAAATGGGTGGAGTGCAACTGGAGCTCAATGATCCAAGGAAAGATCGCCATCAGATTCTGTGGGTGAGGATACTTCACCTTCCTGTTCGAGACCAAAGAAGATAGGCACCTCATCTTCCGCAATGGACCTTACTTCATGGACACAAGAGGTCTCTATCTAAACAGATGGACCCCGGATTTCGATCCGAAAATGGACATCCCCAACGCGGTCCCTGTTTGGGTGCGTCTCCCTCACTTGCCCCTTCACTGTTGGGGGGACGAATCGGTCAAAGCAATTGGAAATGCAGTTGGAAAATACATAGACAGATCGGAACCGAGGGAGAACATGCATGCATGTGCAAGGATCTGCGTTGAAGTCGATCTTGGCAAAGGACTGCCAGAAGCCATTAAGATAAAGGTGGACCAATGGATGCACATCCAGCAGCTAGACTACGAACAGCTGCCCTTCAAATGCAAGGTATGTCACGAGTATGGTCATTTTGCCAATAGATGCAGCAAGTTAAAAGTAAATGAAGTAGAACATAATGAGGAAAATGTAGAAGCACCATGGGAACAATTCGAAAGGAAAAAGTCCTCCCCTAACCCGGGCACTAGCTCCACAGCCCCTCCGGTAACAAACCTCCCTAACCCTCCTCCTCCCCCCTCCTCAGCCTTTCCCTCCTCCTCCAACCCCTTCGAATCACTAGCAGCTGAAGCTCCACCCTCCCCTCCTCAATCTCCTCGCCCAGCCTCTCCGTGCTCCAACCCTCCCCCCTCCCCCCCTCCCACCATCGAAAGAATCCTCACCAGAAACAAAGCAAGAGAAGCCAACTAGCCATCAGATCCTCCGAGAAAAGTTGGTCGAAAATCGAATAAAGAACTAAGGGATGAAACAATAGCTAAGGAGATGGCAACCAGTACCCAACAACCCCTGGACTCATTCCTAGGCAAGCTAAAAGGAAGCGGCGAAAAGGCCAAGGAGAAATCAGGATCCCACCCCTCAAATGGTGAATAATGAATTTGGTCTCTTGGAATTGTAGGGGGATCGACTCTTCCTTAAAGATGAAAACAATCAAGGACCTGATAAATCAGGAACAGCTAAACATTCTCCTAATCCAGGAGACCAAAACCACCGAGCAGGATTTTCTACACCAAATCCAAAGATTCAAAAATTACATAGGCATATCAAAAGGCTCTGATGGGGCCTCAGGAAGTATAGGAACATTATGGAACAAAAACAAGTGGGAAATCATCAATTCTCAGCTATGCAACTGGTGGATCAGAACTGACCTAAGGAACAAAAGCATTCAAGAAGTCTACCACACCTATAATATATACGCACCTAACCACTACAGAGACAAAGCCAGCTGCTGGAACTCGATAGAAACGGATCTCACCAATATCCACAACAGCAGGATAATACTGGGGGGAGATTTGAATCTAATCAGGCAGGTGGAAGAAAAATATGGTGGGAACTACCATGCAGACCCATCAAGAGACAAATTAGAAGCCATCACACAGCTCTTCAACCTGATAGACACTCCTCTGTCGAATGGCAAATATACTTGGACCAATAAGAGAATAGGTTCACAAAATATAAAAGAGAGGTTGGACAGGATTCTAATACAGGAAGGCATAGCAGGTAATTTTCAAGCAATCAGGAGCCACATTGTCCATGGCACAGCTTCGGACCACAAGGCCGTGGTCCTCTCCCTGGACAAAGGAACAAAATTCGGCCCTCTTCCTTTCAAGTACAACAAAGCATGGGACTCCCATGAGGACTTTCGCACCCTCGTAAGAAACCAGTGGGCAAACGGAGTACTAGGCTCACCACATTTCGTTTGGGAAACAAAGTTAAAACACCTCAGGGCAGTCATAAAGCAATGGGCAAAGGAGAAAGCAACCAATGAAAGGATAAAGAAAGCAGAGCTGCTAGCAGATATGGAGAGCTAGCACAAAGAAAAAGAGCAGATGCAATACACAACAGAAGATCTAGAGAAGGAAAAAAACTTGTACAAAGAGCTGTATAGGCAAAACCGTGTGGAAGAAGAGGAGCAAAGAATGAAATCCCGCTGCTTATGGTTGAAAGTTGGGGACAAAAATACCTCTTTCTTCCACAATAATGTCAAAATTAGAAGGGCCAGCAATCAGATAGACAAAATAGAAGTGGAAGGGAGGGAATTGAAGGAGCAAGAAGACATTAAAAGCGCAGCTTTTCATCACTTCAAGGCTCTTCTTTCGGCAGACCCCCAACAATATGACAGTGCTGCATTCCTAAATGTAATAGAAAGCAAAATAACAGAGGACCACAATAACAAATTGGAGCAAGAACCCACAGCAGAAGAAATCAAAGAAGTCATCTACAACATGCAACAAGACAAGGCCCCGGGACCGGACGGTTTTACTGTTGCATTTTACAGGCAGCACTGGGAAATTATAAAGAAATATTTTGTGAGAATGGCAAAAAATGTATTTATAAAGAACAAGCTGGGGGACAACACCAAGTCTTCGCATATAGCTTTGATCCCAAAGGAAACAAACCCCAAATCCTTTGATAGGTTCCGGCCCATTTCGTTTTGCAATGTTTCATACAAGATCATAACGAAAATAATTGCTAACAGGCTGAAGAATTGTATCCCTGTTATAGACATTTTTGTGCCTCGCGTCAAGGAGCATGGAATGTCAATAATTACAGGGATCCTCAGTCCCTAAACATGTTGTTCTTAGCCCTAAAAGAACAAGGTCATCAAATAACAGCACTTCCAATCAGTTCTCCACCTGAAAACACTTCAAAACAGGCTTATTTTGGATCATGTCAGCTGCTTAACTGAGCTTCTGCGCTGTAATGCAACTGTCCCACTCTGTACCTGCGCTGGAAGTCAAAAGTAATGAAGGCTACCTGCGCTGGGCGAGATTGGCCAAGTGGCACAGTCATCCTGCAAGGTGTCAACTGCCCAGGAAGCTTCCAAACTGACACTTGGTTCATAAGATTCGCCCTGTGATGAGTAAGAGGTACTTGATCACCATGTGTAACCAAGGATCTCCAAGTGGACTCAAGAACTGAAGATAAACTGAAGAGGGAGAGGACACAAGGTAGCTTCATGTCAGTCTCAAGCTGACTCATCCTCTCTTCTTCTATCCTATATATAGAGCTCTTCTATGAGGTCTAAAGGGGCTGGAATTTTGTATTAAGCAAGGAGGTGCTGTTGGATTACAGTTAGAGCTATTGGGTGATTGTTTTACTAGAGGTGAAGAGGAGAGTTCTTGCTGCTGGGGAGGTGCTGCTGGATTGGAGCCATCATTGGTTGTAACCTTCTCAGAACCCTGTTACTTTCTATCAATAAAGTTTTGCATGTTCTCCTATATACTTGTATTACATAGATGTTTTTTGTTTGCATGTATATTTGATGCACCCTAATCCATGCTTCAGTTATGAGTACATGTATCTTGTAGTTTGCTCTCTTGTTTTGTGCAGGATCTATGTGTAGCTGGACCGGCTGAGAGAGCAAGAAGCTGGGAACGAGATACAAAGAGAGAAGGACAAGGATCGACTAAGCGAAAGACACCAGGTTAGTTGACCTTCTTTTCATTCTCTCTGTATTTTCATAAAGTGGAACATCAAAACTTTACTTTCAGTTGTTGCTAAAGACTGTCACCTTTAGAGTAGGGATAGGGTCATCCGCATCGGATACTTTTCCCCACAACAAACTGGCGACTCCGCTGGGGAGCCTAGTATCTTGTTGGTGTTTGTAGTATTTTGCTATTCATTTCTTGAAGAAAAGAGTACCAAATCGAAAAGCTTTTGACTATATCAAAAGCGAAGTAGAGGGACTGCTACTCTTGCTCATTTGCTGAGCAAATTCAAGATTTGAAGAGCTTATCTACAAAAGACTCTTTACTCTTTGTGATAGATCTTCATCCTCTTGATCATCCCTTAGCCTGTACTTGACCTATAGCTTTTTATTTCAGCAAAAACAGTGCATTTTTGAGCTTTTTATGACCCGGAAAACTTTGTAGACGAAACTCTCGTGAGTCAGTGCAGGCTGTACACAGGCAGCCTGCATTACAGCGCAGGTACTCCCTTCGGGAACTGCGCTGAGAGTCAAATTGGCAGACTAGAACCTGCGCTGGTCCAGTTAGCCCTTGTCTTTCTCAGTCTTCCTATTGTGTCTTGGCCCTGTTTGCACTTGTTTTTGGCTGATTGCTTGCTGGTTATTGTACTTGCTGTAAGCCACTTCTCCTTGACATTATTCCGCCTCAGTTGTGTGATGAAACTGTGAATTTTCTTTCAGTATTTCTTGTTTCAGTTACAGTTTCCCATTGTGAAAAGCGAACCAGTATAGCTATGGCCTCTTAGATCCTGAACTGTAAAAGTGTCTGTGTGATCTTATGAGCTAGTTTTATTACTATTCATGGCTGTTTAAGTTTGTTTGTTTTTCACTTTATGGTTTGAATTCATATATTTTTAGTGTTGAAACAAGTACCTGTAAAGCGTTTTTTCATTTTAGAAAAAACTGGTTTGTTTACGCTTCAAATTGAATTCAAAAATCATACAACAGTTTTCCTTTTGTCTACATCAACATTAAAGGAAAAGAAAAGAAATACATGCATCTTGCATTTGCATTTTGATAAGTTTGGGTGTCTGATCTAGGAGAAAGTGCATTAGTTTGTGCTTGGTGCTCTGTGTGGAAAGATATTGTTTTTCTCTCCCCTCAGCAGTTAGGATTTTCAAAGCTAAAAAGATTGTGAAAGCTTGCTTATCATTTTAGCTGCATTTAGGAATTTGTACCAATACATCTCGTGGTGATCCTGAAAGACAAACTGATAAACAAGATCAACTTAAAATATATTGAATGAATCTAAAAACGCATTGTAACATAACGCTCACAATAGAGGTCTAGGTAGAGACGTGTTCCGGCGTCGTTAAACGTAGTGACTGTCGATCTCTACGAAGGTGGGTGATTCCTCCTGAGGGACGATAGCACTAATACGGATTTGAGCTCCCGCGTACCGTCGCGTATATTAGGAGACCCCTATAGGCTTTTATCCTTTATCCTTAGGAAACCGTGTCGACCTCCCTACTGATCGCGATGCAGTGAACACAGCATTCACGAAGATCGACCACCCGTACCGTAAAACGTATTCTGTGGTTTCGCGAAAGGTTTGGCACACCCTCTGCCTAGATCTCCAGAGCAGTTTCTTTTGGCCCTTTTCAAACTCTATAACTGAAAAGGTCCAACCGAGCATTTGCCACTTCGGGCTCGTTAATACATCGAAGGCGACTAGAGTCATCTTTAGCTTTTTCTCGACTCTTAAAATATGAAAAAGCAAAGTTGTGTCTAAAAGCGTCTAATAAAATTCATTCAATACGGAAACATAATTCCCCTTTTTTGTATTTTAGTTGATCAAGTAATCCGCAACCGTGGAGGAAAGTCAATTAAAACCCCGTCGTTCAGGGAGGCTTGCGAGTCAACCACCTTTGTCTCCGGAACCGAGAGTAGTACGGGCAAAGCGATCTCGCTGGACCAGGTCAAAATCTCCTTTTAAAGTTAGAACGGAAGTTCCAACAACATCTGAGATTCTGGTCACTCCCAATATTTCTGGAATCCCTGCCTCTGTTGAAGAAGTTCAAGAGCAACAGAAGGACAGTTATACTGATCCTAGTCTGAAAACAAGTACTTGCATAACTGAACCAGTTCCATCTGAAACCGGTCCACAGAGTCTTGTTTTTCAAACAACTGTCGCTGTCGAAGCAACCCCTTCTTCGGCACCAGAAATATTTTACGGACCTGACGGTCTGCCTCTTCCTCCTGGTCTGATTGCAATAGAGGAAATCGTAGAGGACCAGCAAGCAAATACTCCAATTCATTTTGGAGTAGGTACCACTCTTTTTCCTTCTGCATCAGAAGTTTGTCTATCGCCACAAGAAGTTCCTGAAGAATCGTTAGGAAGTTTATTGGATACACTTAAAATGTCTGAACAACCGTCGACATCTAGAACTGTGCCAAACGACACAGCGACAACAGAAGCTCCTGCTGCCATTCCAACGATGTTTTCCGGCATACCAGCCGTCCCGACTAGCTCTCATCAGCTAGAAGGAGTCCACCCAGGGACTATTATGACAACTTCGTCTGTTCCAGTTTGTTCTTCCGGTATAATACCTGGTAATTCTTATGTTGAAACTAGACAAATTGATCCCTTTGGGAATCATTTTGGGCCATCCAGTCCTCAAAGGCCATCTATGCCCTTGAGCTCCGGATTGCTACCGTATGGGGGGCAATATGCCCTTTCACTTCCTCTTCCTGGAGGATACCCATACGGTAGTTTTCAACCACATTCAGGTTTGACTGAAGTAACGACGAGTGGTTGGGTACCTATGTTACCCCAACAACCGAGAGTTGTATATTCTATGCAACAATCTGTACCTATGTCTAGTATCCCGACGACGCCAGCAATTGTAACCGTGTCGCAAGTTCAATCGATGCCTGTTGTATGTCAACCACAAGTTGTAATGCAACAGCCTATTGACCCTGCAACACAACCACAATCGCCAACTGCCGGGACGACACAGATACAAACGGGGACCATAACCCCGCATCTTGGTCCGTCGGTTAGTGTCGCACAGCAAAACATGGCTTCACAACCATGGATGGTGCAATACCAACAACCTCAGTTTCAACAGGTGTACCAAGGATCTGAGCAACAGATCTTTACGAATAGTGGGCAACCCTATATTCAGAACGGGTTAAATCAACCACTTTACAGTGGCCAAGCCCACCAGCCATATCAGTCATATCAACATCAGTTGCATTATGCTGGTGTGCAAAGGCCTACTGCTCAGGCGATTCCATCGTATCCTGGGTACGCCTCGCCAAACCTGAATCAGCAGTTGCCATTTGTGGCGACCTTAGAATTACCAGATTTACATCGATTAACGAACGATCCAATCGCCTATGCCCATTGGTGGCCAGCGATTCCTCACAAACTTCCTTCGGACATTCCTAAATTCAATGGAAATCCTGGCGAAGACCCGTCGAATCATGTGATGACATTCCATCTGTGGTGTTCGTCGAATACCTTGAATGATGATTCGATAAGGCTTCGTCTTTTCCAGAGGACATTGACTGGTCCGGCGGCCAAATGGTATATTGAATTACCTAGAGCCTCTTTCGACAATTTTAGTTCCCTAGCCACGACTTTCTTAACACACTTTCAGTTACCTATAAGGTACGAAACTGGAACAGAGATTTTGACCAATTTCAAGCAGACAACTGCCACACATATATCTGATCATATACATGAGTGGCGTCGTCGACGAAGAATGGTAAAAACCTATGTTCCAGATCAGCTATTAGCTGAGTGGTTTATAAAGTCGCTTCTGCCGGCAATTACAGAAGATGTGGCCAAGGGAGGCGTCGTAACAGAGGAGCAAGTTATTGCTCGTGCTCAATATTTGGACTTAGTATATACTCAGTCGGGCACGCTCTATGATAAGATACCTGATGCCCCCAGACCGGAATTTTCAATCCCTCCTCCTCCCGGATCGAATAGTGACTCTCATGCCGGTGACGGCGTGATTGGAACTGCAAACGCTAAGTCGACAAGGGATTCGAATAAGAAAGCCCGTAAGACTTCGAATCAAAAAGCAAATCAAGAGATTCTTGCTTCGGAGGTAAATGCTGTATCTACGGATAAAGGCAAAAACTCCAATCAACCAGGAAACAAGAAGAATCAAAACAAAGGGAGGAAGAATAAACAAGGAGAGTCATCTCCTCGAAAAACTTCTTCAAGCCCTCCTCGAGATAGGAAACCACCTTATGGGTGTTAGATATGTGATGAGGATCACTGGACGAGAGAATGTCCATACAAAGCTGATCTAAAAAGATTCTTAAAGAGTTCGCAAACTCCAGCTGTGTTAACTGATCCGTTTCCCGATCGAGGAAAAAATCCGGTTGGTAGTGGAAATGCTTCACCGTCGCAAGTTCTTATGTTATCGATATCGAAGCAACAGAATGATGCTTTGATTTCAACAAGGAACAAAGATTACGGGAATCCGCCGGTGTCGAACGACAAAGGGAAAGATCAACCCAGTAGTTCGACAACGACTTCGGCAGAAGTTGTACCCCCCCTCATGCATGAAGCCGCCTAAGGGAGTAGTCCACAAGTCGACATTCAACCCTCGTGCCAGAGCGGCGCAACACTATAATATAGTGGAGGATTTGGCTCAATCGCCATCTGCTATGTCGACTCTTGAGGTACTGCAAAATTGCCCATCCCAAAAGCAGGCGTTGTTATCAGCAATTGGTGGAGTGGATCCTAAGGATTCCAATCTTGTATCCTTTGATCACAAAGGATATGATCCTCAGTTACCAGCTCAACTAGCTTTCCTTATTCAAGTGAAAGCCCTCAACAAGACTGTTCACCGAACAATTATTGATGAGGGGGCATCTACATGTATCATGTCGATGAGTTGCTGGAAAACTCTTGGATCTCCAACCTTATCGCGATCTTCGACGGCACTAAAAGCATTCGACGGAAGGACGTACACCCCATACGGCATCCTAAATAACTTGAAGGTTGAACTGGGGGGCAAAACAGTAGAAATTGATGTTGAAGTAATCGAAGGAAATCTTGATTACAACATCCTACTGGGAAGGCCCTGGATATATGCCATGGCCGCAGTTGTGTCGACCTACTTCAGGAAGATTGCATTTCCCTTCCAAGGAGGAATTACAATCGTCGACCAACAAACATTTCTCCCCAACAGTTCACAAGTTATGGGAAGCGTTCCGATGATCCATGGAAGCAATCATTCGCTCCAAAATATCGGAGTAGGTCTCCTAAAAGACCCTACCTTAATGGGTACTTTTGCCCTACCGCCTCCGAGTAATCTGGCGGAAGTGGCCACAGTGGAATATGAAACCTTCTATGTCTAATGGATCTAAAGTTTCGAGGATAGTTCCTATCTCAGGTCAACCTCGTTAAAAAATGAAAAACCATGAGGATAGTTCTTTTACAATGTCAACCTCATTAAAAAATGAAACAATCCCCTTTCCAGATCTCAACGGTAAACCTTCATTCCAATCAACAAAGTTGAATGCAATGAAGCTTGGGGGGTATGCACCTCGATTTGCATTATTATGCTGGGGGCATGCAAACTTATCATCGAGCAGTTTTACCATGGAATTTATGCTCGTTAAAAAATAGAAAAGTGTGAGCAGAGTTTTTCCGCCAAAGTTCAAGCTCATTAAAAAATGAACCTATCTCGGTAAATAACCATTGCGATCGTAAATTTATAAGCCTTAAAAGCCTTGGTCGTGTTTTCATCCATCACCTACATTTCATTTGGCCGGTCGTTCACCCCCATATGTGTGTTTACCTATTTTGAGGAACAGCTGCGAAGAGTGATTTCACCTAGCCATCCTTGTGACACTACCGTGATTGGAAAATTCCAATTTGTACCTGGAATCAGTTGCTGTCCCTGTTTATCACTCGTTCCTCAAAAGACGAGTCTTCTTTGAGCTCTTTTCACTGACTCGTAAAATATGAAAAGTTTGCCGAGTTTTTGGGCTTCTAGCTCGTTAAACGACCGAAAGCTATCCCTCCTCTAGATTTTAATCTTTTTGGACCTGAGGGATTATTGCACAAAAAGATCGAGCGCTTGTCTTGTTCGGCTCGTAAAAGTACCGAACATCCATCCCTTCTGTATTGTTTTATACTTTTTCGGACTTAAGGGATTAGATGACGAAAAAGGAATTATGGAGTTGACTTTCTGTACCTTTTCAGACTCTCTAAAAATGAAAAGGACCGAGTTTTCTTTGTCGTTAGACTCGTTAAAATGATTAAATAGCGACAAACTTGTCTTTAGACGAGAACGAGTTTCCCTATCGCTAGGCTCGTTAAATCATAGCGATGGGCTTGCCCGAAGGGCAGGTTATAGAACAAGCATATGTTATCCTCCTCAAGCTTGACAAAAATAAAGAGGTACTGGTCAGAAATGACTGGGGAAAAATTGGGAGAACATCAAAGTTTAAAGGTAGCAAGTCACTCTTGAACATGACACTTTTCCTCCGTACCACATCGGGTTGGGTTGTTTCGTTCACCGGTCTGATCACCATGGTCCTCGCCACACCATCCACATTTGGGGTAATGCTACCGATCCATCGCATCAGTGTCGTTATATGTTCAAGAGGGGTCATTCTGAAAGTGTCAACCGTGTCCCATCCACTACCATACATTATCCTTCATCCATTCATGATCGCCACCCTGAATCATATTTCACAGTTTGTTTTCACCTCCACTAAAATCATTAGCTCCGTTCCGTGTCATTGATGTGGGATTCATTAAGGCCCTCCTTTGACGGATCGCTTCTTGTCGACTTCAGCTCATTATCCAAGAAGTTGATCTAGGAACACCCCCATCAGTACTTTGAAGCTTGCATGCCTCAATGGCAAGTTTCTCACTTCCGGCGACAGGTATACATCAATGACCTTCGACCAGAAGATTTTGCGTGGCGTTCGACGCCAAGTCCTTTATTCACGCCACGTGAATTGTACTGCAGTACCTTGAGAGTCATCGTCATTATTGGTGATTCCTCTCGCGCTTGTTAACGGTTTTCATTATTGACCGGTAATCAAGCGATGTCTTTGCATGTTCGACTTCAGCGCAATTCTCACATGGATCGACTTGTACTTAGAGTGAAGATCGAACGAGTTTGAAGACCCCGGATCTAGTTTCATCCATCCGGGCTGCGAGATATATTCAGGAAATATAAAAGCATTTGCCATGTACATCATTGCAGCAGATGATCATCCTATTCAAAGGATGATAATTTCAGCAGAAAATTATCAGTCTACCTTCAGACGATCGTCTGTCATATGTACCAAAATGTATTTATAAAAGCTGAGCATGGGAATGCCTGCCTCAGCTAGATCATGAAAATTGAATGAAAAATAATGTATTGTATTGTATTGTATTACAGGGCACTCTCCTCAGCACTGGAACGAACTTCGGACCCTCTAGCTAAAGCATTTCACCCGATAAACGGCCTCATACTTTAGGGGGCAACTGTTATAGACATTTTTGTGCTTCGCGTCAAGGAGCATGGAATGTCAATAATTACAGGGATCCTCAGTCCCTAAACATGTTGTTCTTACCCCTAAAAGAACAAGGTCATCAAATAACAGCACTTCCAATCAGTTCTCCACCTGAAAACACTTCAAAACAGGCTTATTTTGGATCATGTCAGCTGCTTAACTGAGCTTCTGCGCTGTAATGCAACTGTCCCACTCTGTACTTGCGCTGGAAGTCAAAAGCAATGAAGGCTACCCGCGCTGGGCGAGATTGGCCAAGTGGCACAGTCATCCTGCAAGGTGTCAACTGCCCAGGAAGCTTCCAAACTGACACTTGGTTCATAAGATTCGCCCTGTGATGAGTAAGAGGTACTTGATCACCATGTGTAACCAAGGATCTCCAAGTGGACTCAAGAACTGAAGATAAACTGAAGAGGGAGAGGACACAAGGCAGCTTCATGTCAGTCTCAAGCTGACTCATCCTCTCTTCTTCTATCCTATATATAGAGCTCTTCTATGAGGTCTAAAGGGGCTGGAATTTTGTATTAAGCAAGGAGGTGCTGTTGGATTACAGTTAGAGCTATTGGGTGATTGTTTTACTAGAGGTGAAGAGGAGAGTTCTTGCTGCTGGGGAGGTGCTGCTGGATTGGAGCCATCATTGGTTGTAACCTTCTCAGAACCCTGTTACTTTCTATCAATAAAGTTTTGCATGTTCTCCTATATACTTGTATTACATAGATGTTTTGTGTTTGCATGTATATTTGATGCACCCTAATCCATGCTTCAGTTATGAGTACATGTATCTTGTAGTTTGCTTTCTTGTTTTGTGCAGGATCTATGTGTAGCTAGACCGGCTGAGAGAGCAAGAAGCTGGGAACGAGATACAAAGAGAGAAGGACAAGGATCGACTAAGCGAAAGACACCAGGTTAGTTGACCTTCTTTTCATTCTCTCTGTATTTTCATAAAGTGGAACATCAAAACTTTACTTTCAGTTGTTGCTAAAGACTGTCACCTTTAGAGTAGGGATAGGGTCATCCGCATCGGATACTTTTCCCCACAACAATCCCTCTTCTAAATTCAGAGAACCAGGGCGGTTTTGTCCCAAAGAGGCAGATCATTGATAGTGTAATTTTAATCCAGGAAGCCATCCATAGCAGCCATAACAGAGGAGAACGTGGAATGATCATCATACTAGACATGGCCAACGCATTTGATTGAGTGGACCACTCCTTCTTAAGTGCAGTCCTAAAAAAATTTGGCTTTTCTTCCAACTTTGTCAGCATCATCAGCGGGTGTATCTCCAACCCCTGGACTGCCCCGCTGATCAATGGTCGCCCCAGCAATTTCTTCAGGAGCTCCAGGGGGCTAAGGCAAGGTTGCCCCCTCTCCCCCTTTCTTTACATCATCATGGCAGAGACTCTGAGCGTCCACCTTGAAAACCTTCGAACCAAAAAATAAATCACAGGCATTCATATTGAAAGAGGAATAAAGGAGATAAATCATTCGCTATTCGCAGATGACACCTTACTAATTGGGGGAGCCTCCAGTCTGATGGCCAAAAGATTCAAACGAGTTCTGGATGCTTTCCTTCAAGCTTCTGGAGGCAAACTGAATAATAGAAAATGCAAACTGTACACTTGGAACGTGCCCTATCAGACACAGCAGAGAATAGCCCAAATCATGGACATCACACTTCAAAAAAACTGGAGTTCATTTCCTTACTTGGGCCTGCCCCTGGCAAAGGATCACATCAAAGCAGAGGTATGGACAAATCACATTGAAAAAATGAAAGGTCTTCTCTTGAGCTGGGGCGCCTCTTGGCTAAACCTAGCTGGCAGAACCATCCTCATAAAGTCCGTCCTTTCAGGTCTCCCAATATACCAATATGCGGTCATTATGGCCCCTGCAAGTATCCACAAACATATGGAACTCATAATGAGAAGCTTCCTCTGGCAGGGAGGCAAACAGGACACAAAGAAATTCAGCCTTGTTAGCTGGGAACAAGTCACCCTTCCATATGAAAAAGGAGGTCTCTCCATAAAAATTCCAAGCCTTTCCAACCAGGCGTTGGGGCTCAAACTGCTCTGGAGGATCCTCACAGGAAATGGCTCGTGGTGGGTGGAGACAATAAAAAGGAAATACCTCAGAGGTTCAAACTCTAACATTCTCAATGAACCAATTGCAGACAGGCCATGCACCCCGATGTGGCGTCTCATCAAGAAAGTCCTGGCTCACTTCAGAGGAAATGTCTCCAAACTCCCAAGCAATGGAAAAAACATCAAAATTTGGTCTGACAGAATAATGAACTCAAACCCCATAAAACCTTCTCCAGGAGCTCAGGCCCCTGCAAGATTGGATGGAGGAAAGAAAGATAAGCACCTTGTATGATATATCTCTGTGGAACCAAAATAGATGGATTGCTTGGAAAGATCTGCAACTCCCTCAGGACCTTAAAGAGCTCTGGCTCACACTGAAGTTGTCACTCTCTGGATCAGCGCCAATCAATAAGGAGAATGAGGATAGACACATCTGGGACACTAGCGGAGGGCCCTTCTCTATAAAAGAAGGATATAAATCTTTGCAAAATTCAAACCCTGCTCCAACATGGAACCTCCATACAGCTGCCTGGAAGTCAGAATGCCTCCCAAAAGTAAAACACTTCAACTGGACCCTTTTAAAAGGGAAAATCCTCACAGCTGAGAATCTGCGTAAGAGAGGAATTCAAGGTCCTTCGATCTGCTGCTTCTGCCGATTGGAGGAGGAGTCTATCCAGCACTCCTTTCTTCTCTGCCCCTTCGCTAAAAATTGTTGGAATCAGTTAACAAGGCCCCTGGATACTCGGGGAATCCCCGACCAGATGCACAATCTTCAGAAGAACTGGAAGAAGAATTTCCCTTATTCTAGAAAAGGCAAGAATAATCTCATTAGAGTGTGGAAGTGCATCCCTCCTACCCTATGCTGGAATCTATGGCTAGCAAGGAACAATTACGTCTTTAACAACAAAACGCCTAAACTAGTCAATGTCATAGCAAAAACAATTGCTAACATCTCTGAAGCTGTCAGCGCTAACTTCATAGCCCCTCCAGACCAGACGAGCTGGGCACAAGAGGAAAGGGATTGGTACAGTAAATTCAACATCAGCCACTCTCAGAGTCCTCCCCCCCAGAACAAAGCACATCAGAAGCCTTCCATCTGGAAACTCAGGGGAACTAAAGAAGAGGTAAGCCAATGGATTGTCAACCAAAATCGCCCCCTCCTTTTCTTTGATGGAGCTTCAAAGAACAACCCCGGAGAAGCAGGAGCAGGAGGCATAATTAAAGATCATAAGGGGACTCCCATCTGCAGTTATGAATGGGGACTTGGAAAGGCCTCGAATAACATAGCTGAAGCCTACAGCCTATTCCTAGGTACTGAACTCCTCTCCAGATTGGGGCTAAGGAACGCCATCATAATTGGGGACTCGGCCATCATCATCTCAGCAATGAACACAGACAAAGAATTCAACAAAGCAGGCCTCAACAACATAAGGAAGAGAATCATTGATAACACCAGAAACCTGGGAGAAATCACCTTTAGGCATGTCCTAAGAGAAAATAACGCTGAGGCGGACTCCTTAGCCAGCAAGGCAGTTAACAGGCAGCAAGGTCAGGTTTGCGAGAATGAGAGAATATATGAAAGGGCAATACCATAAGAAATCAAATAACCAGTCAGCACATAAGTACAGCGCCCATGGAATCTGTCAAAGCAGCAATCACCTCATCGGTATCCCATCCTTCCCCCCCACTCCGCCGTCTTTCTCCCCTTCCATCGATCCAAGCGCAATGCTCTCCCTCTCCTCCAGTGACAGTCATCATTTCAGCCCTTCAGGAGAGCGCACTTCGAACCTAAAGCTAGATATGCTCCATCATCACAGATCCCGCTCTGCCCGAGACCGATCCCCAACCGATCTCTCACATCTCCTGCTTTATCCTCTCGAGACCCCAAATCGGTACTTTACTTCTCCGCATAGGTTCCCTTTCCCGTCACATGCTACACCAGCCATCCCTTCAGTTGAGTCTCTGATTCACTCCGCAGGCTCTCTCTGCATCGACGCTCTGTTACAACGCCTCGTCTTCCATGCCGCGTGCAACAAGATCTCATCTGAAGATCCCAATCACTTCACGAGCAGATCTTCACAGACTTGGCTCAAGCAAGGGGGGGCTCCTCATCAAACTATAAATAGAAGCTTGGATCAAAGTGATCACGCACTCTCCATCGTTACTGGGCTCCTTCAGTGCGAAATTCTCAGGCGTCGACATTCTCCAGAAGTGGATCGCTCCCATCGGAAGCGTGCCCAGCGTCCCCTGACCGAGGTAAACTCTGATATAGTAATTTTTGTGTTTAATTCCACTAACAGTTGGATCGACAGGGGTCGCAGAGCTCCTCAGGTCTCTCAGGTCCTCTCAGGCCCTCTCTGTGCAGCTCCGTCGTCCTCCCTTTCACAAATTCCCCACCTTCAAGCAGTCCGGATGGCAGACCAACAGGGTCAGACTTCGGCTCAAGACAAGGCCAGCAATCCCCTTGACAAGATCTTCAACAATAAGGACTGCACCATGTGCAAAACTCACACCTTCATGATCAATCGCCTGACTAAGCAACTCAACGAGCTGAAGGAAGACTATCAGGCAGACAGGAACTCGAAGCGCAAGAAGTTGGAGAAAAGAAAAGCTGAAATAGAAACGCTGAAGGAAAGATGCAGCCACTTGGAGGAGGCCATCGAGCACATCCGCTCCCTAACTCAGAGCTACCAAGCAGAGGCTTCAACTAAAGCCAGCTTCAGGAAAGACCCGCTTCCTGATGAATCCGCCACTCAAAAACTTCCATAACAGTTATGCATTGTAAATTTTGCTGGATAGGTGGCTCCTTTGTTAGGCAATACAGTCGTCTTTATCATGCTTTCTGTTTAACCAAGAGAAGCAACGAGGAATTCGGGTCTGCGAACCCACTTTTGATCCTCAGCTCTCAGATCTATTTCCCTTATGTACTAGAAATCTGTTTTGTTGGCTTTTATAATATATAAGTACCCGATTCTGTAAAAAAAAAAAAGCCATCTAGGAAAGAAAAGTACTTCTTACCAGCAAGGGTATCGAGTACCTGATCGATGAAAGGAAGGGGGGAGTAATCTTTGAGAGTGGCTTTATTCAATTTTCTGTAGTCAATACAAATACACCATCTCCCATCTTTCTTTGGAACTAATACTAATGGAGAGACCCATTGGCTATCAGAAATGGGATAGATAAAATCGGCATCGAAGAGTTTTTGCAATTCTTCTTTTACAATGTCTATTAGAGCTGGGTTCATTCGCCTTTGGGGTTGTCAGACAGGTCAGGCTCCATCCTGAATATAGATATGGTGTGTACAATTTTCAGGAGGGATGCCTTTCATATCTTCATAACCCCGTGCAAAGGCATCAAGATGGTTTTGCAACAAATTCACAAGCTTCTCTCGCTGAGAAGGATACAAGTCTGAACTGATATACAAGGATTTACCTGGACTAATCTCAATAAGAGTAGTATCAACCTCAAGAGTACGTAAGGGTGTTGCTAGAGATGGTGATGGTGGGGGTAGAGAGTCATTTCCTTCCTGAAAATCTAGACTAAGAATCTGACTCAATGACTCTAAATTAGGCATGGTGTCTAGATTGTTTAGGAAGTCTTGAATCTCTCTGTCCTGTGAGGACTCAACATTTTGATGTATCAAGGAAACAAGATAAGTCTCCTCATCACTACTGTAGTCTAACCATAAAGTGTCTCGGAGCTCCTGAATAGATCTAGCAGGTGGATATAGGGTGACTTTCTTTCTGGAATCTCCATGGGAAATATACATATCACCAGAATGACATCCGATATAAGCATTAGTCGTAGCAAGCCATGGTCATCCCAAGATCAAGGGATGCCCTCCCACAAGGTTCTTTGGCTGAAGCACAATGAAATCTATGGGATATTCCCAAGAATCTAATTAGATGACCACATCATCCTCTACTCCTTCTGGCTTGATTTTAGATCTATCTGTCAGTTCAAGCACAATGGAAGTAGGATGAATATGGACCAGTCCAAGTTGATCCTGTTAGAGTCGGTCTAGTAGCCCTCCATCAGCGATCAAAGCTCTTTGCATTTGCATAAGTAGGTGTCTCATCAGTGTCTTGCATTCCATTAGGCATGCCATAACCCTGATGGAGGAGCTGGTGCCTTTGTCCCCCTCTTGGCATTGCTGGATCAAGGTTGTTTCAGTCTTTTGACTCTTTCAAGCTTACTTGTCTTGTCTTGAAGTCAAATTCTAGGTCTAGGGTTTTGGTCAAGATTGTCTTCAAGGTCATGTCTCTGAAAGGTAAATAAGTGCCCAGCAAGCCAGAGGGATGATTTTCAAAGTATTTCTTCGAAAGATTCTATCTTGTACAGTTAAATTTCACCTTAGATTTAAAAACCCTGTTTTTAAAGCCAAGGTCATTTTTCAAAATTTTGTAAAAAATGGTAAAATTTCAAAAGGCTTCAAAGGACAGCATGTAACCCTGGCTCCCTTGCCAAGATCCCTCAGATGTTATCCCTGCAAAAAGTATCGAGCAAAAGCATCAAATTAGTCAATTTCAGGATAAAAGGAAACCAAAAACATCAAGTTTATAAAGTGTCAAAGAAAAACATTATAAAGTGGGTTTGGGCATGAAATTAATTCAAATCAAGGTTATAAAAGCCCAATCTCCCTCCATCGAGCCTCATTGTGCATCTAAGTCACTTGAAAGAGAGATTGGACGAAGTTTTTGAGCTGGACAGGCGCGCGACCCGTTGAATGCCCTCCGACAGTGCAAATTTATAACGGGCGCGACCCGTCAGTGGCGCGCGACTCGTTGGGTGAGGCGCGCGACCTGTCAGCGCCCTCCTTATAAAACCTCCTGCAAATTTCACCAAGGAGCCACAAAATTGCCGGATTGTGTGAGGTAGGCCCTCAAGCTTAAAAAATTGTTGCTTGTTATGGTTAAAAGAAATCATGAGTACATTTTCAAAGGTCTCCATGTGCAAGAGAAAAGCTCCATGTTGCTGTAGTTTGAAATTGTAAAAGTGGCTAGGGTTTTATGCTGTTTTAAGGTATTCCCTTGTAATCATTTTTTCCCCATTCCCATTTCTTTTTCCTTGACATTCCATGTAAATTTCCCTTGCAAAATTAGTGAAAAGCCCTAAACCCTACCCCTCTTCCCTAACAAGTAAAAATCAAACCCTAACCCTACCTCTAATAATATCCATGTTAATAAGTTTGTATAATGGTGTATATGCAATGATTTTCCAATGGTTTTTCCCAAAATCCCTGTTTTATATATTTATTCCCATTTTCCCTTTAAAGTGTCCCTCCCCTAAAATTCCCCTCGTGCTCCTTGTCCCCTTGAAACAGCATTTTAATTAGCATTTTACCAAGCAGAAACAGCAATACATTTCAGCCACTTTGCTCCTTAAACAATGTCAGAAACCGAAACCAGTTATGAGCAAAGTGATGACCATGCATCAGCTTCAGAGATTGAGGTACAGAGGAGGCCTCATAAGGGTGGACATCATAGAAGAGAGGAGCCCACCTCTTTGGTAGATTTACAGGCTTGTCCAATGGCAGTATCATGTTTCCGTTATATGTCTTGTTATGAGTTTTGCGAGAGGATCTCTCAGATTCAGCATCACAGGGAGTTGGCTCGCTTATTTGTGTTGCATTTGCATGATGGACATGTGAACCTTGCTGGGGTGGATTTTACATTGACACCCGAGATGATTGCTCAAGCCACAGGGATACCGAATGTCGGAGAGGTGTGGAACAAGCGCAGGATGTTGGACAGTGTTCAGTTTGAGCCTTTCATTAGACCTGCATTCATGAGACATTTGACGGGTGTATTTCCCTTCAGATTTTTGAGGAGTGAGTTTGCTCCCATGATGAGGCTTATCATGCTCTTTTTCACCTGTGAGGGCAGATTTTCACAGATATATTCGTCCATATTTGCCTATTGATGCATTTCACACGGGTACGGATGATGAACATCCCTGTTTTCATGTGCCAAAACATTGAGAGGATGGTGCCCTTGATGCAGAGGAAGAGCCCAGTTCAGCAGTATAGGAGCCTCTATCATTACGGTTTGATTCAGCTTGTGGTCAGATATCAGTTGGCTCAGCAGGGCATCTCATGGGAGGAGTTCATCTCTCGTGAGTTCTTTACAGGACCACAACCACATCCGGAGATTGTTCATGAGGAGGGAGGACCATCACAGCAGCATGATATCCCTGGGACTAGCCATGTCATCTCTCCTCCGCTTGTCACTTATCAGAGAGGCCAAAGGGCCTTATTCGCAGCAGCTCGGCGAGTATTTTCTCCACATCAGGTGGAAGGGGTCTCGCCTTCTTCATCAGCTCAGCGAGTGTTATCTCCACAACAGGTGGAAGGGGCCTCGCTTTCTTCAGCAGCACAGGCAGCATAGAGGGGCAAGCAGCCCAAGATTGATGAGGGGCCATCAGGTGTTCCAGATATAGAGCTTATTGATCTTGATGTCAGTTCTCCTAGCCTAGAGTCGAAGGAGATCATTCAGCACCTTAGAGCTGAAAATGATGCATTGCAGAGGAGATTAGAGGGGGAAAAATGGACAATCTCATATCTAGAGCAGCGCAACAAACAGTTGGAGGATGAGCAAGCTCTTGATGAGTTGTGGAGGATTCGTAGTGACCGCAACTTGAATCGAAGAAGACCCGGTGATCTATTGCCCGCTGAGCGAGAGTCCATGCTTATCCAGCTCAATGCTCACTTGGAGAGGCTGTTGGCTAAGGCCAATCAAGATAAGAAATTGTTGAGAAACATGAAGAACCATTATTGGGCGCGGATGCACGTGTGCAAGGCGAAGATGAAGATGTTCCAAAGGCGGTTGGCCAAGGCACAAAAAGGGAGAAAAAGGCCCGATCTCCTCCACATCTTGGCCGAGGCTTCCTTGAAGGAGCAAGGCACTAAATAGCTCAGTCACAGCACAAATCCCAAGAAATTTTGAACCTTTTGGGTCAATTTTGGTTTTTTCAGGCAATTTACAAGTTTTGTCCTTTTAACGGGTCTCACCCCCCGCGCGACCCTTTCACTTGGCAACTCCATTTTGCAAAAACTCAGCATTTCCAGATTTTTCATGAAAATTTACACATGCTCATCCATTGCGAAGAGATTTTATGAAGTTTTGGGCCTCTAGAAGGTCAAAAAACAAGCAAAAAATGACTTTCTGCCACATTTTTGAGACACAGAAAGCAGTCTTGGGAGATTGCAATTTTGGAGGGGCAAATGACCACCAAATTCAGAAATTTTAGTTGGGTTCGAAAGTATACTCACAGACCTTTCCAACAAGCCTATTATTGCCCCATTTGGACACATGGAAGTGCCCCAAAAGTGCCCTCAAAGGCGCGTGACCCGTCAGGGAATGGCGCGCGACCTATCAGGCAAGTTTCTCAAAATTTCACTGTACAGCCCAGAAAAACGCAGTTTTGACCATGTTTGACTTTTTGGAGTGGATTGTTATCCTCCTTGATGTAACTAATGTAATTTTTTGACACTTTTACACTCATGTATCTCTTCTAGAAGATTCATTCATGAAATAGGTGAAAATTAAATGAATGAATTGGTTTCCTAGTTTATAGAGGCAAGTTGTTTTGATTGCCTAGTTTTCAGTGCTTAGTTTAGAAGTGGTTGAAACAGCTCCTAGGATAGTGAGCTCGACCCCTAGAGGTAGGGAAAGATGTTATATGATCTATATTATGTACTTTCTGGCTCATTTTCATGGTTGAACTCTGGAGGGAGAAGCTCTTATTGTATTACTCACTGTATCTCTGCAATTTTTGGCAAAGGAAGACCAGGGTTTTGCAGTCCTTTTTGGGATTCTTGTGGTCACATGTATTGATGGTGTGTTTCTCTTTGTACTTGTAAGTGTGTTATGTCAATCATTTCCTTACTTTTCCTTCTTCAAATTAGGCAAATGAAGTGTTAAAGTAGAATTCATGACTGTCATGCTCTGCTTTTAAGTTTGCTTAATATCAATGTTTTCAACGGTTTAAGGGAAATTCAAGGTTATTGCTTGCTCTCCTTAACTCGTCACTAGTCATTATCATCCATCCATCTCTATCAAAGGCATCAATACTGTTTCCTACCTCGCCCCAAAGAACCCCCTGCAGAAACTGTGTCCAATCCCCGCACCCAAAATTGGCACCTCCTCAATTTGCCACCAAAAACCCTAAAAATCCCAAATCAACCCTTTGATCAGTTTACTAGCCTAAAATCAGTGTTACCCTATTGGTTATCTCTCCCATTGAAGATATTTATCGAGATAGACCGGAGAGAGCCCTCTCCTGCCCCGTAGGGCTAGCTACGAGGCTAAGTGGTTTGATGTTGCCTTGAGGTTTACCTTTCTCAGCCTGAGGTGAAATTTCAAGCGCTAACAGATCCATGGTTTTCTAGGTCATAACATTAATGGTTGCCCCTAGGTCTATAAGTATGTTGGAGACAAGAAAATCACCTATCTAAACAGAGACAACAGGGTTTCCAGGGTTGGTATATTTTTCCATGTGCATACATCTCGTCATTAACTCTGTTGCTCTACCAACAAATTGAATGGTTTGGGGTTCCAATCTTCTCCTTCCTGGCTTCTTGAGATAGAGTTCCCTAATGATTTTTGTACAAATGGGGATCTCTTTGATAGCTTGGAGCAAAGGTACCCTTATGAAAAGGTTCCTAAGCTCAGAAGCCAGGCTAGACTCAGGAATGGGGTCTTTCTTCTCCACCACTAACCTCTCTGGATAGGGAGGTCGGTTGGAAGAAGATGACAAGGGCTCAGAATGTATAGGGATAGGTTGAATGGTGTCATCTTTTTCATAATGGTCAGGATTTTTCTCCTCTCCTTTCTCATCGATAATCACCATGGGATGCTTTTGATTCTCTGAGGTTACTACCTTCCCTGATCTCAATTGGAGATCATTGACTCCAACTGGCATAGTCTGAAATCTGGATGAAGAAAGTGGGGTCATAGAATGTATCATTTGTATCACTTTATTATTGGGGTTGGGTAAAGGTTGAGAAAGCAGCTGAGAAGGTCGAAACGGTGGAGGTAATGGTAATGGTGGCATAGGTTGACTCAACTGAGGAAATGATGGTTGAGGCATTGGGTAAGGTGCATATGTAGGAGGGTATGATTGCATAGGTGCATGATAGGAATTATGTGAATGGTTTGGCCCCCTCCATCCTTGTTTGCAGGATTGGGGGGGGTTGTCCATATTGATATTGATTCCCCTGCTGCCAATGCTGAGAGTGACCAGTGTTAGGATAGGAATATGAATGTGCATTATAACCAAAAAAATGTGGTGGAGATTCAGGAACCATACCTGCACTTACCTGAGGCCAATTCCTTCTTGCTCCCATAGCATGCAATGATTCAACTTCAGGTTGTCCCCCTTCCAATATAGCTTTCAGCCCAGGTATAGAGGGACATTTATCCACAACATGTTATCTGCACAATTTGCACATTTATTAGTTTCTTTAATATCTAGAGGACATTCTCTTAAAGGATGCTTTCTTCTACATTTAGGACAAAAAATAGACAATATATCTTGCTCTTCTACAAGTTTCTACTGAAACTTGAAAGAGTCTATTTGTTTACTAACAATATTCATTATTTCAATTTTCATATTGTCCATTTTGTTTTCTAATCCAATAATCATCGCATCAGTAGATTCGGTTTTTCTATTTTTATTTCGAATTCCTTTACCATATCTATATTGATTCCTCGAAAATTTCTTGCACAAGTCACAGATTTGATCAAAAGTCTTTTGAGCAATATCCCCTTTTCCTAATAGATTTAAATTGTTTCTAGCATCATCAGTGATCCCACGTAAGAACAAGGTTCTAATGGTACTTCGATCAAATTTGTGCTTTGACCTTTGAAGGATATGCAGGAACCTCTCCAAGTAGTCCTCTAAAGTCTCATCATCATTTTGCACAATAGTAATGATTTCATATTGAATACCTTTAGTTTTACAATATTCCTGATATTTTGACAAGAACACTCTCTTCATTTGCTCCAAAGAAGATATAGTGTTTCCTCCTAGTCCCATGAACCAGTGAAGTGCTACATCCTTGAGGGTTGCAGGAAACAACTTTAACTTCTGGGCATTAGATGAATAATCATAAATCTTACACAAAATATAAAACTCAAATAAGAAAGAGTCTGGGTCTTCATGTACCTTACCATAAAAATGAGGAAGAGCTGATGGTGAAATGTTTTTCATTTGTACTTGTGTATCAGGATCCACAATCGGGAATTCAAAAGTGGATTGTTCCTCATTTACTAGATTTTCACCGCTTCCTTTTGTATGGTCTTCTATATCTGCCATTTTTGTTCTTCCACCTGAACCACTCTTAACAGGTTTAGAAGGCTGACTATGGATTCCAACAGTCCTCTTCTTCCCCTTTATGGGTTGTGTCACACCTAAACCACTGCTACCAGGGCCTAGGTGGACTGTTCCTGCATGATGAGTCTGAGTTTGTTTGGACTTTCTGCCTGCAAAAGAAGGCC
Source organism: Pinus tabuliformis (assembly GCA_031772625.1). Taxonomy (NCBI): domain Eukaryota; kingdom Viridiplantae; phylum Streptophyta; class Pinopsida; order Pinales; family Pinaceae; genus Pinus; species Pinus tabuliformis. Next base: position 1,110,797,341 of record CM062813.1, read on the forward strand.
TAATGTGAGTTTTGGTTTCAGATTTGTCAGTGTTTATTTGGCCCCTAGTGGGCTTCAGACCCCTACCTCTTTTAGGCATTCATCTCAAAAAATGACAAAATGAAATTCAAATAAAAACTGCAAGTTTCAAAAAAAAAAAATCGGCACCTATAAATTCCTTCAAATAATAGAAGCACACTGTAGAAAAAATAATAGCAAACTTACCCCTATTGCAAAAAAAAGGAAAATTCTTACCAATTCAAATCGCCTCCCCGGCAACGGCGCTAAAATGTTGGGTGCAAGAATTGCGCTTGAGCAAACTCCTCAACACTTAATTGTCAACCCAAGGGTTTCGTAAACTTAGAGACGAAGCACAGGAAATGCTAGAAATGGTATGAACTTTTCCTATCTTTAATCCTATTTCTTAAAGGAAATGCCTTGCAGAATCAAACAGAAAACAATCGGAAGGGTAGTTAACACCAAAGCAACTCTAGTGCTAGAATGTAAAAGACAATTTGCATGTAAATCAAGTAAAGAAATTCCACACAACAGAAACAATCTTAAATGCTGAAATGAAATACTATGTTCATCTTCAGATGGATGGCTAACATTCTGACAAGTGGGCCCTTACAGAATTTTGTCTTCCTTCTAATCTTCCTTCCACACAAACAACCTGTCCTTACACTGTTACAATATGCTTGCACTAGTGAAGGTACAATATCTTTGTGCAAAAGTATATGTGACCTCCCTTACTGAAGACTTATGTCGTAGTGAAGGTGATCTAAGCCTAAGGGCTTAGAGTACTCTGTTTCTGTGACAAGAGACCAGCTCTTGCACCAAAGCATAGCTTCCTTCACTTAGTTTCCAAATTACTTTCGAAAAGACTGAAAGATGTGCTAGAAAAGAATTGCAACTGTAAATGAAATTCTAAAGTAAATTATCTGTGAAAAAGGAAATGCTTCAATTCATTAAACCTTGCAAAGGAAATAAACTTCATGAAATAAAAGAATTTCAAAAGAATCAAATAGTAGTCTAAGTGTTTTGCATGTGTTATCTAACTTTATTAATCCATTCAAAGATGCTTATGTTCTTTTCAAGTATAATATGTTTATGATGATTTTTATGCAACTGCTTCCAAATCCTCTTAAAGATGTACTTTTAATACCAAAGACAGTTACTAAATTAATGATTCATTCGCTTGTGTAATAATTGGAAATAATATGTAGAGAAGTGATTTATTATGCGCTACAAAAGAATGATTAAACCAAAGTGCAGGCAACAGCATGCACTGGTGCAGGAAAGAGTCCTCTGCACGATTCGATCAAAACGAATTAAAATAGAAGTTGAGAGTAAAAGAAATGAAAGAAAGATATCTCATAAACAAATTAAACACAACTAAATCTCAAACCACAGATCCGTTTCACACGTTAGCTACAAAAGATATTTTAAATCAGAACTTGAAAGATAAAGATTAAAACTATAACATCACACAACTGCAAATGTACATGACAGAGCAGTCTAGCCCTAGAGCTGAGGCGATAACCGGATTACATAAACAAAATTACAATCGATGATTCTCCACTTACTCCCTTCTCCTACCTATATCTATATAATATATATCCTTTTGGCTCTAGCCGTTTCCACTAATGACAGATATTTCTTGTTCAGGCCTTTTTCCCGAACAGACTTAAAAACCGAAATTACCAACTTGGCCAGCAATTAAAATACACATGAATCTTGCTTGGTCGTAACCTAACTTTGGAAAATATTCCCTGATTGCCTGCCACTTGTTATCATGCTTCAATTCATCAACAGCTAAACTCAGATTCAAGGATCGAGACCCATCCTCGTGGAAGATTTGGCTTCTCGGAAATCTCAGACAATCCTCATGGCGGTGCAGGAATCTACCTACACTAGTCATACTCATTCATAATTAATACTGAGTTCCATGATTACTATAGGAAATTAATATGAGTTACAAGAGATATGTAAATAGGCATGAAATCCATATAAAATGATTAATAAAGCACTGAAATAAATCTTAATATAAAATATGAGCATGTGCAGGAATAGGTAACTATCTCGTACTAGTGCAGGAAGGAAGAGTGTTTTATTGAGATAAAATAGAGGTTGATTTTGATGGAAATGGGGCAAAAAATAGGGTAATTTGGGATACCAACAATGCCAAAATTCAATTCTTGTTTTCTAAATTCTTATGTGAAGCTTTGTACATTTTGACCATTTCCTTGTCTCAAATATTTCCATTCCATTAAAGCTTTTTGTCGATAACCCAAAGGATAAAACTGATATTTTAATGTAGAAACAAAATTGGACCAAGAAGAAAGGATATTACCCAAGTTTTTGTTGTCTTTCTGCAACTTTCTCTCCCACCAGACGAGAGCGGTGCCACTCAGCCGAAGAGATGCTAATTGGATATTGGCCTCATCTTCCTCGATCTGTTGAATCTGGAAATAAACCTCGATCTGTCTAATCCAATTGTTTAGTTTCTCTACATTACATTCTCCATTATATGTGGGCAAATCAAACTTTACATATAGCTTTAAAAATGGCTTCTTAGATGTATTCCTATGATGCCTATTAGAGTGATGAGAAGAAGAAGAAGAAGAAGAACTGTCACTAGAGGATGGAGAGGGTGGTTCAGGAGGCTCTCCTCTTCCACCTTCATGATTTACCGATGCATGGACATCTAGCTATTTCTTCTCAAGCTTGATTGTCTTCTCATGTTGTGCAAACTTGTCAACTTTCTCTGCCATGGTGAAGAAGATCTTGCAATAATTTTTCTCTTCCTCCATTCGAGCTTCCTCATCTGCCATGTTCCATCTTCATGGTGCACGCCCCGCTTCAGGATCAAATGATTTGAGTTTTCCTTCTCCTCTTTGGAGCTTGTTCCTGGTTAGCATTCACTCATGCAACTCGCATCAAGAAGACCTACTCTGATACCAAACTTGATCCAGATCTTTTAACTTCAAGGATGCATACAAAATTGCATATAAAAGAGCATGTTAACCAAGTAACTTAAACACATGGAAAATAAGTGGAAATCATAAAGAAACAATGATATCAAAGGCACAAAATGATTTGATTACAGAGTTCACCCAATGTGGGTTATGTATTTGGGCTCTACTCAAAGTGGGAGGCCTCTTTCATTAAATGGCAACAAATATGAATTATAATCAACATTACATAAATGACCCTTATACCTCCAATTTATGTCATGGATGAAAAATATAAATCTCAGATGAAGAAACAAACATCACCATTGGATTTGTGGCGCGAAATCATGTCAAACAGCTATAAACTTGACCATATTCTGAGCAAGTGACCTTTGGAGCTACAAGGAATCTTTAGATTCCCTAGAAGAATATTCTCCCAAGATTCCTTCAGAATATTTCTTGGTTTTCATCCCCGCCTGGGAGCGGTTCCAGCTTAGGCGCTCCTAGTTCCACTTGCAAAAAATTATTTTCGGCTCACGGTCACGCCACCTCCTCCCCATCGAATGACAAATGTTGAGGTTTTTATATTAAAAAGTGGGCGGAGGTACCAACGTTAAGTCCTTGGCTTATTTGTGGCTAAGGAAATTATGGTGGGGATGGGTTAGGTTCAAAACCCACCCTGCCCATATTTGTTTTTTTGTTTTATTAAAATAGTCGACACATCGTTGTAATGTTCAACAGCTACCCCAGCAGTTACGTTGTTGCCTCATTTTTGGCACAACCCTTTGGTGGGTCGGGCAAGGTCTATGCCCACCAACTCCCTCCACATGTTAACATCATATTTTCAGTGGGTTGGGTGGCATCAGGTCTACAGTGACCCAACCCTTATATACATATTATATTGTTGCGTTGACCGGTGGGTCAGGCGGGTTTGTCGATGGGTGGCCAGCCCACCACGTTAATACGATTAACTATATGTTATTGGGGGGTGGTAGCCTGCCACCTCATATATATATATATATATAAAGAGAGAGAGAGAGAGAGATTTTATTTTATAACAATATGATTAAAATTTCGGTGTCAATTTTTAAGAGTTAGTAGGAAAATTAAAGAGACGACAAATTCTCCCTTTCCGACCATCGTTTTTTGTGTCTCACCCCTTCGCCAAATTGTTGCCTCGTTCGTGACTACCACTTGGCCTAGTTTGAACAGAACTTTGACCGACTATATCTTAAGCATACGAACTAAGATTTGAGTGGCGTTCACACCATTGGAATGAGGGCAACGAGCAATACGATCTTGTCCTGGTTTCATTTCCATCTGATGACTTTAATTTTAACTTTTTCAAGGCCACTTCTATTTTTGGACCCACCTGGATCAAACTAATTTTCAATCTCACATTTGCATTACAGTCACAATTTAATACTCCAAAAAGTACAAAGGGTAGAACGAGGGATGTGTTGAGAAACTAAGCAATAGAAGATCATGGTTGATTTCTCTTAACTTGATAATTACATGTGAACGTTTGTTGGCTTCTTATTGCTTATATTATCTTCTTCATCAAGTAATTATACAAATGTGCAAAACATAAATATCAAAAAGAGACAAAGAATGCCAAAGATTAGTCTCCAAGCAAGGAAAAATCCCAAGGGGGGAAACCTAAACAATCCTTATCTTATAGAATCAGAACGAAATTTGATATCCTAGACTCAAAGACAAAGACCAATAATATCACAAAGATCCCAAGTCAACCCTCCTCCAAGTCACCTCCAACCATCTCAAATTCAACGTTGGTCAAACCCTCTGAAATCTGTTCAAATCACAAAATTTTTGGACCTCGCGGAAAGAAAATTTTGGGACCTGTAATTTTTGTAGATATGCCATCGAACTTTCTCATGTGTGAGCAAAAACAAGCTAGAAAACCTTATTTTTATCTCTCCTTTGACTTAATCCTTCACTCTCCTTTGACTTCAACTCTTCTTCTTCTTGATTAGGCACATAAATTGATGATGTATGTGATGAATGAATGAATAGCTCCAAGAGGTTAGTTTCATTCTTATATATAGCTATCCAAGAGGATCAAATAGTTTCCACATAGGATGACTTGCCCAAGGAGGGCTGACTTGATTTTTTGTTGACTCTTTCACTAAAAAAAAGTTACTTTTCTTTTTCTTACAAAACTCCAAATGGGACTTGACTCAAATACATTTCTTTTGACTCAAAATAATTTCTTTTTTTTTTACTCTTTTTGACTCTATAAGGATGAAGAGCAAGCCTTGACCAAAAATAAAATAATAATAAATAATATAATAAATATATCAATGGCAAAATCACATTTTATTACATTATGAAGACTGACACTAGTTACATTTTCAATGCTCCCTCTTAACTAGGGAGGTTTTCATAATGACACAACAGGATACTCTCAAGTTGAAATATTCATATAAGAAAGGATATGGATTGATAAACATCATCATAAACAACATTGTCAAAATAGCAAGTCCTTGACTAATACACTCTATCTCTCAACTAGATCATAGCACAATGCTAGGAGGCATAAATTTGGACACCATCGCCTCTCAAGGCACATACCCCACCTGGGTGTTCCTAAGGTATGACCTCACAAGACCATTTCCTAATCCAAGGAAAAATATGTGCTCTGAACCATTCTTTACCAAGTCTGTGTATTTCACTTAGGATGTTAATACTAGTCAATCACAATACATGACTCCAGAATGTGTGTCCTTGATGGTTATCCAATTCACCATTCTCCCTACCAGTTTTCATGCACTAGACTTATGGATATTAGTCTTGGTCATAGTACGTGACACGTGCAGAACACAGTGTCCACCCTCACTCCCTCTCAACTAGGGAGGAAATAATCGCAAGCCTAAGCTTGTCTAAAAAGTACTCATCCTTTTACAAAAAGGAACTTTGTCTATTAATCAACTACCTATTCTTTTGTGGGGATACGTTGTAGCTTCTTGACTTCTATTTGCATCATACTCTTGAATCATAAAGTACTTCGACCTTCCTAGTTCTCTGACAATCTTCATATAGATTTGATCAATATTAAAATCCAACATGTCATCCAATAATTCATCAAACATATTATGGAGCCAAACTCCTTCACAGTTGATCTTCATATCTTTTTCCTTTGTATAACAATAAATCTTTTCTTCATGCTCTTCCAATAAATCATATCAATTCCCAAAAAATTGTCTCACAACTGTTACATCTTCCACCTCTACAAAATTCCACTACATACTCTTCTAGAAGACCATACCATATCTCAATCATTAATAGTATTTTTCTTTATTATAGGCACTTTCCAAATCAATCAACGTAACCTCAAATTTCAAGTTCTACAGTCCATGTTAATTTATGCTTTTCTCTGAAGTCGATATTGCTTCTTGTGCATAGAATCTAGCTTCACATTCTTTAGTAAATTACATTAAATTCCAAGTAGGAATAACCATTAGTAGTATCATATTTAGTTTTTCCAATGATATATTCAAAATTTGAACCAATCAATTGTTGGATCAAATCTTTTTATTGATGTTTCCATATATCCACAAACTGTTAACCAACCTACTTAGAAAAATTTTGATAATAAGCATATTTTTACTTTCTGACTAACCATCTAGATGTAATATATTTGACCAACATATATCATATTTTGTCCCCTACTCCCTCTGAATATAATATCTCTAATCCATGATTCTCCTTTTTGAATTTGATTTGAGACTTCCTTTCCATGATAAGAGTAAATTCTTTCATCTGAAGTAAGAGAACTTCTTTTGGTAGGAACTTCTTTTTTAAATTGGTCTTCCGTGTTACTTCTCAACTGGCTACCTTCAATGCATCTTGCTTTGCTTTTTGGAACAAATTCTACTTTATTCCTTTAATTCTTTCATCTAACTATTCAAGACCTAGTTTTTCTTTTGAAATACTTGGTTCTAGTGGTATTGATTGAATTATTTTATGATGTATGAAGTCAACTTATCTTCACTAGAATTGAAATAAATATCATATTGGAGAAATTCTAAAAATGCCGCATATTGACCTTGACTTTGCTATCGTTTGGTTTCTATTGCCAATTTGTGGTCCTTGCTTGTTGAAAGAAATGATGACTGATTCTAAATATTTAAATTCAATTGAATGCTTCCACTATAATTTTGTGTAGACTCTATCTCTTCTAATATTGTAATCTCCTTCTTAATCTCTATGACTTCATAAATTGTGAATCCCAAAAGAATATTCTATCTTTCAAGTATAACTATAACTGCTATCATCTTCTAATAAGAAAAGAAAAGAAACAAACATGCTTGCAAACTTGGTACTTTCCATATTCTTTAGTAGTAGAGGTCCTTATTGTCTTCAATGTTGGGTTTCTTCATCTTTTGTTGTATATGCTTCATTTGTTTCTTTCCTTTTGTTACTTCTATTATTCTTGGAGTTCTAAGGACAATCTATTTTTATGTTTCCATATTCATGGCAAACAAAACATTGAACCTTGGACATATCCTTGTTTCCATGAGGCATGTTGTTGTTGTTGTATTTGTGATCCAAATCTTAAAATGATTTAGAGTTTTCATTATTGGGTTCAGTATCATCTTTAGCCTTCAACCTTGTTCCTTCTAAAATACATAAAGCCCAAAGTTTTTCAAAAGATGGAGTATCTTTTCTTGCATAGATTCCACTTGCAAAACCATTCCAAGCTTGAGGTAGAGCATTGAGTCCATAAGTGATTAATTCATAATCAAATATGACTTCTCCAAGCGCTTGAAGTTTATCCTTTATTTTTTATATTTTCATAAAGTATGAAGCTAGATATTCATCCTTTGATATTCTTTCTTCATAAAGTTTATTCCTTAGATATATCTTCTGATCAGTAGTATTAACAAAATATAGTTTGACCAATTTATCATAGAGTTCTTTGGATGTAGATAGATTTGAAACAAAATAGATGAGATGATATTTGATAGACTCAAAGAGGATTATTTGAGCCCGAATTTCTCCCTTGTTGTACTTGGATAATTCTTGAGCATTATTCTTGTCTGGTACTGGAACATTGCCATCAACAAATTGCATGACTTCATTTTCTTTGAGAACTGGATCAATTATATTTTTCCAAGCCTTGAAATTAGAAATTCCATCAAGTTGGTTGCCTTCCTTGCAAAAAAATGTCATTTGGAGGATTACACATAAAGTATAGTGTGCTTGTAAAAGAAGGAGAAGTTGTTATAAGAGTGTCTTCAAGAATGTTGATGAGTGAGCAAGAGCATTGATGAGTGAGCGAGAACTTGATGATATTTCTAAGAGCCTTCAATAATGTTCACAAGAGAGATATAGATGTTATGAGGATGTCTTCAACAATATAATCTTCAAGCCTTCTTTCTTTGCTTTGATATGGGGAGAGATAATTGTTGCAACAGAGTCTTCAAATATTCCAACAACTTGTGATCTTTCAAATTGCCTTCCTTTCATCGTAGCTCTAATACCATGTTGGCAAACCAAGTACTAGAAGAGAATGATTGATTTATCTTCAATTGATAATTACTTTTGAATGTGTGTTGGCTTCTTATTACTTATATTATCTTCTTCATCAAGTAATTATACAAATGTGCAAAACATAAATATCACAAAGAGACACATAACACCAAAGATTAGGCTCCAAGCAAGGGAAAAATGCCACAAGAGGGAAATCCCAAACAATCATTCTCTTATAGAATCAGATCAAAATGAGATATCTAAGACTCAAATACCAAGACCAATATTGTCACAAGGACCCCAAGTCAACCCTCCTCTAAGTCATCTCCAACTAATTCAAAGTCAACAAAAGTCAATGCTAGTGAAACCCTCTGAAATTTGTTCAAATCACAGAATTTTCAGACCTACAATGAAGGATGAATTTCAGACCTATAATATTCATATATATGCCACAAAAACGTCACATGTGTGAGTAGAAACAAGTTAGAAAACCATTTTTTATCTCTCCTTTTACTTTAGCTCTTCTTCTCCTTGATTAGGCACAAAAATTGATGATGTATGTGATGAACGAATGAATAGCTCCAAGAGGTCGAGTTGAATCCTATATATAGTTGTCACAAGAGGGTTGAATAGGTACCACATAGGCCGACTTGTCCAAGGAGGGTCGACTTGGTCTTCTGTTGTCTCTTTGACTCAAAACAAAAATTCTTTTTCTTTTTCTTATAAATATCCAAATGAGACATGACTCAAATACATTTCTTTTGAATCAAAATAATTTCTTTTTTAGATCTTTTTGGATCTAAGCATGAAGAACATGCTTTGACCAAAAACAAAACAATAATAATGAATATAATAAAAATATCAATGATAAAAATTACATTTTATTACATTATGAAGACCAACAATAGTTACATTTTCAAGAGGATGTTATAGTAGAAGCCAAGAGAGATATTCCTAGGGAAGGGAAAGTATGTATTTGAGAGTTTGAAGAGATTTAGGATTGAGGATTGTATGATGATGTTTATACCCGTGATTACCAGCTTGAGGAAGCTTAATTCTTCTAAGAGTGAGTTGGCAGATCCCACATTGTACAGGTAGATGATCAAGTCGTTGATGTATCTAGTTAATACTAGACTGGATATATGATTTGAAATGAATACACAACCAATTTATGGTGGAGATGAGGAGGGTTCACTGGGTGGAAACAAAGCATGTGTTGAGGTATCTTAGTGGTACAGTGGAATATATGTTAGATTTGGTGAAGTTTTGTTGCAAGACTACACAAATTCAGATTGGGATGGAAGTGTAGTGGACAGGAAGATTACATTTGGATGCTTTCTTAGCTTGGGGTCAACAGTGATCTCGTGGTTTAGTAGGAAGCAACACTTAGTGACACTTAGCTCAACAGAGGCTAAGGACATGATAGCTAGTTTGGAAAGTTGTGAGGCCATATGTCTTTGCAAGATCCTCTCAAGGTTGTTTGTTCTTGAGTTGGGGCCTATTGTGATTCACTTTGATAATCAAATTTGCATCAAGATTTCGGAGAATCTAGTATTTCATGATAGATCCAAGCACATAGAGATCAAATACTACTTCATCAAAGACAAGGTTTAGAGAGGTGTTGTGAGATTGTAATACATTTTGTTGAAATTTCAATGCAAGAGATAATTTGTTAACATGATAATAACTTGTGACTGTATATATAGGTTTTTATTTAGCATTTTCTTACTCTAATTATGTCATCAAGCAATTATACATTTAATTATAGAGATCACAGTGCATAGAAGACAATAGACACTAGAAGTTAGGCCAGAGGCTAGGGAAAAGTGCACATGGGGAAATCCATCAATCCTTTCCTTATATATTCTTTGTCAACAAGAGAAATCCAAGTCGAACTAACCAATGATCCAAGTGCCAAGTCAACCCTCCAAACTATGCCATGTTTCCTGTTGGAAAAAGTAACTATGTCTGGTCTTCAATAATTTAATTGGGTCATCATGTAACATACTTGTCAAAAGAATAAATAAAATAATTTTTATTATTGTTGTTGTGACTTATTAAAGCATGGATTTCATGCTTGGGTCACCATGTTTTAGGTCAAAGTCCCCATTGAGGACTTCTAGGATTTATTCTGAGTCTATAGAATTATTTTACATTTAAAGAGACCCTTCTTGGGCTTTTGAATCATATAAATCCGTTTAGTATTGAGTCAAATATGAATTATGGAACCTCCACACCATGCTGCCCAAGATAAGATCAAGTCGACCTAAGAACCCATTCTACCCCACAAGAAGCCTATAAAATGAAGGACTATGAATTCATTTGGAGCATCACTTCTCATCTTCTCATCTATTGGGGAGAAGTGCAAAATCCTGTTGTTGGGTAGAAGTGCGAAGTGGATAGTTAGGAAAGTTTGTTGTTGGGAAGCCGAAGTGAATGAGATTTTTGTGAAAAATTCTAAATATAAATCCAACTGCAATGATTAATATTATTTATTCTTCTTCTTACCTAAAAAATAAGTTATTCACAATGTTCTTATGACAAATATCGAAATAAATTCTACTACAGCCTTCATAATTAAAATATTGCAGAAATTAAATGCAAAGAAAAATACTGGCACAAGTACAACCACTATGACACAATTATTTTTGGACAATTGTCCCCAAAAAAACCCAATGTGGGAAAAAAGGTGCAGCAGATGAGAGTTTCTTTACTAAGCAAAAATCTCATGTACAAGTTATAACCAGCAGAATAGAAGGCGATTCTTTGTGAGAAAAATTACAGACACTTCCTTGCAAGTTTCTAATCTAGGAGAAGTGATTATCTTCCCTCCGTGTCTCATTATGTCCCATCGTCAACCTTCCCACGATATCCCAATTTCAAACAGCCCCACGTAGTCCCAGCGTCAAACTACCCCTGCACTATCTCTCCCTGCATCACAACTTCTGTGTTGTCCTCCCTCTTCTCTGCGTCTTCTTCCCTTGCACGCTCAATTGATGCTGATTACCCTCAGTCTTTGTTCCACCTACAACTCTCCCTCTGATTCGATTTTCTCTTGTCGAACTTCGACAAATGAGAAAATCGATCTTACTTGGGTAACTGAGTATCTGCCTCTAGTGTGTTCTCCATGTGCCCATCAAGCTTCCCCTTATGGTCCTCTCGTTGATCAATCAATGGCCCAGATTATATCCTAATCAATGTATAGGATCATATTGACTTGATCTTCGCCTTCTTCTATAAGTTTCACCCACGGTTTAGATTACTACCTATTAATTATTTTAATTTCCTAAGTTTAGACTTATGGTCCCATTAAAAATAATTAATTATTTTAATAAAACTGTCTCCGGTGGAATTTCCCAAAACGATATCTAGGTATTGGAGAATGCATGTGTCCAAGCCTCCCTGCAAAATTTGAGACTTAGAACACATCCAATGCTACCAGAAATCAGCTCTCCCTGTTAGCGAGGAATGTGCTCTAGTAATGTAACTTGCTGAAGCATCACCCTGTTCTATAACATCTCCCTCAACGCTTGTTGATGTCTGACATCCTACCCACCAACTACTATACAAATGTTGCATATGTATTGTTGTTTACCCTGCCACTTGGCAAAACTACATCCGTACTGCAACTCCCTCTACCACTGTAGCTGAGAAATCACCTTTTTCTGCTACTGAAAAAAATTCTATACCATATCCATATGCTCTCCAAAATGAATGCACTTAGCTCTTCCTAGAGCCTTTGTGAGTATGTCTGATACCTGATCTCCTATGGGGACATACTGCAGTTGTACTACCCCACACTAAACACAGCCTCTGATAAAGTGACATCTGGTATCATTGTGTTTTGACCGATCATGAAATACTTGATTCTCAGAGAGTTTGATACAACTCTGATTATCATAGTAAACCTTGGTCGCTTCCATCCCTTTTCTGAACAAACTCACAAGACGTTTTCTAAGCCATATAGCTTCACACATAGTTTTGTTGGCTACCATATATTCTGCTTCTGTTGAGCTCAGAGCTACCAACTTCTACTTCATGCTACACCAAGATATCATCCCTAATCCAACACTGGAGCAGTACCCAGAGGTACTTTTTCAGTCTACTGAACTCCCTGTCCAATCTGCATTTGTGAACCCATTCAACCTGACATCCTCCCCTCGTATTTCAACCCATATCTGAATGTTCCACTCACATACCTAAGAATGTGTCTCACTGTCACCCAATGCATCCTTTTTGGTTCCACCATGAACTAACTAAGAGTGTTGACAACAAAGCAAATGTTTGGCCTAGTGTTGACTAGATACATGAGTGACCCAATGAGTTGTCTGTACAAGGTGGGATCCACTTCCTTATCTCCTGGTGCATCTATTTTCTTCTAGTTGGTGATCATGGGAGTAGCCATGGGTCGAAAATCCTACATTTTGAATCTCTTCAGAATCTTTGCAGCATATCTTCCTTTCCTAAGGAAGATCTCCCCATTCTTCTCCCAAACTTCCAACCCTAGAAAATAATGCATCAACGCCACATCCTTCATGTCGAATTCAACTTCGAGAATCCTCTTGCAATCTTGTATGAGCTTAGATGACCCTGTTAAAAACAAGTCATCCACATATAATACCAGAATAAGTGGCTCATTCTCTACCATCAAACAATAGAGATTGGGATAAACATCACTTTTGACAAATCCCAACTGCTGCAAATAACTATCAATCTGACCATACCATGCTCAGGGTGTCTGCTTGAGCCCATATAGGGATTTGTTTAATCTGCATACATGATTTCTCTTCTCATGTGTTTCGAAGCCTTCTATCACCCCATTCAAGAATGTTGTCTTGACATCCATCTAGTGAATCTCCCATCCCATTTGAGCTGCTAGCGATATAACAGATCTGATAAAGGTATAACAAGCAACTGGGGTGAAGATATCTTCATAGTCTATTCCTTCTTTTTGTGCATACCCTTTGACAAAAACCTAGCCCTTTACTTCTCTATACTTCCATCTGCAACATTCTTGATCTTATAGATCCATCTTGATCTTACAACTGATCTATCCTCTGGTGTCAGGGCTACTTCCTAGACATCATTCGTCATGATAGAGTTGTATTATTCTACCATGAAATCCACCCAAACTCAGTGTTGAACGGCTTCTTGAAAGCTAGAGGGTTCTTCACCCTGAGCTGTGAATACCCGGTATCTGTCAGGTTGTCTATGTTTCCTTTTCTCTGTTCTAGGAGCTCCAACAAACTCCTTTGCATCCCTCGATGTCTGCCAAACTTTTCTAGTGGTTCTACCAATAGTGATGGGAGGCTCAATCAACTCCTCCTCCTGATCCTGTCATTCCATCTACTGAGAACTATCTGGATTTCCTTCTTCTAAGGAAATACTGGTACTTGTCACTGTACTCGATCTAGGTATTTGTCCTCCCACGTGTCCTCCTTGCTGCCCCTGGACTAATGGAACGTCTACTAACTGACCTTCTACTGGCATCTCTCAAGATTTCCTGAAAGCTCCATCCTCCATGAACTCTGCATCCAGTCTCACTACAATCTTCCTGATGCTAGGAATGTAGATTTTGTATGCCTTTGAGGTTTCGCTATATCCTATGAGATGCCCCTTTTCTACAGTTTGATCCAGTCTATTGCGCTTCTCATCTAGAATGTGACAATATTCCATGCTTCCAAATATCCTAAGATGACTAACTTTCGGCTTCTTCCCTATGAAGACTCCTTCGGGTATTTTCTTCCCCAATGCTCTATGAGGAGTTCTATTCTAGGTATACACCGCCATGTTGCAAGATTATGCCCATAAAAACTTAGGTAGATCCTGATCATACAACATATCTTTGGTTGTGTTGTAACATAATTTGGTTTTGATAAGTTAGTATATTAGCCAAAATAATTTTCAAATGTTAAGTTAGGATATGGATGCGGAAGAAAGAAAAGTTAAAATGTTAGGCCAATTTAATGTTTTATAGGCATCCATATCAATAAAATTTTAGGTGTTAGCTTCCCTAAACAAAGAAGGAAAAAGGAAAATAAAATGTTAGGGAAGTAATAAGAAAAGAATGGCTTCATTTCATAATTTTATAAATGCACAGGTTGCTAGTCAAAATGTGCCACATTGGGAAAAATCAAGTATTGTTTTCATGTGTAAAAGAAAAGGCAAAGGAGTAAAGGTTTTAGTTTTGGTATTAATCCCTATTCCTAAGTTTTAAATCCCAAAATCACCCTTTTTCTCATATTACCCTCCATCCATTTATTCCTACATTTTAACACCACTGTCATACATCGCGAATATTCCCAACTATGTAGTAAATTAACTCCTGCCAGCCCCACCGAGTGTCCGGTCACATCACGATTTATTCTCTGCCACCTCTCACTCCATCTCTACCCATCTCCCAAGATCCGATGGCCCGCATAGCATTTCAAAGCCCCCTCATCATTCGAATTTTACTGTCGCGCGGGGGGGGTCCAATATGGGTTGTATACGAAACCGTGCCTACTCCTACGTGTCAGCACCATAACTTTTCGGACCCCCTTTGGGTGAAACTGCTAACCACTTCCCCCCCCCCCCCCCCTTCAAAAATTTGTTTCCATCACTTCTGATATCGCTCTCCTACCCGTTGCGCTCCTGCCACTCACCTTCTTCCACGTCATTCACCCGTTAACTCCACTAAATCACATCAATTCCCTCTGCAATTAAGTCGTTAAGCAGTAAATGGTTTAGCTATTAATCCAATGGACCTATGCCACCTTCAACGAAAAAGCCACACTGTTATATAAACCTTTCTTTCACAGGTTAACAGGTTACTGAATTCATGCACTGTCACTGTATTTCTTTGTTATAGGTTTTTTGGGCTAAACTCGAATATTCACCCGCCAGTGACATTGTCTGCTCACTTGTTTTCAGCCTGTTACCTCTGTTTTTTCCCCCAAAACCTAACTCCTCTCTGTGTATTGAAACCTCAAATCCAATTTTCACTACTGTCCTTAGCCTTATCCAAAGATACCTCCAAAGGACAAAGGACCAGAAGAACCTGTCAATCCCCTAATCTATCTTCCCATTTATTTTTTCCACATCCCTTTAGTTGACATAGACCTCAAAATCCATGAAACCCTCTGCAAATTTGACCTCTTTGAGATGTATTGTTGGCTCGAGGACAAATGCATTGACAAATCTGATGACATTCAGTTGTGGGAGTCCAATTTACCCCACTATATTTTTCCTCATGCCCACAACACCCCATAGTTTGTTAGGAAGTGTCATGCATCTTATTTGCCAAGCCAAAGGGCCATCATTACCCCTACTGGAGAAATTATGTTTACTATTACTCCTTAAGCCATAGACCAGATGATGCAAGCCCCCATAGTAGAGAATGCCACCCCCTTTTCTTATGAATCACTTGTTGAGTTATACCAGAAATTGGACTTTTCCAAGAGGGCCAAAACTCTTGAGTTGTTCTTGACAGAAGATACCCCATTGCCAAAGAAAAATCCTCCCCATCCCTCCTCTATTTTCCCTGAGAGAGCCAAAAAAATCATCACATTTGTCTCCTACCTCCTTGGCTACTACTCTGATCAGTGGGTAGATGAGGCCATCATAGGATTTATGTCCATTTTCTCTGTTGATTCTAAGCCCTCCATCATATTTAACTTTAGCCAATTTCTTGCATAGTCAATTCATCAGCAGCTTATCAAATTCCCAACTGAGGAGGTATTCAAGTATGCCTATGTGTTCATTTACATGTTCTTGTACTTTCAGGGAGACAACGTCAACCTTGCTTTGCAAAAGCTGGATGAAAAAGGAAACCAACAGTCAGTCATCTTCTGGACTACTCTAGTGATGAAGGAACAAAAGGAATACACATATAAATAGTTCATAGAGATGTTTTTTAATCCAACAATCAGTCTCCTAAGCAACAGGATAGAACCAAGGATCGGTGAGGAAATTAGAAAGGTGTTGTACCTATCAGACCAAGTTCAGACAAGGGATTGGTACCTCTACCAAAACTATACATAATTGAGAATATTTGGATGTGAGCTTGCACCTTACAAGCTACCTAAATTCGTCCCAATGAAGATTTTTTCTCTGGAGTACATAAGGTAGATGCTAAATATGGATGAAATCCACTTTGTTGCTGCCAAGAAGAAGTCTCAGTTTAAAATCAAAACACATATTGGGTCTTTCATTTGCAACACAAGAGTAGCAGGGGAAGAAGCAGACAAGCTACTAAATAAAATGCAGTTCAACCTAAAATTCACCTGGTCATATGATCCATTAGGGATCATTTCTAAATTACGAGTAGAAACCAAATATACTCCTTATTTTCACACTGTCAAACCAGAGATAGAGAAGTACAAAAATCAGCTAGAATGGGTTGAAAATACCCTACAAGAGGCAGAAGAGCATCTGGTATCATCCTCTACAGTACATACTCCTACCATGCAAGAGAAAACAATGAAGAGAACTAGAGAAGAAGAGTCCCCTTCAGGGACTGAAATTTTCAGTGAAGAATTCAAGATTATGTATAGAAAGGAGGCCAAGATTAGTTCCAAACTAAACCTCAACAAAGATTCAGAGAAGGAGAACATTATCACCACTAATGAGGCACTTGTTTCCTCATTAGTAGGTGATCAGACCACACTGTCTCCCACTACCTCCACGACTTCACAAGAGCAACAAAAAATTATGCAGACCAGCACATCAACTATAGGGGAGACAAAGAAAAGTATAATGTACATTTTCAAGGAGATAAAAGTCATGAATGAGGCCTTAAAGATTAACACCTACAACAAGTTCTAGAAGTTGACTTCCGGTGCTCAAAGTAGGCTATTATCAACCTTTGATTCAGAGAAAGGGAAAATGCAAATGGCATTCCTCCAGGCACAGGTTCCCTAGCCCAAGGCAACATCAAACTACAAGAAGACAACATTTGAGTTTGATGTAAAAGATATACATCCCATTGACCAAATGGAGATGCATAAGCAGACTGGGGAAATGATATTTTCCACTGTCACTAACACTACTATGAGTTTGTTTAAACTGTAGGTTACATTAGCAAATGTCCAATCACAGTTGAAGATGGAGAAGGTCTCTACACTTGCCAAAGACACCAGGATTAAAACTCTAGAGGAATTGGTGATCAAAGTGGGTTATGACCCTTCAAACATCAATGCTGCAGAAGAACTTATAAAGAAAAAGAATTTAGACATAACGACATTAAGGAAGAAATTAAAATTGCCATCTATAGAAGATCCTCTAGCCAAGGATATTGAAGAGATAGAAACACAAACAGCAGATATGATGAAGCTCATCATGGAGCAGAGTGCACAGTTGAAGCAAATGGAGACAAAAATGGAAAATTTGATTAAAGAAAAGGAGAAAACTGTCAAAATGGTTGTTGTCCCTTTGCAAGAACTCCATATCACAGTTATTCCTACAGCCATATCTTCTACAACAAGTACGGGAGATGCTACAGATCAGTGGGAAAATGCAGTACAAAATATGTCTCTCCATATTGAAGAGATAAAAAAGTTGTAGGATCAAGTCAAACTTCTACAGGATCATCAAAAGAAGATTGAAACTTTTCATGCAGCAGAGCTACAAAGAGCTCAAAATCAAATAGAGGCATGGAAAAATTCAGCGGCTAAGTATTCTATTGGCTACACATTGGGTCATGTTAAATAAATCACATGGAACAATATCATTGAAGAAATAGATGAAATATGGTCATGTATCCAGATAATATTTGACCAGAAGGAATTGATGGAGAAAGCCAAGAAAACCATTTCTACTATCAATGCTGAATTGGGAGAAATGCCTGCCACAACCAACAACATCATAAAGTTCCTCAATTCCAAAAACATATATGAACTAGATGATCTAGGAGTAGATGACAAAACAAAAACCATTTTGGAGGTAAAGAAAGTTCTAACAAAAAAGAACTTGGTTGTACAATTGACAAAGAAGTGTCACACTCTGGAGGTAGCAGTTAATAGGTTTTTCAATAGAATAGATGCATTGAACAAGAAAGGTCTGCCTTCCTTATTTGTGATCAATGACAAATTAATGACCATGGAAGACTACATGAAGAAGCTTCAGGACATTTCCAAGGATACAACTAAGTCTTCCAACATCAAAGGTTCTATGGCAAGGATAGCTTTTTATGAAGCTATCGGCGACATAAGTTTTATCCAACATGGGATAAAACATATTTTTGCAGTAAAACTCACTTTCACTCAGTATAATGAGGTAGATGAGATCTACCGCAAGGTGACAAAGATTACTATTCCAGAAGAAGAGTGGTGAGAAAAGTTGTGTGAATTCCAGGATTGAAAAGACAGGTCAGCTTCATGAGCGCAAATCCCGAATAGTGGCCACTTAGCAAATGTTCTCCTCCGAAGCAGGGTCAGATGTTCAGATCAGTTCACCAGATGCATTCCTTTTTATCACATTATTTCTTTTATGTTAGTTCTAAGTTAATAATATAATGGTGTGTCACTCAAGCATTGATTGTAATATTTTTTGTAAATTTTGTTTAAATACTTCATTCTGTCGAAGTATTCAAGGTTGTACCCTTGAAAAAGTTATCAAGTAGATTTGTACTAAGCTCGAGCAATTTTGAGATAATAAAAGATTCTGGATTTGCCTCATATGGTCTATCTCTTAGTGAGTTTTATTTCATTATGTTTATTCATTATGTCTTCTTCATATAAATCATGCCTTTTGCAATTATCCGATTTAAAATTTAATTGAATTTTAGTTTCATTTTGGATCCTCTGTGAAGTTGTAATTTAAATAAGAGATAAATTTACAAAACTATCTGTTATTGTAAATTACTCTTTGAGAATAAATTGCACTAGATCTCTGTGATGGTCTGTTTATATTTTGTCGATTAAGAAAACATTGTTTTCTTAATTGCTTCTTATAAATGCTTAAATACTCTGTTTGAATATTAAATCAATTATACTTCTCCATATTCTACTTATCCATCCCACTAAAAATCAAAATAACCATGTGCATGTAAAAACAATCTTTTATTTTATTAAGAATCTATCTAAGTTTAGAGCACTGGTTTATAAATAGTTCATTGGTCATCCAATCATTTAAAACGACAAAACATTATAGATGCTTTGGCATAACTAATTGACCTTAGGTTATCTCAAAGGACTACAGGCTGCCCCAACAATAGTTCTATTTTTCCGTTCTGCTACTCCATTTTCCTTTGGATTATATGGAGTTGTCCACTCTCTTTTGATGCCCTCCTTTACGCAGAAATCTATGAAGTCTTTGTTCGTATATTCTCCACCATTATCTAAATGCAATACCTTTATCTTTTTCCCTACCATATCTTCAATGAGAGCCTTAAACTCTCTGAATAGATCAAAGACCTCATCCTTGGTCTTTAAAAAATAGATCCAGGTTTTTCTAAAGTTATCATCAATAAAGGTGACGAAATATTTGCCACCACTAAGAGCTCTTGTGGACATTGGACTAGAGATATCTGAGTGTATCAATCCGAATGCACATTTTGCTCTATTGTTACTTCTGGAAAAAATTGCTTTAGCGTACTTCCCTAACACGCATCCTCGACATAAGTCATCATTCTCACTACTAAGGGTTGGTACTCCTATAATAGTCTCTCTGGGCATCCTCAGTGCTCCATGGTGTAAATGTCCCATTCGCCAATGCCATAATTCATTTTCACCATTATAGTTGCTGCCTATCAGTGCCATTGGAGACTCAAGCTACAACCTATACAATTTGTTGCCTCAAGTCCCAATTTGTCTCTTCTTCTTCTTGATTGGATGCTTGGCATATACTTTCTTTCCTATGAAGTATACATCGTATCCCTTGTCCTATAACTGGGACACTGAAATCAGATTCATTCCTAATCCTGGCACATGCAGAACATTGGTGGCTCGAATGTTGGACCTTGCTTCCATCTGAAATGATATGGTGTCTCTCCCTACTAGAGTACATTTCGTTCTATTTCCCATAGTAATATGGAAGTCCATTTGTTATTATTTATAGCTCGAGAAATGTTCTCGTACTCCAGCCATATGATTTGAAGCCCCGTTATCAATGTACCAAACATCCGTTGACGCTAAATTTTCTAAGCATACAAATTCTTATTCTAATCTGGTAGACGATTCTGAGACACTTTGAGTATCCATATTTGTGCTATTTTCAAATGATTTCTGGCGCTACCCTGCCCTAGCAACTGCTATAGGAAAAATTGCATCCCACTAGAGAAACCCCTCTTTGTTGAATCTTTTGTTGCACTATTCCTTCGGTCGCTGACAGATTTTGATCTGGAAATCTTACCTCTCTGTCGACTCATTCAGAAAGAGCTTTACCACAAAAATCTAGTCCTCCTAGCCTGAACTACGCAAATCCCTTAGGAATTTGAATCACTACCCTTGCAGGAATTTTGAATTCCTTTCTTCCTTCAACGCTGGGTCATCCGACTCTTTTCTTCTTGCTTCACCTCAGCTCCGATACCATGTGAAAATTTCTAAATAGAAATCCAACTACAATGATTAATATTATTTCTTCTACTTATTAATTCATAAATAAGTTATTCATAGTGTTCTTATGACAAATATCGAAATAAATTATACTATCGCCTTCATAATTAAAATACTACAAAATGTAAATGCAAAGAAAAATATTGCCACAAATACAACCACGATGACACGGTTATTTTTGGACAATCGTTCAAGGAAAAACCTAAGGTGGGAAAATCAGTGTAGCAGATGAGGGTTTCTTTATTATTCTTCAACAAAAATCTCATGTACAAGTTACAACCAACATAATAGAAGAGGATTCTTTGTGAGAAAATTTGCAGACGCTTCCTGACAAGTTTTTGATCCAGGAGGAGTGATTATCTTCCCTTTGTGTCTCATTGTGTCCCAACGTCAGCCTTCCCACGTTGTCCCAGCGTCAAACTGCCCCACGCAATCCCAGCGTCAACCTTCCCACGTTATCCCAGTGTCAAACTGCCCCACACAATCCTAGCGTCAAAATTCCCCTGCATTGTCTCTCTATGCATCACAACTTCTGCGTTGTCCTCCCTCTGCTCTATGTCTTCTTCCCTTGCACTCCTGAATGATGTTGATAACCCTCACTCTTGTTTCCACTTGCAACTCTCCCTCTGATTCAATTTTCTCTCGCCGAACTTCGATTAGTGAGAAAATCAATCTTACAAAGGTAACTAAGTATCTGCCTCTGGTGTGTTCTCTAAGTGCCCATCAAACTTCCTCTTATAAACCTCTCCTTGATCAATCAATGGCCCATATTAGATCCTAATCAATGGCTAGGATCATATTGACTTGATCTCTGCCTTCTTCTAGAAGTTTCACCCACAGTTTAGATTAATACCCTTTAATTATTTTAAGGTCCTAATTTTCGACTTAGGTTCCCATTAAAAATAATTAATTATTTTAATAAAACTGTCTCCAGGTGGAATTTCCCAAAACGATTTTATTGGAGAATGCATGTGCCCAAGCGTCCCTGCAAAATTTGAGACTTAGATCATATCCGATGCTACCAAAAACCAACAAGTTTGGGGGAGTCTAAGGAGAAGAGAAAAATCGAATTTTTGGTGGTGGTATCACTCTGTTTCGTGCTTTGGATTGGGAGAATAAAGTCTTCCAAGTTGGACTACTGTAGGAAGCTGTTAGCTATTGCAAGTTACTGCATAGTCGGAGTTGCTGGGAAGAGGTCGATCTTTTGGAGGCTAACTTGGTGTGGAGGGAAGGTTTGGTCAAGGTCTAGGGTGAAGAGTCTCAAAGAATACTATTGAAAGGAAGAATTACTTTGAATGGATTTCCCCTTGAGGGGGGTTTTTCCCTGGCATTTGCGTACATCTTGTGTTCATTGTTTTATGTGCTGATGCTTTTGGTAATTGCTTGATGAACTAAAGCAAGAATATATAAAGAATTGTAATAATAAGAAACATCACAAGTAATTATCAAGATCGAGAAAATCTTTACTGCCTTTCTGATTTTCCAACATGGTATTAGAGCTTTGGTGACGAAAGAAGAAAAAGGTAGATCCATTCATAGGCACTATCTCAGGGAAGGAATCTATCATATTCAAGGAAGATGTCTAACTCTATCAAGGGTGAGAAAAAGCTTGAAGGAGCATCTAACTTCAGATCCTGGAAGAAGAAGATTGACCTAATCCTCGAGAAGTACAAGGTGCTAGATTTGGCAACTACCAAAGAAGCCAGTGATTCCGACAAGGCGAAATTCAGGGATCTAGAATTGGTGGCTATGACTCTGATGGTAGAAGGGATAAATACAATCTTGTCCCATTCATAGCTAACCTTGATCATGCTCAAGAGATCGATAGGGCCAAGGAACAAATTTGACATGTCTAAGATAGAGTGCTATCAACGTCATAAGAAGGGTCACTACAAAGTGGTTGTCCCGAGAATCCAAAGAATAAGAAGAGAAGAAGAGATCAAGCCAACTTTGTTGAAGAAGGAGACTCAAAGAAATTCAAGCCCAAAGAACTTGACATTAGGGACTTAGACTACTAAGTCCTTTTCTTATAGCTTTACATATCTTGTTTTATATGTTTTAGAATTTGTATGGTTTTAACATATCTTTGGAAAAGACATTTCTTGTATTGTTTTAAGTTTGTAGGTTTCCCTCAAGCTTTGGAGGGAGCTCCCAATAACTCTCAAAGATAAGTATCTCATGTATTTTCAGTTTTGGTTCATGTATTCATTTAGTTTTGATTATATTGAATACTAATCACCATTCTCCCTTTGTTGTCTTGGTTAGGAAACAAATTTGCAAAAATAAGGATCTCTCAAGACAAGGTTAGTCAAAGAACAAAGGTACGTTTTGAATACTTTGATTGGATTACTAATTTGATGATCTATTACTAACTCTGTCATGACTAGCTGTAGTGAATCCTAGGGATTCTTGTTTGGGTGATTCATCTCTTGATAAATCTACCCACCCCACTCATATTCTTGATTGACTATGTAGAACCCTAGACAGGTTCTGGAAAACCCTAATCAAAGGGTATGCTAATGTGAATGCCTAAAATCCTAAGTTGCTTAGGGATATTATGAAATGCTAGTTGAAGTTTTATTGATGATGTCTTGTTTGGGATTTTGGTGTGATATGGAAATACTAACTTGTTAGGGTTGAATGATGAGGTCTAAAATCTCGAACCTTTGAAGTCTTGGTAATGTTGGGTTTGTTATGTTTCCACATTGGAATCCTAGCTCATTAGCGTTTGGTGGAATGTGTGAGCAAGACCCTTACATTGTATTAGAAATGTTTTCTTTGGTATGTGTGTGGTTTTCTAATCAAACCCTAGTATAATCAATATGTTAATGTGTCTAACTCTTATTTGATATTGTTATGAAGTTGGGTTTGACTAACACATGATATGAAATATATTTGCATGATGATGGAATCTAGGCATATATATATATATATATATATATGTATATATATATATATATATATATATATATATATATATATATATATATATATATATATATATATATATATGTCCTTTTGGTTGAAGTCCTAGGTTGATCTAGGTCAATTGTATTTATTGGACATATGATATGCTGATGTATGGTTATGATTCCTAGATATATGTGTTGACCTAGTCATTGATGGTCATGAGTCTTAGGATTTAATGGAAGTCCTTGTATGAGATTCTAGGATGACGATATCTGGAAATCTAGGGTATTGTAGCTAAACCCTAGTGAAGTAAAATAATCTAGTATGAGTAACAATATGAAATTTTTTTAGATGATTGTTGGGAAATGAAAATCTAGGATTTTGCAGTTAGATCCTAGTAGTGACATTGTCTAATGTGAAATGTAACAATCTGAGATCTGTGTAAGATTGTTGAATTTGTGAAAATGGAATTCTAAGGTTTTGGAGTTGAACCTCAGTTGAAGTAGAAATCTCTGATGAATATGACAATTTGAGATCTACGAAGATTGTTGAAATTAGAGTTTTGGTTGAGTTTGATGATTCCTCGGAAATCTAAGGTTTGCAAACTAACCCTAGTGGTAGTTGGTCATGATAGTGACTAATTAATGGTTGAATGAAAATCTAGGGGTTGGAACTAACCCTAGTGGAAGTTGGTCAAGTTAATGACTAAGTTGTGATTGACTTTGATAGAATTAATGTTATGACATAGTTTATGGTGCATAACAAAGTCCCTAGCAAGATGTTTAAGAGTATATGTCTCTTGTTTAAAAGTTTGGTTATTTGATACGAATAAAAGTCGAAATGCTTCGGTGATTTTGATATGGCTAACATTATGCTTCTATAGATTTGGTTGTACTTTATATTTAAGTTGTGCAGGTACACAATCTTCAACTTGGTGAAGATGCTCGATGTAACAAGAAAGTTGTGCAGGTACACAATCTTCAACTTGGTGAAGATGCTCAATGTGACAAGCATGGTGAGGATAATGATAACTCTGATGAAATGGTTGGAAGCCATGAAAGATTCTCTAATGTCAAAAAAAAAGAAGTTGATCTCCTGGAGGAAGAATGAATAGAAGAGATCTCCCTAAGATTAAGAGGGAGTCCAGATAAAAAGGTGCTTCCAGGTTGAGAGGGAGTGACATATATGGTTCTCTGTTTCATGTGTCATGCACTAGACCAAGACTAACAACCATAAGTATGAGTGAAGGCCATGAGCAGGAAAAGGAAATTGGAGAATGCATTTTGAGGTCTGCTAAAAGAAGTAAATCAGGGTCCGAATAAAGAAATGTTTCCTGATTGAGAGGGAGAGCATAGCTTGGTATTTCGGAGGATATGTTACTGCATGAGAAGTAGGAAAAGAAAAATATAAAATTGAGGATTCTTCTGTCAAAGATTTGGTTGATAGTCCTACTCTGGAAAGTTGAGAAGCAACATTTGTTGCCTAGAAGACCCCAGAGGTTTGTATTTGATTATGTACATGTGAAAGCATATTATTGATTGGGGTTGTGTCTGTACAGGTGAATCTCTTGAAGGATTTGAAAGCATGTTGGTTACCAATCAGTTTGATTGGGAGAGATTAGTTATTATTGATTTGTTGGATCAAGAGGTGTTAAGGCTTTGTGAGTGAAGCATCTCCTTAGAGGACATCTGGTCGGCACATTGTGTTGATGTCTAGAAGTTGGAAAGGTGGTGTTGATCATTGAGCTTTGTTTTGGATACACACTTGGACTTTTGGGTTGATGGTTAGCAAGTAAGCTTGATGGTACCTAGAGGGGTTAAAATCTTGAGTCCATCTTAGTCCACTTGGATAGATTTCCCTGGTCAAGAATCTAATCCATGGAATTGTGGTGCCTAAAATGTTGAGTGATTGGTTGGATAGATTGCCTTGGTCAGGAATCTAGTCCATGGCATTGCGGTGCCTAAATTGATTGGATGGTTGGATAGATTTCCTTGGTCAAGACTCTATTCCATGGCATTGGGTGCCTAAAAGTTCTTCATGTTTCATATAGTTCAATATCTTCCATTGCATATGTACATTATGAATACCTCCCTAATTAAGAGGGAGTGTTGGAAAAAGTATGTACGATATTCAATAATGTACTTGAGTCATCATGTAATGTACTTGTCAAAAGAATAAAGAAAATAAATTTTATTATTATTGGTGTGGCTTATTAAAGCATGGGTTTCATGCTTGGGTCACCATGTTTTAGGTAAAAGTCCCCATTAAGGAATTCTGGGATTTACTGTGAGTCTATAGAATTATTTTACATTTAATGAGACGCTTCTTGGGCTTTTGAATCATTTAAATCGGTTTAGTATTGAGTCAAATATGAATTATGGAACCTCCACACCATGTCGACCTAAGAGAAGATCAAGTCAGCCTAAGGACCATTCTACCCCACAAGAATCCTATAAAGGAAGGAATACGAATTCATTTGGAGCATCACTTCTCATCTTCTCATCTACTAGGCAAAAATGTGAAAATCTTGTTGTTGGGCAGAAGTGCTAAGTGGATAGCTGGGAAAGTCTGTTACTAGGAAGCCGAAGGGAATGCGAGTTTGGGGGAGTCTAAGGAGAAGAGAAAAATCGAAATTTTGGTTGTGGTCTCACTCTGTTTCATGTTCTGGATTGCGAGAATGAAGTCTTCCAAGTTGGATTGCTATTGGAAGTTGCTGGCTACTGTAAGTTGCTGCATAGTCGAAGTTGCTGGGAATAGGTCAATCTTTTGGTGGCTGACTTGGTGTGGAGAGAAGGTGTGGTCAAGGTTTAGGGTGAAGAGTCTCAAAGAATACTATTGAAAGGAAGAATTACTTTGACTCGGATATCCCCTCTAGGGGGGTTTTTCCCTGGCATGTGCCTACATCTTGTGTTCATTGTTTTATGTGCTGCCGCTTTTGGTAATTTCTTGATGAACTAAAGAAAGAAGATATAAAGGATTGTAATAATAAGAAACATCACAAGTAATTGTTAAGATCGAGAAAATCTTTACTGCCTTTCTGATTTTCCAACATTTCCTTCACAAGATAGTCAACCAATCACATAAATATAATGCCACATTGAGCTTGGTTACCACAAGAGATGTTGCCACAGAAAGCTTGCATCATCACAAAAGGTAATATTACAGGAAGTTCGCATCATCACAAAACAAAGTACTACAGAAGCTTGCATCATCATAGAAGTACAGTGCTTCAAATAGCTCATCTTCTTATAGGATTATAGTTCCACTTTCACAGTAGTATGTTGCCTTAGATATCACCCTTTATTTTGCTTCTAAAATCTCATATATATGCCTCAAGGATGTCTCAGATATATACTTCAGAAATGTCTCAGATATGCTTCAGAAAGCTCATTCTTGTACCTCAGAAAACTCGCTCTTGATGCATTAGAAAGTTACTTCAAGATATGTCCTTGATGGAGATGACTTGGCTCTATTTATAATTGTTCGTTCATGTGAAGAGACACATCTCTTGGGCAGGCGGACTTGGTCAACTTAGAGGGACAAATGACACTGTCAAAAATTTAAATTTTCTTCTTTTACAAGGGTCACGAAGAACATGCCCTTTTACATTTTCTTTTGACCAAAACTAAGCATGAAGAACATGCTAGAAAATAATAATAACTTTTCTTTTTATTTTTTAATGTAAAATACATATAGATATAAGTACAATGGCAATTATGAAGACCAAACCTAGTTACAATTTCAACACTCCCTCTTAACTAGGGAGGTATTCATAATGACTCATCGGGATATTCTCAAGTTGAAGACTTCTATAAGAAAGGATTTGGATCGATAAGCATCAATGATGATAACATCATAACCAACATTGTCAAAATACCAAGGCCTTGAAAAGTAAGCTCTATCTCTCCACTAGATCAGAGCACAATGTTGGGAGGCATTTAATACAACACCACACCACCTCTCTGAGGAACATATTCCACCTAGGTTCACCAAAGTATGTCTTCATGGGACCATTTCCTAATCCATTGTCACAATACTTGACACAAGGAAATGTCGGGCCTCCTGACCATTCTTATATTATATCAGTGCACTTGAATTATGGTTGTTAGTCCTAGCCATAGTACAGATCTCAATAATGCTAGTCCATGATGCTTATCCAATCCAACATTCTCCCTATCCATGTTCATTTACTAAACTTACAATTGTTAGTCCTTGCCATAGTACATAACACATGGAGAATAAAGGTGTCCATCCTCACTCCCTCTCAAACAGGGAGGAGATATCTACAAGCCCAAGCTTGTCTCAAAAATACTTATCCTTTCCCTTAGGAAGGGACTTTATCAATGCATTGACTACTTGTTCGTCAGTGGAGATATATTGTAGCTTCACAACTCCATTTTGCATCATGTCATGAATCATAATGTGCTTAGACCTTCCTAGTTCTCTGATAATCTTCATATAAAATATCACGATTGAATCCAACATGTCATCAAATAGTCCATCAAACATTTGACAAAGCCAAATTGGTTCACAACTAACTGTACAAATTGCCATATCTTCTTCCTCTGCAATGCAACAAGATTTTGCTTCATGCTCTTCCAAGAAACCATACCAAATCCCAACCATTAGTAGCATATCTACTCATTATCAACATTGCCAACCCAATTGATGTATCCTCAAGTTTCAAGTTGTAGTGTAAGATCCTTCATGTCAAATTATGTTTCCATCTCCCTTCGAAGTCAAAATTTCTTCCTTTGTCTCATGAGTCCATCTTTCCCAAAGTACGAGGTCTTCTTCAATCATAATGCTCTTTCAAAAATATAAAGCAATCATATTAACAATATCCTCTCCCTCTTAATGGGAGAACCTTCTAGTTTTTATGTTGGCAGATACTAAATCAAACAAGATATACTTCAAATTGTCTGCTCTTCCAATATTCTAGTCTATAAATATGGAAAGTCCTCTAGAGATGCTTTGTTCTTCCATGTCATTCTTCTATTGTCAAAGCTTAAATCGCCCTAGTTATTTATCTGCAATTCTCACTAGGAGGATATGGGAGAAAAATAATAACCAAGCGAAGGATATGTAGACTAGAGACTAAACAAAAATTGAAGACAATAACAATAATCTTAATCAAAGAGAAATTGTATAGAATATTTATCTTTTTTAGAAGAGTCAACTCCCTCTTAATCTTGTACCATCCTTGTCCTTATATTAGCATGATGTCATTTTTGTCATTCTCAAGAGCTAGGGCATCTTCTTTAAGTGGAAACTATTAGTCCTAGGGTTTTCTTGGTTCAGACTTTTACTAAGGTTTGCAAACCCTAAGTGCTTCAATATCCAAAGTCTTCAACACCTGCCATCCTTCAAATTTGCAAATTATATAAGTATACTAATGTGTTAGCCACAAATACCAGAAATGTCATTGACATACCTTCTATACATGAGATGGAGTGCATTGATGTTTTTTTCACTAATTACCTAAACTTGATCACAAAACTCAATCTTCATATGCAAGGAAAGGATTTGAATGCTTAGGAGATCAGCACCTAACATATTGATTATTTCTTTGTCCTCAGGAAAGAACATGACTTCTTATACAATATGTTAGCTTACACTTCATGTTATTTCCTAAATGTGATCTCTTCATACCCTAGAGATTTAGCATTCCAAAATGATTGACATAGATTTCTAATATTACAAACTTCTAAGATCATTATTTGCAAGAGAAATTTAGATCTATGCCTAGCTTTTCGAGATATCAAAAACAAGGGATTATATGTACCTCTTCAACCTTACCTTCCAAACCTTACAAATCAGAGATCAAATACAGAGATTCGATCCTTTTCAGAGAGATTTGGTTCTTTACATCAGAGATCATTCAACTTTCTTCAATTGATATATATCGTTTTTCCTTCAACATAATTACTCCAGACCTTCGGCCTTCAAATCAGAATACGGATCACAATGAATACAACCCACAAAGATGAACCTTTAGAAAAATTCGGTCTTCAAGAGAGATGTCATAAAAAGATTCGGTGTACTTTAATCACAATCTTTGCAATGCTACATGGATGCCAGAAAGACAAAGATGTGTTTGGACTTCTGGTTTATAGAATAGGGCTTGTATCTTCATGGATTGAACTCGTGAATGGACATCAGAGCTCTCAGACTTGGCATTGTTCCATAGTTGATATAATAAGCTTAGACTTGATTGCATTGAGAGTAAACTCGGACAGTAGATTTTTAACTATGCTTAGAACCATTATCTATAATATATTTCTTTCAGAAAAGAGTCTTGAACTATACTCACACTTGTGTCCAGATTATAGGCTTGACGTAGTCAAACACAGTCTTTGCTATACGGAGAAATACCATTGTTCCTAAACTCGCACAGCTCCACAAAAATTTAACCTCAGACTTTGTGACATTCCATAGTTTTCAGAGTTTTGGATCAACAAAAATTGAGCTATAGGACTTTATATTACAGGACTGATTATGCCACAGAGATGATCTTGGTCACCATAGATTTGTGCATAGAAAACAATTTTCTTCAATAATGATCTCAACCTTGTCACTCAGAAACTTTAGATGAATATTTGGATTCAATACAGCCTTACTAGTATTTCAATATAGACTGCAATTCACAAAGTTCCACAATTATGTGTGTCATTTTATGGTGAAAGAGTGTCTCAGGCTTCACATTCCTTCCACAGACATCCAGTTTTATTCAACAAAGACTAGCCTCGGCCCTATTTATTATCTTTACTGAGGTTCTTGACCTTTATTTACACATCTCCATAGTAGGGTTACTTCGATCATATAACAACCTAATACACATTATGATAACAAAGGTCTTAACACTGTCATAGATTCGACCAGGCCATAGTTTTATCACAGAACTTGCCACGAGCACATAGTTTTGAAAATATTGAACCAATATTCACTTAAAAATATTGAACCAATATTCACTTAAAAATATAAATGTGTAACACATCCATTTAATTGGCAATAAAAGTATGTTACAAGAATTTAAATTAGAGGATGACATTATATAATCAGGTATTTGCAAATACATGATATGTTCTAGCATTATCTACAATTGAATGAAACGATGAAACTGTTGTTGCCACAGTAAGAAGAGAGAAAATAATAACACTTAGCCAATGCCAAATTTTACCTGCACCAGAAACTTTTTGTCCTTTCACCTGTGAGAATTCCAGAAAAATACTCCTTTAGAATTATAAACAATTCAAGCCTCTTATAAACATTTTTTCTTGGAAGTTGATAGATCTTTAAGCAACTACAAGTATTAATTATAAGTTGAAGATTTTTTACCTTTAAGTATATGAGGCTTGGAAATACAAAAGTTAATGGAATCAAAGACAGTGACCCAATTAAGTTCACAAAGTCTCCCAGAAATGGAAGTAGGGCAGCAGTAAAAGTGTTCACTGTGAAAAACAATGCACGGAGGATGAAGCGAATTAAAATGTTACGTCGAGAAAATTCGCTCTCATCTTGGTAAGAAAACCTTGTATCCAAGGACTCATGTACAACAGCACAAAACATCTGCAAATAAACAAGGAGGATTACAAATAAGAATTAATAAAAGAAGGATGCTCAAAGAATAAACGAGTGGAGGAGGGCTTACATGTTGTGATATGATGGACTGTAAGAACATTGCTGCATTTGCTAAAACCTTTTCCCATTTAGGCCCACTCACATCGCTGAGAAGATATGCAGATACTGATGATCCATATGCCCAATAACCAATTATAGTGACACCGTAGTAACTTAATAGCCCAATTGAGAATTGGACATATAAAGCCCTGTGCATGTTTCTAATAGCTGGTGGTTTTAGTGTTGCCTGCATAGGATAAAATGTCAAATATGAGAAATTAATATGTTTGAAAATTTGATACGAACAATAATTTCTGTTTAAAGTTATACTAAAATATAAGACTTTAAATCTTGTTGTAGTTTAATTGACAATAGTTATGGAAATGAAGTCTTATGAAGTCTCTGATTTAAATCTAGTTCAAATTTTGTTATAATTAGCAACTCCAATTTTTTTTCCAGTTTAAAAAACAGAACCTTCATATCATAGAAAAAGTTTTACAATATAGAACCTTCATTCCATAGGGAAAGTTTTACAATGACGTGAGCCAATCGCTGCCAAAATATGACTGTGCTCTAATTACATAAGACAATTTCTGTATGAAGATCAGAAAAACAAAAAAATTTCTATCCAAATGTAAATAAAAATCGAAACCAACCAAAAAAACACAGCCTGATTGAAAGATAAGGAGACAGCGCACACCCAAAGGGAACAGAAATCTACAGACATCTCCAAGAACCAACCGACATTGATACCATCTATCAGCAGCAGAAAAGAGAAGCTAAACCTTAAAAAAAAGAAAAAGTAAAACCAACCCCGTAACTCTGCCCCAAAGAGAATTTTTCAAAGAACAGGAAGCTAAGGCAGAGAGTGAGGCCACACTTGGATACAGCGTCGGCCTCCATATTTTGTTCCGAAAAAACATACTAAAAAGCCATAAAAAGAATAAATTCCCGGGTATGTAACATTTAGTTAAAAAATAAATTCCCGGATCTGTAACATTTAGTTACAAAAGATAGGGATGTCAAGAAAGCATTGTCCCAGCGCCCTATGGAACAAAATGTGTTGTTCTTCACGGTCATTAAGATATGCATGTTTACTTGAACAAGAGATAAGCATGTTTATTTCAACGACTAGGGTTTCTATAAATAGGTGAAATTGATCTTAGTCTTCTTTGTGATCACGTTGCTCTCGCAAATTGTGACCCTGATGTCTTTTCTCTAAATCTCTCAAATATAATTCCTGGATTTTTCTTCACTAGTTTGACAGGGTCTTCACTCTGTTTCTCACCATGTGCTTTGGCTGCTCCTATCATGACTTTCTCACCTTTGTTTTTCGTGCCATATTCCCAAGGTCCCCTATCAATTATTTTTCTACTCAGGTTTTCTTCATTCTACTTATATTTTCTGACCCTCACAACTCTAGTATTAACTTTGGCTTTTTCAAATTTTCAGTTCGGTTGTTTTCACCGTACGGTTGGACACTTGTAATTTTATGGCCGGAAGCTCTGCTGTTTTTGGCTTTGGCTTTGTTATTTTTTAAAAAGATTACCAGAGAAATAAATATAATAATAATATATATGGCAATAATATATTTAAATCATATATATTAGGATTTATTTGGAAAATTTTATGGAAAAACCAGTGAACAATAGATTTATTATTGTTTTTGGTTAAATCATAACCAAGCCCACCAACAACTTGAGTTTTCACCACTTAACTATGGCTCAATACAATAGGGAATACACAAGCCTTTTAACTGCTTCAACTACATGTAATACCATGAATCATCAATACTAAGTACCAAAAAAACTACAATTGTTAACCATAACTATTGACACAACCTCAACTCCACCATAAAATCAAATTTATCTAACATATTTCTCTTTAAACTTCTTCAAAAACATCTTACCAAACTAATCATGCACTTACACTTCGTTGCAAGTTTTCTGCCACATGAAAAGCCAAGTCACATAACACTCGCTGATCATGCACTTACACTTCGTTGCAAGTTTTCTGCCACATGAAAAGCCAAGTCACATGATACGGGGACGTGCTAACACAGGGATTTGAGTGTTTGACATGGTACGTATAGACCCTTGGAAATGCAACATGGACACACACATATGGGTGGGGCATACACAGCTTGCGTCGCTATTGTAGGCTAGGGGGAGGGTGTCCTTAAGTCAACAGGGTCCCCCAACATAATAGAATAACGGCACCTATTCTACAGGCTAACTTACGGGTCAACCATCTCTTATTGATTATCAGCCCGAATTGGCCTTATCTAGGAATGAGCCCCTAACTATGCCATGAATCATGCTCCATCATTGAGTAATGTTATTTTCCGGAATCCCTACCATCTGTTAACAGAATCCCATCAGGGTGAGTGGAACGATTTGAAGTTGTTATAACCTCTGTTAACAGAATCCCATCAGGGTGAGTGGAACGATTTGAAGTTGTTATAACCTCTGTAATCATTACTGTTGCAGTAGATCATAAACTTATAGAGGTAACACATTCAATCTCAAGTAAATATGTTGCTGTGACCAGTAGACACAGTCATTTTATAAGTTATGAGAGTTATAAGTTATGGGAGTTGTTTATGGAGGTGGAGGAATTGCCGGGATTGCTAAAAGTGGCTGGAATTTAGGTAAAAATATTTCAAAAAATCTTATAGAAGCAGTGTTTGAATCATGTTTTTGATGGTGGAAATAGATTCAGCACCATCAAAAACTTCTAAGATGCCTCAAATCTTAAAATTTAACAACTATAACTTGAATTTACAAAAACCAGCCAAATTTTCTCAAAATATAATCAAAATTTCCATGACTTCGGCACACAAAAAAAGTCTCATTAAACTATATCCATGTTGCATTTACAGAACTCTACATGTCCTGTGTCAGACACTCAAATCCAAATCCCTGGGTTAGCACGTCTTGTCTCCCAGTGTCATGTGACTTGACTTGGCTTTTCACATGGCAGAAAACTTGCAATGATATATAGAGAAAGAACCCAAGAAATGTGATACATTGACATGGTCTTACAAGTACAAAATAATAAAACTGTAAGCATAAAGATGCAAATTTTTGGAAAGTTTAAAAGAGAGAGTACTCCTTACACATCGGGACATATTTACAGACGGCCTTAGAGATTGCACGTGTTTTTCAAATTTTTGTGGGTTTTTGGAAATTTTTTGGTGTTCTAGGTCTTTGACATGTCTGGACACACTAGGGCAGGGTGCCAGACATGCATTTGCACATGTCCTCAGACAGACTAGTGCCAAATGCCTGTTCAAGATGCTAGGGAAGCATGCCATGCATGTCAATGTATCCAACACGTAGACACAAAATATAGGCCTACCTAGCGTGTCATGTTTCTTAGGTGAAAATCCTATTTGATTAAAAATTTTCATTATTCCTAACCATCCCCTTTATTGAAAACTTCTCTGATTTTCAATATTCTCATAAACTTTTGAAACTTCTCTTCATACTTTTGTGAATATGTCAGCAATCCGATTTTATAGTTTTGCAAGATGTAGAGTTACTTGTTTCTTGTTACACCTGTCTCAAGTAATGTCAGTGGAATTCTACATGAAACACTGCATTGTTCATCCGTTGATCACACTTTGGTTCTCACAGTACAACTTTATCAAGTTTTCTAGCACAACAGTGTTAACAAACGCTAGAATCCTTGTCAGCCACATTGCTTCACAATCATCATCGCTCCCTTATACTCAACTTTAGTTGAGGAAAGTGCCATTGTCTATTGATATATACTGCTCAACGAGATTGCCATTGATCACAAATGGAACATGTGTTTAGATCTATATATTAGTCATCTGCACATACCGTCCAATCAAACTGTGTATCCAATTCTTGTTCTTTGCATATTTATTCTAAAATAAAAATGCGCTTTTGAGATATATCAAAATCTAAATTCTTTGGAATGCCTTCCAATGAGATACTTTTGAATTAATGATGTACCTTAAAAGTTTGAAACAACTCTG
Source organism: Pinus tabuliformis (assembly GCA_031772625.1). NCBI lineage: Eukaryota > Viridiplantae > Streptophyta > Pinopsida > Pinales > Pinaceae > Pinus > Pinus tabuliformis. The sequence continues at coordinate 1,110,832,836 of CM062813.1, forward strand.
AGTACATAAATTATATTTGGTCAAGTTATTATGAGGTAAATTAGACTGCCCACCATTTATCTATACAAGATTCCATCGATTGGCTTTTCTTTAGTACTCACAATCATTCCTATTTATTTATGTCAGCGCATCTACAATCTAATAACTAATCCTATATTTTTGAACCAGCCCTCTGAATCCTTAGCTTGGGTTAAAATCATTTTATCTAGTAGCTCCCATAACTCAATACCCAAATAATAATGAGAAACCCCTAGATTACTCATGCTAGATGTCTTCAACATATTCACTTTTGCTCCAGCAGTCAGCTCTTCATTGTTATATGTCATTACTAAATCATAACATATAATATTATTATTAAACTACATTATGCAGTAAAAAATTACAAAGTTCAAATCCAATTGCCTCCACATAAATCCATTTCATGAATCCACTTAAATCCATTTCATGAAAGTGTTTATCAATCTATGACTACCAAAATCTAGATTCCATACAATGGCTTATTCAATGGACACACAAAATGTTGACAAGATTTATAAACCCTTTCAACTAATCCATGCACTCTTCATATTCTACACCATTTACAAATGCACTCTTAAATATATGACGCAGATCACTATTGTATTAAGCTACCATTGTCAACATGATTCTAATTATGCCAAAGGTACGTTCATTGTCAATGATTTCCTTCTATGTAAATTCCTTTGTTACTCATATGGAATTTTACTTTCAAACTAAGTTGCATGAAGTGCCAAAACGCTTTGGAGTTTCCAAAATGGGTACGTTTAGAAACGTCACCTCCTAAAAATGGAAACGCCAGCCGAAACGTCATATATGTTTATATATATATAAATAAATTTATAAATAAGTGAATAAAGAATAACCCATAGATGAAATTTAGAAGGAAAACCAAGTATATATTAACTCTCATAGTTGATTACATGATGGTCAAGTTTTGGTCATGTTTCGGCCGAGTTTTGGAGTTTTGGGTATTGGTATGTCCCAAAACGCTAGGTTCCTAGAAGTTTCGTGCAACATAGCTTTCAAACATTTTAATGTAAATTACACTCTAATCTATTATCTATATATCCATTTGGATTTTATTATTGTTGGGAAAAATACCGAGAGACGTGAGGGGGGTGAATCAGTGTTTTAATTCACTTTAAACTTTTAATTTCATATTATGATTTCTGTACTCTACTGTTATTCATGAAACTAGTGTATGTACATGAATTCAGTGAAAGCAAACAACATATATCCAGTGAATTAACTTTTCATATATTCCATCCACTGTTCATATTTAACTAGTGCATCATTACTTCACTATTCATTCATTGAGAAAAAACCATGAGCAGTAAAGAGCAGATAGATCATCAATCACACAAGAAACATATCAACGCACATGAACACAGGGATTTTAGGTGGAAATCCAATGTGGGAGAAAACCATCATTGTTTTCGTCTCAGTCTTCTTCTTTTATTATTAAGAAAACTTCATTACATCTTTTACTGGTGCAGACTCTTATCATCACGCAGACACCCACCTACAAGAGTTTACAACCTCCACTCATTCTCTAGCACCAACTGGAAGGGATCTCCAACCCCCTGATCCTGTTTACCGGTTCCTACCGAAAGGGAGCACTGTAGATTTTTACTGTGTAGATTCACATCTCATGTAATGTACTAAAACACAAGACAAGAATCTACTCTACTCTTTAACAACTAAAACCAATAAATACATGAAAACAATAATCAACAAGAGGAAGAACATCAATGTCACATAACATAATATTTATCCGAGGAAAGCCACTGCTCAAAACTCGTACTATCTATATTGCATTAATAAAAAATCTGAGTGAAAATACAAAGCTTGTTCTCACTAGAACAATTCCTGCACAAGTATGATCAACTCTCTACTCACAAGCTAGCTCAAGCCAAACCTTAGCCTATTCTACTGCTCTCCAAGCCCCTATTTCCTTGCGCAATTCCTAGAGGAATTAGCCTCTATTTAATGAGGAAATCCTTCTTCCATAACTGTGCAATCCAAACTTAGGTCCTCAACTGATTGCATGCACCATCTGTACAACTCGGAAAATTATACAACTGATAGTACATTGTCCCTGCACTCTAGTCTCAACTGGGTCTTCCTCTGAACTAACATGCATGATTTATTCTTTAGTGAACCTTCAGTTAGCTGGTGTGGAACTGAGGATGCACTAGTGCACCAACTCACTAGTAAACCTCTACTAGTTCCTCCAATAGTTAGAACTATTTTAACTGAATATAACTGAGTTATCTAATTACAACTCCAATAAACTCAATCTAGACTGCTAAAACATAGGGATCACACTTACATGACTTCAGATAGACTTCCAACTCGAAATTCCTAGGTTAACTAAGTCAACTTAACTTAGTTAACTATTACAAGTTGCTATGAGAAAAGAATTACAATTTAATTCAAGGACAAATTAAATTGGAATTTCTAGATGCTATTTTTTAACATTTCTTGTTGTTATTTTCAGCAAGCACCTACCCCCTTACTGAAAGATGCAACCCTCAACTCCTTGTGGACCTTTTCAAAATGTTTCAAACTGGATCCACCTGTCAAATAATCATCAAACAACCTGTAGGCCACCTTTCATCATATTTTCAAACTGGACTCACACCAACAATAACCCAAACCAATATGACAAACTGAAATACTGAATATGAAATCACTGAAGCATTGTAAACCAACTGAATCTCTGAAGCATCAAACAATTGAATGTAGAACTCAACCAGAGAAAATAAACATCAAAATATGTATGCGAATGTTCTTAATAGAACATGCGTATATACGTGCTTCCTCTACATAAAACCTGCATACAAATATCAAATCACTAACAATTAAAAATATTGTCAAACTGAATTACTGTAACATTGAACAAACCATTGAATCAAGTACTGACCCATTCACTGAATCAATCACAGATCACCAAACTGTAGCATCATTACCAACCAAAATTCCATTCTGTTAATTTTAGCTATGTTCTATGCTTAGAGCAATTTATTTCAAAATTCACAGTTAGCTCAATAACTTTTCTAGGTTAGCAATCACATCAGCATAATAGTAAATTGTAGATAGAACATAAACATAAATAGCAGAAGACAAGCCAAGACAAGAGGACACAAGATGTGGCACTAGCCAGGGACAAACCCCAATGTGGGGAAACGCTCGATCAATTCTTCTTATATGTTCTTCAATAGTTCAGCAGAGAGAAAGAGATAGTACATTTACAACAAAAGTCAACACTTTGACTTATCTATATAAGAGCATAGATCATCTCTAAGAAGACGATACATGAGGTAGCTGAACTCAATCGAAGACATGCTACTTCAACTGATTCTCCAAGGTGACTCCATCACCATGTTGCACCTATCATTATGTTGCTCCTCATCATCATGTTGCATCTCACTGTGCTGCACCATGCTGCACCCATCATCACTATGTTGCATCTCATCATGACAGTACCCATAACTGTACTATTGATATCTTCATTGCACTATGCTGCATTGTACTTGCAGCTCCCATTGTTGTACCAATGCTACACCATGTACTTGATGTCCCATGTGCCATTGTTGCACCATGTACAGTGTTGCACCAATCAACACCATGCTGCACCATTACTTCTGTCATGCTGCCACACTGCCTTAGCTGTTGGCTATGGCCTATGGCCTAGCCCAGCAGCAAGATAAACTATGATCCATAGTCTTAGGATACACACAAGACTATCATCAACATGTACAATGTTGATCTGTGTGTTATAGGAGCTTCTTCTCATCAAAATATCTGAAGAGACCTCTCCTATCAAACTGATCCAAAACAGGTCAAAGAAATGACCCAACACAAGTTACTAATGGAGAAAATACATACTTCTACACTTCTATTTATGGGCAGTATTTTGGTCACTGGTTAGGGCTCTCACTGTAACTTACAGCAACCCAACAATCATTCGCAAAACACACCTTAAATTATGCGGCCTCCTCTCCTTTCCAAGTTAAGTGATCCCGTTGTTTAAGGAGGCACCTACAACTCCCTGTATAGGGATGTTTGACCCTTAAAATAGTACCTATAGGCCTGTGACCTAATCATAACAGGAAGGTCCCTTTACTCAACCTGTTACAAGAGAATATCCTTGCGTTTTCTAGCCAGAACTGTCCCTAATTATAGCGGCCCTCCTTCTAGCACTCAGTCACTTGAAAACGTCCCTTCAAACCCTCGCTGGCCTGTCTTCCTTACTGCTGCTAGAGTAGGATAGACCTGCATATTTGGGCAACGTGAATGGACCTTCTTCACCGTGCTATATCTCTCCTTTAGGTAGGGTAGAGGGCAGGTTGGGCACCGTGTAGAAGTAGGGGTCTCCTCCCTTGAACTGCGGCTAGACCATCCTCTTTGTTTAGCCTTCAAATGTTCATTCAAACCTTCGCTGGCCTGTCTTCTTTACTATGGCCCTCAACAGAAGTATTCCCTCTCTTCTTCAAGTGATAGCATATTGGATTAAGGCAGGCTACATCTTCCTTGCTAGGGTATCATCTAGGACTACGTTAGACTTCATGTTAGGCTCCTTTCCTCCTACGTCTAGGGCTTCCTCCTCTTAGAATTCTCTTCCACTAAAACCAAAAACAAGTGGAGAGAAATCAAGAGTGAGGTGTGTGATGTAATGACTATCAAGTCACCTCCTTTTATACTAAAACACTGAGCACATGTGGGGGTTATTTGGTCGCTGGCCGACCTTGACAAATTGTCCCATAACACAAATAAATTCATATCTCCATGAATACTTATCGGAATCGGATGATGTTTAGATCAATCCTACACCTCTCGATGAGAGGGATCCAAGAAAAATATCAACTACCATAAATAAGATGACCCACATGGAGTTTGGCCCTAGTTTCCAATTTTAACACATTCCACATTGAACCCAATCAACATTGTTAGACAAACATGAACATGATCAAGACTTCATCGATAGACAATAGAAAGCAAAATAGAACTCATCAAATGTCATCATTTATCAGCACTACAAACCCTAGAACATATATGTGACATTCATGAAACATATTGGTGTATGTACACAACTACCATGCATAATACCTACATATAGATCTCAACATACAAAATAAATTTGTAGAATTTATACGCGACTATACACAACCAGATTCATGTATCTACGTGACTATCCAGAGACAGACCTAGGTACAAATCTGAAAACTTTCACTGTAAACATAACTTCACTCTCTGCAACCTTCATTTTAGATCTTGGTTTTCTCCTTACTCACTAGTGCACACCTATTTCGGATCAAATCCTTCATAAACAATCCATTATTTGCACACCTAGCACCTTGATCTCCATCTCCTTATATAGCTTTTGCCTTAGCCAATACCTTAGGTAAATCCCTTGGTAATGTCATTAGTATTCTTTAACGGGATCAAATAACTGTTGTCGCTCCAATTACTATGGGCCAATACTAGTGTAGCACCACCTGCATCGGACCCACGAGTACCCACGAGTTCTATAGAGATGAACATGTCATGCATGTGAACGAAGTACTTGATGTCTTGAGAAAAGAATAAAGATGTCAAAGTGTGAATTTGGCAAGACTTCTTTAGTGTATTTGGGACACATTGTTGGAGGAGGTGAGTTGAAGATAGACCCCTCTAAAGTTGAGGTCATTCTGAATTGGCCCAAGCCTAATACAGTTACAGTGGTAAGAAGCTTTCTAGGGGCAACACAATATTGGAGGAAATTGATTGCTAATTTTTATTCCATTGCAACTCCACTACATGCATTGGCTAGTGTCAAGAAAGTCTTCCATTGGGGAGATGTACAACAAAAAGCATTTGATGCTTTAAAGAAAAAGATGAGTTCAACACCAGTAGTGGCTCTTCTAGATCTTATACAACCATTTGAGATTCAAATGGATGCTAGTGATTATGCCATGGTAGAAATTCTTATGTAGCATGGTAAGCCCATTTCTTTTCATTCTGAAATTTTTAATGGATTTGTGACTAAATATCCCACTTATGACAAAGAACTTTACACATTGGTACAAAGTGTTAGAAAATGGAAACACTACTTGATGGGGAAGGAGACCATTATCCATACCGACCATCAACCATTGCAATACTTATAGTCACGGTCAAAGTTGCAGCAATCGCGACATTTCAAATGGATGGGTTTTCTACAACAGATTCATTTGGTTATCAAATACAAAAAGGGGACCTACAATAAGGTAGCTAATATGCTTTCTAGACCTATCGTAAATTCATTTATTATACTCAAGCATAATTTTGTTTTACATGAAAGTTACATTGACCCATATGAATATGATAATGACTTTCGAAATGTGTATGCAAGCTTGAGTCAAGGAAACCAAATTGAAGAGTTAGATTACCATGTACATAACAGTTTGTTGTATCACTTGGGCAAGTTATGTATTCCACAGGGAGAAAGAAACAGTATCATAAGGGAGGCACATACTTCATTGATTATTGGACACTTTGGTGTAGTCAAGACGATAGCGAATCTCCAAAGGTATTGTTATTGACCATGCATGTTAGATAATGTCATTTCATTAGAGAATGTTCTTTGTGTGCAACAAGTAGGCCTAGTAATAGGAAACTAGGATTGTACACTCCACTTCCGGTACCTTCACGTCCATGGGAGAGTATCTCAATGGATTTTGTAGGAGGTCTTCCATTGTCAAAGAAAGGTCATGATTACTTGTATGTAGTTGTAGACAGGTACATCAAAATGTGTATACTAACACTGTGTAAAAAGAAAATTACAACTCAACAAACAGCTCATCTTTTCTTCCAAAATATTTGGATTCATTTAGGTCTTCCTACTTCCATTGTAAGTGATCGAGATTCTCAATTTGTTGGGAATTTTTGGTCAAATTTGTAGGACATGATGGACACTAAGTTGAAGAAGAGTACAATGTTTCATCTGCAAACAGATGGACAAACTGAGGTGGTCAATAGTACAGTCATTCATCTTCTTAGAGGATATTGCAGCAAACATCCCAAGTTGTGGGATGAACAGTTTCATTACATACAACAGGGCAAAGCATTCTTCCACAAACACATCACCATTTGAGGCATGTTTTGGGTACTTACCAAAATCACCATTGGACTTCATCTTTGAGAAAGATGTCGCCATCGATGGTCACAGTGACATCAATAAAGCAAGGAAGTTCACAGAGAAAATTCAATTGATACATCAAACAGTGCAAGAAAAACTTGAAAGAAGTCACAGCAGCTACAAGGCAAGGCATGACAAACATCGTGTCGATCATAAATTTCAAGTTGATGATGAATTTTGGTTATATATTAGCAAAGAGAGACTTCAAGGGGGAGGTAAAAAGCTTAATCCAATCCGTTATGGTCCTTTTAAAATTTTGGAAAGATTGGTAACAATGCATTTAAGCAAGATTTGCCTCCTTATATGCAAATATACTTTGTTGTTAACATTGAGAATTCGAGATTGTTTGAACCTCCTTTGATTTATGGTCAAGGAGAGCATGTTCAGCTGCCATCAATAGATGATTTCTCGCCAGAATATCTTGATGAACTTCAGCAGGATCTCATACTTGATAGAAGAACCAGAACTTCAAAGAGAGGGAATGTCGAATACCTTAGAGTGGGACTCAAGGGACAAAAGCCTTCTAAAGCCAAATGGTTGCAGATCGAGAAGGTGAGGGAGTTGTACCCTCACCTTCTGAACAATTGATAGTATCTTTTGGGGTCCAAAAGGCTTCCAGTGGGGAGGAATGATTAGGTGCTCAGTATTTAGCTCAAAAATCAAAGTTCTTAGAATCGCTCGAAACCTAAATGACCACGTCCGTCTCAGTGAAACGATCCTAATGCAACTTGTTTCACTAAAAATTGAGTTCGTATGAGGAAGATATTGTGTTTTGTCCACTTTGCCAAACAATGGAATTTTGGAAAAAAATGTACAGTCACTGCACAGTCAGCAGTCTGTACTGTTGATGGGCAGGGTCAAAGGTCAGTTAATGCTCAATCAAAGTTCGACAAGTGGCATCCTGTGGTTGGTTAACATATGTGGTGACGTGGCATGATTTTATTGGTTTAGAATGGACCAATGAGGAGGGGACAAGTGGAAAGCCCGGAGGCTGCGTGTTCCTCCCCAAAGGACCGGCTATGGCACAGTGTAAAATTTTGGGCAGGTCGGTGGGGTTGAACCCGTGACCTCACCCCAACAAACCACACAACATAGCGTTCTACCACCGCGTTACAACTTAACATGTAACAGAGTCAACACATATTTAAAGTTTAACCTGGTTACGGTTGGGGGTTAGGAGGACTAGCCCTCCCATGTGAACACTCCAGCGGTAACGGCTAATGGTTTCAGAACCGTCAGCCAACATAACTGCTGACAGATAATGCCATCGTATGTGTCCACTATGCAAGCCAATAGTTTGGAAACCGCGCAGGTATTGCACTAACCGTCGGCTAACCATGACATTCAATGCCACATGTGAACTCCTCTGGATAAACTACCAGGTTGACGGTTTTGCAAAACGTGTGGTATTTGCGCTAATCTCGGATTAGTGCTTAATTAATCTAGTTTAACATTTAATTAAACTCTAGTTTAACTTGGTGGAGAATTCGGCGGACCCTCCTATTTTGGCGGTAACTCCAGTTTAGTGGAGTTAACTGGAGTTCCTCCAGTTTTAGAGGAGGTTTACTAGGGAAAATAGTTTTGACCATAACTGGAGCAAAATTCGACCAAATTGAGATCAGGAAAAGGTGTTCCTAGCTGATTTGAGCATTTTGAACACATTGAAGCAGGTTTCAGGAGCAGTAGAGCATTGTAAACAACACGTTTTCCATTATTGAGCTAATACAAAGGCCCAAGCCATGGAAGTTGGACCAAGGAGATGTAGACCATAAGAAAACCAATGCACATGAAGCAATTGACATGCATTTATTTTTAAATATGAAGTTGAAATTAACATAGCAAAACTAACATTCAACAACAATCCAATGTCTTGTATAGGTAAATTCATCGGGCGTTACCCAACTATTGATAAGGTGTTGTTAGCATTGATGGAGGAACGAGGCTCGTAATAAGTGAGTTGATAACCTCAAGATATTGTAATCTAAAGGGGCATCGACAACCTCGATGTCTACTAGGAATTTCTTTCTTGCCAATTCAACTGGTGCATTTTGATATACCCAGTGGGGTTTGGATGGTCATCCATTATATGCGCATAATGGGATGTTCGGAGAATTCAATTCGAAAGATCCTAATTTCTTCTAAACATGCGTGGACATAATGCATGTAGATGCACTTTCATCTACGATGCAACAATGGATGATGAGGTTGCAGATAGTGACTGGCAACTAAAAAGCAACTGTGGATGTGGGTCGCAGTTTAGAATTATCTAAATCGAATGTCATAAGGCGTGAATCGCTAGGTTCTATCGCACCAAGTGTTCAATAATGCCTTGTACTAGGTGGGCCAAGATTGAAGAACTTCAAGGCAAGACATAGTGGCGGGTGAATGTGCCAAGTCATTGACTACACTAAATTTCTTAGCAGCCCCAGCATGAGGGCTATGCATAGTCTGTCAAATAGGAATTCTAGGAATTCGAGCTGCAGGATTTGCAGCGGGATATTATTTTCAAGAACATGACTTCTTTCTGGGGGGTGCAAAGAGGGTGGGTAGTTTTGATTCTGAGTTTGAATGAGACCTAATCCGATTGCATAAAAATATTTTGGTATGAGGGATCCGTAGGTTGAGATATGGATGGTGCATCTTGATGTTGAACCATGCCCTGGGATGGAAATGGGTTATACAATATAGCGATATAGTGTTGTGGTTGACACTAGGTGGAAACGGCTTGATGCTACTTAGCTTCTTATTACTGTCAGATTATTGGTAGTTGAGGGAAATGGTGGGTGTAATGATCCATTGACCCACAAATAACGGAAGAAAAATTGGTCTTGCATCGTGACTAGCCCTGTATTCGTCCTTGACCTTGGAGATTGTTAGTTGTGGGAGGAACAGGATCTTTTGTGGGTCGTTGGCTATCTACATTAGGTCAACACTGAGGCCTTCCTTCTTAGGGAAGATTCTAATTGCCTCCTCCATTTTTATTGTGATTATGCCTCCAGTTTTGAGGGTTGGAGGGGTTCGCAAAGTTATGTTGCTCAAAGGATTGGGCCTAATCTTGGGGTGTTTGTTGAATAAAGTTAACTTCTATATGTGGTTTTGTAGGAGGTCGAGGAGGTCCCGGGGAAGGATAATATTGGTTAGACATGCCAAGGAAATTTTGATTGGTGCATGTCACTCCATAAGTATGAGGTGCAGTTGGGGTAAAGCACAGGGTTGGTGTGTTGTAGTAGTTTGTCCCTATGGAATGGTCTAAGCTGCAAGTTTGGCGACTAACCTGATGAGACCATCAACCACATGGAATGATTCAAGTGTAGTTGACTCAAGGCTATGATGTTGAGGTGCATTAGGAAGAATAGTATATAAAATGTAAATATCCTGATTGAGAGTAAATCAGGTCATATTGTTGGCCTTTAGTAATGGCCTCAACTTCAGTAGTAAGCATGGTCGAAGCAATATCTTTGGCGATCTGAGGGAGGAGTGATTTCAAAAACCAATCGAGGAGAAATGAGTCGTCCAATTTGATTTTACAAAGCTTATGACGTCACTTCCATTCGTGAATGTGGTCTAAAATGTCAACAATCGTACTCTAGCAAAAATTTAAGGGAATTTTGATCCCAAGATCATGGCAGATAGGCAATTGGTAGTAGTTAAGAAACTTTAGTGCCAAGGAATTCAAGGTGGTATGCTTCACAATAGGTTGATCAACTACCTGTTACCACAAAATCTAGCAAGCCTTGGAGAGGGAAACCCCACAAGACAAAATCTAGACAAAGTGCTAATAATGGGGTAGAGGCCCAATGTCAACTCAGACAAAACCCCTTTCTCTTTACAGACATTCACTGATTGGAGGAGTTTTGGCAAGAGGGAGATGACTTAACATAAATATGCTAGGTATAAGGCACAAAGTAATCAAGCAATATCTCATTCACGAGAGAGGCTCAATAATGGTTCAAGGCTTCAAGGAAGAAAAACGCTCCCAAAAAAAAGCCCTAGAAATAAAGGTTCAACCTTCAGGGCCTAGGGTTTGGAGATTTTCGATGAAAATAAGTGTTCACAAACTCAACACCAAAGAGAAAGGATTTCTTACAATGATAATTAGCTATGCCAAGGTTCATGAACCCCTCAAGAAAGTCCTCAAGCGAGGGAGAGCAAACTAGGGTTTCCCTCTTAGGGCAACACCTAGGGCAAGATATTTTATGGATGATTTGAGTGGATGCCCACCAAATTAATAGGTTAGGTAGCCTAGACCTATCTCTTGATGTTTAGGTTCTCAAATCACCAAAAATCCTCCCCCTAAAATTTCGCTCCAAGCCCTAGTTTTTCTACTTAGCCTTAAAAGGACCGAATTTGAGAAGATAAATTTATGGAGAAAATTTAAGGTTGATCCTCAAGTGATAAGACTAGTGCCAAGTGATAGGACATTTTGATGGATGTCTTGAGGGATTCCCCTCAAGGATGGAGTTCATTGTGATGATGGTACATCCCCCTTGCCATTTCATGCACTTTCATAGCATTTATTTCCCAAAAAGGGCATGGCGTCATGCTTGAGGAGAGTTTCAACCCACACGTATGGGATTTTTTGGCATATTTTTTATTAGGAGCTATTGGGTTGGTTTGTAACCCACTATCTTGATGCATGCTCAAAATCAAATTTGTCATATGACTTTTAAGCCAATAATTATGAGTGATAGATCTCATTTATATTGAGGATCATTCTCTGGCTATTTTTCATCATCACACATGGATTTTAGCCTCTTCTTGCGAGCTTGACTTAGCCTTTGTTGAACTTGCTACTTGTGGAGATGTAATTTTTATGGTGCTATTGCTACTAGAAATTTTCTTATGTCTTGGAAATGTCATTTTGGGATTGAAAGAAGGTTTTTTCATGGAAGAATTATAAGTTTATTGCAAATTTTTCATTGTTTTACATGTAATTAATTATTGCTATGGTTTTTCTATTCTCCATGTCTAAATGCAAATTGTTTATGGAAAACCTTGGTTAATTTTTGCATGTCGAATGTTTCTTCCTTGAAGTTAATAGGAACACTCCTAGTGTGCATTTCCTATTTAATTTCTCCCTTCACAAAAAAAAAAAAAAATAGTTAGGGTTTGTTTAAGTGGATATAAGAGGTTTTCCCCCTTACTCCAAGCATTTGTCCATTATCTCTTAAATTAACCCTAAAGACTCCATCATCCAAGTAGGATTAGGCACTGGCAAACTTTGTGTTGATTACAAACTTTGAAAAAATAATATTTTTCCTTCTTTCTATTTTCTTATCGTTTTAAGGCAAGTCATTCGGTAATGTAGGTAGGGTTGAATCTATTTAGGGATATTGTGGATGGAAATTTGAGGGTGATAAAACCTAGGTATTAACTTGGTGATCCTTATAACTCAAAATCTAGCCTTTTGCATGGTGAAAACTCCCCTTGAAGGGCTTACATCACCCTTCTCTAAACATTTTGTGCCCTAGAAACCCTAACCCTAGTTAACGCTTCAACTTGAGGCTTAATTTGAGGGTTTGCTTTGTTCCTTTGTTGATCCTATCTTTCAATGAACCCTTTGTTTGCCTCATATATTCCTAGGAACTCCTTTGTTGCTACATATCAATAAACCTTACACCATATGTGCCTCTGCTAGTCTAGGTGCATGATACGTTATCCCTTATTACGAGACCCGGTCTAGTTAAATATTTGAATGTGGTCCCAATTTGAAGTATTATTATGCCCTTAATAATTAAGTATGGTCCGCTATGATGCATTTATGGTCATTTCCTCCAATGATTGGCAACTCCATTGGAAGAATGAAGACCTAGTTCTTCATTGAGATTTAAATGTTTCCATGCTTGTAGGGTGAAGAAATCATCTTTCAAGGCATCTTTGAGTTCACTCTAGTGACTCCACAGTTAATTTTCATGCAAGATTCAAGACAATGGCTCCTTGGGATTTGCATGAAGTGTACCCTACTTTGGATGTTAAGGATATTCCTAGATATCCTAATTGTTATGGTATAGATTGTAAGACCAATGTTCCAAAATTTAATGGTGATCTTTCTTTAACAATGGATCATGTTGTAAAATTCATCAAGTACGTGTCAAAGATCAATATGGTTCATGAGGATGCTCCCTAAAAGCATCCCTTCCATTAAAGATTCATTGAAAAAATTCTTGAGTATTGGAGGCCAATGTTTCATACATGTGAAGATACCCTTTGGGATTTAATCACAGCCCTCCAAGAAGGATGCTTCTTTGATTCTTTGAAGGTATCGAGGAAGAAGATGAAGATGAGGATCATGGTCTAAGTAGAGTTCTACCTATAATAAAGAGGATTGTGTGATCCTTGCATACCATGTGATGTTCAGGAGGATATAATTGTTGATTTTGAGCCACGTTCACTTCATCTTGGTATCCTTCCTTAGTCATATTCAAATTCCATGGATTGTGAACATGGCGAGACAAATTTGGTTGCACCTTTTGAATCTAATTTTCATGATGAACAACATGTATGTCAAGACCTCACCCCTCAGTCATATCCCTCCTCGCGCCACTCGCAACATGTTTTAAGTGACATAAACGAGAGTTATATGATTGAGATAGCTATTGGGGAAAAATATCCTAAAATTGATTATTCATTGGTCAATATTCACGCTACAAGATAGGATACAATGGTGTGAGAAAAATTTTTCTTTTTTTTTCCTCGATCCCTCTTCATGATCCATGGTTTTTCTATTTTCCCATCGCCCACCCCTCTTTCTCTGATCTGATATTTGAATATTATGAGATAGTGATTACTGATTGTGATATTGCTTTGTTCTATCTCTTAATTAAGCACAAGGATAGGAGGTGTGATATGGAAATGATAATATGTTGGCTTCATTGGTTGTATGGATATACTTAGTCAACATATGTTCTAGTCCATGTTAGCATAGTTGCAATGCATTTGTGTGTTTGCATTGTTGTGTCTACATCTTAATTATTCATTATTCATGTTGATGTGTTCACATACTAGATTAGATTGCATTTAGCTAAATTTTCTTTCCAGTATTGCTTTCATTTATATCGTATAAATGCAAAGGTGATGATTAGCACCTCGTACACATGTTAGCAAACAAGTTGATATGGGTGTGTGAGTAGCAAGTCTACAAACCCATGGATTTCTAGGGTTATCATGATTTCCTTGTTCGAGCATATGGCTCATGTGCTCTACGATGAGAACATGTCCCCAAGTTGGAACCAGACGTTACCCACCTCCACAGGAGAAAAAAATTCTCCTACTTTGGACAACCAACCTACCAACAACCCTACATTTCTCAATATATGATGATATGACACATTTCTCCACCATTTGCACCAGTCAGACACCTCTCACTATCTAGCATTCCTCTTGAAGGAAGGTGGGTCACCTATCGGCAAGTACTTTAGCCATTTTGTAATCATGTGCTTTTACTTAATGTTTTGGGCATTTTAACATGGAATAAGGGGTGATATAGATAATTGAATGATCTTGACTGTAAAATTGTTCTCTAACCTTACCAAGTGGGGTTATTTTTTGACCCTTGTCTAGTGGGACCTCTTCTGGGGCCTTAGGGTTATAGGAGGGGCACCACTTAGGAAATTTGGATTGAAGTAGTGTGTCCATAACCACTCCATACTTATCACTCATCAACATTCACTAATTCCATGTCCATCATTCGTGTTTGCTTTCAGTGGTTCATTGGGTTGACATCATCACATCCTCATCCTTGAGTCTACACTGAAAACTTTTCCTTGGAGGTTGATACAACTAAAAGAAAGGTAAAAGCATAAGATGGACACGATGAAAGAAAAAGAAAGGTTGAAATGTGAAAGGTGGCCGGGATAATAATTGGCACATGGAAAAAGCCTAACATGAGCTCTATCCTCCTCATTAGCCACCACTCAGTTCTTGAACGTTAGATGCTCCATCACATAATAAAGGAACCCTTGCATGTCCCAACCATAATGAGTGAGAAGCTGACTCATAATTAAGGGGTGGATCAATTTTATATCAATAAAATCAAGTTTGGACACCTAAGTTATGCTCTTCAAAGCATAATAAAAAATAAGTGAAAGGCACTCCAGAGGGGTAGAAAATCAAACCAAGGAAAGCGGTAACTCATGCCTCCATGATTTCTCCGTCCACACATCTATACACTTAGGATGATGGAACTTCATCAATTGGTTCCATGACCATGGCACCTTGTCACGAATCATTTTCCCTTTGTTTCCAACACTATCACGAACACCTATGAATTGAAGGATTGATATTGGACTTGTCACCTCCCCTTAGGGGTTGAAAGCATGTAAAATATTTGACCATCTAGCCATCCCTAACAAGGTAGGGAAAAATTCTACAAGATTTGGTCTAGTTAGATATTTGAAGGTGATCCCTATTGAGAAATCTAGGGCAGTGAGATGAGATGATTTCTCTTGCTTGATAATTGTTTGTGATGTATTTTTAATTTTACTTCATTTTCTTATTCTTTTACTTGTTTCTTATTTTGTTTTCTCTTCATCAAATAACTACCAAAACATGAAGAACAATGAGATAGGACACAAGATATAGGCGATCAACCAAGGCCAAAACCTATCCAATATTGAGAGGAAAACCCACAAAATTTTTCTTCTTATAAAATCTTCAATTGACGAATTCTAAGACCTAGACCCTTGACCATGACACCTCCAATATCAAGTCAAACCTTTCTTCTTTTTCCAAGTCAAACAAACAACTTCTTCTTTGTCTTCAACCTCAACCTAGCAACATCTTCTTTTACCGCAATTTCGGCTTACCTGAGACTTCTACAATCTTTAACCTTTGTCACAGAAACCATAGCACATATGAGTATGATGCAAATGGTGACATCTACCTTCTTTCATCCTCGCTTCACTTTATTCTCCTTTATAATGAATTCAGTCCTTAAAGACAATCCTTATTGACACCAGAACTTGACTCTTTTTATATCACTGTAAATCAGCTTTTTTTGTAGAATATAAGAACCTTGATTTTGTTTGCACATGTGAGAGTAGGAGGCCCAAAATAGTCCTAAACTTCGGTTTCTCATTCACTCCTTTCTTTGTTGACCTGTAGGCTCCTTATCTTCCTTTTTCACTCTTCTTACTTGTTCTTTCTTGCTTGACCAAATTGTGTCTCTAAGTGAGGTTGAGTCCTCCCTTTTATAGGCTTCTCAACCATGCATTTAGGCCAACATGTCCTCTTGTGTAGGCTGATAGCTCCATTTGAAGGTTGACTTGCCAGTAACACTTGGACCTAGCCTTGGAGGGTCTATTGACTCAAAATATTTTTTCTTTCAATATGTAACATGTCCACATGGGTCTCTCATACATGACAATGACTTTAAATGACTTGATGACTCAATGACAAATCCTAAGATCTCTCAATGGTAGCTTGACCTAAAAATACATATTCTTGAGCACGAAACCCATGCCTCAAGATCAATAATAATAAATTTATTTTTTCTCATTACATCAAATACATAAAATCATGATTACTTATGTAATTATGAAGACTGAACCTAGTTACATATTTCAACACTCCCTCTTAAATAGGGAGGTATTCATAATCTATACAAGGTACTTGGACATTCTCAATCTCAAGAATTCTCACAAGAGTCAGATCGGTAACCCATTTGTTTAGCATCATATCATCCAGAATTGTCACATAGCAAGGCCTTGACTAACAACTCTATCTCTAAACAAGATCAGAGCACAATGCTGGTGAGACCAATGATTTATAGACATCTTCATCATTGTCTCTCCAAGAGCATACCCCACCTGGGTTTTCACAGGGTATGTCATTCCAGAACTATCCTTGTCTTGGATTCCCAATCCTCAAAGAATATTGACCCTTTATGACTACTCTTATCTTGGATGCCCTACCACGTCCTCAAAGAGTATCAAATGCCAGATGCTTACCCAATACTCCATTCTTTTCTTCCCAAGTGAAGACAAGAATGATGTGTCCATCTCTCCCTATCAACTAGGGAGGATATACCCTTTCCAATGAAGGAATGTACACATTCATATAAAAAGAATGTACCCAATCTCCCTCTTATCTTAGGGAATTGTTTACAAGTTTCTACAAAATTAGAAACTTGCTTCCAAACTCCCTCCTAACTAGGGACTTGTTTCTAGCAGTAACTCTTTATTCATTGGTGGAGATCATGGGACCTTCAGCTACTTGTAGTGCTCCTCCATTCGATGTCATGAATTTCATTTTTATCATTATGGAACCTTCATCTTTGGGACTTCTATGTAGGGTATGAGCTATACATCACTTTCCTTCTCAAATCATGGTAGTATTGTCTTTCTTCCTTTGATAAAAGAGTGATCCCTTAGACATATTTTCCCTTTCGTCATACAACTACCTTTTCACATCATGTATCCTTTAGGACCTTCCATCCCACCACATGAGTACCAGTTGTAGATGATATCTACACCTTTATTTCAATAACCCTATATTAAAATAAAAAAATGAGCATTAAATAAAAAATTACCTTTTGTGATGGCCCTTCATCATGACATCTACGTGTTGTAATGTCAACATCCCGCACATATATTTGACACATCTCCAGGATATACCATGTCAAGGGTCTCCTTCCCTTTCAAACTTTATCGGAGTCTTAATATCTTTCTCGTGGAGATATCATAGTCAAATATTTTAGTCCTTGGATGTTGATTTCCTTCTCCCTAGTTGCAACTTTCATGATCTCTTCCTTTCTTTATTCATACATTTCTTCCTAGGAACTTCCAATCATAGTTCCTTCATCTTTTTCAACCACCTCATATTCTATATGAGGACTAATTATGTTGATTTCATCTAGTTAATATGTGAACCATGCCTTTATGCATCCTTGAAACAAGAGAGATCCCTTTCCTTTGATCATGCTCATGAGGTAGAGCCTGAATCCTTACTATCTGCAACTGTATATTGACATGACTCGAACATATGCATACATAGCCTTTTTCTTCCTTGGTCATCTAGACTTCCTTTAGCGGCTTCCTATCCTTGATATTACCCTAAACTTTCTGATATGTTGTATTTTTTTGTCATCATGCAATCATTTTTTCAAACAATGAATCCCATCAAAGTGGAATTCTTAGCAAGACATTTCTTCTCCCAAGAGATGAATCTTCCCATGAATATTCCATCAGAAGATCTTGATTATCCTCATTTTGTAAATGCTTCTTCCTAATGATATATGATGAGCTCTTCACTAGATGACATTCTTCTACCCACAAGTACCACTTATGCTTCCAATGAGGTTACCAGGAGCTACTTCCTTAATAATGATTTCCATAGACTTCAGTTATCTTTCAATCTTTCCATAATGAAGCCATGAGCTCTTGCTTTCCATCATATGTTATTATGATGCCATGTGATGCATCATATCATACTCTATTGATTGTAATTATTTAACCATGGTAGAGGCCTTCCACCTTCTATTCCTTCTAGGTATCATGAATAGTGCCCAAGGGTCTGTATAGTTCCCTCCTTCTATCATGCTTCTTAAAACAAAGGGTTAGCCCATCCACCTTTACGTCATGTACCTGCAATATTTATTGAAAAAAACCCCAAGAAAAGTGTACAATACCAAAACATGATATCAAGATGTCTTTCTAAGGTTTTATGTAATCAAGAGGTTATCCCAAGGTTTCTTAAGTTCAAACACTAGATCATATTATTTTATCTTCATGTCATTCTAGGGTTTATCCCATGTCCTAGAATCCTAAAAAACCCTAGAACTCAAATCATAGGGAACAAGTTCTTTAAGACTAATTTTTCTCATTACTAAGGTTTCTTATGAGCCATCTTTAGTTCTAAATACAAACCCTATAACTTCAACCCTTAAAGAAGCTTAAGATCGACCCTTGGAAATAAGAAATATTATATATAGCTCATTGATACTTACCTGTAGTGCTCATTTATTTAGAATGCCATGATTACTTCATAAGGATATTGTGATCTTTATAGACCCTTTTCCATCTTCAAGATTTTTCTTTTACTGCATCTTTTGATGAAATCTCCTTCTCCACAAGATTCTTTATGACATTAAACAATTGTAGCTCCTTTTTGCTACCTTGATGACTACAAGACTTCTTTGCAACAACTTTTATGATGAATATTTTTTTGTTGCACTTATTCTCTGCCTGTAGTTCCTGGGTCCAACTAATTATAAAAAATGTATAGATGATTATCAAGGAAATTTCTTTGGAAGGTTGTCCTTATTGAATGCTTGATTTTGATAGAAGTATATATGATTGGTGTCTACGATTTTAGTGCCATAGAACTTCAATTCACCATAAGTTTGAATTCTGCAACCAGTGATATGAAGTTTTCGGTCCTTTTGAGGAGATCAGATTCTTCTTGAGGATGCCTAGAAGTTTGGATTTGTGGTTGCTACAGATGATTTGGAGATGTAAAACATTTCTTTGCTCTTCTTACTAAAAGATTCCGACTATTTTAAATATTTGAAATATGTCTTCAGAATCTTGAAACATTGATGTAGTATCATGCTAAGTTTCGAGGTCAAGCATAGAAGATCATATATTTGCTACTATAGAAGACACATCTTCGTTGCCTCAGGAGACACAAATACGTTGCCTCAGAATGTATATTTTTGTTTCCTCAAAAGATATATCTTAGTTGTCTCAGAAAAGTGAATTTCCTCCAACCAAAACTTTGTTGGATCAGATATACATCATATGCCTTAAACCTTCGTTGATTACTTCAGATTAAGCCCTTAAGTATTCTTAGAAGATTCAATGTTTTATTTGATGCCTTCTCTTGATACTCCTTTTTTATGCCTTTATTTGGCTCTTGATGATTTTCTAGTGCTTCATCCTTTGAGTTTCCTTCATTGAGATGCCTTCCTTGACTTGTCACCTTAGCTTTTATACCATGTTGATCAATCTAGGGAGGTAAGATGAGATGATTTATCTTGCTTGATAATTGTTTGTGATGTATTTTTAATTTTATTTCATTTGATTCTTCTTTTACTTGTTTATTATTATGTGTTCTCTTCATCAAAAAACTACCAAAACATAAATAACAATGAGACAAAGGACACAAGATATAGGTGATCATCCAAGGCCAAAACCTCTCTAATATTGAGAGGAAAACTCATGGAATTCTTCTTCATATAGAATATTCAATTGCTGAATTTCAAGATCTAGACCCTTGACCAAGACTCCTCCAAGATCAAGTCAAACCTTGCTTCTTTTTCCAAGTCAAATGAACAACTTCTTCTTTGTCTTCAACCTCGACTTAGAAACATCTCCTTTTATTGCAATTTTGGCTTACCAAAGATTTCTGCAATTTTCGACCTTTGTCACAGAAACCCTAACACATATGAGTATGATGCAAATGGTGAGATCTTCTTTCTTTCATCCCCGCTTTACTTTCTTCTCCTTCATAGTGAATTCGATCCTTGAAGACAATCCATATTGACACCAAAACTTGACTCTTTTTGTATCACTGTAACTCAACTTTTATGTGTTGTTTTTCCATGACCTTGGTGTCTGGGATAGAATCTTAAATCTCTGTGCACAAAATATGGAAAAAAATTCACAATTTTCAACCCAACTTCGTTATATTAATCAACATATAATACAACAGTCTAGGGCTCTTGTACTAGGGATAATGGCGCTCATACATCCACTAGTACAAGATACAAAACTAGAGATTGGTGTTGGTCCATCAACAACCAATCTATCCTCAACAAGATACTCTAACCACCTGGACGATGTAGTCTACTTCACATCTCCCCTCGATCGTATCCTATACCTACCTGATCCTTCAGCTCCTCAATTGCAGCTCCTGCCTCTATCAATGCTCGAAGTCCATCTGACCACTGAACCTCGGTGATCAATCTACTCACTAGTTGTGCCTTATTCCATCAAAGGAACAACACATCGAGATTCATGTTGAGTTGTTCACAACTCTGTTTGTGAACAATTCTCAATCTACCCATTGTTGCTCCTTAGCTACTCTGGGACTTTAGCCCACTACGGTTTTCCTGTGCTACTCCATTGAAGACCAACATAGGGCACGGAGGGTTGCCACATATCACTGCAAGATCTCCATCTCCCACAATGAACACGGTCTAGGAGGGGCTGCCCATCATCTGCTGTAGAAGTCCTTCTCCACACACAAGTCTATGACTACTCAACTACTCCTCTGGCTCATCAACCCTTGAGCTCAACAACTACCACTCTACAAACCATCTAAGTCCATGGAGATTGTGCACACTGGGCTCCAACTTGGACATTATCACATCGTCCACCAGCAGACCATAAATGCCCAATTCAGTTTCACACTTGGCCCACTCTCACGTTGCGCTCCAATAGACCACAAGTGACCAATCCTCATTATAGCATATGCATCCAACACCTAGGAAACCCTTCCTCTTGGCTACTAACAGACTCCATCAATCAATCCTCTCCTAGGACACCCATCAAGCTATCATCCAAGAGGCCATCTGCAACTCCTTTTGTTGTTGTCCTCTTATCTATGGATTTGTGTTTCCCACTATAGCATATGCCCACTAATAAACCCTTTCTTCTAGTTGTGACAGTCGTCCAACATAGAAACTACATCCCTAAAATCAAACTCACCATCAATACATACCTCTAGAGTTGGTGTGATACTGTTGTAGGTTGTTGCTTCTGGTTAGGGCTTATGCCATCCCTAATTCACTTCTCAAACAACCTATCTCAGCCACGAATTACTTTCCCTTTAACACTGTTAGTACCCAAGTTGGCATGTACTAAATTCTAAACCTTTTGACCTTCTCCAAAAGGCTGGGACAAAAATTCACATGGTTTGTACCTTTCCTCAAATCTGTGGTCACCTGAAGCAGAGACAAACCATGCTTGCCACAACATAACCTACCCAAAATTTCTTGAGTTTGCACATGGAGAACTCCGCTCCTCAAAACAAGGATTATGCCATCAATGCCATGCACAAACGTCCTCCACTTGTCCTAATATAGGACTGCCAAGTGTGCCCTTCTTTTGTTGTACAAGGTCCTTTATGAAAGCATGTCTAGGTCACCTTATCACCTTACTACTGTCCTTACTAATAGTTCTCAAAGATGACAAGCAAATTCGTCCACTCTAGGACTCCATCCCTTAGAAAACAATGTCAACAAAAAGGAGAATAGCATACATGTTCACTACTACTCTTGTCCTTGGAAAACGGTGCACTGTTTGGGCTAATAACAAGCTTGGTTAGGGCACACGTTAGCCCTAACCTCTTGCTATAAATCCTTGTGTTTACCCTCCACAACTGTCCCAACTACCTCGCTCCTTCTTGCTAAGTATGCAGCCTAGTTTGGGCTCTTTTCTAGGCTTCTCGGCCTCCACAAAACAGAGGTCCGAACCCTGTAATTACCACAAGGACCTGCAACCTGCAAATAGAGAGTAATTCTGCCCCAAAATAGTCCTTAAATAGCACCTTCCTACCCAAATCTCCTCCCTACTAACTCAACCTCCTGCCTAGGGTACTCGGCCCTCCAAACAGTCTTGGAAAGAACACAAACTTTCCCTTTTCATCCTTCACTGAATGCCCTCCCATCTAAGACCAAATCACAGAGATCAACCTTGACGTGTTGCACTTGGATGTGAGGAATAAGGCCTCTCCTCACTCCTTTATATAGACTTCTCTAGGGTGACGTCCAACCTGTCAAGAAGTGCTCTTTGTACTAATGTCGACTTGAACTTGAGACAAATTCACCCACACTATACTTCAAAAATACATTTATCTTCAACCACAACTCAGAATCAAATGATTTTTTATGCATAGGATTCATCTTGATGAGTACTATTATCCTTATCCATCACATGTCAAAATATCTTCATAGTTTTGTCCCCAACATCGATGGGTGCAAAACCCCAAACTTGGGTTTCAAGCCCACAAGGCCACTTGTGGAACTCCTTCCTCCAAACCCTCAATCCTCAAGGCTTGGAGTACCTCCCAAGCTACAAAAATCAACATTCTGTAGTAGATAAGAACCTTGATTTTCTTCGCACGTGTCAGAGTAGGAGGCCCAAAATAGTCCCAAACTTCAATTTCTCCTTCACTCCTTTCTTCGCTAACATGTAGGCTCCTTATCTTCTTTTTTCGCTCTTCTTACTTGCCCTTTCTTGCTTGACTAAATTATGTCTCTAAGTGAGGTTGATTCCTCCCTTTTATAGGCTTCTCAGCCATGTATTTAGGCCGACATGTCCTCTTGTGTAGGTTGACAACTCCATTTGAAGGTCGACTTGCTAGTAGCACTTGGACTTGGTCTTGGAGGGTCTATTGACTCAAAACAATTTTTGTTTCAATATGTAACATGTCCACATGGGTCTCTCATACATGACAATGACTTTAAATGACTTGATGACTCAATGACAAATCCTAAGAGCTCTTAATGGTAGCTTGACCTAAAAATAAATCTTCTTGAGCATGAAACCCGTGCCTCAAGATCAACAATAATAAAAAGAAAATTTCTTGTTACATCAAATACATAAATCATGATTACATATGTCATTATGAAGACCAAACCTAGTTAAATATTTCAACAATCCCAATATGAAGTCTTATTGTGCCCTTAACAATTAACTATTGTCCACTATGATGCATCTATGGTCATTGTCTCTAATGATTGTTAACTTCACTTGAGTTTGAGATGGATTTGCTAGGTGGTCCTTCATAGAGTAGCAAAGGCTTTGAGGGCACATTCTATGCCTACACCACACATGATGCATAGGTTGAACCACCTATCCAAAGAGTAGTGATGACCTTGGAGATGCAGCATTGCCCCTGCAAAGCAAAGCATTGGGCATTTTGATGATTCCAACAATTGATTAACACCTCAAAGCACCCCTAGATGTTGAAATGCTAATCTTCTGTTCTTGGTGTTGGAGATTCTTAATGATGTACCAGTGGACCCAGCATGCCCCTAAGCACTGTTTGATGGGCATGACCTGATCCAGAGTCCAGATGATGATGGTCATTCCCAGGATGACAATGTGAAAATTCCTAATCCTCGAGGAACCCCTACTGCAGCAAATTTGAATCTACTTCACCTACTTGATTTTAATATACATTATCAAGTTATCCTCTGAATATTGAAGCAAATTACTTCTGCAGCCTACACTTATTTAATATTTGAAAAGATGAAACTAAAAATTGAGCAAGAACAAGATACATAGGACACAGTTATTTTTGGACAAAATAGTCCCCGAAAAAACCCAATGCGGTAAAACCAATGCAGCAGCTCTGAGGGTTTTCTATTATTAAGCAGTGATTCTAAATACAATGTTGGATGCTCTCTTGAAAATCCAGTGACAAATAAAATACAATGACGTAAAATCTGAGTGAGTTTTACCTCACTTCACCTAGCAGATTCCGACTGATCCGGCAACAAGACTGGCTAACCTCGGCTACCTTTGCACTGGCCTTGCGTACGCCCTGCATCAGCCTTTCAGGCTCTGTGTCAGCATTGTGTTGTCTCTTCTACCCACTATGTCAACCTTCCTGGTTGTTTCAACAGTTTCCCAACAGTTCCGTCTTTCTGTGTGGAGGGCAACTCTCTGCTTCTGTGCTAGCCCTTCTGGCTCTGCGTCAGGCTCGCGTGGGCCAAGATTGGACCAGTGTCAGTCCTCCTAGCTACTGCACTGCCTCCACAAGCTTCTCTCCACCTCTCCGTCAGTACTCGCGAACTATCCCTGCCCCTCTGTTGCAACTGATCACCTAGTTCTAATTTCTCAGCTTCATAGCCCCAAAAATCGAACTCCAGATCAATTTGTTCTCTGCGTGTGTGTTTCCTGATGAACCCCTAGCCTCATTCTTATACTTTTCTCATTGAGACTTCAATGATCGAGATTAAGTCTCTAATCAACGTCTAATATTAAAGCATGACTTGATCTGTAATCTAGATCATTCTCACCCATATTTTGATTAATACCCATTAATATTTTAATTTTCCTAAGTTTAGACTTAGGAACCCATTAAAAATATTAATTATACAATCTGAGTGGAATTTCACCAAACGGTTTCTGGGTTCTTTAGAACTCATGTTCCTTAGCCCCTCCACTAATTTTCATGGCTAGAAAACATTTGATGCTACCAAAAATAAACACTCCATCTTAGCGAGGAAAGTGCTTTAGCAACAATGTCCAACTGCATGCTGCTATGTTTCTTAAGAACCTCCTTTCTACACTGTTGTTGCCACCAATACTGTGATGCTACTGTAACTGTACTGCTACCTATGACACTACCATTGCCACTGCCACTGTTGCATCTGTACTACAACTCTGTCTCAAATGTTGCATCCATTATACTGCCACTGCTAACACTACATTTGTACTGCAACTCAGTTGCTGAGAGAAGCAACTAAAAAACATCCAAAATTAATGAACTTAACTATGTTCAACATAATACCATGAATGTTGGAATCTGACTACTCTAGTCTCTGATGCTTTGAATCTTCTGTGTTGCTACTGCTTTATGCATTGTGCCATCTGCACCGCTACCAACCTTGCTCTACGCTGATCAGTCTCTAGTCTCAAACTACTCATCTATCTCTCTAAACAATCCATTAGATCATCTAACACTAAGTCCATCTCGTTACTATTCAATCTCAAGCTCCCGTAGAAAGGAATTGATCCAAGAGGTGGACTCCTCAAGGATCTTGCCCGTATGTGGTCCTCTCGACTACAGCTCAATATCGCCCCATTTCCCTCCTGTAGATGCGTGGGCACTCATGGTAAACTCATCTTCGTCAATCTTTGCTGGAGCAGCCTTAGGATCATGTTTCTCATCCTTATCCTTTTGCTTCAAAGTACACTGGGATGCAAAGTGGCCCAACTCATCACATCTGAAATATTTCACCTTTGAAATGTCCTTCTTCCACTTTTGCTTCTGTTGTCCCTTTGATGCTAGAGCTGCGTTCTCCTCCTCCTCCTTGGCCTTCATGCCACTCCCACTACTACCATTGAGGTTGACCTTGAATAGGTCCCTCCTTAATTCCTCTTGTTGAAGAGTTGCCTACATATCCTCCCATGAAGGTAATCTTTCCCTGCCCAATATACTTTGGACGAAGACTTGCCATTCATCCAAGACTCCATTCAAGTTCGTCCTTACCATCGCAATAGACTGAGGAGTGGACCCCACTGCAGCAAGTTGGTCTCTGGTGTCTTGAAGACATTGAAGATAGGAGTTAACTCCTTCTCCCTTCTGCATCAATGTCCGTTGCAACTTCTCTTCTAGATATATCTTCCTTTGTTCAGCAGAACCTTCATACAGTGAAGACAAGGCTTCCCACATATCTCAGGTTGTATCTTTGCCCTGCAAGTGTGAGACCACATGATCTTGAACTCCATCGAGTATGAACCTCTTCACCTTCCCCTGCTCGGCCTTGTACTTCTTCTTTCTATCATTGTCAGCAGGAACAACCACAACATTCTTGACATAGGCTTCGAGATCGTACTCCTCTAGAACAACTAAGATTTTGGTCTTCCATATGACATAGTTGGAAGCTCCTTCCAACCTGTCCTAATCTCTGATCCCATGTGATGCCATCTCACCCAACTATCAAACTAACTCCACTAGTCATTGCTCAGCACTACTCAGTTGCCGAGCAAGTGATAAATTTGAACTTTTTGGCAAAAAGTTCTCTAAGGAGAAAATTCCCCTTCTATGTGTCTTCGCTCTTTTCCAACAGATTTCTACCCCGGTAGAAACTTTGCGCTTCAAGAACTACACTGAGGTTCTACGTCACTCCCTCTACCTCTACAAGCTCACGATTCAGAGATCATACCTCTTTTTCGACTCTCTCAGAGAGAGATTTCCTCTGAATCTCTGCTTCTCAGCAAGGACTGCGCAATCCCTTCAAGGGGATTCAAATTGCTGCCAAGTGTGGCTTTTGGCCTCTCTGCTTAGGATTGGATCTGATCTTCCTGTTTCAAAATCAATCCTCTGAAACCAAGTGAAAGTTTCTAATCCTCAGGGAACCCCTACTACAACAAATCTGAATCTACTTTGCCTACTTGATTTTAATATACATTATCAAGTTATTCTCTGAATACTGAACCAAAATACTTCTGCAGCCTACACTTCTTTAATATTTGAATACATGAAACAGAAAACTGAGAAAAGAACAAGACGCATAGGACATAGATATTTTTGGACAAAATAGTCCCCTGAAAAACCCTATGCGAGAAAACCAATGCAGTAGCTCTGAGGGTTTTCTATTATTAAGCAGTAATTCTAAATATAATGTTGGATGCCCTCCCGGCAATCTAGTGATAGAGAAAATACAATGGTCAAAAATCTGAGTGAGTTTTACCTCACTTCACTCGGTAGATGCCAGATTTCGGTTGATCCGACAGTAAGACTAGCTAACCCCAGCTACCTCTGTGTTGGCCCTGCGTAGGCCTTGCGTCAACCTTTTAGGCTTTGCATCAGCCCTGCACTGTCTCTTATGCCCACTGCGTCAACCTTCCTAGATACTTTGGAAGTTTCCTAATAATTCTGACTTTCTGCGTGGAGGGCAGCTTTCTACTTCTGCTTGTGTGCTGGCCCTTCTGGCTCTGCATCAGGCCTAGGTGGGCCCAAATTGGCCCAGCATTAGACCTCCTAGTTGCTGCGCTACCTCCACCAGCTTCTCTCCGCCTCTTTGTCAGTACTCCCGAACTATCCCTGCCCCTCTACTGCAACTGATCACCTAGTCCGAATTTCTCAGCTTCCTAGCCCAAGAAATCAAACTCCAGATCAATCTTTTCTCCCTGTGTGTGTTTCCAAATGAACCCCAAGCCTCTTTCTTATACTTTTCTCGTTGAGATTTCAACGGTCGAGATTAAGTCTCTAATCAACTGTTAAGATTAAAAAATGACTTGATCTGTCTTCTTGATCATTCTCACCCATATTTTGATTAATACCCATTAATATTTAAATTTTCCTAAGTTTAGACTTAGGAACCCCATTAAAAATATTAATTATTTTAATAAAATACAATCTAGGTGGAATTTCACTAAACAGTTTTTGGGTTCTTTAGAACTCATGTGCCTTAGCCTCACCACCAATTTTCATGGCTAGAGCACAATCGATGCTACCAAAAACTAACAGACAATGGAGGGCTTGTAGTACCACATGGAGCCCCAATGCTAGGGAGAGATTGTGCCATGTCATACTTCTAGCCCCCCTTAAAGATGACATAGAGCACCTACAGCAAGTTTTTGACACTTGGATACATTTTGAGGCATGTCTTGGGAGCTTCCCTTCAAGGATGGAGTTGATTATAATGATGGTATATCCCCCTTGCCCATTTCATGCACTTCCATAGGATTTACTACCCAAAAGGGCATGGCATCATGCTTGAGGGGAGTTTTGACCCACATGTGTGGGTTTTTGTGGCATATTTTTGTTATTATTAACTACCGAGTTGGTTTGTAACCTACTTTCTTGATGCATACACAAAATTAAACTTGTCATTAGGCATTTAGGCTAATAATTATGAGTGATAGACCTCATATATATTGAGAATCATTCTCTTGTTACTTTTCACCATCACGATTGGAATTCAACATCTTCTTGAGAGCTTAACTTAGTCTTTATTGAACTTGCTACTTGTGGAGATGTAATTTCTATGGTGCTCTTGCTATTGGAGATTGGCTTATATCTTGGAGATGTCTTTTTGGGATTGAAAGAAGGCTTTCTCATGGAAGAATTGTAAGTTTAAGGCAAACTTTTTCATTGTTTTACATGTAATTAATTATTCCTAGGGTTCTTTTATGTTCCATTTCTAAATGAAAATTGTTTATAGAAAGTCTTGGATAGTTTTGCATCTTGAATGTTTCTTTGTGGAAATCCATCGGAAAACTCTTAGTGTGCATTTCCTATTTAATTTCTCCCCTTACAAAAAGATATAGTTAGGGTTTTTTGAGTGGAAACAAGAGATTTTTTCCCCTTACTCAAAGCATTTGTCCATTAGCCTAAAGAATATCACCCAAGTAGGAGTAGGCACTAGCAACCTTTGTTTTGATTAAAAACTCTGGAAAACTTAATATTTTTCCTTCCTTTTATTTTCTAAGTCTTTTAAGGCAAGCCTCTAGGGCATTTAGGTAGATCCAAATTGATTTAGGGCTATTGTGGATGGGCGTTTGAGGTGATAAAACTTAGGTCTTACCTTGTTGATCCTTGCAACTCAAAATATAGCCTTTTGCATAGCGAAACTTTCCATAGGAGGGTTGACGTCACTCTTTTTTCAATATTTTATGCCCTAGAAACCCTAACCCTCGCTAGCGCTTAATTTGTGTGTTTTCTTTCTTCCTTTGTTGAACATATCTTTTAGTGAACCCTTTCTTTGTCTTGTATATGCCTAGGAATTCCTTTGTTGCTACATATCAATAAAGCCTAGGCCATATGTGCCTTTCTAGTTTAGATGCATGGCACATTATATCCTATTAGAGAGTCTTGAGCCATTGTCTATCATTGATGATCTATACCTATGTTAGTTTTTATCAACTTGAGCCATATAACATAGAATATCCTCTTAGGTGATCACTAGGAAGCCTCCCTTGTGGCGAAATTCCACTAAAGAGCAAGATGGAGATTCTCATTTATCTTTCATTTTCATCCTTTTACTTAAATTTTTAACATTACCATGAAATAACTCAGGATTTTGAGAGTGGTTTCGACCTCATTGGATTTCATATTGAGAAAGTAGAATTTTAGATCTCACTCAAAATCCAACAGACTTAACAATTTTTCAGGATTTCAAGATCAAGGGGGGATTGTAATGTTTCCATTGAAATTTGTCATGTACGAGGGTATGGAATTATTATTTAATCAAGAACACCAGGCCCTCTATGTACCTTGATGTTAGTGCCATTGGTTGTCAAGGTCCTCTATCATGATCCTATTAAAAATGTACCCAACAATCAAACAAAATCTTAACTTGACATGCTACGTTTTTTGTATCTTATTCTAATGCTTAGAGGGTGATATTGATGACGAAGATCCCAATATAGGTAATCATTTTGATGATATGTAGGTATTTTTTGTAGCATGATTTTTTTGGATGCTATAGGTCATCTAGAGCTTGTTTCTTGATCTATTTCGGTTCAAAGATGGATTTCACTCGGTGTTATTTTGGTTGAGTGCACCCTTACATGCTATATAAATGAGAACTTTTGCTTATTTCTATATAAATGGTTTGGATTCATATGAATGCATATGAATATATATGTCTTTCATTAAAATTTGAATATTTTAGGTGGTTTTAATCAACTTATTTTTTACCAATTGCAGTCTGGTTCTAACCAGTTCTTGGTTCAGAGGGTTTTCCAGTGCAATGTCGGTTTAGTTTTGATAACATTGGTATCTAATCTAGTATATTTTTCTTAACACTAATTAGATTCTAGAATGATGAATGGTGAATTTAAATTTTAACTCAATTTACATTCTAGAATGATGAATGATGAATGATAAATTTAATTTTTAAATCAATGTAGATTCTAGAATGATGAATGATGAATATGGATCAATGTATTTCATTATTCAATTCAATTATGTATGTATCAATATACTTATGCTTTCATTATTGAATATATATATATTAAGAAAAATTATATACCCTGACATATCCCCGTCCCCCTAAATTTCCCCAAAATTGGAGGGCACGCCAACATGTCCCCCTGTGTGTCTCCCCGCACTCGCACCTCCTCGTCCCAGAATCTTAGTGGAACATAAATGTTTTTAGATTATAGTGGGTTGTGGACCCAAATTTTGTTCAAAGCTAAGATTTTTTGCAGTTCTTAGACAATATTAAAGATGACAATGCTTCATCTCTTTTGACCCATCGAGCTAGCTCTAAGGGACCTCACCCTCAAAGATTTGTACAACAAATAACTAGGTCGACCACTTATACACAATTCATTATATTAATCTATTTTCTACATATTATGGTAACTACTCAATATTTCTACATTCTCTATGTTTTTTATGTTATACTTCCTCGTATTGTGTGGTCTTGGGTAGTTTTGGAAACAATAATTTATATAATACAACCTATTATAGCAAAAGATAATAGAAAACCATGAAATATTTAGAAAAAAGCAGTAATAGTCATAGAAACGATTAAATATAATGAATTCCAATTTACATAAGATAATGGTAAGCACATTACTTCACACTAATTGGTCATGCAAGTTTTCTATACTTAAAAAACTTGGAACTCTTTGCCACCTTAATAGAAGTAAAACACCTTATACATATTAAAAAAAAAAAAAACTTGGAACACTTTGCCACCTTAGTAGAAGTAAAACACCTTATACATAAAAATCAATGTACGTAAGCCATATAATTGTTGATAATTGTCTATGACACCATGCTTTGAGAAAACTTATTATATGCCATATAAGTTATATGTTGTTCTATGGGCAGAATCCATGTTTCCTTCTATAGCAGGAATGCTAACACACCACATCCTCAAGGATTCCGAAGTCAAGGAGCATATTCTATGCAAGTGATAGGCAATATGTGTCATGTTCTCTGAGATAACAAGGAATACTACTGGAGGCCACTTAGCCCATCATACATTTTATTTCCTCAATCCTAAGTTATTAGGAAACAAATACGGATACAGATATAGGTCCATTGGATTTTTAAAAGCCAAGATCCACATATAATGGGGAAAGGCCGCGTACAAAAAATAAATTAATATTTTTTTCAATGCTAAAACTCAAACCAATTCATGAATCACAACATTAGAAGTAAATTTATTAGATAATTTATTAATATCAAGACTAAAATCATAATGCATCATGGCTTACACAAAAATGATAGTTATAAATACAAAATTGAGCATTTCATCAATGATCACTCTGTTGATATGATGATGTAGAGTAGCTCTAACTAGTGAAGCACGGCCTTTATAAGACCCTTCAAGACTCGCGGGCCTTGATGAGTCATATGTTGAAACGGGTCACTCGCATAGACCCTGTGCATAAGACACTTACCCACACGTCTATTGACTCACATATTACTCCTATCAAACTCGTATAGACCTGATTCTTACTTGTGTTGACCCGTTGACTCACATATTACTTCTATCAAACTCGTATAGACTTGATAAGATCAGTCCCTGTAGCAAATTTCGATTTTTTTCTTTTTCTTTTTTGTGCTTAAAATTTACTATATTTTTAAATTTTTTCTATATTTCGTTGAGTCTTATAGTAGTCTTATATGGGTCGTTCCCGATTTTTATACGATTCACCGGGTCAATAGTCAAAGGAGTCTCATAAAAGTACGAGTAGTGCAACACTGACTCTAACTACATATCTAGAAATGAATCTACATCCTCACCATTTGAATATTTCAACTCCACATCATGATCAACCTATCATCATCCTTGAAATCTGCCTTAAAATCTAAAAATTCCCACCTAATTGGAATGTAAATGAATATTGTACATTGTTTGAAAACATGTTATAATTATCTATCATATTGTTTTAAAAAAAGCCTTCACCTCGAATTGAATGAGATTGATCTAATTATAACACCAATATCATTTGTACATAAAGAAAATTGAAGACTAAATTTATACTATAAAATATAACTATAAACTATAAATTATTATATATATTGTTGTTAGCATTATCAAAATATAAAATTTAATGTCTTAGACTTTTTTGCTAACATTATCATGTACTATAGAAGCCACAGATAATTATAACCTACTTATACAGCCTACAGATTATTAATGAATATTTTAACTAAAAGTTTAAATTCTAAATAGAATATTTGCTACTGAGAGTTTCAAACAGGTGGATATTTCTATACCTAATGAGAGTTTCAAAGAGGTGGATATTTCTATACCTAACGCACCTTTTGTAAGGTATGGATATAGGTAATTATAACCTACTTATACAGCCTACAGATTATTAATAAATATTTTAACTAAAAGTTTAGATTTTAAATAAAATATTTGCTACTGAGAGTTTCAAACAGGTGAGTATACCGGTAACACAGCCTCAATCTATACCTAACGCACTTTTTTAATGGATGTATCAAAATAGTTTGAGATTTTTATTTACATGTTTTTAACACGATAATCTTTATCCAAAATGACAATCAGTCTGGTCAATGCTGCTGTCATATAAAAGCACGTGCTTTGTTTGGTCATCTTTCAAAATGACAATCAGTCTGGTCAATGCTGCTGTCATATAAAAGCACGTGCTATGTTTGGTCATCTTTCAAAATGACAATCAGTCTGGTCAATGCTGCTGTATATAAAAGCACGTGCTTTGTTTGGTCATCTGTGTTTTGTTTTTAATAAAAGCATGTCTATAGAGGGAGAGAAATTTGGCAAGAGTTAACGAGTCTGTTATAGGGTATTCAATGCCCCTTTACCTGCAAGCTCCATAGTCGGATAACACACTACGCTTAGTGACTAGATAAATAAAAAATAAGAGCAGTATGTTATCGAGTTATCGAGCTTGCAAACGGACATTGAATGTCTTATAGCAGGCTCGTTAACTCTTGCTGAGAAATTTAACTAAATAGATGTAATCTTGAAAATGTATGAATATAAAACTGAGAGCTATCCACTCACTTGAAGCTCAGGAAGCATGTCACTGTTACTTGTAAATATGACTGCTGAAATTTAGTTAAATACATGTAATCTTGAAAATGTATGAATGTAAAACTGATTGAGCTATCCACTCACTTGAAGCTCAGGAAGCATGCCACTGTTACTTGCAAATATGATTGCTGAAATTCCATTTAGCGCATTGAAAACCTTCTGTTGCCTTGTTCCAATCAGATTGTAATTCTTTGAGTTGGATTGACCTACATATAGTTAAATCCAAAACGTCAGCATAAAGCATTGACCTAGTCATCTCTGGTTTCTTATTAAGAGAGAGTTAGAGAATCATTCATGCTTTATCTCAAATCTACCACCTTGTAGTGTATACAAATGAGGTAGTATCTTCGAAGTTGGTTCAAGATATTTCGATGATAAGACTCTTCAGTCTTATAACCAAATAATAAATGGAACTACCATAAATTAATTTGAGCATGACAAAAGGAGGATAGGGGAATTACTTCATGATCAATTGGTAAATTCATTGTTATTATTGGTAATGGAACTACCATAAATTAATTTGAGCATGACAAAAGGAGGATAGGGGAATTACTTCATGATCAATTGGTAAATTCATTGTTATTATTGGTATTGCATAGAAGAGTGGTAAGGTTCAAAAATCTCTCTCCATGTTAAAGTAAGTATCTGTATTGCATTAATGTACAGTCTGCATTCACAACTTCCAAAAAGATCATACCAAGAAAAAATGATAGAGATAGAATCATGCTTACCATTAGATATGGACAGTTTCAACACTATAACAATATATATGACGGTGAAAATTGCTGAAATCCCACACCAGAACTTCATTGCTGACAAGTGAGGTACTAAGAAGGCAAAAGCAAAATAAAGTACCCCTGAAATGATGATAAATTCTTGAAGAGTCATCCTGGAAGATTTATTGAACTCTAGATATATTTCCTGTATCATTCATAAAGAATATATTAATGTTAGGTCTTTGTTGATAATAATTACAAATTATCTAAATTCATCTGAACAGAATCTTAACCATCATTAAATTTTCTTAAAATACTGATTATTTTTATTCTACCATATTTTCATCAAATATATAGTAGGTAAACAAATGTTATAGAACCAAATAAACCATTTAACTATAAAAATTTAATTTTTTTTCATGATATATACATAATTTTTTTAAATGATATATAATGTATAGACAATTGACTTTAAAATATTTTATATAACATGTACATCTAAATATTTATGAGACAAATTAGAATAATTTTTTATTATTAATTTGTATTAAAATATTTTATCAATAACCAAATTATAAAATTTAAACATGTTATTATATCTTTTTTTATTATTTCTAATTACTTTATAATATATTAATTTTTATTATAATCAATATTAGTTTTATAGAACATAATTTTTATTTTTTATTTTTATTTTAAAAGATAACGGAAGGACAAACTTATACATCCTCCATTTGAATGGTAGAATAAACCTCCGGACTCAATTACAATGATGAGTATACCCAAAACATCCACCCAGAAAGAGTAATAAAATCAATGAGATCCAACGTCCTCCCGCACATGTCTGAGATAGCAGGGACAAGAGGTATTGAAGCCTTAGTTTTAATTCACCCTGAGCCAAGTGGGACAATGGGCAGTTCATTTTACTCCCGGCGGGACGAAGACGGGCACCTCTACACGAACTCAATGCCATTTTTCAGGTTGGTTTTTGCAGTTTCCATTCTGTTTGTTCTTCTTCTATGAGTTTTATTTTTGTACAGAAGATAGAAGTTCATGTCTGTGTTCTCTGGATATGGTTGTTATAGTTTCAAAGCTGAATTTCTAAGGAATGAAAGCCCTAGGTTTAAAGCTTTGACCTTTTCTCTCTAAAAATGGATTTATTTGTATAATTGGCCTTCTTTCAACCTCAATCTGGGCTCTCAGGAGGGCACTTGGCTTCATTATCATCCTATATATGTTGATTTCAGAATCTAGTCAAGCAATGCTCACCCTCTCAGTGTTTATTTTCTATCTCTGGGATTGTTGATTAATTTCTGAGCTTCTGGGAAGTGGTGTCGAAAGAGTTTCTCTCCTCATCCTTTCTGTAGGTCATAGTTTAAAGTCCCACCTGCTCGCCGACAAAGACAATTCCCTTGGGAGCCTTGTCATTCTTCCTATTTACCATCTTAACTCAAGCCTGGAGGTTTGTCAATTCTCTGTTTCATTCTCAGCAGACCATTTTCACAGTATGGATCATCAAGATTTACTTGAATTAAGGAGAAACTTAAGGACACATGAAGAGATGGTACAGGGACAAAGAGATTTTATTCTCTCCCTTATTACATGAACAACATTGCATGGCTCAAATTGCAGAAATCATGAGCACGATGCTGTAAGTCAAGCAACAATTGGTCATCCTTGAGAATAAATGCAACCTCCTAAAAATTTGGTGGAGAATCTGAAAAAACATGTACACTCAATGGATTCCAATCAGAGGACGTCAAAGCAAGTTGAGAACAAAGATGAAGACACAGTGATCAGATGATGGAAGCTATGGACATTGGAGATCAGGAATCAACACGCAATGACACTAGCATGGAGGAAGCAGCAAGTAATCACACCTTTCTTTAGCATATGTTTCTCAAAGCAATCAGTATATTAGGTATCTTTTATAAGATATAGTAGAGAATTATGGAAATTGTTGCCAAAAGAGATCAGAAAGCTTCGTATTATGTTTTGGCCTGGTGTGAACAACTAGAATTATGCAGACATTTTGTATGTTTAACCAGTGTTGTAGCGGTGTTGTCAGCTTCACTGACCATTTTTTATAATATATTTAACTAATTCCCGTTAAAAGAAACCATAATGATTGTACAGTGATTTCTATTAGAGAATAAAACTTTGGATACTTTTTCAATAAAAACTCCTACTACAATAGCCCTATTGTTGATGCCACAACATATATTATACCATTATAATGTTAGTATGTAAATAATTCCATTGTGTATTTATGATAAAATCTTGATTTTGTAGAAAGAAAAGAGGGGATTGAGAATTCCAAATGTCTTAATGTCCTTGTTGGGATAGTTCCACACCAACCTATGACGAAGGTGATGAAATCATTGCAGATGCCATAGAAAAATGATGCAGAGTGCAACGGCACAATTGGATAGCTCAACCAAAACTTGCATGGTCTCCAACTGTTATGACAGGTTATTTAAAGAAATATAATTTATAAAAGTTTTCCTTCCATGATTAATTACCATTTATGTTATTGTGTCTCCCACCGGAAGAATTGATGAATTGATGGAAAAAGTCCGATCTAGATCTTATGTAGGAATGTAACAAAACACAAAGATAAACATAAACACAAAGATGCAGTAGAAATAAATTTTTATTTCATTAATATCAAAGAACTGAAAAAAGCTTGCAAGCAAAATGAAAATAATCCAGCTCTAGCAATGGTAGCTTATCTCTAAGAAAAGATGTGGCATTCTAGCTCTGACAATGATAGCTTATCTCTAAGAAGAGATGTGGTGGCTACCTACCTTTGAACTGTGTTACAATGAGGGTTAAGGGCTTTTTTATTATTGAACAACAAAGGAAAACCTAAGCAACCAAAGCCCTAACCCTAGGAGATGGAATGCCAAGAGTTTGTGGGCACCGTTGGGGTTATTTTGGAAGTCAACTTCCCGGAGTTGTAACTTGGTCATATGACCTCCGTTTGGCGCGTACCATACCTCTTCTGTTTTTTTTTCTAAAAACACTGTCTCTTCTGTTTTTTCTTCATCATCCTCATCAAGCTTCACAAAGTGAAGAGATTCAAGGCGATGGAGTCTAAAATATATGATCTTTACAGAAGTAAGAGTGAGGGTGAAATATTCCAAACACTTCACTTTTACTTTTCATAGGATATGCCTAAACCTTCCTGGATGCATCATTTATAAATGTTACAAAATATGATGCTCCTCCTAATGATTTGATGTTAACAGGCCCAAACACATCTGAGTGTACCAATTCTAACACATTTTTCTTTCTATCATGGCCACCTCTAAGGAATGAAACCCTTCTTTGTCTACCATATATACAATGCTCACAAAGATCAAGATTGTAGGATTTCAAACCTGGCAATA
This sequence comes from Pinus tabuliformis, assembly GCA_031772625.1. NCBI lineage: Eukaryota > Viridiplantae > Streptophyta > Pinopsida > Pinales > Pinaceae > Pinus > Pinus tabuliformis. The sequence continues at coordinate 1,110,870,789 of CM062813.1, forward strand.
AATTTTTACCAACAAGGATTTTTAATCCCTTCTCGCTCATGTGACCCAAGCGCTTATGCCACAGATCTGCTGAATTTCCTTCTTTTGTGACAGCAGCCAAATCTAATTTTCCTATCAGTGTCTTCAATGTGTATAATGTTCCTATCTTGGGTCTTTTGGCCATGACCAATGCTCCTTTGCTAATTTTACAGCCTCCTTTTCCAAAGCTTGTGGAATAGCCTTCATCATCCAGTCATCCCATAGAGATTAAACTCATGCGCATTTCCGGTACATCCCTGACCTGTTTCAACAATATATCTTGTCCATCTTTCATCTTGATCTGGACATCTCCCACTCCAACAATACTGCAAAAATGATTATTCCCCAAATGCACTCTACCATAATCACCAGGATTATATGAAACAAAACTATCTTTGCATGGGGTTACATGGTGAGATGCCCCAGAGTCAAGGATCCAATCAAAGCTACTGCTAGATGTATATACACATGTATCCTCTACTGAAACAGTAAACAACACATCACCATCTATGGATACAGTAGTAGTCTCACCTTCATTTCTGCTAGACGACTTGTGATTTGTACTGGACAGCCTCTGATCCTTTTGTCGTTTCTTCCATAATCAACATTCTTTCTTCATGTGCCCGGGTTTGCCACAATGAAAGCAGATGATCATGCCTCTCCTTGATTTTGATTGGCCTCTTGATCTTGATCACCCTTGCCGCCCTCGATCCATTCTCCTACCATGATCAGCTAGAGCTAGAGCCTCTCCTCCCTAGTTTTCCGCAATTGACTTGCGTCGCAGCTCGTCATTCATTAAACTGCTGCTGACATCATCAAACTTCAGGGTCCCTGTAGTTGTTGAAGTGATCATAGCTACAATTAAATTTTCCCAACTGTCTGGCATAGAACACATTAGCAAAATGGCTCTAATTTCATCATCTAAAATGATTTTAACATAGGCAAGTTGATTAGTAATAATATTAAATGCATTCAAGTGCTCAGCAACTGAAGCACCCTCCTTCATTTTGAGATTATAAACCTTCTTCATCAAGAACACTTTGTTTGATGTCGTGTTCTTCTTATATAGATCATGGAGCTTCTTCCATAATCCTTCTGTCGTCTTTTCTCCGGACACATTGAAATAAACATTCTCTGCTAAATATTGGTGGATTGTTGCAATCGCCTGTCTATTTAGCTTATTCCGCTCTTCATTTGTCATCGATGAGGGTTTTTTTGTTGTGCCCTCAATCAGCAAACACTGATCCTTTAAAATCAGTATATCCTCCATCTGTGATTTCCATAGGGCAAAATTAGCTCCGCTCAACTTCTCCATATCTGTAATTGTTGTCTCCATTTTCAATCAAATTTACACCCCAAAACACACAAACTCCACTTAAAAATTAAACTTTAATTATTACTCTTTAAAATTTAGTAATAATGACCTTTCTCCTTTTTAAAATACCATTTTCAAAATTTCTGCTCCTTTTAAAATATACTTTTCAAAATTCCAACATATAATTATATAAATATAAAAAACATATATAATGTTTTGACATTTTCACATTTTTAAAATATACTTTTCAAAATTCCAACATATAATTATATAAATATAAAAAAACATATATAATGTTTTGACATTTTCACATTTCACACATACATATGTTAGTTTGTATACTTGCAAGCTTGATGAAAAAAAATTACGAACTCCACGTAAATCACTTAAGCACTCCACGTTTTAGGCTTCATGGCACGTTTCACCATTACAAACTCCACATAAAGCATTTATGCACTCCATGTTTTAGGCTTCATGGCACGTTTCACCATATGCCCATGGCCTTTTTATTTCTTGCAACAACTGTCTTAACATTCCTCAACTATTTCCTGAACAGATCCTTTTCCTAGACTCTCTTCTTTGCAGCGATTTCCGATTTTCTGAACAAATCCTTCAGCAGCTCCAGAGACTCTCTTCTTTGCAGCGATTTCCGATTTTCTGGACAAATCCTTCAGCAGCTCCAGAGGTAACAACCAACGTTTTAATGAACGTTGCCAGAGTAAGGCGATGGCACTAAGCGGCTTGTACATTGGATATTCAACCCCTATTTTCGCCCGCAACAATAGCAAAGAATAATTCACAGAGACAGACAAATGGAGAAACAACAAAATTACTCAACTAAAAAGGAATAGATAAAACAATCACTTGAGAACAGAAATCACTTAGCATTACATAACAAGTTTGGGTCTTGGCTTGCAATCCCTAGCCAGAGAAATTACAAATTTATAAAGCCAGAAGAAGGATCTAGAATCCTGTATGTGATTCAAATGGAGATCTAGAAACTAATGGTGGTGTAGAAGGATCTAGAAAATAATGGCGGTGTAGAAGGATCTAGAATCCTAGAAATCTAGAAACTAATGGCGATGTAAAAGGATTTAGAATCTTGCATGTGATTCACGAATTTAGCTTCACACTTAACAGAGGGCAAAGGGATTTAGAATTCTGCATGTGATTCATGAATTTGGCTTCACACTTAACAGAGGGCAAACACCTCACTAAACAGCAACACTTGGCTTGACCCTTCGTCATTCCGGCCAAACAACCCTGAGGAAAACAAAAGATACCGCCAACAAGCTAAAAAGTCGAAGCCCACAACAATCAAGAAGACAATGTAAACCCAAACTCGAATCCCAACAAGGTCTCCGCTAGAAGAAGGGTTTCGGTATCTACCCACAAGCTTCACTACACAGCAAACAGAACCAAAGTAGAAGAGTTTGAGAATACACTGATTAAGACCAGGAACCCATATATACATGAACCTCAACATATTCATGCGATGAAGAGAGCGAGAGGGTGTGGTGGTCGGTTTTTATCACCAAAAAACTAGAGGATTCGAAAGAAAATAATGGAAAGATATCAGAAGGACATACTAACGGGGCTGGGAGTTCCTCGGGTTCTAAAGTTCTACAATCTGAAAATTGAAATGGATATTCTACACAGGAGGTACATGGTGCTTGTGGGATGTCAGACTCAGAAGTTACTAGCATTGCAGAGTCATAAAAAAAAATTTAAATAAATGTCCGGAGAGGGAAAGACCATGAGAGTTGTAGTGACTGACTTAACTTAAAAACCTTATTTTCGAATAACAGTGTGGCAAGTTCAATGAAAATTGCAGAAAAAATAGAATGTTTTATTACTCAGACAATTAGGAATCTGAGCTTTAATTCTGCAGAATGAATAATGAAAAGAAAAAGAGACTGTGTATGAATTTTGAGATGTGGGGGCGTCTATTAAGAATTTCAAATAAAAAATTGAGTACCACTGAGTAAATTCAAAGTCTCAAACTTAAAACCACGCTGCATCATACACTTATCCAAAAAAAATAACATAATTGAAATGATTAACATATAAATAGGAAAAACAATGATGCAATTTACCTAAAGCTGAAATCAAACTGCCATTTTATTAATCAAATCTTGGAGAAAATTCATCATTACATTTCTTTTTGAGCTTAGGACTCTGAACCCTATAAAAAAATCTGCTTTCAAACTTTTTATTTTGCTCCCTGTTCTAAGTGTTTTGGTCAATTGGAAAATTGACTCCTTGACCGTTATAAAATCGTCCCCTTTTTATAAAATGAAACTTACAAACATTTTATATAATCAAATACTCTTATTTTTTTTTTAATATTTTTAAGCTCTTTTAATTAGACCCCTAATATGTTAACAAAATTTTGTGTATTTTTTTTACTTTTAAGGTAATGGAATCGGAAAAGCATTTCATTTTGGAATGTGATATTTTTAAAAACATCAGAGACAGTTATGGCAATATGTTTTCATCAATTCATTGGCATTGTTTTTTAGTGAGGGGACTGTTAGAAAGTTGGATCAACTCATCAATTTGAATAAGAAAATGATTAAATTATAAAAAGGCCAAAAACAGTGAGGTTGGTAATCCCATAGACTATTTCTAGTGTCCTGAATGTTAAAATATCATTCATTCATTCATAATATAAGTGGGCCTAGTCTTCGACACATACCATGTTGTCGCTAAGGTCGCTGAGGTAGACGTGTACACGTTTTTGTGGCCGCTGAATGATGCACGAGTCAACATCTTCATTATGCATACATCGCCAAAAACCAAGAGTGGTCTTGGCGCCATCCAAAACGGAGTTGTCTTTAGTGCGACCTTTTGAAAGCTTTTCCGGTGTAATTTGTGTAAAATCTGACAGAGATTTCTTGAAATCACAAATTTGACGGCATTTCCTGCACAATATAAGTGCTCTAGAGGTTTTGCAGGGTGCTGAATTCATATATACAATCAAAAAAGCAGTTTAAATAACACAAATCAAGATTTGAACTCAAATTTTTCTGACAAATTCGAACACACGAAAGTCCAAAAAATCACACTAAAAACAACTCATATCCTAAACCCCTTTCTAGGGTGGCCTTGGTGGTTTCTGTAAAATGATATTGACCCCGGAATACATGTTGACCATCGATTCAGAGATGAGCTGTTTGGTCAAACTGCTTTTCGGGGAGTCTACATCAATTAAACTTTGATTATTGTCCGGGAACTTCGTTGGATCTGGAGATGAACGTTTACGGGTCGTTGATCACTCTGGGCCTGCGAGACGATTAACCCGGACTCTGGAACAGACTTCCCTATGCGCCAGTATTAGTTGGGATAATAAATCTCATGCTTCAGTATTTGCTCAAGAATTTGAACAACGTTATTTACCGAGCCTTGATTGTGAACTAGTTCATAAAATCTTCCAGGGATATCTCATCCGAGCCAAAACTAGGGATGGATTCCAGCTGAACTCATTCTCTTTGTCACTCGTTGATGGCTGTTTGCTTCTCTTTTCAAGCGAAGTTCGAGAGGAGTAAGGGCCACTTTGATCAACTAAATTCCCCGAAGTTTATCATTAATTCATTCATTAGTTCCTCTCATCTTTATAAAACATAATAAAATCTCCAAGTCGAAGATCATGTGTTTTGACAAATTCACCCAGGTTTTCCATGACATAGAATCGACTTTCATTCTCTTTGTCACTAGTTGATTGCTGTTTGCTTCTCTTTTCAAGCGAAGTTGGAGAGGAGTAAGGGCCACTTTGATCAACTAAATTCCCCAAAGTTTATCATTAGTTCATTCATTAGTTCCTCATCTTTATAAAACATAATAAAATCTCCAAGTCGAAGATCATGTGTTTTGACAAATTCACCCAGGTTTTCCATGACATAGAATCGACTTTTGTTGTTCGGCCAATACCCATATTTGAAGTTCCAATTTTTTTGGAAGAATACATGTCTTCCATGCATAACTGCACTCCTTCTCTTTCAGTTCGTGTTGGAAGATTTGCTTCCGCCTCTTTCTTTGTAAGCACCAATCTTCATAGAGATGCTACATCATTGTTCCTTAACTTTTTTCTGAAAATAAATTTCAGATTCTTAATCTTATGATCCTTTCCATTATGATCATGAGGAACAGCCACAGCGCCGCGGTCACGCCATCTATGAGGCCTGTGGAGTTTCTAGCGACCAGTGGGGGGAACAAAAGACGTTCCCACTGCAAAAGCGAATGAATCCCACGTAATTAGTGGTGTCTCATGCTGAAACCCTTGTGTTAAGGTCTCCAGAGGTGTTCTGATCGTGAATTTCCACCGTCACGTCCTACTCATAGCTCGAACATTTTCAGCACTATTGTGTCCCAAGGAAGTTGATATATTAATATTATCGTTATTCACAACAACGCTCCGCTTGTCCTCTACCTTGACCTTCCTTTGCTTGAATATATATAGGTTGTAGCTGAAACCAAAGGTATCTTGGTGTCGCAGTAACTACTTGAACGAGTTCACTGCACAATAATTCTTTATTATAAGGATACAGAGAAATACCCCACATCTTCTAGGGGAAGTATTGACTTGGTGTTCTTATATGACCATTCTTTGTGAGGGGAAGTATTGACTTGGTGTTCATATGTGACCATTCTCCCACAATAATTTGACGCGTAGAGCAATTGCATGGGCTGCTTGGTGGTCTCCTTCCTTGGTTTGGCATGTGTGATACATGGCATGAAATAGGCATTTTGAGATTCAACCTTGAGTTCATAAAAGAAATTATCTCCAACAAGCACAAATATTACGTATTAATTTCACCAACAATTTAATTCAACATTGAAGAGATGCAAGATTACGTATTAATTTCACCAGCAATTTAATTTAACATTGAAGAGATGCAAGATTGAGCTACAACAACTACTTCCTGGAATTATGACTAATGTGTTCTCTTTGATGGCAACCTACCTACTTGATACATATGTGATTAATGTGTTGTTTTTGATGGACCAAGAGAATGGACAAAGGTTGTCTTGATAGAAACTTACTTGATAAAAATGTCAACATGATGGTTAAACAAAAGAATATCAGTTTAGAGACAGAAGAATGATAAAGGTGAAGTTTTGGAAAGTATACATGGGTCTTGTGAAAAAAAGTCACATACATACACAAGTAAGATGGAGAGAAATCGCGTACAATTTTTGCACCATGGTATTATGAATATTAGAAGTCTTTACCATGGTATTGGCCTATAGTAACGAGTGCGACAACGGATATTTGATCTCGCCAAAGAATACCATCGACATTACTACGAGATTTGCCTAAGGTATTAGCTAAAGCCTATACTATATAAGGAGATAGAGATCAAGTCTTAAGTGTGTGTATATGATGGATTATTGATGAATAACTTGATCTGAAATAAGAGTGCGCCAAGGAGCATGGAAATGAATCAGATTTAATAGATCTGAAATGACTACATATTTAATAATATGTTTATGGTTTGATAGATCTGTGATGATAATATTATGATATGTGTCTGTAATAGTTTGCATGCCATGATTTGAGTTTGATAAATGTTGTGTTGCAGCGAAGGTATGTCTCAATGATTACAGATTTATACGTGGGTTTTTACATTGAAGTCGTGTACATACACAGATCTTTTACTGGGTAGTTGCGTACATATTCTGCAGTATGGACAAATTTGTACCCAGGTGTGTTAAATGATAAGCGTGTACATACACATATATTTCATAAGAGTTGCGTACATCTATTAGGGTTTTGCAGTATGAGTTGTTAATGATGTTTAATCGGTTCTGTTATGTTTACTGTTATCTGTCAATGATGTCTCTCTCATTATAATCTATGTTTCACAGTTCTGGTTGGGTTGAATTGTTTATGGAATGATATGTTGACTAGAAATGATGCTAATGTGTGATGATATGTATTTGGTTCAGTGATCTATGATGGGTTGAGTAATTGATTCAATGTGACAGTGATTTAGACTCAATTGTTCAGTATTTTGAGATTTGTATGCATGTCTTCTTAAGAAAAAGAGCATATGCGGGAATGACTTAGAACAATAGCATATATATTCTGACATATGGTTGATCATAGTTTTACAGTAGCAACAACTGGATTTTGTGATGGGTAACGGTGTTTTTCTTGGTATATTGATGGTTTATATCTATTATGGTTTGGTTTGATTTAGTTGTAAGAAATGGTAGAAATTCAGTGATTTCATTGGTTCAGTGATTAAGTGATTTGATACTGTGATTGGTTTCAGTATTGTTATTTCCTATTGGGCTTAAATGATGATAGTGGATCCAGTCTAAAAATATGATGAAAAGTAGCCTACAGGTTTGATGTTCTGGATCAGGGGGATCCAGTATGAAATATTATGAAACGTGGTCCATATAGGTGCTAAGGATTGGAGCCTTTTGTAAGGAAGTTGAAGCTTCTTTCTAGTGGTAGTTGGTGAATCAGATCAGGGGGTTGGAAATCCCTTCCAATGGGTGTTGGTAAACGAGATCAGGAGGTTGGAGCTCCCTTCCAGTGGGTGCTGGAGAATGAGTGAAGGTTGTAGCCTTCTGCATATGGGTGTTTGTGTACTAGTATGAGTCTGCGCTAGTATAAGATTGTAAAATGTTTTCCTTTATAATAAAGATGAAGACAAATACAATGGCAGTGATGGTTTTCTCCCACATTGAGTTTACACCTAAAAATTGTGGTGTCCTCATGTGTTGATGTGTTGCTTATGTGTGATGGTTTATTATGTTCTTACTATTCATGGTTGTTGATTAAAGGCTAATGAAGTAATGACATACTGGTTAAAGTAGAATAAATGATGAAATATATGAAAATTTAGCTATCTAGATGTATGTTGTTTTCCTTAATCATAGTCACGTACATACACTAGTTTATTTAATGGTAGCAATGTACATAAATCTGAATAAGAAATTGAACGGTTTAAGTGAGTTTTAAAACACTGATTCACACCACCCTACCCCCTCTCAGTTTTTTTCCCAACACCACTACGTTTCATTTCATTTTTTCCATACCCAAAAAACCTTTCCATCCCGCCACATGACACCCCACGTAGACGCCATATCACCACTTTTTTCCATGTCAATTTTCGACGTCACTTGGTCGAAATATTATCATCGATGGCCCAAAAAATGATAGTCAATTTTTTTTGGGTTTGCCTAAATCTTGGTCCCTGGGTCCCCAAGACTTTTCTATTGTCCAACAATCAAACTCAGCAGGGGGATGAGGAGCTTAGGAAGATTTATATGAGGGCGCTGGGGAGATGGCTTGGTTTTTATTTATTTTATTCAATTGTTCTTTTAATTAATTTTATTTAATGGATTCGGAGTCCCTCAGACTTTTTCATAGTCCAACATCTAAATTCACCCAAGGTCAAGGAGTTGGGGAAGGTTCGAGAGTTTGTATTATTTTATTCCACTTAGGATGGGGCAGGGAGTTCACCCGAGGTCAAGGAGTTGGGGAAGGTTCGAGAGTTTGTATTATTTTATTCCACTTAGGATGGGGCGGGGAGTGGGAAAGGTTTAGGTCGTGGGGCTAAGGTCGGGGACGCATGGAAGGTTCAAGACTTTATTTATTTTATTCATTAAGGACTCTGTGGAAGCTACCTCACATGAAGGTTTAGAGTTTGATTATTATATGTCATTACCTATCTTTTTGTACAAGACTTTATTTATTTTATTCATTAAGGACTCCATCGATGCTACCTCACGTGAAGGTTTGGAGTTTGATTATTAAATTTCACTACCTATCTTTTTGTACAGTTAAAACATTTAACACGTATCCAACCATAGCCTCCTCATTTTTTTCATACAAATCATTGTAAACTCATAATACAATATAAACCTTTCAAATTCAACCCCCGCTATGCATGTGGTATTTGTGATTTAAATCAAGGGCTATTGTTAACCCACGAATTTAATCAACAATGGTCGAGTGTTGAATTCACGGGACGATATCTTGAGCTCTAGAGCACAAAATTAGGCGTTTGATAGCTTGTTGGGAAGATAGAAACGATCAGAACAATCTGAGAATACTAATTTTGTCAAATCTATAAATTGAAGTCCTGAAAAATCACAAGGAAAAGAGCGACGAATTTAGCATGAAACCCGAGTTGCAGATACATAATTTTGTGTAAATCATTTCACCAAGTTAGTAGAATCAGGGAGAATATTTCTGGATGGTTAATTTTATCCAATTTGGAGGAGAAACCAGTAAAACCAATTAAAAGATCAATGTGATACTTATGTTTTGATTTTCTTGCAAATTTATTTGTTTTCTTTTCCTAATTAAATATGTTTATTGTCCACAAGTATGTAGTTGGTCACTCATGATAAGCTCGGAATGGAAATCACTCATGGATTCTTAGATATGATCCTTTAGTGCACTACCAAATCGCAACCATCAATCCTAGTTCTATTTTCAGTTAGGTATTATGACACACATGCATTTTGAAACCATTTGTAATATTATTTAAACAACTCAATGAGACCGAGGGGGGGGTCAATTTTTGAAAGGGGAACAAAGCCTTTGCATTGCTATAGAGTTTAATTCTCAAAGGAATTAAGAACTTGTAGGACCAGACTAAAGAGGAGATGTTGGGGACTAGGGAAGCTCATGTTGTCATGAACTTTTTTTGAAATATTTTGTACTTTAGAGCATGTAACTAGATTTTCAATTTTGTACATTGTTGTCTAAATTCGAAGGTTGTCTGGTGGCCTGTTAAACTTATTAATTTTGATTTTTTTTTGTTATAGATAAACATATGTTGTTTGTTTTGCGTTGCTATTAATTTCATAGAATTTCATGCTTATTTAAAATTAATGAAAAGCTTTATTTTCATGATTAGTCAGATTTAAATCATAATTGGATAAGAATTTAGGTAAACCTACATGTGATTTATGGGAACTATTTATGTAGTTAAATTACATAAATTACATGTTTGTTTTTGTTCCAATTGTTGTAGTATGATATTAACTATTTCAATGATACAATAGTTCATCTTAATCTTGAATATAATTGGATAATGAATTGGAAGAGCCACACAAGGTGAACTATTTCAATGATACAATAGTTCATCTTAATCATGAATATAATTGGATAATGAATTGGAAGTGTTCCAGTCGGTGTTGTACGATATGAACTATTTCAATGATACAATAGTTCATCTTAATTCTACATACAATTTCCTGATACAGTAGTTCATGTTAATCGTGAATGTAATTGGATGAACCTAAATATAATTGGATAATGAATTGGAAGCATTCCAATTGCTGTTGTATGATATGAACTATTTCAATTATACAATAGTTCTCTTAATCCTGAATATAATTGTCTTATATAGTTCATCTTAATCATGAATATAATTGGATGAACCTGAATATACTTGGATAATGAATTGGAAGCGTTCCATTGGCTATTGTATGATATAAACTATTTCAATGATAGAATAGGTTCATCTTGATCAACTATTTCAATGATACAATAGTTCATCTTAATCCTGAATATAATTGGATGAACCTTAATATAATTGGATAATGAATTGGAAGAGTTCCAATTGTTGTTGTATGATATGAATATAATTGGATGATCCTGAATATAATTGGATAATGAATTGGAAGCGTTCCAATTGTTGTTGTATGATATGAATATAATTGGATGAACCTAAATATAATTGGATAATGAATTAGAAGTGTTCCACTTGCTATTGTATGATATGAGCTATTTCAATTATAGAATAGTTCATATTAGTCAACTATTTCAATGATACAATGAACCTAACTATAATTGCTACTTAATCAAGTATCTATATTAGTTCATATTAATCAATTATTTCAATGACACAACAGTTCATCTTAATCTGCTCATGAATATAATTGGATACGCCACACAAGGTGAACTATTTCAATGATAAAATAGTTCATCTGAGCCTACCAAGGAGTTGGTATTAGTGCTCAACGCATCGAAATTAACCATGAGGCTTGAGATATATAAATAATCAAAATTACTTGTATTTAATCGACATGGGATAATCCCTCAACCCATAAAACCTATGGAGTCATGATGGGTGATATGTATTTATATCAATTACATTGAAGTCGACAATGATGAAGCTTTCACTGGTGTCGAGCCTTGAGGCTAGTGGAAATGGCCACTTTCAGTTATAAACATGCATTGGAGTACCTTGACCAGCAACATGTCTTACATCGTAAGACAAAGAAAGTTAGAGGGCGTGTCGAAGGAAGTTGAAGGTTGAATGTTATGAGGTTATCAAACAAGAAAGGAAAAGAAATTGAATACAACCACACAAGTAAAAACTCAAGATTTACATGGTAAAACCATGACAGGGTGTCAAGGAAACATCCACAGGCCAAGGGATTGGAATTTCTATTCAATCAATAAATGATTCTCCATTACAATAGTTCGGGCATTCATCATTTTTATATGAGCCTCCTTAGTTACATAACTGCTAATTCGGTATGAAACTAACTTGGAAATAACTAATACAATTTTACCCAAATTTACATTAATTAGTTGTCAATTACCAACAAACTCCACCTTGACAACAATTTTCTAATCCCTTGCCCATGCCCATTCATCATCTCTTTTTCAAGCCAAGAGAAGCTAAACACCATCGCAGCTTCTCTACTGTAACTGGCTTTGTGAATATGTCTGCACAATTCTCTCGTGTATGGACCTTTTGAAGAGCTACTTTTCCGCCATCGATCACATGTCTCAGAAAATGATACCTTACATCAATGTGCTTGGTTCTGATGTGATAAGTAGGATTTGTAGCCAAGTGAATAACACTCTGACTGTCACAAAGTACATTCACTTTCTCCTGCGTCCTTCCAATCTCATCAAGTAGACCCTTTAACCAGATTGCTTCTTTACTGGCATCTGAAGCAGCTATATATTCTGCTTCGGTAGTGGACAATGCAATTGTTTCTTGAAGCTTTGACATCCAACTAATTGCTCCACCTGCAAGAGTAAAGACATAACCTGTAGTAGATCTTCTTTTTTCCAAATCACCTGCATAATCAACATCTACATATCCACAGACTGATCCTTCACTACCATTAAAGATGATGCAATGGTCACTTGTGCCTCTTAGATATCGAAGCACCCATTTCACTACTCACCAATGTTCTTCACCTGGATTTTCCATGAACCTGCTGACAACTCCAACTGCATGTGAAATGTTAGGTCTTGTAGATACCATCACATACATTAAGTTGCCTATAACATTTGCATGTGGTACATGAGACATATACTGCTTTTCTTCATAAGTTCTAGGACTCAAAACTGAATAAAGCTTAAAATGGGAAGCTAATGGAACATTAACAGGTTTCACATTGTTCATACAAAACTTTTCAAGTACTTTTTCCACATGCTTCTACTGTGATAACCAAAGTTTACCATTTTTCCTATCTCTGTGTATCTCCATGCGCAAGATATGTTTTGCTGCTCCAAGATCCTTCATATCAAACATCCTAGAGAGCTGAGCCTTTAACCTGTTGATCTCTTCCATGCTTTTGCTTGCAATAAGCATATAGTCAACATACAAAGCTAAGATAATGAATATGTCATTTAAACTTTTGAAGTGTACACAATGATCATACTCACTTCTAATAAAGTTCTAGCTCACCATGAAGGAGTCAAACTTCTTATACCATTGTTTGGGTCACTACCTCAGACCATACAATGATTTCCTAAGCTTGTAAACTAATCTTCTGTTACGACCTTGTACAAAACCTTCTGGTTGTTCCATATATAACTCTTCATTCAAATCACCATGTAGAAAAATTGTTTTAGCATCTAACTATTCTAACTCAAGGTTAAGTAATGTAGTTAGTGCCAACACAGTACGAATAGAAACAAGTTTTACAACTGGTGAAAAAATCTCATGAAAGTCGATACCTTCAACCTGGGAATACCCTTTTGCTACCAGTCTTGCCTTATACCTTTCGATACTTCCATCAGCTTTCCATTTCAATTTGAAGACCCATTTGCATCCAACAACACTTCTCCCTTCAGGAAGTTCTACAAGATCCCATGTATTATTCTTGGCTAAGGAGTCCATTTCTTCTTCCATGGCCGTTTTCCATTTTTCGCTATCTGTATCATCTACTGCTTCCTGATAACAAGAAGTTTCCCCATATTCAGTACTCAAAGTAGAAGATGAAGCAGAATCTTCATACCTTTTGGGAATTTTTTTTTCCCTTGTAGACCTTCTTAGAGTGACTGGTTGCTGAACTGGTTCAGAAAATTCAGCAGTTTCCTTTGTATCTTCAACACCTTTTTCTCCAAAAGTCTCTTCTTCCTTTTGACTGTCACCGAAAGGTCTAGTCTCCAACTGAATTTGTTGATTTGGTGATACCTGTTCCTATTCAATTCTTTCAACATTTGATTTTAAAAGAGAAGATTCATCAAATGTTACATCTCTACTAATGACTATCTTTCACGATGTAGGATCCCATAACCTGTATCCTTTCACCGCATAGTCATATCCAACAAAGACATAACATTTCGATTTTGGATCTAATTTTGAATGCTGATTTTTAGGAATAAGAGCATAAGCATCACAACCAAATATCCTTAAATGTGAATAATCACAAGACTGACCTGACCAAACTTCTTTAGGAATTTTACAATTAATTGCTACTAAAGGTGATCTGTTAACTAAATAACAAGCAGTGGATACTGCTTCTGCCCACAACTCCTTTTGCAAGTTAGCATTGTTGATCATGCTTCTGACTCTTTCCATAAGAGTCTGATTCATACGTTCAGCAACACCATTTTGCTAAGGAGTATAAACAATAGTTTTGTGTCTAACAATTCCTTCATCCTTACAGTATTGTTCAAATTCTATTGAAGTAAATTCACCACCATTGTCAGTTCTTAAACATTTAATTGATTTGCCTGTTCTTTTCTCTACCATTGCTTTAAATTGTTTAAAGATATTGAATACATCAACTTTCTTTTTTAGCATAAAGACCCAAACTTTACGGGAGAAATCATCAATAAACATTAAAAAATATAGAGCACCTCCATATGATACAACAGGAGATGGTCCCCACAGATCAGAATGAATATAGTCTAAAATATCTTTACTATTATGATTTCCAGTTTTAAATCTCTGTTTACACTGTTTTCCATACACACAATGTTTACAGAAATCCAACTTCAAATATTTCAGATCAGGAAGTGATCTGAAATCTCTGTTTGACGCATACACTACCTTGTTGGAAAGGTCTCTCTGAGTACTACAAGTTTCGTCGCAAGTCCTTGCCTATTACTTTAGGCCTGTCGCGGACCCCAAAAAACCGTTGTTTAGGGGGTCAAAACTGCTCCAGAAGTTCAGGACCCAAAAAATTGCTAAAAATAGTAAATGCTAAAATGAACAAGGAAACAGATGAAACTAATTGGGGGGTATAGGTGGAATAGGCGGGTGGCCACCAATATCCACTTGGATTGTTGTCGTTCATAATTTGTAGCCAAGAATCCACAACCATGTTGCTCACTTCAAGGGAAGGGGCTTCCACTACTTGTTCCACCACAAATACTAGTCTAGAGAGCTCTTTAGGGTTTGATGATGAAGGTTTGAGTTTTAGGACTTCCTTAAAGGATTTGGATTGGCCTGAGGAGGACACACCCCATCCTTTAGCTCCACCTCTAACTCTTGCTAGAATGTGGATCGAGACTTCCTTAACTATGCCATACTCTTCGAGAGTTTTGTGATCCTGAAGTTGTCGATCCTTGTGTAGGGGCCGAATAAAACCATATGGGTTTCTTACCCTATCCTGAATCCCGACTGCAAGTGAAGAGATGAGTGGCTTGCAAACAAAGAGAAACCATTGAAAATGTTTTCACAAATATTGTAAACTTCTCCATATCTGAGGTAAAAACCTCTTCCTGGGAGCAAATAGAAGCTTGCATCAAACATGATTCAAATCCAAGCAAATCTTGGCCTCCTCAATGTCCACGATCATATTTAGAGCAAGCATATTTTCTCTTATCCAAGCTTGTTGTCACCATGCTTAGAATTTGATTATTATTAATATTCAAAAAAAATATTAAATATTATTAATATGATTATTATTATCCCGCGGCAAGCAGTATAACATATTTGATATGCTTTTGACTTCGAATTAGTTGTGAGTTGACTAAAAATTAAATTATTATCTCTAAAGTAAACATTAAGAAAACAATTCAAGTTATTTTTTAAAAATATTTTATTTAATTTATCTTAGATTTTAATGGTTGCTGGTTTATTTCTCTTATTATGTAATCATTACTGATCTGATTTGTGGTACTCCTCCTCAGGTGATTAACGGTTGGACAACTCAATGCTTGTATTTAGCTGATGCTTTTAATTGTCTACCTACTCTATTAATTTGAGTCAGTAATGGACGTATATAATGTTTAAAGGTACACACTAATTGGAATGTGTCACTGCCATTATAGCTTAACACTTCGATCAAATGTCGTTATGTGAGCACTGTTTGGAGGCGGTGGAGTGGGGATTAACTTAGGAAGATGAAAACCATCAATTTCACGTCTTGGAAAGATGTGAGGCGCCTCTTCTACTTTCGACAAGTCACCAATACGCATATAATTTTGCAAATAAAAAATAACCTATGTAAATCATTTCAAAGTTCACGGAAAATAAAATCTCATAATAATTTATCATCCAAGCAACAAGTTCTTATTAGTCAAAATGACTGTGTCTCTTTTCTATGGTGTCCATCTCTTCCAATTAATAATGAATTAGAGAAGGTATGACGAGAAATTGAACCAATGAATTAACATCTAGGAGTGCCTTAACAACCCACTACATTTCTAATGAATAACTGTGCTTTTTTCTTCCTTAAAAAAACAAGGGACCCGATCATCGTCTATCCAAAACCCATAAATTAATATTAATAATTTCATTATTGCAATGTAACATTACAACTAGAATTGCAACATTGCTTTGAATATAGTATCCGTCAAAATTGTTCAAATCTCAGCGAAAAAATTTAAAATTTGGGATCCTTCACTATCATATTTATTATTATAAATATTTAGTTGAACCTATATAGTATTCATCAAAATTTTTCATCAAAATTGTTCAAATCTCAGCAATAATTTTTAAAATTTGAGGTCTTTCACTATCATATTTACTATTATAAATATTTAGTTGAACCTTCACCAAACTTGTGCGTGTGGTGCTAACTATGTTCAAATTCATTTAACCAATAACTATTATATTTATTTGTGAAATTAGCAAATCAATTGATTAGGAAAACAGTCCAACTATACATTTTATTAATACGTTATGAACTAAAACAGTCCAACTATATTTAGTTGAACCTTCACCAAACTTGTGCGTGTGGTGCTAACTATGTTCAAATTCATTTAACCAATAACTATTATATTTATTTGTGAAATTAGCAAATCAATTGATTAGGAAAACAGTCCAACTATACATTTTATTAATACGTTATGAACTAAAACATTTTTTAAAAGATCGATCTAAATAAATTATATTATATTATAAGATTATACCTTTGTTATTTTATTTTAAATGTTTTATTTATTTATTAAATAAAGTTACACTGTGTTTTCATTTATTTTTATTAATCATTATATAATTTCACTTAAATTTATTAATTATTATGTACTTTAATTCTTAATTTAATTAAGTTTAAAAGTAAATTAAAAACTTCATCCCATGTTATATCTTTAATATCAACTTAAATTATATTAATTTTTTTTATTATATAATTTAATGTTAATTAAATCTTAATAGGGAAAAAAATATTGTTATTCTATAATTAAAATTAAAATTACAAATACATCTTTCAAACCAAAAATTATAAACTAAAATCAAATTTATTATAATTACATTTAATAAAAAAATATTTTAACAATATTATATTTGTTTAAAACTATTTAGTATATTTGAAAATTACATTATGAATCACCTTATTAAACTTTGTCAAAAAATAATGCCGTAGTCTAACTAGCCGGAAGAATTGCCTGGAAAGGTATGGAAATTCCGATCATCTTTAGAGAAAATCCAGCAAGGATTTTTGTAAATCCAAGTTATAGTTGTTAAACTTCGAAATTTTAGGTGTGCTAGACATTTTTGATGGCGCTGAATCCATTTCCACCATCAAAAACACGATTCAAACACCCAGATTTCAGCCACTTTTGACCGTCCAGACAATTCCTCCCCATTGTTAGACGACTCCATAAATAATGCCCAGATACACGTTCATTCTACGTGTAAGAAAAACAAAACAAATAAATGAATCCAACAAAAGAAGAAGAAAGAAGGAAAGAAATTATTTTAACGTCCACAAGGCTAAAGATAGCCTATGGGATAGATTGCTTTTTCATCTGCTTGATGTATTCGGCCCTTTTTTTGTGAAGCTTCACAATAAATGCTCCCGTCTTCTCGACAAACCCCTCGTTAAATAGATTATCCCAAGAGCTAGCTGTCAGCGTATCTGCATAACTTTCCCTGTTGTCTTTGAAGGCCTCACATTTTAAAATGAAATGTTTTTCTGTTTCCACTTTTCCGGAAGAACAAAAAATGCATACATTTTCCTCCCACACTTCCTTTGGCCTTTTCCAGCGCCCTGTTTCACAACGGAGTTGATGAGAATTAGTCCTTAACTGAGCAATAAGAAATTTGGCTCTCCAAGAGATATTGGCCTCTATGTATGCTTTTGGTTGATGATTATGAGTAGGATTAAACACTTCAATATAGTAATTTTTCTTTCTTCTTAGCTCCTTCTCCCAAATACGTTTATGGAACTAATCTAGTACACTACAACTGACACATACGAACTCTGAGAACATTAATGTATAACGCTACAACCGACACCTATGAACTTTCAGAACATTGTACTTCAATGAAGGTTGATATATAGTTATACATTGTACGAACTCTGTGAACATCGATGTATCACGCTGCAACTGACACCTATGAACATTGTTATCCAATGAAGGTTGATATATGATTGTACACTGTATTTGAATTGGGTTCCACAGGTATATATAAATGTGTTAAAACTAAGGCTTGTTCCCATCATCCTTCCATGATCCATCCCATCATATTACGAACATGAGAAGCCTTTAATCAGAAAGTCAAGTTTAATATCCTCACCAACTACCACCCCACATTGCATTTCAACGTGAATTTTCCAACAAGCTCCCATTTTTATTGGGCATTTCCAAAATGTTCACATGCATCAGTGGAGGTTATCTAGTTTCTCATTTAAAGTTCAAATTCAAGGATGGAAAGTATTAATTAAATTTGAAGGTTTCTGCAATTTTAATGTTTTTTTATGTAGTTTAATTATTTTAATACAATACAAAATGTTAATATGTGAGAATAAATTTTGGTTGTATTTAATGGGAAAATTACCATGTAACGGAAATTTGGATGTGAAATTCCATTTCTAGTTAGGAGCATGCTTTGTATGTTTATGATAAAATTGTAAGAGCAATAAGATTTACAAGGTAAGTGTGTAAGATGGGAATGAAAATATATATGAGAATTGACCTGTCTTGACTTTTTTATTATTCAACAATCTTTCAAATAATGGCATGAGAACAATCAAGTATTAAGTTTAAATAGGATCTATACAATCTCTCAAGTACATGGATGATTTAACCTAAAGACCCATAAGGTCCAAGTTAACAATAAAGACCATAAAAGATCATCCACATTTAAACCTTAAAAGGCTCCCTTATATAAATCATCCACATTTAAACCTCAAAAGCTACTCATATAAGTTAGAAAAATAAGAGAACAAATTCTATTTTAAATGTTACATAAATTCAATTTAAAAATTTAATAAATTATATAAGATAAGTTAGAAAAATAAAAAAACAAATTCTATTTTAAATGTAACATAAATTCAATTTAAAATTTTAGTAAATTATATAAGAATAATAATGTGAGATATTTGAGATCTCATTATTCTAATGATACCTCATTACATTTATAAATACTTTATAATAATGTTCTCACAACCATCTTAACTTATAAACTATACAATAATAAATATAACCCTCATTGAATTTACAATTTTTAAATACTTTATAATAATATTCTCACCTCCATCCTAATTTATAATAATATTCTCACCTCCATCCTAAACTATAAGCTATACAACGATAAATATAACCATCATTAAATTTAAAATTTTTAAATACTTTATAATAATATTCTCACAATCATCCTAACCCATAAACCATACAATAATGTTCCCACAATCATCCTAACCCATAAACCATACAATGATAAATATAACCATCATTGAATTTAAATTTTTTAAATTAGATTAGATAAACTAAAACAAGTTATCCACAACTTTTTCAAACTTTTTGATCTTATGACAAGGTGTGACACTTTTGTTTTGTTCATTGTACTAGTTATCTTGAAATTTTAACCAGCAAAACAATGTCAACACCTACTTCCGAATGGAGACATATTTCGTGGCTCGAGGAAGGATGATCATGGAACATATCAAAGGTTACTCGGCATGGTCTAAAGTGGGTATGTGAAAAACATCACGAGGACGTGAAAGGAGAAATCACCATGTTTAAATAGATATATAAAGTTTTGGTCTCTGTGTGAGGAAGAAATAGTTTCCACACAATTAAGGAGGAGGTCGAGGAGGAGGTGGAGAAATGGTTGAGGTGGTTAAAAGTGATTAGAATTAAGGTAAAAAATTTAAAAGATTTTGTAAAGGCAGTGTTTGAATCATGTTTTTAATAGTGGAAATGGATTCAGTGTCATAGAAAACTTATAGAGCACCTAAAATTATGGAGTTTGACAACTTTTACTTGAATTTACAAAAATCCCTGCCTGATTTTTTCAAAATATGACTGGAATTTCCATAACTTTCAAGACAAAAAAACATAATCGTCAAGCAAATATAACTTTTTTATTATTCTTTTAAAAAAATTTAATAATAATTTTTTTTTGGATTTGAAACTCAACAAAAACATGATCTCTATTGTGAATATTTAGACAATTAAATTAACAAAAACTAACTACACACATCTAAAATCCAAATAAAAATATAAATTTAGAAGAAGTGAAAAGACATATTCTTAACCTTCAATATCAGACCAACAAAAAATATTTCCTGTAAAATTTGTAATTTACCTTGACAGTTTCGATTGGGTTATGAAAAAAAATTGCTCAAAATGTTTGCAGTCACTTCACTTCGAATCTAGTTTCTGGTCTTAATTCATCGCTAAAGATTCGGCGTTAGAATTCTTCCTGCCCCGTTGTGTGCTTCTAAGGTTATGGAAATATGGATCTGCTTGTAATCTTCACATTTCAAGTTTCTCTCAGAAATTTTCAATGAAATTTGTGAAAACATTTCAATTTTTTTTTTCAGAATTTCTCAATGAAACTGGTCAATGTTTTTTTTTCAGAATTTCTCAATGAAACTTGTCCATGTATATATTAGAATTTATTGAAAGTAGAAACGTTGTAAATTTTATTTGGGAAAGGCTTTGTCTGGTGAGATGACAATTTGGTTCAGACTGTAGATTGTAATTTTCTTAAAATTCTGATTTAGAAGTATTCCTATCAGGATTTTGGAGGTAGAAAATCTGATTTAGAAGTGTTCAAATCTTGATTTTGAAAGTAGAAATAGATTCAACCGCCACAAAAACCCAAAACACTTAAAATTCTATAATCTGATAACTGTAACTTAGATGTCCAAAAATTATAACCTGATCTTTCAAAAAACATACCTGGAAATCTATATTTTCAAGGCTAAATTATAAGCTACTTAGAATAAATTTAAACATAAATCAGATTAATGATTTAACTTCATTTATATTCTATAAATTTCCAAAATATTCCAAAATCTACCATAAAAATAGTTTAAATTAAAAAAAAATAATATTCAATATAAAATTCTTCATTTTCCGTAAGTTTCATACCATTTGAGTCAGGATATGTAACTTTTTTTATCACTGAAAAATATTAACTTTATTTATGTCTATAAAATTTCCAAAATATTTTAATTAATAAAAATATTTAGTATGAAATTCTTTACTTTCTAAAAATTCCAAATAGTATTTAGGTCATATTATGTAATTTTTTTGCAACTGAATGAATATTTTGGACATCTGAACATAAGTGAAATCAACTATTCAACTTCATTTATATTAATCGGATTTCAAAATATTTCTGAGTATAGAATAAAGTTAATTAAAATTAAACAATATATTTAATATGAAATTCTTCACTTTCTACCATTTTTGATATAGAAATATATCACACCTCTGTACTATCCTTATAGAAAAAGAGTAATCACAGTACCTTAAGAGCTCTTCCTGAGAGCAGCAGGAATCCTATATTCCCCAGAATGAAGTTGAGAAACTGCAGAATGCACGTTATATAATACATCTTCCTTCCTGCAACACCAAAATTTCAAAATCCTCCATAAATCCCACCTCTCTTCATGCAACTGACTGCAAAAAAATCTGAATCATTACTATTATCTGCAATGAATTCAGTCTTAATAATATATGACACAGCATTTGTGCACCTAAAGTAAAACCCATCAAATCTCTGTATCTGATGAACCGTCTGCCATCTATTATATGCAGTTTTGCCAGCAAACAATTTGCATAGAGTGATATAACAGCTAGGACGGCCATTATAACTGTGCCCCATATCCATCCCAGAGGTGTCATGATAAAATTTGAGAATCCCAGAATATATCCTCCATTGAAACTTACAACCAGCAAAGAAGCCAGCTGATACCATGGATCTGAAACCCACAACACAAAGTACAGTTTCACAGCAACAGAGTTAGTACTTTGATATCACTGCTTTGTATTCAGTGCCTTACATATACATATTGTATATATCATTTTCTTTATACATGTCTCTGATATATAGGAAAACTTTGCAGGCAATACAGGCAGTCAGCTCAGGGATCTCTTCCAGACAACTTGAGTCTTACATGAAACTTTAACTACTGAAACTAGTCCATGAAGCTTGCTTAATTCAGAGAGTTATATCTAATGAGAATAATGCTCACCATGATTAATTTTGTGGGCAGTCTTTGTATGATCATCCTGGCCATTTTTATTCACTGTCAAGCCATTTTCTATGGAGAAATGTGAGACACTACTGGAAGATAGATGAGAGCCAGCAGGATCCCTGATGCCCATTTCAGAACCAGAAGAATTCATGGCATGCTTTCTGTAAAGATTCTCAGATGTGAGATTCAGTCTGAGACATAGAAGGCAAATCAATTCAAACAGATGAGGAATACGTTTTTGGTTGAACTACCGAAGAAGAATCACAGCATCAAGATAATGTGACAATGAGAAAATCTTTTTATTAATTGTGGTGAGTCACTCCTGAGGACTTTCATAGGGGCTGTAGTAGTTGGGCATGATGTGGGGCGTTGGAACTTGGGGCTTGAAACTTTGCTGTCAGCTCCTCCAATTGTGTTGAATGGGAATAGAACCTCAAAGCAAGTCAAAGCAAGTCAGTGAAGTATCTGGACTTCTCAGATTGAGAGTTGTTTTTAATGAATTTATTATGAGATTGTGTATATGAGTGTTCAAAAAGTTATTTGAAAAGTATTGAAAAAATTGATTTAATTTATTGCTTTTTAACTTTTCAATAAATTATATATTCTCAAAACATCGTCGTTATCCAAAAGGAAGTAACTTAAATAAGTTGTTTGTCCAGAAAACTGGATGACCAATCATTTCAATGATTTTATTTTTTTTAACGGAAACTTGGTTTTTTTTATTGTTTATGGTTTATTATGATATTTCAATTCTTTTTATTTGAAATATTTAAAAAATAATTTTATATATATCCTTTTTCCATCAAATTTATAATATAAAATAATATATAACTATTAAAAGAAGTATATTTTTCTTTAAAAAATATGAAATAAATAAATAGAATAATAAAAATTATTAAATAAATAAAATTATGAAATTTTTTAAGAAATATTTAAAATAGGAGCATTTCTGGTTTTCATCACTAATCCATGAAAAGAAAGGTGATAATAGTTTCAAATGTTCCCATTTTTATTATTTTGTACTTATCCAAGTATCACTTTGAATCAGAATTCCAGTTTTGACTACATTATAAGTTCAAAAACTTTTTCAAATTTTTAATTTTTTCTAAGACAGAATTTAAAAACACATTGTAACATTTTTATTTATCTTGTAACATCTTTGTTCATCTTTTATTATTTGATAATAACATAGAAATTAATATAAGCCGTGGAATTAAGTCACTTTTATAAATTGTTGATTTCTTTCTTAATTGCCAACAACTATGGTAGTTTTAGTGCGGTTAATTTTACATAATTATCTCTCTAGACGATACAGACAGTTTGCCTTTGTTTTTTAAAAAAGGGAGGGGCTAGTTCCCAAACAGAAGCTTAATCGGGCCCTCTTTTTTTTTACATTATACATATCAGAACAAGCTGATAAGTGTCACATCGCAGCCATCAAATCAACCAGAATATTCCGCCAAATATACCCCAGCATCCGCAGCTCTGCAGAAATCGATCGTGGATGCATTAGTGTGCAGTAATTTGCCTTTGTTTATCTTGGAACATCTTTGTTCATCTTTTACCTATTTGATAATAATATGGAAATCAATATAAACTTGAGAATTAACTCACATTTATAAATTGTTGATTTCTTTCTCAATTATCAACAACAATACTAGTTTTAATGCCATTAATTTACTTATTTTTTCACTGGAAAATACAAACAGTCTGCTCAGAGTTCTCTTCCAGACCACCTGAGTCTTACATGAAACTTTAACTGTTGAAACTAGTGTATGAAGCTTGTTTAATTCAGATAGTTATATCTTAGGATACTAATGCTCACCCTGATTAATATTGTGTTCAGTCCTTGTATGATCATCCTGGCCATTTTTGTTCTATAGAGAAATGAAAGCCAGCAGGATCCCTGATGCACATTTCAGAACCATAAGAATAATGGCATGCTTTTTGTAAAAGATTCTCAGGTGGGAGATTCTGTGTGAGACTTAGAAGGCAGATCAATTCAACCTGAAGATGGAATACATTTGTGGATGAGCCACCCAAGAAGAATCCCAGCATCAAGATAATGTGACAATGAGAAAATATTTTTATTAATTGTGGTGAGTCACTCCTTTCACATGGGCTGAAGTAGTTGAGCATGATGTGGGGCGTTGGAACTTGGGGGTTGAAGCGTTGTTGTCAGCTCCTCCAATAATCTGAAAGCAAGTCAGTGAAGAATGTGGACTTCTCAGAGTAAAAGTTGTTCATCAAGAATTTATTATGAAATTGTGCCTATAATATTTAGTTTTGGTGTTTTCTAAACTTTCTAAATATAAAAGTGTTCAGACAGTTATTTGAGAAGTATTGGAAAAAAATTAATTTATTGTTTTTTAAATAATTATGTATTCTTAAAACATGGTCATTATCCAAAAAGAAGTAGGTTGTTAATTAGTAAATTGGTTAATCCATCATTTTAATGATTTTTTTTTCAAGAGGTAGTTTGGTTTGTTTTGTTTTGTTTTTTAAATATTTTTATTTGAAATATTTCTAAATTTATGCAATGAGAGTATATTTTTTTTGAAAATGTCATTTTTTAAGAAATAAAAGAATGAAACTTACTAAATAAATAGAATCATGAGATAACAAATATTGAAAATTTCATTTCTTTTAAATATAAAAGAAATAAAATAATGAAAATTATCAAATAAATAGACTCATGAAAATTGCTAACAATAAATAGAGATAAAAAATACCTACAATAAATACCTAAAATACAATAACAAACTTATTGTTTTTTTTTTTTTTTTTTTTGGGTCATTATCCACTTACCACCTTTCATCAAAATTCCAATTTTGAGTAAAACACAGACTTTCATATTTTCCTTTATATACACGTAAAAGAAAACAAGATGGTTGAAAAACATTTTCAAACCTTTAACCTTTTTCAATACAAAATTAAAAAATAAATTATTTCAAAACTTATTTTTTAACTATAACAAAATTCTACGAATTAAAAAGATTTGATTATATCTAAAATTATTTGTGTTTAAAACCATTAAAAATCATTTGTGACAAAATCCTAAATTAAAATAAGTTAGGACAAAATCCAAAAGTTGACAAATATTACTACATGACAAATTAGTGTTCAATATTGGGTAGCCAAAAATATAATATCATCCACCATGGCAACAAAGTCACAAATTGATAAGAAATCTATTCAATTTGAACATGTGTTCCGTGAGAATCAAATAATGGACCATTTGTGGGGTCAAAGTTACCGAATCTTGCTTTTTTAATAAATCGAACGGAACGTCTTTTCATTTTTTAAATAAATGAAGTTGCACCAATAGGTTTATTTTATATAAATTTAATTATCTAATTAATAAATAACATATATAAATTTTATATTTAAATTAATTTATTATATATATATAATAACATATATAAATTTTATATTTAAATTAATTTATTTTATATATATATATATATATATATATTTTAGAGTGAGTTTAAATTTTTTTTTTTCCAATTTTTTTAAACATAGGAATAAAATCTTAAATCAAAATAAATAATTTGTTTCTTTAGATTTTATAGACTAAATTCAGTGTCAGCCCACCCACCACCACTATCATCATATATATAAATTAATTTAATTTTAGATTAATTTTTGTTTGAAATAATATAAACTTATTTCAAGCTATTAATATATTTTTATTAATTTTTAAAGTAATATAAATTACAAATATATTATATAATTTTTTTCTATTTAAAATTAATTTAATTATTTTATAAATAAAAATTCATATATATCACTTTAATGTTTAAAATTGCAATTTATATTATATTTCAATATTTAATTGTTAAATTATAAATATATTATATAATTTTTTATTTAAAATTAATTTAATTATTTTATAAATAAAGAATTCATATATCACTTTAATGTTTAAAATTGCAATTTATATTATATTTCAATATTTAATTGTTGATTCAACTTCTTATTTATCAAACAAAATATTGTGCATAGTGTGGACAATCTAGACACCCAATCAAATTTTATTTGAGTAAAGGCTACTTTGTGTAAAGTTTCAAATATTTATAAAACTCAAGGATATGAGAATCTTTCAATAGTTATGACATTGGTTGAAAAATAATTCTTTAAATTATGTAAATATTATATTTTTTTAATGGGGGTAAAAAGCTACATTTCATTTTTAAAAGTAAAAAAAAAGTGTGAATCCAATCGGTTTTTAAATTTAGTAAAAGTTTATTTTTCGAATTTTTAAATATTTTTTAATTTTTTTTAATAATATAATGTTTAATTATATATAAAATGTTAAAATTAATATTATTTGAAAATATTTAATTTTATAATTTTAATGATTATATTAAGAAATATTGATTTTTTTTTATAGATGTTATTGTCTTAAAATTAATTTTTCATTGATTAAAAATTTTTTTTGGACAAAAATAAATAATTTGATATTAAGTTTCTATGTGGTCTTCGTGAAGAGATTACATTTTATCTAATGATTCAGGTTTTTTTAATAGTAAACATGGTAGGAGACCTGAAATTATCTTCTAAGAACTTATTATTTGAATACATTCTACAAACTATTTCGCAACTATAATTTCAACAAAATTGCCCCAACAAGAGAACTACTTTACAAAAGGAAACCATTTGTCAAGAAGGAGGATCTATAGACATCTTGTCTGACGGGCCACCAAAATTGTTGCTTTCTAAGTTGCAATGATCACCTTGATTTCTTTGGAATTGTAGATATTTGCAATTTGCTAGTGCATTGTCTCAATCTCGTCTTCAATTTGGTTCACTCTGGCTTTGAGAAGTTGCAATTCTTCCAGTAGAAGGAGGATAGTATTAGATTGTTGATGAAGTTGCCTATGAAGGTCACCTTCGTCTGCATGACAATCAACAAGAGGGTGGGGACAAGAATTGCAAGCATTGATGCCTCTTATGGCAACTGGGGTGGAGCCAAAATATTCCATGGTGTTCAGGAAGTAGAAGAAGGGGCGCCAATTCAAAAAGCTTGGACTACAAAAGGGTAGAGAAATAGGTCTGCAAGTACAAATAGGGAGGAAAGAACAGTCGACACCTTGAGATAGCAAGGAATAGGGGGTTGTTCTTGGAAAACCAGAGGAGGAATCAAGATACTTGGGGAACAAGGAGCTTTCTAATGAAGGCAAGAAACAAATAACAACCCAATTATGTGACCAAAGCAGAAATGCATAGTATGCAAGTTGAGAACAATAATTTAAGCAAGGGAGAGAGGACTGATTGGAACACTGAAATTGCATAATTACCTAATGCTTCACACTCGGTTGTGTTTCCATCTCCAAGGCCACTCCAACTTGAGAAAAAAATATTAAAAACTTAGAGGGTGTCATAGGAGTCCATACCACAATTAAGAGAGCCACAGTATCTGGAAGCACAGTCGCCTTAAAATTCCTAATAGCCACGAAGCATCCAAACTGGAAACATTACCCTTGAATTACCAGTGAACGAGGACAAATAAGACTAAAATGAACTGAATTCACAGAGATAAGAGGGGGGAATTTCTCCTGACATAAAGGTAGATGAGCAAGAAGCCAACAAAATTCACTTCGACTCTGAGAAAAACAAGGGTATAGTGAATCCACCATCCACCTGGAAAACAACCTCGCACTGTCAACAAGAAACAAAGGCTAACCTCTTGTAAATTCCTCATTTGAAATTTTTCCATAGCTAAAATCTTGGAGGATGAAATTTCCCATGCATCAGAGATTGAATAAACCTTAAAATGCAGTAAATCTCCCCACCCAGCGACCCTTAAGGAATCTAGTACGAGGACGAGAGAACAAAGAGAGATCAAATTTTTTGTAGATAAATCCACATGAATGAAGAGGGAGGGCGCATGTTTAACACAGGTACCACATGCCAACTTATCCTTGATGACAGACCAATGATGCCACTTGAAATAAAACCAGTTGCCAATATATGACGGGGAAGAAAACTTGGCTAAGGAGATCAAATTAATATGGTTTTCTTGATGCACTAATTTAATCAACTTCCTTTTATGAGGATTGAAGAATTCATAGATAGAGAGCTTCACAGAATAACTTTCCAACCTGATAGACCATTGATAACTAATTGCCCTGCTTCAAGGAGACAAGCATGATTAGCTTGTGTGTTTGCCGCTTTGTTCTAGCTTCTCAAGATGTGGAAATAAGCCTTTTGAGGGAATGAATCCATAATACTTTTCATCCTGGTTAGAAGGAGGTTGAGATGGTTGTTTTAGGAGAAGAACCCTTTTGAAGGTGCTGAATAGTGGTGAGGGAGTCTCCTATGATCACAATCTTAGAGACATCCCTCTCTTTAGCCAATTAGAGGTTGAGAAAGAGCCCATACATTTTTGCAAGGTTATTCGTCCTCTCGCCTAACTCCCATGAATATTATACTTCTTGTTTTTCTTCGGGACTCAAAAGAATCCCACCCCACTTTTTTAATAATATAAGTAAACTAGTTAATGACTCAAAACTTAAAAACATATGATAATAATGAACATTCATCCCGTTATAAACTACCAACAAACATTTAAATAGTACATTTTTTCTTTATAATAAAAAAGAATGAATGGTGATTCTTTCATTATTCATAAACAATTATTTTGTAATAGATTTTACTATTATAAAAATAAAATAAAATAAAAGTATAGTATTTTAACAATTTATTTATTTTTAATTTTTTCAAAATCTTTGCAACACTATCAATCTTTTTGACTTGTTATGTCAACAAAACTATGACGACCTAGGAACACTTCTTTACCTTCTTTTAGATCATAGAAATAAAATATTGAAGAATCTCAATTAATCTCTTACTTTGTTAAGGTCCCATAGACCATATTGGTCTTACTGAACATTAATCATCATTATCATCATCTTTATTTTATAAAAATTGAAAAAAAATACTTCTTATAAAAGTATATAATAACATAATAAAGTGATAAAAGTTATATTATTAAAAATAAAATTTCAAAATTCAATACATTCACACTTACATTCAATAAAAGTAAACAGGGAGGGAGGGAAATTTGGTTGAGTTATTGATGATTTTACATAGGAAAAAGGGATTGATTATCTTGTTCTTCTTCTTCTTCTTTTACTTGGAACCCATAGTACTTCCCCACATTTAGTGGATGGTACCTGATTTAGTGGAGGCCTTGATTAGGGGACCTCACCCCAAGGGAATTGAAGAGAACCGAACCCATGATCAGAAACAACTAGCAACAATATCAAAGAACTTTATTTATGGCTTTAGTCCACTTGAAGTAATCCTTGCTGCTTATCTTATATTAACATTAATCTACAATAAAATGATCATATTTTTATTTTTATTATTTATTATTATTATTTTCTTTTCTTTGAAAGTGAGCATGATTACATTGACATTTCAAACATGGAGAATAAGTTGCTATAATATGTTGACAAATATAAAAGTAAAGGGAAGAATATCACACATTAAAAACAAATTTCAAAAATTGATTAAAGTTACAATCATACTTGATAGAGTGAGAATAAAGTATATATTGAAAAATATGGAGTAGATATATGATATAACCTATGAAAAGATGTAGAATAAGACGGGTTGTTGTGACCTTAGTGGTAATGATGATGTGTAAGGATAAAGGATATTTTTATGTAATGTTCAAGGATTTGATTTTATGATAAATCAATGACAATATGATTAATCATTTTAGGAGTTACAATTCTATATTTTTAGATGTTATGATGGAGGAAACATATTACAATAGATGGCTTTAGTATCACAGATTTGTGTCATAGATGCATTATTAAAATTCCTTAAGATGCATGATCGACACTGCCGCAATTACTCTTGTCATCGTCGTTGTTCGTCACTGATGCTCTAGTCATCAACATTGTGTTGTTGTGCTTGTTTCCTAGGCAATACTTTTTTTTTTTCCATTTTTGGCTCAGATTTCACCAAGGGAGTTGAGGGGGTTGGCGTGTTTAGACTTCATGCTTCTCTTCGTTGTTTTTGGCCTCGATCTGATGTAGGAGTTGAGGGGGTTGAAGTATGACAACTACATAGTAATTTTTTCTCCAACTTCATGCCTCTTGTTCAATTTCAATGGAGGTGGACGGTTGCAGATCGGGTTTGTGGCGGTTCCTTCGCTGTCTTGGCCATTTTCTTCACGTGCTTGATGATGTTGCTGTTGCGGTTGTGGTCATTTTCTAGGTGATTTTCTACCACATATTTCCTCTGGGGTATACAAGGGCTTTCTGGGTGGCTTGTGCCCTGGTTTGGTGCCTTGTATTTAGGCTTTTTTGTTTATTATGTATTTGTTTCCCGTCTTGGGCTTAGTTTTATGCAACCCCTTTGGGGTTTCTTCTGTGTCGGGCCTACGTGTCCCCATTTTTTGGGCTTTTTTGGGGTTGTTTTTGGTGTGCCCTTTGGGGTTTTTTGCGGGTCCATGCACTCTTCTCTTCTGTTGGCTTCTTGTCCTTTTCCTTGAATTACCATGAGGCATTTTTCTGGTCAGCCTTTGGTTGATGTATCTGTAATGCCCTCAGACATCTACAAAATATAATTTTGTTATTGAATAAAATTACAATTTTTTCCGTGACTTAAAAAAAAAATCCTTAAGATGCATAACCCACCCTTAATGTTTTTCTTCATGTCATTTTTAGCAGTGGTTTTGTGTTAGTATTTACACCTTCCTTAATATCTATACACAACACCGAGTCATGTCCCAATGTGTGTCATAGTAGCATCATAGTGTCTCATGTTGCACCACATTTCTATTGGGAAAACAATACAAACACGGAAAAATTAATGAAAATATTTTTTATTTGAAAAAAAACAAGAAACGAAACAAGTGAATTTTACAACATGCTATTTCTACATTTCCAATATAAAGTGAAAAAAGGTAGGTCACTTCTATTTCATTTGGTTCGATTATGTGGGCAAAGTTGTGAGATAATTTTGGGCCATACAACATGAACATGGAATGGAGATTTGAGGTCCCTTCAATATATCTATTGGATCCCCAACATAAAAGTTAAGATTTGTTGTCATCTCATTTGCTCTTATTTTTCTTAATTTTTAGATTCTTTCTCCTGATTTGGTATTTGGAAAGTGAATGGATGGAATTTGATATTTGATATATATTGTGGAATAGATATTTGTGAAGGATTTTATTGTAGGGTTAAAAAATGAGATTCATAATGACAAAAAAAAAATAGGGGTTTATGGTTTACATATATCTTCCTCCTCCTCTTCACACCCTAATTACCAAACCACCTCCTTCTTCCTATTCTTGTTGTTTTTCCACATCTCCCTCTTCTTTATTTTCCTCTTGTTCTCTTCTCTTATCATCTTCCTTCCTCTCCTTTTCTATCTTCTTCTTTCTCTCTTTCCATCTCTTCTTTTCCCTCCTGTTCTTCTCCCCCCAACTTATCTTCTTCCTCCTCATGCGCCCTTATTATTTTGCTTCTCCCTCTTCCTCTTCCCCTTCTATTTCACCTTTCTCTTCTTATTCTTCTTTTCATCTTCCCTCCCCTTCCTCATGGCCACTTACTTTATGTCCCCTAATCCGCCTCCTTTGCCTCCCCATGCCTTTTGTTCTAGTTAAATACAAATGTCAAGAAACTTCGATTGTAAGTGGAAAGGATATGGGACTTTTCCCATCTACTTATCCCAATTTTATGGCTCAATGGAATGAAACATCAAGCACAAGAAAATTCACCAAAAGTGATGAATACAACCATACAAATCCATGTGAATACAAACTTCAAGACATGCCACTATGTTGGGTAACGAAGACCTCGCGTAACAGTTTTGGGGCTTAAAGCCCATAATTTTGGGTAAAAGTATGGTAAAGGCTCCATGAAGCGCAAATTGTAATGAGTCAATTCAAAGGGTTGTCCGCTCGAAAATAATGTAAGAAAATAGAAAGTGAGTCGGCCTACCCATGGTCTGCGACCATGGAAATGTATAAATA
Source organism: Pinus tabuliformis (assembly GCA_031772625.1). Taxonomy (NCBI): domain Eukaryota; kingdom Viridiplantae; phylum Streptophyta; class Pinopsida; order Pinales; family Pinaceae; genus Pinus; species Pinus tabuliformis. The sequence goes on from CM062813.1 coordinate 1,110,903,230, forward strand.
GAACAAGTTTCTATGGCTAGAAGTCAATTTTTGGTTTTGGATCTTGATGTTATGGGTTTGTGAAGGTAATATTCTCTCTGCGTATGTAAGTCTGAGTCAAGGGTGTTGGTAGATAGATAGAGGCTCTGCAGCTGTGTGCGTAGAGGCCTGGTAGAGTCTGCAATTGTGTGTGCGGACCCCTGCAGCTAAGTGTGCAGGACGTATCTGGTTGTACTGAAAAGAGGATCAATAAAGATAAGAACTTCTGAATCATTGTGTGTTTTATCGCGAATCTATCTGTTGCTTACATTATGATTTTATGCATATTTATGATTGCGTGCACTAGTTGTTACTGAAAAGAGGATCAATAAAGATAAGAACTTCTGAATCATTGTGTGTTTTATCGCGAATCTATCTGTTGCTTACGTTATGATTTTATGCATATTTATGATTGCGTGCAGCTGTGTGCATAGAGGCCTGGTAGAGTCTGCAATTGTGTGTGCGGACCCCTGCAGCTAAGTGTGCAGGACGTATCTGGTTGTACTGAAAAGAGGATCAATAAAGATAAGAACTTCTGAATCATTGTGTGTTTTATCGCGAATCTATCTATTGCTTACGTTATGATTTTATGCATATTTATGATTGCGTGCACTAGTTGTTACTGTTAAATGTTTGCTTAAATACCTTAAGAAGTAGATCAGATCTATAATAATTTCACTAGTAAGAAACACACCTGTGCGGATCTATGCGGAAGCCTGACAACAGTATAGAGTGGCGCGAGACCGCAGAATGGTTAGCGACCCCTCCAGACCACATCAAGACATCCCAAGGGTGCAGAAACTTGGTTCTAGCACCCTCCCCTGCTACCTTGGGTGAGACCTCAGCCCACGTTCCGCGGAATGTTACCAAAAGGGCCGGTAGCTGCGGGATTTGTTTGGCTAATAACTCTTCTGAACCTAGGTCAGAGCCCAATAAGCCAACAAATGGTTTCATTGCCGGGACCGGGATATGCCTAAGGGACATCTGATGTCAAAACACTGGAACCCTACGAAGAGATAACTTGAAGATTGGTTGGATCAAAAGCTTCACGAATTCGTGGTACAAGAAAACAAAAACCCGCAGATATCTGAGGAAAGGTGGCTGGACGGCTACATATACATAGCAATCCATGAGATCTTCTTTGCATCCTTCTCGACAGAGTTGTATGAGTGGATCGCGAGGCTAGCTGATAGTCAGGGAAGGTGCTGACTGGATCAACCCATCGTGTGGACTCCAGAGTTGGTGCGTAGGCTAGAAGCATTTGAAGATAAAATCACATGGGTAGTAGATCACTGTTTAGATCGAATAATAGGTGGGTTTATCACTGAATTCACGATTGACACAACTATGAGTTATAGCAAAGCAGAAAGGCACTTTCTCCAAGGGCCATGGGGTAAGTACATCAAATCGTTGAATACCTGGATTAAAATTCTGTTATGTGAGAAACAGGTTATGTGCATCCATTGATGTCTGGGGTAACGTGGAGTGGAAGAGGCTACCGAGGAATCGAAGGATTAGAAAACAGTCCTCTGATTTCTATTCCGCGAGAAAGCAAGGAGTAGCACATAGGGTTCTCTCCGAGAAGCGTAGTTTGATTGATAAAGCAGTGCATTCCACTGGTACCACCGCCATCCATGCCGTCCCCCACTTCACCTACATCGAACCCATCTTTGCCTACCCTACCTCTCCCACCACTGAGGGTTGGAATGGCAAGTGCAATCAAGTTGCCAGTATTTAGAGGTGTAGGAAATGAGGAACCAGATCAGTTCTGGTTTGTGGTAAAGGCTGTATGGGAAGACCAAGGCATAACAGATGATAATATAAAAAAGGATACTCTGGTAAGCGCGCTGCAGGATCACGTGCTTACGAGGTATATAAAGTACTCTAGTGATCACTCGAATGTGGGAATAACAACGATCCAGGATGCGTTGAACAAAGAATTTAACTGGCCAAAATCAGATACATAGTTGATCATCGGGTTCAAGGAGATTGCGATGCTACCTGGTGAAACCCCATGGAATTTGGATTAGAGATTGAAGAGTACAATCCGCGAGGCTAACATGATGCTGACGGATGTGCAACACTACGCGTGGTTTGTGGCGTCTTTGAAGCCACATCTGAGGATGACACTATCACAACAAAAGATCTCAACCCAAGCTGAGACAACAATGAGGTTGCATGAAACTCCAATATAGGATCCGGGATTGGGAGTTCAACAAATCCACGTGCAACTACAAAATCTATTCTTAGAAATGAAAAGTTTGAAACAAGAAAGGGCACCTCGACTGGAGGTGCGTACAAAAGTAGGGTGTATTAAATGCAAAGGTCAAGGTCACGACAAGTATCACTGCCCCATATTCGTGAACTATCTAGTGGGAGGGTGGCCGATGCCATTAAGGCTGGAGGTACAAGTAGGGTCAAGTGCGGCGCCCACGCTATGGTGCACAATTTGTCAAGTAGGAGGAAATCACGCAACATACAACTATCACCTATTGCAAAAGTATACCCAGACCCCATAGTAGCTGTACTGCAACTTATATAGATCAGTGGGTCATGATGAATGAACGTGTCAAAGCTACAAGATAATGATGGAGAGGACCCCAACCTATCGAATGCAAAATGAGGCGTGGGGTTTCGACCCAGTCGTAGGGCCACATGGTGGATTCCAAGGATGCGGGCGAGGAAGAGGAGGAATGGGGCCTGGACGAGGGCGCGGATAGATGATCTGTTATAATTGCAGAGGGCCGGGGCACTACGCCCGCGACTGTACTAACCTGATGAGAATATCTTGTCCATACTGTGATCAGTTTGACCATGAAATGGTATATTGTCTGACGCTGATTGCCCAACTATGCAAAAAGGGGGTACTACAACCTACGCCAACTCGAAATGTCCAAATGATGAGATTTGAACTGCACGAAGAGGACCCAAGTGTAAACATGGTACTAAGAAGCGACACAACTACGGGAGGAGAGGTAAGGAAATAGCCCGGAGAAGATGGGAAGGGTCGCGATGCTCCTACAAAGGAACCTGACTTTGTGGTGGAATAGGTGAAAGGGGCATCTAAGGAAGTTCAAAAGAGCTTCACGGAAGTCTCTACTCCAAGTAGTAGGGATCCAATTGAGCCGGGAATGGATCCCTGTATGCTTACTACCTTTCTAGAGACATGTATGAAGCTACTACGCGACAATAAGGTAGTTAAAGGACGGCAAGAGCTGATCACTAGGTGCGCAGGAGCATTGGAGCTATGCGTAGTCTGGAAAAATGGAAAACATGATCTACGCACCGGGCAGGAGATGCGAATGATGGTGCAAATCGGTGAGTATGAGATGGATCAGGTCATCCTGGATTTGGGGTCGGATGCAAATGTGTTGCCTAAGCAAACATGGGAATGCATGGGTAGGCCTGCACTACAGTGGTCTCCTATTTGTTGTGGGGGAAAGTATCCAACTCAGAATGACCCTAACCCACTCTAAGGGTGACAGTTCCTTAGCAACAGCTGAAAGCAAAGCTATCTAAAGTTTCTTCTTTATGACATGCAAGAGATAAAAGGGAGAGATCCACTTACCGATGTCTTGCGCAAATGGTCGATCCAATCTCCTTTGTTTGCCGCTTGCTCCCAGCTCCAAGTATTTTCACGGGCCCAGCTACACGAGATCCTGCAAATAAGACAAGAAAAGGAAACTACAAGAAGCATGCATTCATAATCGATTCAAGGATTAGCATAAATCAAAGACGCAAGTAAGACAATACACCATTGAAACACATGCGAATAGAAGAACCTCAAATGCTTTATTAATATATGGAAGTAAGGTTCAGGCGGTGATACAACCATGAGAGGTCCAATCCAGCATCACCTTCCCGACGGAGGGAAATCTCTTCTTCACCTCCCTCAAGCAATCACCCAATGCTCACAACTGTAAACCAACAGCAATTCTTCGCACAAAATTCCGCCCTCCAGATCCCATGGGATGAGATCCTTATATAGAGTTTTGGAGTGAAGATAAGTTAGCTTGATTTGTGACTTGTTGTCCTCTTCAACTCCAGTTGTTCTTCAGTTCTTCACTCGGAGTTTCTGTCTTCCACTTGGAGTTTTAGAAGCTCTTAACTCACCATTAGGCGAATCTTTTGATCAAGTGTCTTTTTGGAAGCTTCCTGGGCACTGGCACATTGAGAAAAAGATTCCTCCACATGTCAAAGTACGCCCAGCGCAGGTAGCCTTTGTTGCACTTGCAATGCAGCGCAGGTACACCATAGAGCTCTTGACATTCAGCACAGATGCTTAGTGGAGCAGCTGCTTTGATCCAAAATTGACCCGTTTTTGAGTGTTTTTCAGTGGAGAACTGATTTGTAGTGCTGTGGTTTGCTGACCTTGTTCCTCTAAGGGTAAGAACAACATGTTTAGGGACTTTGGATCCCTTAGATTATTGACATTTCATGCTCTATGCTGTAAGGCACAAAAATGTCTATAACAGTTGCCCCCTAAAGTATGAGGTCGTTTATCGGGTGAAATGCTTTATTAGGAGGATCCGAAGTTCATTCAATCGTCGGGAGGTGACCTGTAACAAAATACAATACAATACATTATCTTTTCATACTTTCTTTTCATGATCTAGCTGGTGCGGGCATTTCCCATGCTCAGCTTTATAAATACATTTGTTGTACATAAACAGACAATCGTCTGATAATAGACGGATAATTCTCTGCTTTTAATTATCATCCTTTTAGTAGGATGCTCATCTGTTGCACATGTCTATGTTTTTATCTCCTGAATATATATTGCAGCCCGGATGGATGAAACTAGATCCGGGGTCTTCAAACTTGTCCGATCTTCACTTTAGTACAAGTCGATCCATGTGAGAATTTCCTGAAGTCGAACATGGAAAGACATCGCTTGATTACCAGTCAATAATGTAAACTGTTAACAAGCGCGAGAGGAATCACCGATAATGATGATGACCCTCAAGGTACTGCAGCACAATTCACGTGGTGTGAATATAGGATCTGACGTCGAACACCACGCAAAGTCTCCTGGTCGAAGGTCATTAATGTATACCTATCGCCGGGAGTGAGAAACTTGCCATTGAGGCATGCAAGCTTCAAAGTACTGAGGGGGTGTTCCTAGACCAACTTCTTGGATAATGAGCTGATGTCGACAAGAAGTGATCCGTCAAAGGAGGGCCTTAATGAATCCCACATCAGTGACACGGAACGGAGCTAGTGATGATGGTGAAAACGATTTGTGAAACATGATTCAGGGTGGCGGTCATGGAAGGATGAAAGATGATGTATGGTAGTGGATGGGACCCGGTTGACACTTTCTGAATGACATCTCTTGAACATATAACGACACTGATGTGATGGATCGGTAGCATTACCCCATGTATGGATGGTATGGCGAGACCATGGTGAAGGGACCGGTGAATGATAATAACCCAACCCGATATTTACGGAGGCAAAAAGTGTCATGTTCAAGAGCGACTTGCTACCATTAAGCTTTGAGGTTCTTCCCAATTTTTCCCCAGTCATTTCTGACCAGTACCTCTTTATTTTTGTCAAGCTTGAGGAGGATAACATATGCTTGTTCTATAACCTGCCCTTCAGGCAAGCCCATCTCTATGTTTTAACGAGCCTAGCGATAGGGAAACTCGTTCTCGTCTAAAGACAAGTTTGTCGCTATCTAATATTTTTAACAAGCCCAGCGACAAAGACAACTCGGTCCTTTTCATTTTTAGAGAGTCTGAAAAGGGTACATAAAGTGGACTCCAGGGGTCCTTTTCAGTCATCTAATCCCTTAAGTCCGAAAAAGTATAAAACAATACAGAAGGGATGAATGTTCGATATCTTTATCGAGCCGAACTAGACAAGTGCTCGATCTTTTTGTGCAATAATCCCTCAGGTCCAGAAAGATTAAAATCTAGAGGAGGGATAGCTCTTCCGGTCCTTTTAACGAGCTGGAAGGCCAAAACTCGGCAAACTTTTCATTTTTTACGAGTCAGTGAAAAGAGCTCAAAGAAGACTCGTATTTTGAGGAACGAGTGATAAACAGGGGTAGCAGCAGATTCCAGGTATAGGTTGGAATTTTCCAATCAGGGAAGTATTACAAGGATGGCTAGGTGGGATCACTCTTCGTAGCTGTTCCTCAAAATAGGTAAACAATCAAGTGGATGTGAATGATCGGCCAAATGAAAAGTGGAGGTGACGGTGCACAAACACGACCAAGGCTTTTATGGCTGATGAATTTACGGTCTCAAATGGTTATTTACCGGTTCATTTTTTCTGGATGAGCTTGAACTCTGGGGGAAGCCTGCTCACTAGATTATGTTTATTTTTTAACGAGCATGAATTTCCGCATTAAAACTGCTCGGATCTTGCGTTTATTTTTTAACGAGCATGAACTTTGCCAAAACTGCTCGTTTTTACCAGTCATAAAGTAGTAAGGTCTCATGGAAGATTGCTATTTTTTAAAGAGCTTCATCTCCCTACGTATTGCTCTATATCCTCTTTTTGTGCAAGCCGGGTATCGACTTATCTACGGGTTAGCGGGGTTAGTCCTACCTAAAACTAAAAGTCGCCCGTGCTTGCATTCCAAGAGGTTTGCATGCCCCCAGGTGTAAGTCTAATTTCAAGGTCGCCCCTACTTCTCCGTTAAAAACCTTTGTTTTCAACAGGTGAGGCTTACCTCTTTCAGGTTACCCAAAGATTGTTCTGCTAATTCTTTCAAACAGAAACTTTCTTCGGCAATGTCTATCATCAGGTTACACAAAGATGGTTACAATTTGTTGCAGCAATTGAATCCCTTTCTTTGGAGGCTGCCCCTACTTATCCTCTAAAACATTTGTTTTAATGGGTGAGGCTTGCCTTTTACCCAAAGATGGTTACTACTTGCTGCCGCAAACGGATCCCCTTCTTTGGCAGAGCCCACTTATTTAGACAAAGGTGAATGACGACGCTCCGCCACACACTTAACTTTAACAAAAGAATCTTTTTCCAGAACAACCCCATTCCTAACTGCCCCTTCTTCCACATGAGAGCACTTGCCGGCTCTTCTGTTTTACGAAGAAGAAGGAGGGGACGGGGTACGGACTAGTCATATTCTCCCGCGGAAATTCTACTTTACACCCAAGGTTTTTTCTGCCTCCAGAGCAGACCTGGATGCATGCCCCCTGGGTTCCGGCCTTCCTTTCCCGAATTACTCGCACTCATCAGGAAGAAGAACCGGAGGTAGAGACCTTTCTTGATCAAAAAGACCATTGAGGATAGGTATGTGACTACTTGCGATGTGTGATCCCGGAAGTGAAAGTTGGTCTACGAGCTTGACCATCCTTCCTTCGTATGGAAAACACATTATTCGAAAGAGTGAGGAGACTATTGCTTCCATGCAATATATGTAGTCTCGTCCAAGGAGTAGGTTATAATCCAAGGGTCCTTGGACGACCATCAAATTCATCTTGACAACCTTCCCTTTCAGTGTAATAGGCACATTAGGTAGAATCCCTAATGGTCGACTGGTTCCTTTGTCAAAACCCAAGAGATGCCTTGTCTCGGGCAAAAGCGCCGGGCAACCCAGTGCTTTCCAAGCAATAGAGGACAGGATACTCACAGATGCCCCTTCATCAATGATAGTTCCAGCCATCACCATTATGTATATTTGGACTATAATTCTAAACGGTATACTAGCTGGTAACCGGGGTCTGCCTAGTTGGTTCCAATCAAAGGACACAACCAGGTTGCTTGGTGGTGGGACCGAATATACGGCCGGGTATGATCCTGACGACGCTCCTTCCTGCGATAAAGGAGTGGGCGCATTTCCCTGATGTTCATCAGAATCGGTGTTGATGAAAAGAATCTGGACGGTGTCATCCTTACTCTCTTCGGTAGGGGTGTCAACTGAAGATGAATCCTCAGTGACTGTGGTATTTGAAGATGAAACTTCTGAAGGGAGAACCGGGTCAACTGCCGTTTCGACCTTTGGACTTTCGTCCGGTCCGGATTCAGTAGGTTCACTTTCAGTGACTGACACTTCAGCTGGCCTTATGAGCGGGGCAGCTGTATTTTCGACCAACGAAGGACTTGGCGCGAGTTTTTGGTATCCAGGAGGAAGTAGCAACAGTGCAACCGGTTGATCTTCCAAAACTCTCTTTGCTTCGTCTAAAAAGGGACAACGGCGAAGGGTGTGATTGCCTTCACACAGTTCGCAGGGGAATCTCATTCCCCTTCATCGTCTGGGACCTTCACTTTCGCTGGTCAACGGTAAGCATTCAACCTGGTTGTCAGAGGTTGACGCTTCCGGATTGTGCAAACGAGGGGACCAGTCCCTTAGTATCCGGGGAATACTGGGACAATCACTGTGGAAGTGGTCTCCTCTACATATGACACATGGCGATTTGGGCCCGGTCCGTGCTGTGTGTGGATTTTCGTTAGATACCTTTTGCTTGCCCCCAGGCGCCTTTGGCTCCTTCTGCTTCTTTTCTTTCTTCTTCTTTTCCTTCTTCTTTTCTATGGGAGCTCTGCTGTCGGCGGCTCGACCCTTCGAAGAGGAAGGATCAGAATCCTTCTTCTTCTCTACGGGAGCTCTGCTTTCGGCGGCTCGACCCTTCGAAGAGGAAGGATCAGAGGAAGATCCATAAGAAGTGGAAGGCTGGAGGGTAGCTCTAGACTGGTCTAACTATTGACTCGACTGTTCAGGAACCGTGGTGGTCTGAACTACAGCGGTTGAGAATAGCCAAACTGGCAGGCCAATTGTCAATCCTGGAAGCGACAATGTGGCCATGTGGGGCGCACCAACTTCTCCCCAAGAGGAGAAAGGGCTAGGGGTCCCATCATGTGGAATCCCTTTGTTGGTGTGTTCCATGTTCTCAACCTTAAGATCAACGTAGGAATCAGGGGTAATTATGTTCCGTTTAAGATGAATTTTATATGATGACGCTTTAGACACAACTTTCTTTTTCACTTTTTAAGAGTCGAGAAAAAGCTAAAGATGACTCTAGTCTCCTTCGATGTATTAATGAGCCCAAAGTGACAAATGCTCGGATGGACTTTTTCAGTTATAGAGTTTGAAAAAGGCCAAAAGAAACTACTCTGGAGTTCTAGGCAGAGGGTGTGCCAAACCTTTCGCGAAACCACAGAATACGTTTTACGGTACGAGTGGTCGATCTTCGTGAATGCTGTGTTCACTGCACCACGATCAGTAGGGCGACCGACACGGCTTCCTATGGATAAAGGCTTTGTTCCTATAGGGGTCCCCCAATATACGCGACGGTACGCGGGGGCATAAGTCCGTATTAGTGCTATCGTCCCTCAGGAGGAATCACCCACCTTCGTAGAGATCGACAGTCACTATGTTTAACGACGCCGGTTCACGTCTCTACCTAGACCTCTACTGTGTTTCGTTATGTTTCAAAGCGTTGTTAGATAAATTCAGTTCTTTTTAGGTTGATCTTGCTTAGCAGTTTGCCTTTATGGATCACCACGTGATGTATGATACAACTCCTAAATGCAGTCTAAGAATGATAAGCAAGCTTTTTCAATTCTTTCAACTTATGAAAACCTTAACTACTAAAGGAAAAGAAAGACATCATCTTTTCAAACAGATCATAGAGCACACACTGATGCACTTTTCCTAAATCGACATGAAAACTGTCAAAATGCACATGCACAATGCAAGTATTTCTTTTCTTCTTCCTTAATGTTGATGTATTACAAAAAGAAAGCTGTTGTATAATTTCGAATTCAATTTCAAGTGAAAGCAAACAATTTTTGTCCAATAATCAAAAGAACACCTTAAGATTCACTCGTTTCAACACAAGAAATACTGAAATTCGAACCATATAACGAAAGAAAATGCTCAAGCAGCTATGAACAGCAATAAACCAGCTCTTAGAATCACAACGACACTTTCTTATAGGTCTAGATCCAAGAGGTCATAGCAAGACTAGTTCACTTTCGCTATGGGAAACTGTGAATGACAGCAAGAAATACAATAAGAACAATCACGGTTTCTTCATACAACTGAGGCGGAATGAAGGCAAAGAGAAGTGGTTTCAGCTGGGTATACAGGTTGACAACAGGCTGCAAAAACAATACTAAAAACTGGGCAACAGACAGTGGGGAATCCCAGTTGCACAAGGCAAAACTGGATCAGCACAGGTGCTGCACTGTCAATTTGACATGCAGCACAGGTAGCCCCTTCGGGACCTACGTTGCAGCGCAGGTAGCCTTTGCTACAGCTGCACTGAAGAGACAACTCTCGTCTCTCTCAGATTCCGGGTCACAGTTTGCTCAAAAATCAATGGTTTTTGGCCAAATCAGAGGCTATCAGTCAAGTATAGACTAGAGGATGATTAAAGGAAGATGAACACTATCACAAAGAGCAAAAAAGAGTCCTTGTGGATCAGCTCTTCAAATCATAAACATGCCCAGCACTGGGCTAGAGTAGCTGCCCTCTACTTTGCATTCGAAGGACTCGAATGCAGTTCGATTCGGTACTCCTTTGTTTAAGAAATGAATAGCAAGAAACACAAGCTACCAACAAGACACACTCCCCAGCGGAGTCACCAGTCTGTTGTGGGGGAAAGTATCCAACTCGAAATGACCCTAACCCACTCTAAGGGTGACAGTTCCTTAGCAACAGCTGAAAGCAAAGCTATCTAAAGTTTCTTCTTTATGACATGCAAGAGATAAAAGGGAGAGATCCACTTACCGATGTCTTGCGCAAATGGTCGATCCAATCTCCTTTGTTTGCTGCTTGCTCCCAGCTCCAAGTCTTTTCACGGGCCCAGCTACACGAGATCCTGCAGATAAGACAAGAAAAGGAAACTACAAGAAGCATGCATTCATAATCGATTCAAGGATTAGCATAAATCAAAGACGCAAGTAAGACAATACACCATTGAAACACATGCGAATAGAAGAACCTCAAATGCTTTATTAATATATGGAAGTAAGGTTCAGGCGGTGATACAACCATGAGAGGTCCAATCCAGCATCACCTTCCCGACGGAGGGAAATCTCTTCTTCACCTCCCTCAAGCAATCACCCAATGCTCACAACTGTAAACCAACAACAATTCTTCGCACAAAATTCCGCCCTCCAGATCCCATGGGATGAGATCCTTATATAGAGTTTTGGAGTGAAGATAAGTCAGCTTGATGTGTGACTTGTTGTCCTTTTCAACTCCAGTTGTTCTTCAGTTCTTCACTCGGAGTTTCTGTCTTCCACTTGGAGTTTTAGAAGCTCTTAACTCACCATTAGGCGAATCTTTTGATCAAGTGTCTTTTTGGAAGCTTCCTGGGCACTGGCACATTGAGAAAAAGATTCCTCCACATGTCAAAGTACGCCCAGCGTAGGTAGCCTTTGTTGCACTTGCAATGCAGCGCAGGTACACCATAGAGCTCTTGACATTCAGCGCAGATGCTTAGTGGAGCAGCTGCTTTGATCCAAAATTGACATGTTTTTGAGTGTTTTTCAGTGGAGAACTGATTTGCAGTGCTGTGGTTTGCTGACCTTGTTCCTCTAAGGGTAAGAACAACATGTTTAGGGACTTTGGATCCCTTAGATTATTGACATTTCATGCTCTATGCTGTAAGGCACAAAAATGTCTATAACACTATTCAACTACGAATGGCCAACCAACAAAAGATCTTACTGATGGGAAGATTGTAAGGGGTGACAGTGGACATTGAAGGTGTAAATACGTAGACCAACTTTGAGGTAATAGAAATTTTTGATGATAGTAACCCATACCCTGCGTTGCTAGGAATAGATTGGGCCACGGACATGAATGAGGTCATCAACTTCAAAAGACGAAAGATGACATTCGAGAAAAAGTCACTCTATGTTATATTTCCACTAGACCCAGCCGAAGGAGCGTGCTACACCGAAATGATGCACGATGAGGATAGTGACGATGATTTGGACTGCATCTACCAGATAATAGCACAAGACTAGGATCAGGCGAATCCCACAGCGAACGAGAGAATCTCATGGGAGCGCGATAATTCTTGCACCTCGGATTCTGACAAGGAGATCGAATGATGGCAGAACCAATTACATGAAGTCACAACACTCAACTGTAACATGATGATTAGATCACTACGATGCGTTGCAACTGAGGTACGGAAACAAACAGCGGACAATGACGTAACAAAGGAGGAGGATTTTGTCAACCTTTGTGGAACTTCAATCATAGAGCATAAGCGGTAGGGTGCGACGGAAGAAGCACTGCACGTGACAATCACACCAAGGTGGTGTGTACACAGGAAGATGAGGTGGAATGAGCGTGGAGGTAGTACCGGTATGGATTGGAGGACGTGCATGGTGAACGCAGCCAGGGTAGCCACGACGGAGTAGTGTGGGCACCCATCTACAATAGAGGGCACAGTTGTAAGCTGCACAACCATCGACCCAAATGAATCTGTGCGTAACAGAGGTTCGTTGGGCCGATAAGACCCTAAACAAAGCAAGGTGTGCCAAGGGAACTCTATCCACGGTCGGATGGGAAGTAAAGAGAATTTCCCCGATAACTACCCCTGTAGTTCGACCTGAATGAGAAGACCTGGGCGAAGGGATCTGACAGTTTCAGGAAGCCATTCGGTGTTGTTACACAGTAATTTGTCACCATCCCTATTACCCCTTCTCCTGCACATTGGAGGACTTATTCTGGGACCTGTGAGAAGTGACATAACCTAAAAACACTTGCATTGTATCCCCTTGAGTATGTACTTCATATGCCTTGAAGACACCTTCTGCAAAATACCCATAAAAATAGCCCTTTTTCCATTGGCGCGGTTCCACTGTGTATCACTCGCGCCAATGGGGGAAATCCTCCAAAGAGGGCGCGCCAGCTGGCGCTCTGTCTCAGAGTCGCACTCGCGCTAGCCCAGTTGGGTAACGTTTTTAACAAACAAACTTACAAAGGTTCTTCCTAACCTATTCATGAACTGATTCCATCTTGAGTTAGTTCAGTTGGGCTTCGAATCTCCATAGAAGGGAAGTAGTTCTCCACCTCTCATGGAAGCTTCTTAGTGATAAAGCCAATCCCATGAATCTTGTGGATGACCCTAACTCCTTCTCCTCTATATATAAAAGCTTGTCCTTTTGCCTTTGACAAGTTGAGTCTCCAAGTTCCAAATTCTAAGTCTCAAAGTCTGAGAATTGCCAAGGTCATGCTATAAGGAGCCTTATTCATTCCCATGAGGCTAAATCTTAAGTGAGGAGATTCTTATCCAAGTGACCAAGGAGAGAGAGGCTTGTTCCCCATTCCCAACAAGCTTTGCAAGGCATTTGTTGATGATCACCCAGCCAAAGGAGGATTTGACGTCAGAACTATGGTTGTATTTTTCTTTGTTGTTTATCAATAATATACGACAATGATTATGGTTCCACTCTTATTGTCTTTGTAATGATGATTGAGTTATATCCTTTCTGACTGATATATAGTTGCATCTATTGGATTTTATGCTTGTATTTGTGTCGTTATTTGCAGGTGCAGGTGTTCGTTCATGAGGATCGTGGGGATTGTGACTGGCCGAAGCAAAGGAACGGGAGCGACGACTCTTCTACAAGTACTAGCATTGGAATCCAGGTAGGCCCTCATCATTGGTCTTTAATTTGCAATTAGGAACCTATGTGATAGTGTTGTTTTATTGTTGCTAGACCCCATTTGGGCTAGTAGGGATCGCCTCTGTCCGCAGAGGGGATTTACCTCCACAACAATTTGGTGACTCCACTGGGGAGTTGGCTTTTTGCCTTTTTGTTTGTTTTGTCTTGTTGTTTGATTTGTAAACTTTAGATGGAGCCTGAAGTACGGCCAGATAGCCTTCGAAACACTATTGCTCTGCATTAGCAAAGTAGATCAACGCCACTTCAGTCCATCTCCGGTTTGGTTTACGAGCTGAACGGCTTGGAACTTGCCTTGTTTCTTGGTTTCTCCTACTTGAATAGATTTCTGGGTTGAATCCCTGTGTTGCTTCTTGCCCCTTGGTGTACCTGGGTACTGTTGACTTAGCTTTGGCTCGTTTGTTTTTTATTTTTCCATAGCAAACTTGGCTGCCGCATTTTTATAGTGTTACAGTCGCGCCAGTTGGCGCTAGTTGCACATTGACAACTCGCGCCAATCCCTGAAAGGTGCTAGTTTCAGCCTGACAGTCGCGCCAGGCATGGGAACTTTTGAAGTTTGCTTGGCTGTGAGCCCTCTGAGCTTAGTTTTTGTTCTGGGTACCTTTTCTAGACTACTTGAGTGTGTTGGAGTGTGATTTGACTGGCTTTGATCTTTACCCTTTGGGTGTTTGGTTTTTTCTATCGATTTCAGATTTCTAGCCCTAGAACATCTAGTGGCTTTGTGTGTCGAGCCTTCCTCAGGTGTTTTGATATTCTAGTGGTCCAGTCAATTCTTTGATTACTCCCTTGCACTTGTTTGGTGGTTGGAAATTGTTTTGTTGCGTTATTTGGGTGACTTTCTTTGTCTTCACTTGAATTCCGCTTCGTCTCACTTTGAGCCTAGATTACACGGCTCATTGGTCTCTTTGGGACTTTTCTTGTTCTTTGGAGTTTTTATTTGTGATTTAGGGAATTGAATGTGCTTTTATTGAATAGAATTTGTTTTTTGTCATTTCTCAAAGTTGTTTAGTGCATTTTTCCATCATCAAAAAGGAAAAAATCTCTTTTGCTTTGTATTAGTTAATGAGAATTAGAACTTTTCATTTTGATTAGTGATTAGTGATCTCGAAGAAAAGTTTGTTAATTTCCATTAGCTGCATTAGGGAAGTTCTTTGTTGTGTTGTGATCATTTCGTTTGCGTGAAAGGCATCAAACCCTCTCGTAACTAGCATTCATCGAATGAAATGACATATTTTGGCATATAGTTTGCATTTAGGGAATTTTGAGAGATTACATACGGTAAGGCCTGAAAATTGAAACCTAATACAAGATCAACTTTAAAATGAACTGAATAAATCTGACAACGCATTGGAACATAATGCACACTTTTTATAGGTCTAGGCTAGAGACGTGCTCCGACGTTGTTAAACCTAGTCACTTTTGTTTCCACTCAAGGTTGGGTGATTCCTCCTTTTGTGACTCAATTGTGGTCTATTACGGACTTGTGCTCCCATGTACCGCCGAGTATATGGGGAGACTCCACTAGGTTATCATCCTTTATCCACAGGAAGCTGTGTTTGCCGCCTTACGACCCGTAATGCACCGAACACAACATTCGGGAATATTGACTGCCGTACGGAAAGTCCTTGGTTTTCATATGATTGCCAAGGTGTATATGAAGTTTTACAGATTGTCTGGTAAACCTCTTGCCTAGTTCTCCAGAGTAGTCACTTTTTGATCCCTTTTGGACTCCCTAAAAGAAGAGGCTCACCTGAGCATTTGTCACTTCGGGCTCACTAAACATTCGAAGGCGACTAGAGTCATCTTTTTGTCCTTTTCTCGACTCTTTAAAGATGAAAAGGTCAAGTTATGTCCTGGTGTCTTAAAATTTATTCGGCCACGTTCACACTTACCTTGTTAGATCTTGTTTGCGTTAGTTTGAGTAGGGTCTTTTCTCGTTAGTTTGTCTAGGATTTTTTGAATCAAATCATCCTGGCAGAACCATCGATCCCATCTACCATCCCTAGTGACCAAGGGTCTCCTTCTTCTGCTGCTCCTGAGACACCGGTTTGTGGTGACACTTTTCCTGTTATTCCAAGTGTCCAACCGTTGAACTCTCGCACTCCAGAAGATGATCTTCACGATCTATTTTGGAACCCTATTTGGGAGCCTTACGAAGAGGATATTCCTTTTACTCCTACTGGTGTTTCGGTCCCAATGTCTTCTTCTGACATGGATGACACATCTCCTATAGTGAGTGAGACACCTGTTTTGTCAAGTATCGAAACTCCTATCTCGGCCACATCCTCGGTAACCTTACGCTATAAGGCTTTGAGGGATGATATGGGTTCTAGGAACTCCTCTTCAGGTACCATGTGGGATCACCACAACACTCCCACTACGGGATCTTTTATTCCACAAGTTCACAATACAGTCGTCACTTCAGTCCCGACTATTCCAATTGTTTGTGTAGTGTATTCAACATCGATTGTTAGTGCCGTTACGACATCTTTGACTGTAACTACTGTTGCTGGTCCGTCTCACGGCCCAGTAAATAGTGGCCAGCTGGCACATACACCCAGAGTTGTTCATCCTACACTTAGTGCCCCACCTTCTTCTGGTTCCACTCCAGTAGGGGAGGCATATAATCAGTATTCGCATGCCATCCAGAATCTGGGCGGGAAAGGTCCAAATCATTATTATGACCCTATAGGGCATCATTTGTATACTTCCTTGCCATCTCAGCCTGTGGTTGAGGTATCGGTTCCATTAAGCGTCGCTTGGGGTACCACTAGTTATGGTGGTGGCCAAGCGCCCTGTTCGGATCAAGGACCGCCTTACCAAGGACCATCGTATCAAGGTCAGCCATCTTACACGCATCCTTCTCATGGGCAGTAGTATTACGGGCAATCCTATCCAGGGCAGCCTGGAGGCCCACAAGGACAACCCATCCAGGGACAACCTTCGGCCTATGGTGGTCTGTCTTTCACTTATCTTGGGCAACCCTCTGGAAATCCAAGACAACCTTATATGCAACAAGGAAAACCTGAAGTCCAGCAGGGATACCCTTCCGGTCAACCCTATGGGAATCCAGGACAACCTTATATGCAACAAGGACAACCTGGAATCCAACAAGGGTACCCTTCTGGACAGGGTGGTTAGCCTTACATGCAGCAAGGCCAACCCACTGCCCAGCCTAGTCAACCATCTGGATAAGTTGGTCAACCTTAGGGTCAACCGACCGTCCAGTTCGCTTAGCCATCTGTTCTGCAAGGACAACCCTCGGTTGTACAAGGACAACCTAACACCAAGCAAGCTCAACCTTCTGGGCAAGTGGGTCCATCCCAAGCTCAACAAGGGTAACCTTCCGGCTAGGTGGCCCAATCTCCATCCTTTCAAGGACATCTTTCTAGGCCTGCTCAACCGGGCATGCAAATGGTGATTGCTTCTCAAGCTCAACCCGGTTTTCAGCCCCAGGCTGGGCCCTAAACCCAAACTGGTCTTCAGATGCAAGGTGTGTTTCAATCCCAACCTTCTTACCAAGCGCAGCCTGGTCCCCAGGATCAGTATGGAGCTCAGCAACCGTATGGTTACCAGCAACCCCAGGGGCAAGCTCAGTTGGCCCCGTACCAAAATTATCAACAAATGCAGGTCTCTCCTTATCAGAATTACCAGCAACAGTATATTTCTCCTGCATGTGAAGTTGGTAATGAATGGGGTGCTAGGGGGAAAATCCAGAGTCAACTGTCCGGTTATGGCTACAACCCCTATGGACAGAATCCTTACAGACAGAACCCTTATGGGCCAGGTCTGTCTAGACAAAGTCAATGGGGGCAACCAACAACTGGTTGGAACTCTGGTATTACCTCTTATCCACGGCCACAGATGTCCTTCAATCCTCAGTTACCTTTCTTAGCAACATTGAACTACCGGATGTGTCCAAATTGACTAATGATCCTATCCTTCATAATCCATTCTGGCCACCAGTTCCAACCAATATACCCTGTGATTGTCCCAAATTTGATGGCAAAGCTGGAGAAGACCCTCAAGCCCACGTTATGACTTACCACCTTTGGTGTTCGTCAAATTCGCGGCTTGACGATTCCATCCGGCTCCACCTTTTCCAAAGGACTCTCACCGGCTCGGCTGCTAAGTGGTACATTGAGTTGACTCGCGGATCCTTTCAAGATTTCAACGCGTTGGAAATGGCATTTCTAACTCATTTTTAGTTTCCCATCCAGTATGAGATGGGAACGCATCTCCCCACGTCTCTTAAATAGGACACGGCCACGCACATCTCCGATCATATAAATGAATGGAGACAGCGTCGTCGTTTGATTAAGTTTTGGATTCCTGATCAGCTCCTGACTGATTGGTTTACAACCTCCTTTGTCCCTGCAATTGCACGAGACATCGCTATGGGGGCATGTGTAACTGAAGAGTAGGCTATTACGCATTCTTAGTACCTTGACTTGGTTTATTCCCAGTCCGGTACCCTATATGATTATTTGCCTGATGCCCCGAGGCCCGGAACTTCCAAAGCTCTGCCAAAGCCATCTATTGACGGTGTCATTGGATCTGTAAATCCATCCTCTAAGAAATCTTCCGCTAACCGTGGGAAGCAAAAGTCGAATGCTTCGAATGAAAATAATTCTCAGGCTGTGTCTAATTCTAGCAATACTTCCGAGGTCAACACCGTCCAGTCCACCACGGCGGACAAGGCCTCGAAAGGAAAAAAGAAGGGAAAATGAAAGAATAAAGCGGATCAACCTAAGCAGGATTCCCCTAAACCTCCACCTGAGGAAGGAGCCAAATGTAAACCAAAGTATCCTTGTCTTATCTGTGACGAGGATCGCTATACCAAACACTACCCAAGGCGGTCCGAAGTTAGTTGTTTATTGAAAGGTGCTCCTGGGATTCCTACGGTTCTGAAAGAACCTTTCCCCTCACAACAAAAGCAAATGGTGGCTATCCCATCCTCGTCTTCTTCTCCCTCTGGTTCCTAAGTGTTCATGGCTGGAACGATTCCCGTTCATATTATGACTCGAGCAAAGGAATATCCGTCATCCACCAGGAAGGAGCCTGAGGTCCCCTCAAGCGCTCCTCCATCCAGTTCTAGTTTGCTCCATATCGAGAGACCTAGCACTGAGACGCCTATTCGACCCCCTCCTAAAGGTGTACTCCGGAGATCATCTTACAACCCTAATGCTCGTGCTGCCCAGCACTACAACATCATTGAGGACTTGGCTCAGGCTCCATCAGCTATGTCCGCTTTAGAAGTTCTCCAGAGCTGTCCCCCCTAGAGGAAGTCCTTGCTATCGGCCATCGGTCACATCGACCTGGCCGACTCGGATTTGATCACATTTGATCTTGAGAGCCATGTACCGAGATTGCCTCACCAGATTGCCTTCCTCATTCAGGTCATCATCAATTCGAAAACGATTCATCGTACAGTTATTGATGAAGGCGCGTCAACTTGCATTATGTCTGTTGCTTGTTGGAAGGATTTTGGGTCTCCGACTTTGAGTCAGTCTCCAACGACGCTGGAAACCTTTGACGGGAGAGAATCTCACCCTTACGGTATCCTCCAACGATTATCGATTACTTTGGAAGGGAAGACCGTTGAAGTGGAAGTTGAAGTTGTCGATGCTAATCTTACTTACAACCTCCTTTTGGGTCGGAGCTGGACATATGCCATGCGTGTCGTGGCTTCGTCCCTCTTTCGTGTCATTCGTTTCCATCATCAGGGGAAAATTATCACAGTAGACCAGCTCTCCTTCTTCGCTTCTTCTTCCGAAGGCAATGTGCCTTTTGTGGAGCATACCTCTATTCCATTCGAGAGTGTGGGAGCCGGGCTCTTTAAAGACCCTGCCCTCATGGGTGTCTTCTCACTCCCACCTCCGAATCTTGCTTCGATCGGTTTGATTTCCGCTCATTCTGATTCCCCATTGCACACTGTCGCTACCCTCGGCCCCTTTGCAAAGGGGGGCATTGATTATCTAGCTTGTAACCCTCGCTCGGCCGGGGGGCATGGGCAGATCATCGATACCGTTGATCATTTTACAAAACAGGCTGAGATGACGCCTACACTATCCAGGCTGGTCACACAGCGGTGCAATAGGGTAAGTCCCGAAATGGGCTTGACTTGAACAAGTACCATGCGTGCACTCTATTTTTTGTACATACGTGTGCTTTCAGCAAGTGTGTTGTGTGTGCATGTTTTCATGTTTTGTCTTGGTGTGTTGGCGTGATTGCCTCTTATTGTGTCCTTTTTGCTTCTTGGACAAATGTCTGGTTCACCTTACGTTGGTTTCGCTGATGGTGCCTCCCGCAGTACACGCAACTTGTCCTCTACGCCATGGGTGATCTACGATCCTCATGGTGAGTTAGTAGACCTTCAAGGGGTCTGTCTAGGTTGTACCACGGACAATGTTGCTAAGTATAGTGCTTTGATTGGGTTACTAGCCGAGGCGATTAACCTCGGTATTCAAGCATTGGTTGTGAACTTGGACTCTCAGCTTGTCGTCCACCAACTCAATGGGCGTTTTTCCATCAGATTTTAAGGTTGTATTTACATGTTAAGTTGTTAGAAAGGGATTTTGATTTCATTACATATCAACATATTCCAAGACGATTTAATACGTTAACCGATTCATTAGCTAATTATGTATTGGACAGACATTTTCATAACATGTAATTTAAGATAGCATAAGAGGCATAAAACACAATAATAGACCATAAGCATATATATATATATATGTGTGTGTGTGTGTGTGTGTGTGTGTGTGTGTGTGTGTGTGTCGAAATGTTTGCATAGGGTGCATCACATAGATCAAAAAATAATACATGTTTGTCTTAATACATCCGGAGACGACATGTCTCTCAAAAAATATGCATGGAAATAAAGCCTAGATATCTAATCCCTATGGTGCTCATGGTAGCACGTCACTGCTCACACTAAACGTCTCAGGAGTCGGTGGATGCGATTGGGCACCCCCACCGTGTACCTCTGATACGCTAACGGGACATCCACTAGCTGAGCATAATCTGGGATCCCTCGAGTGATACCCTCAAGGTTCTGGATGAGTTCCCCTCTATCACCACCCTCCTCCTGAGGATCCGCTGCAGCCTGGTGTCTCCTTGCAATAGGAGACATGCCAGCTGGGCGTTCTGGGCCAACATCTGCATACACATATAACCGTTGTTAGAACGAACATGTATTAACAAAAAAAAAAATCATAAAACACAAAATCAAAATGAGGTCATACCTATCTCCTCATCCCAATCCTCTCCCTCTGGCAATGGGAGATCAGGGTCGCCGGTGAAGTCTGTCCCCACATACGGCTAGTCCTCCACCACGATCAATTGGCGGCGAAGCCACCCAAAAAACTCAGGTCTGAATGACATCTGTTGACTGCCCCCCCTCTTGGCATCAGTGCCACCCAACGAGCCATCCTCGGCTCTCGAAGTGCCGAGTCAGGAATAAGGGCCCCTTAGCCCTGGAAGAGTGGCACACGTTCCAAGAAGAACGTCACCAAGATGGAGCCATACCCGAAGTGTTGCATCTTTCCGCGCTTGGCCTTTGTTAGCTGCCTCTTCATATTGGTCGCCACTGCTGACACCCAATTGAAGACCGTCGGGTTAAGACACTTTATCGCCAGTATCAGGTGATTCTTCGTAGCCTCATGGGGCGCCCGTGCCCCTGTAGCTTGTGTGATGGTGAATAACAGAGCTCTGAGTGTTAGGTCCTGAACAGTGGGGATATCCACTTTCGCACTGCCGGACCCATATTTTGCTCCTGGGCAAACTCGAGCCTGCACCTCCTCCATCTTCTCCCCGGTTGGCTTGCTACCTCTCAATAGGGGCACCGGCCCTCTACGTGACAATCCAGTGATGAAATAGACGTCAGACACGTCTAATTCCAGTACTTGGTCCCGTATGCGGAACACTTGATCCTGTTCATCCCATAAGTTGATCAAATATTACAAGAGCTCTGGCTGAGCTTGTAGATAAGACAGGAGGAAGTATTTCTTGAACCCGCAAGCTCTAAGTGCTTCCATGCAGTTTTCATCTGTTAGGGCCAATGTGTCTACTTGGTCATGTTCTCTTTCTTTCCATACGACTACCATTTTTGTGTGTTTTCCTGCAATCACAAGGTCAAAGCATTGAATTAGACCCTTGGGAAATTTAAAAATGCAGTAAAATGCCTTTAGAATTGTTAAATTTTGAAGGAAAAGTCCGCACGGCCGTTGGCGCAACTGTTTCTAAAACAGTCGCGCCCATGGGCGTGAGCCTTTGTAGAAAAAGGCCCCATTGGCGCGGGTCCGTGCCCGAAACCCACGCCAATGGGCGCAACCCTACTTTTCGCAATTCCCTCCATAGGGGATGATAAAACAAGCTAAAGCAAATTAAAAATGGACAAAAATGGAGTAGGAGAGGAGGCCTCTTACCTGGAATTGACGGCGCTCCAAATGGTCACCCGGATTTGTCGCAATCGTCGCCCGAAGATTGCACACCAAAAGCACTAATGTCACTCTCGATGAGGTAAAAGTGAAAAGTAATTTTTGTTTTTACCATTTTCACCTATTTTATAGCTTTTTTGACCCTCAATAGGTTTTAAAAGTCTTTTTATGAATATTTTAATGTATATTTGTGTCGAAAATGGATTTTAAACTGGTTTTTGTGCAGCGACAGGTGTTTGTGTGACTTAGGTGACGGAACGAGTTGTATTTTGTACTTTTTCGGACTCGGTAAACACACGAAAAGTCACTCTGGAGTCATCTTTCTTCTCTTTTCTGACTTTCTAAACGTGAAAAGAATGGCGAGTTATTTCTCTCGACTCGTTAAACATAAATGAGAGGCGGTCGTCTTTAAACCCTTTTCCGACCATGTAAAGACGAAAAGATTGTTGGACCCTTGTCGTTTCATGTCCGTTAACGGTTACGAAGCGACGTGGTTTCGATCGCTTTTTTACTTTTTCAGATCAAAATCACTACTCATGAAAAGTACTCCTTGATCATAATGATTGGGTAGTTCTTTCGAGCATTGTTCGGGCTCGAGAGACACAACTTTATGAAAAAGGACCCCCCTGGAGTTTACTTTTCTGCTGTCTTTTCAAACTCTCTAAACATGAAAAGATGCCGAGTTCTTCCTCTATCCGGCTCGTTAAAACTTGATGGAATTGGATTCCGTCGAAATGACGCTTTACAAGCATATGCTATCCCCGTCAAGCTTGTTGATAAAAATAACTGGGGTACTCGCCATAGATGGTGGGGAAAATGGAACCAGAATCATTATCGTGTCGGCAGTATGTCACTCTTGAACATGGCACTTGTCTGCATTCGTGTCTGGGTGGGGACATCTCATCTTGTTTTTACACTTGCCTCCGTGGGTTTGGGTTATCCTGTTTGACCTCTCATCTGCTCATTGCCTTGTCACCATGACCCTTGATCATTTGATGTCAAATACTGCCATGTCCACTATAGTGCCGCCAATATGTTCAAGAGAAGTTGACCTCTGCAGAATACTCAACCTCCCTCTGATACCTCACAAAAAACATCTTATCCTTCTCTGTCTCGTGTCGATGATGTGGGAAACATTATGGCCCACCTTCGATCAAGGTCACTTCCTATCGACTTCAGCTCATTATCCAGGAAGTTGACCTAGAGACTCCCTTCAGGTGCCTTGGAGCCTGCATGCCTCAATGGCAGGTTCTTCATGTTCGACGCGAGGTTTTCATCATTGGCCTCTGATCGAATGATTCTACGGGTGTTCGATGTCGGCTCACTGATTCGCACGCCGTAGATTGTACCTATAGTACCTTGAAGACCATTGTCATTATTGGTGGTACCTCTTGTGTCTGTTAACTGTTTTCATCATTGACTGGTAATCAGACGATGTTCTTGCATGTTCGACTTTGACTCCCATATTCGCATGCTTGAACTTGTACTTTGTTCGGGTCGAGGTGGAGCGCAAGACCCTGGATTTTGTCTGTTTAGATCCAGGTGTGATTTTGTGGATTATTATGATCATTACATGACTCACGAATTGGATGGCTGCGACCATGCCTGAGTCTACTTATCGATCCTTACGGGATGGCTGCGCCCATACCTTGGATCTGGATTTTTATGTACTCTGCTATGGATGGCTGTGCCCATACCACATACATCATGTACTTGAGATATCAGTTGTACTTCTTCATGTAGGTTCTCCGATGGCAGTGTTTTCAGTTGGTCATGTTCTTGTAAAGCATTTCACCCCGCTCCCTCTCTCGGTCTTCATGCTTTAGGGGGCATCTGTTACATAGTAATTTGTCACCGTCCCTGTTACCCCTTCTCCCGCACATTGGAGGACTTATTCTGGGACCTGTGAGAAGTGACATAACCTGAAAACACTTGCATTGTATCCCCTTGAGTATGTACTTCATATGCCTTGAAGACACCTTTTGCAAAATACCCATAAAAAATAGCCCTTTTTCCATTGGCGCGGTTCCACTGTGTATCACTCGTGCCAATGGGGGAAATCCTCCAAAGAGGGCGCGCCAGCTGGCGCTCTGTCTCAGAGTCGCACTCGCGCCAACCCAGTTGGGTAACATTTTTAACAAACAAACTTACGAAGGTTCTTCCTAACCTATTCATGAACTAATTCCATCTTGAGTTAGTTCAGTTGGGCTTCGAATCTCCATAGAAGGGAAGTAGTTCTCCATCACTCATGGAAGCTTCTTAGTGATAAAGCCAATCCCATGAATCTTGTGGATGACCCTAACTCCTTCTCCTCTATATATAAAAGCTTGTCCTTTTGCCTTTGACAAGTTGAGTCTCCAAGTTCCAAATTCTAAGTCTCAAAGTCTAAGAATTGCCAAGTTCATGCTACAAGGAGCCTTATTCATTCCCATGAGGCTAAATCTTAAGTGAGGAGATTCTTATCCAAGTGACCAAGGAGAGAGAGGCTTGTTCCCCATTCCCAACAAGGCATTTGTTGCTGATCACCCAGCCAAAGGAGGATTTGACGTCAGAACTATGGTTGTATTCTTCTTTGTTGTTTATCAATAATATACGACTATCATTATGGTTCCACTCTTATTGTCTTTTTAATGATGATTAAGTTATATCCTTTCTGACTGAGATATAGTTGCATCTATTGGATTTTATGCTTGTATTTGTGTCGTTCTTTGCATGTGCAGGTGTCCGTTCATGAGGACCGTCGGGATTGTGACCGGCCGGAGCAAAGGAACGGGAGCGACGACTCTTCTACAAGTACTAGCGTTGGAATCCAGGTAGGCCCTCATCATTGGTATTTAATTTGCAATTAGGAACCTACGTGATAGCGTTGTTTGATTGTTGCTAGACCCCATTTGGGCTAGTAGGGATCGCCTCTGTCCGCAGATGGGATTTACCTCCACAAAAGGTGCGGTGGCTTGAGACTTTGCGAACTAGAGGAAGTAGGGGCAAGGCTAAGGAGGAAAAGTGCAAGGCTGGACGAAGAAATTGACAAAATAAAAATAGGAGGCACAGAAACGGGCCGCACGAGTGTGTGAACGAAGGGATCGGACCTGGCCAACCCTCCTACGATACTAGAACAAGTTGTGACCCTGCTATCATGGTTGCGATTGCGCCCTACTAAACAAGGGAGCATAAACCACAAAGCGCTATCTGATTTGAAGGTACGCAAAGGGTGCCCGCAGCCGAGGCTAGCAGGGAAAAGGAAGTCTCGCACGAGGGGTGCGACCACCTAACTATCTATAGGAGGCCCAGTCTCAACACTCCACGCAGTTGAAAGAGGGCATGGGACTATAAAACAATCTGCATGAAGGTTGCGTGATTCGACTGTGGCGCATAGGGCTAGTGAAAATCATAGAACGTACCTGTGTACCAGGGGTTGCGCTGCCGCGTGGGAGGGATGGAAGGTGACCATTGTAGTTGTTTTTCATGATAAGATGTCCCATTTAAGACACCGAGGAGTAGACAATGGGAAATTAAGACATAGGGTTAACTGCCAAAATCGCATTAATGAGCCATAAATAGGGAACAAGGCCGAATTTGAATTTGAAATAGTATGTAAAAAACAAGTGCATTGTCACAAAACAAAGCTTGGTCATTCGAAGATTAGGACGTTCTGGGTTCAAAATGATAGGAGTAAGATGAATGAAAAGCTGTTGAAAGAAAGTCCGTGGTTTCAGGAATTGCTAAAGGAACTACAAGCGTCATTACTCAGGTCGATAACCACCA
Source organism: Pinus tabuliformis (assembly GCA_031772625.1). Lineage (NCBI taxonomy): Eukaryota > Viridiplantae > Streptophyta > Pinopsida > Pinales > Pinaceae > Pinus > Pinus tabuliformis. The sequence goes on from CM062813.1 coordinate 1,110,929,074, forward strand.
CCAAGGACGTTACACAGAATCCTATGTCGCAGGTAGCCGAAATTCCTAAATCACCCAGGATGTCGTGGACTAAGAAGGACCCCCAGGTACCAAGACTAGTAAGGATGTCGTCACGGAATTTGCGATTAAAGAAGGAAGCAGTGATTAAAGAATGTATCCAACCTTGGCTGGATGAGGCATTCGCGATTTCCACCAACATCGAGTGAAAGATGGCACACATGCAGGAAGTATATGAACCCGGACAAGCAACTGATACTGATATTGATGCATCAATGGATCGCGTAGAACAGGTACAACAGATGGCAGCAGATTTTGTTGCAAGTGTAAGCGAAGCACAGAAGTTGCTGCATGACCTTCGCGTGAAGATTGCTGCACTAGCCGATTGACTCAGGACAAGTCACGATGATTGTGTTGGGGGCCTGTTGGGTAGCAAAGGCCTCGCGTAATAGTTTTGGGGATCAAAGCCCACAATTTTGGGTAAAAGTATGGTAAAGATTCCATGAAGTGCGCGGAGTGTGAGTTGTAATAAGTCAAGTCAAAGGGTTGTCCGCTTGAAAATAATGTAAGAAAATAGAAAGTGAGTCAGCCTTCCCATGGGCTGCGGACCATGGAAATGTATAAGTAGAGCAAGGCTCTATGGCTAGAAGTTAGTTTTTGGTTTTGGATCTTGATGTTATGGGTTTGTGAAGGCAATATTCTCTCTGGTTCTGTAAGTCCTGTTAGCTAACTATACCAATAGGTTTCATATTTCATGATTGGCTATGAAAAGGTCCAAATATGCTCTGCTTTGATGATTCAAAGATCACATATTTCCAAGAGAACCCAAGCTGTGCTTATAGCTTGGTAAAGACTCAAATTTTGATGGATGGTCCAACAGTCTAATCTGGATCATGTCATGTTTTAAATTTTTCAGCTGTAGAATAGAGAAAGGAGTCTGTCCAAACTATTTAATCTTGGCAGACAAGTAGTCTAGGTAGAGAAAAAAGGCTCCCAACAGCTTAATCTGGGACCTTGGAAGAAATAAGGGTAGAAATAGATAGAAAAACAAAAGAAAAGCCAAAGAAAAGAAAAGGCAAGTAAGGGTCTGCAAGTCCAAGTGCACCCTCCAAGAAGAAATAAAAAATGCTAGGCAAATAGATGGGTAGGCAGTTGGGGTTGCAGAAGGGCCATTTCTTATCAGTTGCATGTGTGCTAACTTTGTTTACCAAAGCAAAATCAATGAATTGAGAAGGTGTCATTCTTCATCAAGTTGTGACAAGCAGGAAGCATGTCTAAACTCCCTTCTTCCCCTCTCCATCTCGTTACTAACACTCCCTCATCAGATGAGATTCATGGAAGAGATTATGGTTTCTTGGTGGTTCTTGTTCCTTCAAAAGCCACATTTCTTGTGTAAAAATCTTTTCATTTTGATCTACTCCCTAAGCTAAGTGTTTCTCAAATAAACTTAGCTTTGTCTCCCCTAATCCACTTCTTTCATCCATATTAACTCTAACTTTACTATATAAATCCCCTATATCACCTTTCCCCTACTAGTATTAACACCATGGTGTATAAACCCCAAATTTTGTATAAATATCCCTCCCCTTGGCATTATAGCCATATGTTCTCTAAAAAAGGAATCAAAATGACATCTGGTCACTTTGATGAACCTATACCTCATCTCTCCCCCTTGCTTCAAGTCATTCCACTCATCAAACCATCATTTGCAAAGAAAAACCCTATAAAAACCCCTTCCTACCCCTAAAACCCTTTGAAATTATGAAAAAACCCATGAAAATCCCGAAAAAGCACAAAAACCCCCTTTCCTATAGTTCTCCGCTGTAAATATTTAACTGAATATTTAATTAAGGCCGGCGGGACCCCCAAACCTGCACGATCCGTCGGAGGGCCCGCCAGCCGTTGATCTTCCGCCACCCATGATCTAACGGTGGGCGGGTATTCCTGGGCCCGGCTCTGCCGACCTTTAGCGTCCGGGGAAAGTGGTTTCCCGCTTCGTACCCTGGACGCGTGTCAAACACCGGGGTTGTTCGGAGCCCCTCCTCCCAATACCACTCATCAGTAAAAGCGGTGCGCGTAACCCGCTTACCACCAACCCGATACCGCCCCTCCCACACGCCATCACCCACGTCATTATGACGTCACACATGCCGCCCACTCCCGCGCCGCGCGGCCCTCCACGTAGCCTTGCCACCGCATCTGCCCGCTGACATGTCCAGCCACGATGGCCTCCACCTCACCATCCGTGTCACCTCCGTACCCGGGCCCGCCGTGACGTCATGCTGACGTCATTGGCGGAAAAGCGCCAATAAGCCATTTTTGCCAAAATTACCGTTATCAAGGCCCGAATTAGCCGTTTTGTGTCATTTTCAAGCGAAAATACACTGAGCTCTTGCTGCTGCTTCCGCGCCAGACTGCCCCTCAAGTTGCAAAATTCGAATTTGTACCGTGCCAACTCATCGAATCGACCACCACAAAGCATTCACGGTTCGGCCCGCAGGCTTGTCGAGCGTTTATCCAGGTATTCACCGTAAATCTCATGTTTTGCCCCATGCATGCCATTTCTCTGCTAATTCACCATTGAACACTTGTCAAAATCCTAAAATCCAACTCTGTTTGCTACCTGGGAGTCAACTAAAGTCACCTACATTGCCTCTGCACTATAATTCGGCATCGAAACAGTCAACCCACGCGCCTAAAACCATAAAATTGTTCTCAAGGTGCTCGGCATTGTTCCCTTTTGCCGAGTACAGGCCAGCTGCAAATTAACCAAGATAGATCCTGTACACCCTCTGCAAAGCATTCCTAACAATTCACAACCCTTGTGAATTTGCTAAAACCTGCAGAAACAAGCCGGCCTCTTTCACTGTGAAGAAAAGTTCAAGCATTGACAACATTGAGGCTATTACTAAACTCTGAGGAGCCTTGCTAACCACTGCAATCTCATTATTCACAATCAGATTATACAATGGCTGCCCCTGCACCCACAGCTCTCAATGTTACTCCTTTAAATGCCCCAAACAAAGACCTGGAGGCCTTGCCTCTTGTTGACAGGGACTCCCTTATTGAAGACTTTGTGGGTAATAGGGACTTCATGCAGACCTTCAGGCAGTTGAGAGAAGACTATTTGAATGGCAAGGACACCTATGGGATATGGGAGTCAAACCTACCATACTACTGCCTCCCCTCTGTTAATGTTTTCCCTCAGATTGTGCGCCTATGTGCTGAAAACTATGATGTACAGCAGAGAGCCGTTAAGTCTCCATCTGGGAGCATCCTCTTTCGCATCAACGCTGAATCCATTAATAAAATGCTCCACTTTGACCAGACTGAGCTGCTATTTCCCTTTTCTATGAATTATCTACTGGATGCTGCTGCCAAAATGACTAGTGAGGAGATTCAGAATGTCACTAGGACATTCATGAAACCTGAGTGCCAGCCTGCAAGGCCACCTCCCTATATGGATGTCTCCTTTACAGAAACAGGCAGACTACTACTAGATATGATCTCTTATGTGCTGGGGTACAGAACCAGTGAGCATGTGGAAGGAACAATGCTGGTTTTGCTGTCTGTTTATAGTCCAGGCCAACCCCCTGCCCGCAAGTTTAACTTTGCTAAGTTCATAGCTAACAAAATTCATGATCAGTTGAGCAAAGTGGACAGACAGGGTGTCTTCAAATACTCCTCTTACATCTATCATCTTTTCATGTATTATCAGTCCCAGGTTTTTCCATGCTACATTAAAAAGCTGGATTATAGAGGGGAAAGAAGATCTGTCATCTTCTGGACATCTGTTTATCACCTGGTCCAAATGTCACCCTATTCCTATTGTGAGTTTATTGACTAGTTTGTATACCCTGTCTCCTGCTTGTTGATGAGGGCTCCTCCTCCCAGAATATCAACCGAAATACAGAAAGCTTTGCAGCTTTCCAAGAAGTCCAAAATAGGTGATTGGTACCTATATGAGGATCATACAGTCATCAGAGTGTATGGCTGTGAGATTTGTCCATTCAGGCTCCCAAAATATGTGCCTATGAGGATATTTGCCCTTGAATATTATAGGCAGCTGATTCAGTCTGACCTTACCCACTTCCACAGCTCCAAAAAGAAAGCCCACCTCAAGTTCAAACATCAGCTGGGCCCTTTCATCATGAATAAAAAGGAAGGTTGGGAAGAGGCTGACCAGATCCTCAAAGACAAATACCAGCTGTCATACAGTTTTCGGTGGGTCCCTTATGACCCTGAAGGCTTCATTTCTACTAGGAGAATGAAATACAGACTAATAGGCATTAAACATTGCAGTTATCCCCATATTGAAAAATATGCCAACCAGCAGGAATGGCTACAGGATTCTATAGTTGACAAATTAACTGAAGAGGAAATGATGGTAAAGAATGTCAAAGAATTAGAAAAGACTCTTGACCTAGACTCTGTGCAGCAGGTACCCTTCAAACGGCCTCATTCAGTAGGGGAAGGGACCTCAACCTCAAGGACTGCACCAGCCACACAAGCATCTTCTACAGCAGCACCAGGCTTAGACAAAGGAAAAGGGATAATGGGTGCTGAGGAGGAAGCAGTAAAAGAGAAGGCTGTCCCTTCAACTCAGCAGCAAACTGAACAACAAAATGAGCTGCAGAGAGAGGAGCTCACAGAACGGCAGCAAGAGCAAACTCCTCCTCCACAAACTGAGCCACTAATAGCACCAATTTTGCAGACCCCAACACATGAGGAGAGGGGTACCAAAAGAGACAGAGAAGAGTCCACTCCTATTAGTGGATCCTCCCATCAGCCAGAGGCCAAAAGGCAAAGGGCTGACTCTCCAGAAGTTGAAGACATCACTGAGGAATTCCTTGACAGTTCAAGGAAAGACAGGGAAGCAAGCCAGCACACTGGTACCAGCTCATTCCAACAGGAGCAAGGCATGCAGCTTGGTTTGGAGGTGTCATCTTCTTCCCAGCAGACCAAGAAGCCCAAGAGCACCAAGGCTTCTTTCAAAGAAATAAAGGCTCAGAATGAGCTGCTGAGGGGTGAAGTATACAAGCAATTTATAGATGCCACACCAGCCCAGCAAGAGAGATTAGTGTCTGTATATGACATTAAGGAAGAAAAAATGATATTCAGTCATTTCAAGCCTACAAAATCTCAGCCCTCATCAGCTGCAGATTTTGTGAAAACAAGGGTGGAGGTCTTGGCCAAAGACATTCATCCCATGGACCAAATAGAACTCCACAAGCAAGCTGGAGAAATGGTCTATGCCACCTTGGTAGAAAAGGCCACCATGGCCCATGAGCTGAAAGAGTCCCTAAAGAATACCAACACACAGTTGGATTTTGAGAGAATGTCCTCACTGGCCAAAGATAACAGAATAAAATCTTTGGAGGACATCATCATTGATCTTGGACACGATCCTAGTGATCCAAAGGGTGTGAAGGCCCTCATGAAGAAGAAAGATGATGACCTGAATGCACTGAAGAAGAGGTTGAAGCTGCAGCCCACAGAGCACCCTCAAACAGCTGAACTTCAAAAGGAAAAACGGGCTGAGGACCAACTAGACCTCCTAATGCAGCAAGACCAGAGGATCAGGGAATTGGAGAAAGAGCTGGAAGGAGCACTACAAGACAAACAGGGAGAATCCACATCCCAAGCTCCTCCAACAACTTCAACAACAACAACAACTACAGGGGCAGCAGTGGCCCCCTCATCAGAAGCAGCAGGAACAACAACGGCCCCAGATGCCAGTGCAAGCATAGAAGAGTTAACTAATGCCATCAAGGAAATGGAGCTCCAGGCAAATGAGATAAAAAAGGCCAAGGAAAAATTGGCAGAACTGGAGGCCAAGTATGACAAATCAAAAGTAACTGTAGCAGAACAGGCCAGAGAAATAAAGGCCCTAAAAGACAAAATCAAGGCCCTGGAGAAGGAGCTAAATCTGGAAAGTGCCCTGGCCGACTTAAAAAGAATTTTATGGGGTAAGATTAGCCAAAATATCACCAAACAATGGAGATCCATCAAGACAATCCATGAGCAAATGGATTTGATTGGCCAAGCACAGACAGAAATCCAGAGGGCCAAAACAGTGCTGGGAAACAGACCTGAGCAAGCAAACAGACTGATAGATTTTTTGAACGGGCAGGACAAAGAGGAGCTGGCAGCCATTGGCATCAACAACAGAACAGAGGCCATCCTCACAGCTAAAAAGGTGCTAACTCTCAGAAGTTATGTGCAAACTGTGGAGAGAAAATGCTATGAAATACAGGCTGAGGTGGAGGAGTATAAACTTAAAATGGGAATGCTGCAAGCAAGGGGACTGCCCAGCCTATTAAGCAGCATAGGGAGATTGATCACCAGAGATCAATTTACCAACATGATGGTCACTTATATTGAAAATCAAATCACTGCATCTGGCAGTACTCCTGAGCAAACAGGGCCACCAACAGGACAGAGCTTGTACACTAAACTGGAAGGCCTATTCTTCATTGAAAATGAGGCAAACCATTTGTTTGAAACTCCTCCTAACTTTTGGCGGTATACAGAGGCCGATGAGACCTTAATAAAGATACGGAGACATCAAATGCCTAAGGAGGATTGGTGGCAGGCAATGCTCCAGATTTTGCCACGGTAGCTTCAGTCATTCGGCCACTGCCAGCTCCAGGTCCCTAGAAGACAAACAACGGAAAAGGGTTAGCATTTAAAAGCATCTAAAAAGTGACTCATCACATAAGACGATGACAGCTAGCCGAGTTTTGAACAGCGCATCTCCAACCGACTCTAACAGTCATAAAGTCCAAATATCTTCTGACTATTTGACAGCTGAAGCATAAAGGAATTTCGGCTGCATTCACTCCTTCAGCTACTGCATTCCGGAGATTAGCATATCATAAATGAGATATTAACTCATTCGTTGATATTTTTGATGTAAATTTTGTATATAAACTCCCCTGAGTAACTCATAAGGGGTTGGTAATTTTCTCTATGAGAACACTTGTATTGTACACCTTCAGAATTATCTAATACAAAGGGCTGGATGAGCTCAGTGATTTCCTGAAATTATTTGGTGTCTGGAGGATGCTCCATGTGTTGATGCAGAATTCCTGTGTTGTCTGACGAAATAACAAGTTTTCTTCAAAACTCTGTTCTTGTTTTTCTTGTGTTTATCAAATCAAACTTATCTCACACTAAGCTAGCAGTAAAAAGAAAGAATAGTACAAGATCTGTTTTATTACACCTTGTGCTCAATTTTTGCTGCTGTAAATGTTTGTCTTCAGGGTTAAATATGTACATGAATTCTTAATTGCTCATGTGTCTGTTAATTCTATATGTATGAATATCACCTAGAAATTCTTAAATGCTCCTAGGTCAATATTCTCACTGTCTTACTCCAACAGTTAAACTGTAAGATTCTTAATTGCCTTGCACTAACTGGATACACTCCATTCCATCACTATTACAAACGTTATTTCTCAGATACTAATCTGGCTCTGCAGCATCATTACAGTATCACAGCAGCACATCAAGCATCTAAAGGACCACTGACTCCATAGCCCAATGGACTAGAAATCTTTGTAGAATACATAAGCACCTTGATTGAAATTATCATCCAAGCAAAAAACTCAAAACAGACCTGAACTTATAGCTAGCCTAAAATCATTACAAACAGAGATAAATTATAAAGAGAGAGCCCTCTCTGACTACAGTTTGGCTAGAAACTGTCGTCCAAAGATTGGTTAGTGGTTACCCCGGCCGTATTCCCTTGGGAGTCATAGGGAACAACCTGGGTGTTAACAAGTCCGAGTCAAGGGTGTTGTTAGATAGATAGAAGCTCTACAGCTGTGTGCACAGAGGCCTGGTAGAGTCTGCAACTATGTGCGCGGACCCCTGCAACTAAGTGTGTAGGACGAATATAGTTGTACTGGAAAGAGGATCAATAAAGATAAGAACTTTTGAATCATTGTGTGTTTTATCGTGAATCTATTTGCTGCTTATGTTTTGATTTTACGCATATTTATGATTGCGTGCACTAGTTGTTACTATTAAATGTTTTCTTAAAGACCTTAAGAAGTAGATCAGATCTATAATAATTTCACTAATAAAAAAACACACCTGTGCGGATCTACGCGGAAGGCCGACAGTAGTACAGAGTGGCGCGAGACCACATAACGGTTCGCGACCCCTCCAGACCACATCAAGACATCCCAAGGGTGCAGAAACTTGGTTCCAGCACCCTCCCCTGCTACCTAGGGTGAGACCTCAGCCCGCGTTCCGCGGACTGTTGCCGAAAAGGCCAGTAGCTATGAGATTTGTTTGGCTAATAACTCTTCCGAACCTGGGTCAGGGCCTAATAAGCCAACACACTATCTTTTTCGAGAGTTATAAAATAGAAATCTAAAAATATATTGTAAAGTTATTTACATAAAACACTTTGACGAAGAGAATGAATGTATAAGTGTATCTATAATTTGAACTTGACCTCCCTTGTAGAATTATTTTATTAAAATACAATAATATAGTTGAGGCCTTAAACTTGATTTCACACATATAACTTGGAATCAAAACAAAATTAATTGTCTTATTGGTGTCACATAGCTAACTCGTTAACGTGTGGAAGCATCTAAATTAATAATTAGAGAGTTAGGGAAATAAGTAATCTAGAAAAAATAGAATAAAAATTTATTGAACATGTGAATCGTCTATTGCCCTATTTATAAAATAGTTTTGATTATCCTTTCCACCTAAATGGATTGGATAAACTACATTCAGGGTTAATAAATGCATTTCAATGAAAATATGGTATATTATTACTCCAAGGAACAAATTTCAAATGGGAAACTAGACATGCATACATCCTCCCTAAAACCCATCTTTTATTTTTAGGCTAATACATGACACTATAGTTTAATATATGGGAAGAAGAAAAATAATTTCCATCTAAGTTGCTAAGTAGTGAATGTTGTGATACCCCTAGCCTAGATGCATGCACACTAAACTTTTTTGTATCATATTAATGATTTTCGTGGGATTGATCAGAGATTCATATCTTGAAATCACAATTTTTTGGATCCCCAAGGATTCAAGGCTTCCCCCAAGACACATACATGATAAAAATACTGTAATAGGCTTGCATTATAAAGTCGGTATTTTGGCTTTCATCACTAAATAGATGCGTGCACTAAACATTCTCTATGAAATATCTAGGAATAGGGATTTCAATTCTATTGCTTGAAGCTTCCATGTCTATATCATCAGCTTTGGATTCACGACCACACTTCATTAACTCATCCATTTTTATTCTATCCACCATCACTACATTGTCATCTGGCTTCTTCCCTCCACTACCACTACCACCTTCCTTCTTCTCCCTGAATTCTTTCTCACCCCAATCTTTTTCTATGGGACAAAATTCACTTCTCTATCATCAATCTCCTCTCATCCTTGTATTCATAGTTTACCTACCACTCTATCATGTATGTATTGTATGATCCTCTCTTCCCTCATTATTACATGATTCCAAATTTTTCACATATGCAAATATGTTAATCTATAGATAATCCCTTGCATATTTACTTTTTTTTTCTAATTTTATCATAATCTAAGTGTCTTCACTTGTTTTCTAGTCTTTTTGCTTGGAATATAAGTGTCTTATCATTTATACTTGAGTCGACTAAGGGGAACGTGGGAGGAAATTAAGGAGGGACCTAGATACCCAATTCAGTCTTCTAAAAAATGAATTATTGTCACCTTATAAGGAAGTACTTTAGTAACTTAAAAGTTACTTTTCTTGGTATTGTATCATTGTAGTTAATATGCATATCTTTATTTATTTTTCACCTAGTCAAAATTATGAAATTATGTTGCAATAAAGAGGTTTAAAGAATAAAGAGGCTCTTGAACTCAAATATTACCACAAACAATAAAGCATATTATCATGCACTTATAAAAGGTCTACACACAACAAAGACACATGCGTTAATGATTATAGAGTTTACAAAATTTGAACTAATTTTTAAAATTTATATTGGATGAAATTTAAGTCAAGGCCAAATATCTTACACTATTGCATATAATGGCAAGGGATATTATTTACCATTTTTTCATTTTTTATATACACCATGATGTGAGAGAAGGATACAATGTTGAGGCTAAATAAATGTTCCTTTATCTAGTGTTTCATTTTTCTAATGTAAACATAGGTTATTAAATATTACATATAAGTTTTGTTCTAGTTGACTCTTGGTTTCACTAATCAATCATTTTAGTTGTGTTTATTCTATCTATCTTGATTAATTTTCCTTTTTTTGATTTTACACTTTTGGATGTCTTATAAGGAAATCTTTCATGCATTGGGCACTTTTTTTTGTAGTCATAGTTTATGGTGTCTTCATAGTCCTTTTTGTCAAAATTCATAGTGTCACAACTCTATTGTAATGGAATTTTGAAACATTTCATTAAAAAACCTCTCTCTCTCTCTCTCATATTAGAATAACTCACTACATCATGGAAATGAAGATACAAGGTTTATATAAGTCACATATGTTAAATCAAATGCAAATTCAAAAGTTACAACTCCAAATTTTGGATAGTTACTCATGATCTTTTTTATCATCTATATCAGTGGTGAAAAGTTGTATCCATGGAATAATACATCATATTTTCTCCTCTAAATCATTTGGATGAATGAATATTTTGTTAAAAATATCAACAAGGAATCCTAAATTAATTTGTACTTCAATTAAATTAGAAATTAAATCGAAATTCCATTCTCATAGAAACTTGTAATAGTTAACTAGGTTAATTTGACTTAGTTGTCTTAGGAAATTCGAGTTGGAAGTCTATCTAGAGTCATGTAGAGTGATCCCTAAATTGTAGGGGCCCAAGTTGATTTCTTTTGATTTTTTATTAATTAACCCAATCTAACTAAGTTATAGTCAGTTAGACTAGTTCCAACTGTTGGGGGAACTAGTAGGAGGTCTGGTAGTGGGGACGGGCACTAGTGCAGCTTCACTACTCCACCAGTTAACTGAATATTCACTCATAAATAACTCATGCATGTAAGTTCAAAGGAAGACCCAGTTGAGATTAGAGTTTAGGGACATTGTATTATGAATTGTATAATTTTTCGAGTTGCATAGATGGTGCATGCAATCAGTAGAAGGCCTATGGATGGACTGCGCAGTTATGGAGAGAGAATTTCCCAATTCAATATGGGTTAATTCTATCAAGAACTGCACAAGGAAGTAGTGGCTTGGAAGGCAACAAAATTGGCTAAGTGTTGGCTTGAGTTGGTTTGTGAAGCAGAGAGATAGATTGTACTTGTGGAGGAATTGTTTAGGTTGAAAAAGAATTACATTTTCTTCTCAGATCTTTTCGTTAATGCAATATAGATAATCGGGGTTTTGAGTAGTTGCTTTACCTAGAGAAATATTGTGTTATGTGTGATTGAAATTATTCCTTTTCTGCTTATTGTTTTCATTGATCAATTTTGGTTTATGCTGAAGACTAGAGTAGATCCTTGTCTTGTGTTTTAGCATATCACACAAGTTGTTGAATCTATAGTAAAAATCTACATGGTATTAGAGCTGAAGACTATATACAAGAGGAGAATTTGAGTTTGTTGTGTAGGTGAAATTGAATTTGCAGGTTCATACTTCATAGTTAGCAATATGTCATTCTACAGTTTAAGACTTGAGTATGACCTGGAGGGCAACTTGAATTACATAACTTGGAAAGATATGATGGAGGCAATGCTAGAAGATAACAAGATCAAGGAATTCATAGATCATGATATTCTGAAGCCTCCAACATTTGATGCTAAAGATTTGGCTGAATGGAGAAAGTGTGTGGCAAAAAAAAGAGGGATTATCCTAGAAGGAGTTCGAGATCACATTGTCTTGAATCTCCATGGTAAGGAAACTCCATTTGCAATGTGGAAGGCATTGAAGGACCTGTTTGAAAATAGCAGTGACCAAATGAAGCTAGCACTGAAGGACAAACTCAGAAAGATCAAGATGGAGAAGGGAGAATCAATTCCGAAGTACCTGACCAAGTTTACCCAATCTCAAGATGAGTTTGGAAGTGTCGGGATTATTATTTCTAAAGACGATCTGGTGAACCTAACACTTCTAGGACTTCCCAAGAGCTTGCATAGTTACGAGCAATCAATTAATGGGAGGGAGAAGCTACCAGAGTGGGAGCGGTTGTGGTCCAACTTGGTACAAGAAGAGATTCGACGTGACACTAGAGACAAATCCTCATCAAAGAATGATGATGAGGAGAATTTTTCCATAGCGGGTAAGACAAAGAAAGGGAATGGGAATTCATCCCATTGTAAATCAGATTCTTGTCAGGGTGGCAAGGAGAAGGACATGTCGAAAGTCAAATGATTTCACTGTCATGAGATGGGACACTTTTCCACAAAGTGTCCACTCAAGAAGGTTGGTAAGAAGTCCTCAGGAGGAGTGGCAGGTGAAGCTTTCTCTTCACAATTCGAACTGGACTTTACCCTCATTGTTTTTATGGTGTCATCGATGATGGGTAGTGTATGGTACCTGGACAGTGGAGATTCTTTCCACATGACTGGTAACAAAGATCTCTTCAGTAACTTGGAGGAGAATGATCTCCGGATGCATATTGAGATGGGTGATGATGGGAGGTATAATGCTACTGACATCGGTATAGTTATCTTTCAAAGGGAGTCAGGTTCTCCCCTCACTTTGTGAGATGTTATGTATGTTCCTGGTTTAAAGAAGAACTTGGTATATGTTTCCATGTTGGAGGATAAAGGCTATGAAGTGATATTTACTAAGGGAAAGGCGTCCCTTCATCACATAGCCACAGGGCAGGTGAAGAAGACATGGGTTCGAGTGAAGAACCTCTACAAGTTGGAGGTAGAAGAATATCATTCCTTGAGCACTGAAGCAGAGAAGGTGCAGAGCTGAGACATCGGTGAGTCGTTGCACAGGAGATTGGGCCACCTACACCATGAGACTTTGAAGATCATGCAACAAATTCCTACTGGTCATTCCAAGGGTACACTAAAGAAGATAAACATATGCAAATGGTGTACATTGGGAAAGTACACCAAAGCTTCCTTTCAGGAAAAAGACAGTAGAGCACAGGTGATCCTTGATCGAGTTCACTCAGATGTGTGTGGATCATTCTTGACAGCATCCACGACCAATCACAAGTATTATGTGATATTTGTTGATGATTTTTCTCATAAGTGTTGGATCTTCTTCATGTAGAAGAAAGATCAGATTTTTTCTAAGTTTTGTGAATTTAAAGAACTTGTCGAGAAAGATACTGGCAGGAAAGTTAAATCTCTTAGGAGTGATAATGGTGGAGAGTATGTGTCAAATGAGTTCAAAAACTTATGTGCATCAAAAGGAATTCGACGAGAGTTGATAACACCTCATAACCCACAACGAAATGGGGTGGCTGAAAGGAAGAACAAGAGTATTGTGGGAGAGGCACAGGTAATGTTGCATGATCAAGGTCTACCATTACACTTGTGGGCTGAAGCATGCAACAAAACTGTTTATTTGCAAAGCAGAATCCTTCATCGAATTCTCGGGATGAGTACACCAGAAGAGGTTTTTTCAAGGAAGAAACCAAATGTGGCACACTTTAGGATTTTTATTCTATTGCCATGTAACCAAATACACATGAAAAAAGCTTGAGCCAAAAATAGAGTTGGGTATGTTTGTGGGGTACACTAATACACCTCACAACTATTGGGTGTACCTACCAACCAACAGGATGGCAGTAGTTCGCAGAGATATAAAATTTCAATGAACATAAGGCCATGAGATGTTCCCTTGAGACGGAGCTTCTAGCTCCTAATGAGGAACCTCAGAATGATGTGGAGAAGCCACATGCAGAGGAGAATGGAGTGGAGAAACCCACTCATGCAGAGTCTTCCAGAGATGGGAGAAAGTGCACCAGAGAGGTTGATAGGTTAATGCATGATGCTAGGGAGAATATGGGAGCACCCACATCAAAATTCAAGTAGAGGAGGTCACTGGAGAGGTACATGAGTGGATGTGTAGAGGTTGCCATCCTATTTTGAGGAAGAAGTGAAACAATTAGTTTGGGTTGATGCCATGGTTGAGGAGTATGACTCAATTTTTAGGAACAATGTTTGGGATGTGGTCCCAAGACTTCCAGACAAGTCAATGGTGAGTTCTAGATGGCTTTAAAAGGTAAATCAAGAAATGAATGGTAGTGTGGAGAAACACAAGGCCGAGTTTGTAGACAGAGGGTTTTCTTAGGTGGAGGGGCGTTATAGACATATTTGGGCACTGCAATCCCAATCAAATATGTCAATAAACCAAGGGCTCTCAAACCCCTAAAAGTGTTGTTTCATACCCTAAAGGATTAAGGTCAACTGATCACATCATTTCCCAGAAGTTCTCCCTGAAAAACTGCTCAGTACTGGTCAAAACTGGACCATATAGACTGCTCCAAGTTGAGGGTGTGATGCATCTCACCAGCTACACACAAAGGGTGCAATGCATACTGAAAATCCCTTCTGTAGGGTGCGATGAGTGAGAGCAGACAAAGGGAAGAGGCAGTTTGCTAGGTGGAAACTCAGAGAATCTTCTAGAAATTGCTCATATGACACTTGCCTCTCTGAATTCGCCCAGGGATGAGTAAGAGATCATGAAATCTCCAAGTGGAACCAAGAACTATTAGTGAAATGACACTAATCAAAATCCCAGAAGCTAACTCACTCCCCTGCAGATATCTATATATGGATCCCTCATCTTAGAGATCCAAAGGCTAGAATTTTGTAATTTGTAAGGAAGTGTTGTTGGTTTCTCTTTGAGACATTGTATTTTTGGGTGATCTAGCTTTTCATGAGGTGAAGAGGGCTTTCATGCTGGGAGGATGATGCTGGATCAGACAGCTGAGTTGTAATCCTCTCTTCTACTACTATCAATAAAGCTATTTTAGTTTTCCTCCATATACTTGTATATTTCCGAATCTTGTATTTGTGTATGCATTTATATGGTTAATGTACATCTGGTTCTACATTGTTTATGGTTATAGATCTCTATGCTTTGATGATATTTTGCTGCATTGACTCTACAGGTGTTCTTTGAAGCGGGACAAGTGAGAAAGGAGTGGTGAAGCTCTATCAAAGGAGAGAGGAAACAAATAAGGAGCCAAGCGAAAGACTCAGGTTGGTACTCTCTACTTCTCTCTCATCTATCTCTCATAAAGTAAAACACAAGTTACTTTGAATTTTTTGTTTCTAAGATAGCTACACGTCTTAGTGGGAATAGCAACTCTGAATGGACACTAGTTTTCCTGGAAACAAAATGGCGACTCCACTGGGGAACGAATAGTTTGTTTGTTTGTTACTGTTGTTTGCTTTATAAACTACAGACGGAGCCTAAAGTTAAGCCAGCTAGCCTTCGAACTGCTTTTGCTATGCAAATGCAAAGTAGATCAACGCTACTTCAATCAACCTCCGGGTTGGTTTATGAACTGAACATATGACTTGCGAACATCCCAAGTTCCCTGGTGGTAGCTCAATAATCTCATTAGATCAGCCCCTATACTTTGTGTTTATTGTCTATCATAAGCTCGGCCTAAATCCCTGAACTTAGTTGCAAATTGTGGGTGAAAACCAAACTCAATCTCATCCCTAGACCATCACACTATCTCTCATTGGTAGTCTAGATGCATCGCACCTCCCATGTGCTACAGGTGAGATGCATGCCTATTTTCCTTAAGGAGAGGTGCGATGATTGACTGAGATTGTTTCTGCCTCCAGATTTTGGTTTTTTCTTCATTGTTTTCAGCTCTATTTAGTAGTTTTGCTATCTATGATCAGTATATCACTGTTGAAACTTTCTTCCTTCACATTATTTAGCCTCCATTGATAAGGAATTGTGAATGTTTTTTTATGTATTTTTCATCATTTACAGTCCTCCTTTGTAAACAATAGTTTAATCAAACTGTCATCTTTTGATTCGAAAGTGTTGCAACTATTGTTTTCAGTTAAGAAAAAGAGTGTCGTAAAGTCTTCCTCTTTTAGATAACCGATTACACTTTTTCCATTATATTTGATTTGAATTATCAATTCTTTGAAGTGTTGAAAACAGATTTCCATTCGAAAGAGAAAGTGTCGTCTTAGTCTTCCTTTCGTTTTTTGAAAAGAAATTGTTAGAGTGTCGCTTCGAGGAAAAGTAGTTCAGATTTGTATTTAGTTTTCTTTTTGTCATTCTCACATTAAGGGAACTGAAAAACAAATACATGCATGTGCATTTGCATTTAGACTGCATGCGGAAATCGATTTAGGAAAAGTGCATTTAGTGTGTGCTCTCTGCTCTATGTTGAAAGAATCATATTTTTATTTCCTTAGTAGCTAGGATTTTCATTGCTAAAAGAAAATAAATGACAGTTTATCATTTTAGATTGCATATTTAGGAGTTGTACATCTACATCACGCAGTGAACCTTGAAAGGAAAACTTCTTAAGAAATATCAACTATAAAATAAACCTCAATGAACATAAAAACACTTTGGAACCTAACACACAACATCTAGAAGTCTAGGCTAGAGACGTATTCTGGCATCGTAAATCTTGGTAACTATCATTTTCATCGTAGGTTGGGTTATTCCTCCTCTTTGATACAACAAGTGCCAGTACGGAATTGTGCTTCCACGTACCATCGAGTATATATTGGGAGACCATAATAGGCTGATATCCTTTATCCTTAGGAAGCTGTGTCTACCACCTTATCGTTCGCAATGCACTGAACACAACATTCAGGAAGATTGACTGTCGTATGTAAAGTCCTCAGTAATTTCTCTATAATTTACCACCGAGGTGTATATTGTAGTTTTGTGATTGGTTTGGTAATCCCTCTGTCTAGATTTACAGAGTAGTCACTTTCGTTCCTTTTCAGACTCCTTAAAAGAAAAGGTCCATATGAGCACTTGTCACTTCAGGCTCATTAAAAATTCGAAGGTGACTAGAGTCATCTTTAGCTTTTTCTCGACTCTTAAAAATTGAAAAAGCAAGTTGTGTCAAAGCATCATAAAATTCATTTAATTTGGAATAACTTTTTCCCCTTTTTATTTTGAGTTGATCAAGTAATCCGCAATCATGGAAGAAAGTCAATCAAAACCACGTCATTCGCGGAGAATAACGAGTCGACCGTCTTTGAATCCAGAAACGAAACCATTCTAGGCCAAGCGATCTCCTTTAACTGGGTCGAAGTCTCCTGGTTTATTCGAAACTTGTGTTTCAACATCCTTAGAGACTCTAGTTACTCCAATTATTTCTGGTACCCCTGCCTCTATAGAAGAAGTTTTGCAGTTATAAGAGGACATTAGAAATGATCCTAGTGTAATAGTAAACACTTCTATTCTTGAACCAATCCCATCTAGGGCTGATTCGGAAGGTGTCACCCCTCCAACATCTGTCGCTGCAGAGTCTATACCTTCTTCGGCACCGGAAATATTTTACGGACTTGACAGTCTACCTCTTCCACCTGGACTGATTGCTATAGAAGAAATTGTGGAGGATCTTCCATCCAGTACCCCATTGCATTTTGGAACTGGGATCCACCTATATTCTTCTACCGTAGAAGTTAGTTCTTTTGAACACCCTTCATTGCAAGTTCCTATCGAATCGCCAGGAAATCCTTTGGATAGACTCAATATGTCGGAACAACCATTGACTTCTAGGACTGTGTCCTCTGATACATCAACAACAGAACTTCCTACCGCTACTCTAACAATGTTCGATGGTATACCATCTATCCCAACTAGTTCTCAACCACTAGATGGAGTCCACCCAGGGATTATTTCTACAATATGGTCTATTCCTATTTGTTCATTGGAATCTTATCTAGAGTTTCTTATGTTGAGACTCAGCAA
Source organism: Pinus tabuliformis (assembly GCA_031772625.1). Classification (NCBI taxonomy): domain Eukaryota; kingdom Viridiplantae; phylum Streptophyta; class Pinopsida; order Pinales; family Pinaceae; genus Pinus; species Pinus tabuliformis. The sequence continues at coordinate 1,110,946,959 of CM062813.1, forward strand.
ATTGATCCTTCACATCAGTATCAATTTGGGTAGTCCAGTCTCCAAAGGCCAATTTACCCTTTGAACATTGGATTGCTGCCATATGGGGGGCAGTATGCATTTTCATTATTCCCTCCAGCGGAGCAACCATATGAGAGTTTACAAAAAAGTTCAGGTCAAGCTGGAATTACATCCAGTGGTTGGATGCCAATACTGCCTCAGTAGCCAAGAGTTGTATATTCAATGCAAACAAATCAACCTGTGTCGAACATTCCCACTACAACGGCTATTGTGACGGTTTTGCAAGTACAAGCACTGCCTGTTGTATGTCAACCTCAAGTCTCTCAGGTCGTAATACAACAACCTCTTGCTCCCGTAACTCAATCACAACCGCTGATTAGTGGCTCCTTAACTGAAGCGAATCAGGCTCAAACAAGTACTATCACCCCTCATCTTGGTCAAACATCCATCATTGGACAAAAACAAATGGTCTCACAGCCATGGCTGGTGCAATATCAACAATCGCAATTCTAGCAAGCTTACCGAGGACCTGAGCAATAAAGCTTTGCGGGTAATGGGCAGTTGTATATTCAAAACGGTTACCAACAATCATATTATAATGGTTATGCCCATCAACCTTATAAAATTTATCAGCATCAAATACATTATGCTGGTATGCAAAGACCCACTGCTCAGGTGATCCCATCTTATCCTGGGTGTGCTTCGCCAAACCTGAATCAAAAGTTGCCCTTCGTAGAAACTTTAGAATTACCAGATCTGAATCGGCTAACAAATGATCTAATTGCTTACACCCCTTGGTGGCCAACGATTCCTCACAAACTTCCATCAAATATTGTTAAATTTAATGGAAATATGGGTGAAGATCCATCAAATCATGTGATGACATTTCATTTGTGGTGTTCATCCAACACCCTCAATGATGATTCAATTAGGCTTCACCTTTTTTAGCGAACGCTAACTGGTTCGGCAGCGAAATGGTACATTGAATTACCTAGAGCTTCATTCGATAACTTCAGCACCCTTGCCACCACCTTCTTAACCCATTTTCAATTACCCATAAGTTACGAAACAGGAATGGAACTCCTTACCAATTATAAACAGACAACAACCACTCACATATATGATCATATTCATGAGTGGCGACATCGTCGTCGAATGGTAAAGACATATTTTCCTGATCAAATTCTAGCTGAATGGTTTATTAAGTCATTGTTACCTTCTATTACAGAAGATGTGGCCAAGGGAGGAGTCGTCACTGAAGATCAAGTCATTGCTCATGCACAATATCTAGACTTGATTTATACTTAGTCTGGCACGCTCTATGACAAAATTATTGATGCTCCTAGACCATAATTTTCTATTCCTCCTCCTCCTAAATTGAACAGGGACTCTCATGCCGGTGACAGCGTGATTGGAACCTCAAATACGCAAACTATAAAGGCCCCATCTGGTAAAAACCCTTGCAGTTTCCAGTAAAAAGGAAAATGACAAACTTCCTGCCTCGGAGGTTAATGCCGTGTCGACTGACAAAGGCAAAGAACCAAAGCAACCAGGGGGCAAGAAGAAAGGGAAAAACAAAAAGAAGAAACAGGAAGATTTAACTCCTGAAAAATCTTCTAAAAACCCTTATGGGCAAAAGAAACCTAATCGACCATGTCTCATATGCGATGAGGACCATTGGATGAGAGATTGTCTACATAAAGCTGAGATTAAGAATTTCTTTAAGAGTTCAAATACCTCAGCGGTGTTGACTGATCCATTTCCAAACCCAGAAACCAATCTGGTTGCTAGCGACAATGTTTCCCCATCCCAAGTGCTTATGTTGTCCATTTCGAAACAACAAAATGATTCCTTGATATCAACAAGGAATAAAGATTATGGGAATCCATAGATGTTGAACAACAAGGCTACAGATCAACCTAGTAGTTCGACAACAAATTCGACAGAAGTTGTGCCACCCATCATTCCCGAGCTAACAATAAAGCCACCAAAGGGAGTAGTACACAAATCGACATTTAATCCTCGTGCTTGAGTAGCACAGAATTATAATATAGTAGAGGATCTGGCCCAATTTCCATCTGCTATGTCAACGCTTGAAGTACTGCAAAATTTCCCCTCCCAAAAGTAGGTTCTATTATTAGCAATAGGTGGGATTGACCCAGCGGATTCCAATCTTGTGGCCTTTAATCATAAAGGATACGAACCTCAGTTACCAGCTCAACTCGCTTTCCTCATACAAGTGAAAGCCCTCAACAAAACTGTTCATCGAACAATTATTGATGAGGGGGCATCTACCTGCATTATGTCGATGAGTTGCTGGAAAAATTTAGGCTCACCACCCCTGTCAAGATCATCAATGACATTAAAAGCATTCAATGGAAGAACATACACCCTGTACAGGATTTTAAGTAACTTACAAGTTGAACTGGGGGGAAAGACAGTAGAAATTGACGTCAAAGTTATCAATGGAAGCCTCGATTACAATATCCTACTGGGAAGGCCCTGAATTTATGCTATGGCTATTGTTGTGTCAAAATACTTTAGAAAGATTGCATTTCCCTTTCATGGAGGAATTACAATTGTTGATCAACAAACCTTCCTCCCCAACAGTTCACAAGTTATAGGAAGCATTCCAGTGATCCATGGAAGCTCTCATTCGCTTCAAAATGTCGGAGTAGGCCTCCTAAAAGACCCTGCCTTAATGGGTACTTTTGCCCTACCGCCTCCGAGTAATCTGGCGGAAGTGGCCAAGGTGGAAACTTGCAATATGATATCTTCCATATCTACATGGATTTAGAAGATTTCCGAACATTTTGTTAGCATGGATCATCAACAGGTATTGCCTCCAAGCCCAATAGAAATTTTGTAGCAATCAATTTTCTTGGCCTGGGCAGCAAACCCAAATCAATGCTCATCAAGTGTTTGGATAGATAGGTCTAAGGAATATGGCACCTCTTCAGATCCTTGGTCACATGTACATTCTACAGACGAAGGAATTATTCAGTCGATGATGATAGGAGAGGCACCATGGGAAGATTACCACCATCGTTCCCATCTTCCGGATTACAACGAAGATTATTCCAACGACCTTGATCATCCTTCAGTTTTTGATTTTTTATCAAATACTGTAAATACGGTGGATTCCGAGTGAAATCTGTCCAATATTGAAGAATCTATCACCATAAATATCTTGACCAAACCTAATGTTTTAGAGAATATTCATGTCGGAAAATCTTGTTCCTCTGCAGAACTAGAAATATATTACGCTCTCTTTCACGAATTTAGAGATGTATTTGCATGGTCATATGAGAAATTCCAGGCATAGACTCGAGTATAGTTGAGCATGAAATCAAGATGTATCCAGATGTCAAATTGGTATGACAATGTTTTCGGAAGGTACACTCAAAGAAAGTCGCTGCCATCTAGGCAGAAGATGAAATTTTTTTACATGTTGGTTTCATTTACCCGGTTCCTCTAACTGATTGGGTATCAAATATTGTTCTTGTGATGAAAAAGCAAGGAACGATTAGAGTGTGTGTCGATTACAGGGATGTAAATCAAGCCTGTTCGAAGGACAACTACCCTACACCCTTCATCGACCAGATAATTGATGAATGTGCTGGATGCGAAATCTTTTAATTCATGGACGGATTTTCCGGGTATACTCAAATAAATATTCGCCCACGGGACTAGTCAAAGACTGCATTTATATGTCCGTGGGGCAAATTCGCATACCGCAAACTACCTTTCGATTTAAAGAACGCATGGGCAACTTTTCAGAGGGCTATGAACTACGCCTTCCATGAAATCAACAACATCATTCAACCACATCTCGATGATCTACCGGCTCATTCGTGAAAGCGGACTAACCATCCGCAACATTTGAGAGTTATGTTTCTACATTGTCGACACTACAAGATATGACTCAATCTGCACAAGTGTGTGTTTTGTGTCGGTTCTGATGGTTTACTTGGTTTCATGGTTTCTAAGGATGGGATTCGACTCGACCCATGTAAGTTTTAGGAAATCATCGACATGGCTCCACCTTCAAATTTTCTTCAGATTCAGAAACTCCAAGGGAAAGAAAACTTTCTGAGGAGGTTCATTCCAAATTAAGCTAAAATTGCTAAAGCTTATACGTGTCTTTTGAAAAAATAAGTACCCTTTAACTAGGATCAGGTTGCGCAAGCTTCCTATGATGCTCTAAAGGAATCCCTAATAAAAGCATCATTAATGTACGCTCCTAACTATCAAAACGACTTTAACCTATATCTAGCTGCAGCAGATACAACCATCACAATGGTTTTAGTTCAAGAAGACAATGGAATCGAACACCTTGTCTATTATTTAACTAGAAACTTAAATGATATAGAAAGCAAGTAATCTATGTTGAAAAGCTGGCTCTTGCAGCTGTTCAAGCAGTACAGAGATTTCGACACTATATCCTCTTTCGCAAAACTACCATTTTGTCAGATTGCAACCCTATGACTTACATTCTGTCGCGTCAGTTACTTGGGGGCAAATATTCGAAATGGATAGCAATTTTGCAAGAGTTTGATCTGGAATTCGTAAAATCCAAACCAAATAAATCTCTAGTATTCGCGGAGTTACTATGCGATTTACCATCATTGTCCAACGATTCAACATCCAAAGCATCAATCGTGGATGAATCGTTGTTTCTAATATTGTTAAGCGATCCGTGGTATGGAGATATGTTGATCTATCTCCAAACCCAAACATTTAGGCCTAATACCTGTCGCTCCGAACAATGACGTACTTGATACCAAGCAAAATACTACATGATCGTCGGTGATACACTTTACCGTCGTGGTGTCGACACAGTTCTGCGAAGGTGCCTCACGCATGAGGAGGCCGAAAAAGTCCTGAATGACTATCATTCAGGCGCATGTGGGGGGCATCTATCTGGCTACGCTACAACACATAAAATCTTGCGAGCTGGCTACTTCTAGCCTACTATCTTCAAAGATTGTATAGTAGTAGTAATAAGTTTCCATGCGTGTCAAAGTTTTGATCGCAAAACCAAATTACCACCTGCACCTCTACATCCAGTAGTTGCTGTTGGGCCATTCGCCAATTGGGGCATATATTTCATGGCATGTAACCCCACCTCGGCCGAGGGGCATGGGTATATCATATTCGTTGTCGACTATTTTACAAAATGGGCCGAGGTGATGCCTACATTAAACAACAATGGACAAACGACTGCTCTTTTCTTTTTCAATCATGTAGTCTCTAGGTTCGGTGTTCCACAGGCTATAGTCACAGATCATGGATTGCATTTTCGCAATCACATGATGGTTGAATTGATTGCCAAATTAGGACTGTCCCATGATAGTTCTACTCCATATTATCTGCAGTCTAATGGACAAGTTGAAGCAATCAACAAAGTCCTTAAGCGCATGCTACGGAGAATGATTGGGGCCCACAAACAGGATTGGAATTTAATCATCTACTCAGCTCTATGGGCATATATAACCTCGGTGAGAAATACGACCCGGTTTACACCCTTTCAGTTGTTGTACAACCTGGAAGCTGTCTTACCGATTCAATGTGAGATTTCATCTCTAAAGCTCACAATCGATCTACTCCTCGAAACTTCAGAGGAAGAGGCTCATTTCTTGGAACTAATCCAATTGGATGAAACTCGTTGTGATGCCGCCTTGGCTAATTAAGCTCATAAGAAACGAGTCTTCAAGGCGCAATTTGACAAAAATGTCAAACCCTGTGTCTTCTTAGAAGGTGACCTGGTCTTTCTTTACGATCAGGAATCCAATAAATTGGGAGTAGGTAAGTTCCAATCATTATGGATGGGCCCCTACATTGTTAAATGAGTATTAGCAAAAGCAGCCTAGGAGTTGGTAGATTACGATGGAATTCCACTGTCACAACCTCGAAACAGGTTTTACCTTAAGCGTTACTATGCTTGACTAAGTGTAGTAATCTCTTTATATGATTTTGTTATGTTTTTGTTTTCGTCAAGAGTGATCATTTTGGTTAGGTAATCCACTTTTTCATTTTTTGCAGGTGTCAAACCTATTGGAATCATTTGTTGGATATGCTAACGGAGCTAGCCATAGTACGCAAAACCTATCTTTCGTAGCCTGGACCATTTTGGACCCAAGCGGTGAGTTAGTGAGTTTTAGAGGGGTATGTATTGGTCAGTCAACGAACAACATCGTTGAATACAGCATGATGATAGAGATTCTCTCTGATGCCATCACACATGGCATACACCGACTTGTTGTTAGGATAGACTCACAACTCATCATCATACAACTTACTGGCATCTATTCTCTTTGGAATCCAGCTATCTATCATATGTTCATAAGGGTCAGGATTTTGGAAAGGCAGTTTGATTCTATTCAATATCAACACATTTCTAGAAACTTAAACACATTAGCTAATTTATTAGCAAATTATGTGTTAGATAGACATTTGAAACATTTATAAAAGAAAAAGCATGTCAATCAACATTTGTGTCAGGATCATATAACTTAACCAAAATAAAGCTCCGAAAATCAAAAATATATATAACAGTTTATAATCTTTTACAAAATGTTCTGTGTCCAGGAAAAAATTGGTCATACGACCCAAAAACTCAAAAATGCGGGGAAGCACCCTAGACTAATGGTGCTGGTGATAATGAGTCACTGCCTATGCGATCATACATAAGAGCCTAGTCCACCGACTCGGCATGTCAGCGGTATGGCGCTGTAATCTCAGAGGTTACTCGTCGGTCCTCGCATCTTGAATACCAAGGGTGAGACCCTCGATCTGATCCTGTAATACTGCAAAGGTCTCTGCTATTTCCAGATCGCGAAGGATAGCCCTCCCTATAGCCTCTCCTACTGGAACGGTAGTTGTTACCCTTGGGCGCTCTGCTGGTTGCATTAGTCCCATATCTGCACAAATATATGGGTTTCATTAGTCTTGATAACATTTAAAATACACAAGAACATTATAAAAGCAATAAGAAGAGATATGGTCAGATCTTTTTATCTATAACACCCCACTACTCGCCAGCTGGCAGCACCAAATCTGGGTCACCCCGGAAATGCATCTCGACATATGGGTACTCGGAAAAAACCATCTCCTAACGACCGAACCACTCAAAGAAGGCATTAGAGAATGAAATCTATGATTGACCAACGTGTCTGGCCATGAGATCAACCCATCTCTTCATCTGTGGTTCCCTCGGTGCTAGCAGTCCGAGTGAAATGTACTGTGGCTGCATCAGTGGTATCCTCTCCAAAGAGAAAGCGGTAAAAAAGGAACCATAACCAAAGTTCTTGGATCTTCCATTCTTCACCTTGGAAAGCTATTATTTTATAACCGGAAGTACTGCATCACACCAGTTGAATACCTTTGGTTCAAGGCATTCCAGAGCATACTGCATATAGGACCTGTTGGCGAAATGAAGGGCCTCACTACCAGCCAATCTAGAGAAGGTGAATAAGATAGTCCTCAAGGACCGATCAGTGACATCTCGAATACTGATCTTGCCGTCCCTGCTCGGCTAAGATCCATCTCTACAGAACCGGCGAATATAATCCCTCACAGATTCACCCCCACGGGCGGATCCTGATAGTGAGAGAGGGGCACCACGCCTTGATAAACCGGTCAAGAAGTAGATATCCTCAACTGTCAAAGGGATGGATTTACCTCGAATCTGGAACACTTGGTTGGTAGGATCCCATGCATCGAGAAAATATTGCAACAAATTGATTTGTTGCCTCATGTTGGATATACGGAAGAATTTGAGCAAGCCACAGTTTTGCAATGAAGTTACCGTACCCAGATCATGTAAGGCACTCATATCCTCTTCTTCATGCTCCCATTCACACCATGTAATGACCATATTGATCCGATGAATCTCTGAAAAAAAAACAAGAGAAGAATTAGGATCCTGATTTGGGCAAAAATAGGCAAAATTTCCATGAAAAAACAGTGCATAAACTTTCCTCCTTATGCCCATTACACCCTAGCTGTGTACTAGGTGGGATGCATACTGACTGGCCAATGGCCAGCTTAGTATGCATCACACCTTTCGATGTATACTAGGTATGATGGGAAGAGAACGAATTCTTTAAATCCATGAGGCCCAGAAAAATAGGAAAAGATGCTCAGAATCAGAAAAGGAAAGAATGCAATTGAAGAGCTCAGGGTTAGCTCCTACCTGGTCCAGACGGTGCCAAAAATAGTCCACCGAATCTCCCAGAATCAGCTGATGAAAATCAAGGGGGAAAACACCTCTAGAGCTCCAACAATCCCAAATTTGAATGAAATGGTAAAAATGAGAAATAAAAACTACTTTTATGTTACTATTCATGTAGTTCAAGTAAGATGTTGGTGTTTAACTCATTTTTAAAGCATGTATTTACATTTCTAATCAATTTGATGGAGCAATTGAACAGGTAGTATGACTGTCAAGAGAACATACTGTTAATGGTGAATTGAACATCTCTAACTATTATCACAATCACGTTTCCACGAAGTTCAAGCTCGTTAAAAAATAAACCTAGCAATGAGCATATGTTCCACCAGAGTTCAAGCTCATTAAAAAATGAACCCACCTTCAGTAAATAACCTTTGTGATCACATTGCTATCAGCTTTTGAGCCTTGGTCATGTTCTTACCATCACCTCCACCTTTTTATCCAATCATATGCCTCCACTTGATTGTTTACCCTTTTGAGGAACAATTGTGATGAGTGATTCTATTAGCTACCTTCTCTACACTGCCATGATTGAAAAGTTCCAAACTTACCTTGAACCAGTTGCTATCCAAAAACATCACTCGTTCCTAAAAAACGAGTCTCCTTTAAGCTATTTTTAGACTCGTAAAATATGAAAATATTGCCGAGCAATTGGCCTCTCCAGCTCGTTAAAGTGATTGGAAGTGCCATCCCTCCTCTATATTTTAATCTTTTTGGACCTGACGGATCATTTCACAAAAAGATCTAGCGCTTGTCTTTTTCGGCTCGCTAAAGTGATCGGAAAAGTCATCCCTTTCGTATTATTTTATAGTTTTTTGGACTTAAGGGATTATAATATGAAAAATGACTATTGGAGTTTCCTTTCCGTCTCTTTTCAGACTCTCTAAATTGAAAAGGACCAAGTTATATTTGTCATTAAACTCATTAAAACAGTAGCGACAAACTTGTCCATACGGACAAGAGCGAGTTTCACTGTCGTTGGGCTCGCTAAGACAGAGTGACAGGTTTGCGCGAAGGGAAAATTATAGAACAAGAATATGTTATCCTCCTCAAGCTTGACAAAAATAAAGAGGTACTGGTCAACAATGACTAGGGAAAAAAGGGAAGAAAACTTGAAGAACTTCTTTGGTAGCAGGTCGCTCTTGAACATGACACTTTCACTCCATCACCAAGATTGAGTCGGGTTGGGTTATTCCGTTCACCAGTCATATCACCATTGGTCCTCCGTACCATCCATTTTGGGGTTAACGCTACCAATCCATTCCAGTGTCGCCGATATGTTCAAGAGAAATCGCTCAGAGAATTCACCAACCCGGCTAACACCTCATCCACTGCAATACCTTCGCACTCCATTTTTCATGACCGTCACCCTAAACCTTGTATCATCAGATTGTTTTCACCTCCACAAAATCATTTGCTCTGTTCCATGTCATAGATGTGGGATTCATCAAGGCCCTCCTACGATGGTTCACTTCTTGTTGACATCAGCTCATTATCCAAGAAGTCGACTTAGGAACAACCCTTTCAATACTTTGAAGCTTGCATGCCTCAATGATAAGTTTCTCACTTCCAGCGACAGGTTTACATCAATGGCCTTTGACTGAAAGATTTTACGTGGTGTTCGACATCAACTTATGTATTCACACCACGTGAATTACACTGCAGTACCTTGAGAGTCATTATCATTATCAGTGATTCCTCTCGCTCCTGTTAACAACTTACATCATTGGCTGGTAATCAGGCGATGTCTTTCCATGTTCGACACTAGAACATCTTTTCACATGGATCGACTTGTACATCGGAAAAAGATTGAATGAGTTTGAAGACCCCAGATCTAGTTTCATCCATCTGGACTGTGATATATTCGAGAAAATAAAAACATCAAATGTACTCCATAGCTGCACAGATAATCATCCAAGCTAAGGGATGATGGCTCTACCAGAATCATCAGTTTGCCACATAGACGGTTATCTGTCCTATGTACATGAAAATAACTTTATAAAGCTGAAAATGGAAATGACCCCCTCAGCTAGATCATGAAAATATTATGAAGATAATGTATTGTATTGTATTTTATTACAGGTCACCTTCCAGTTCGAAAAACCTCGGATCCTCATGATAAAGCATTTCACCCGACATTAGAAGATTTATGACCTCATGCTTTAGGGGGAAACTGTTATAGACATATTTGGGCACTGCAACCCAATCACATATGTCAATAAACCAAGGGCTCTCAAACACCTAAAAGTGTTGTTTCATACCGTAAATGGTTAAGGTCAACTGATTACATCATTTCCCAGAAGTTCTTCCTGAAAAACTGCTCAGAACTGGACCATACAGGCTGATCCATGCTAAGGGTGCGATGCATCTCACCTACTACACACAAAGGGTGTGATGCATACTGAAAATCCCTTCTATAGGGTGTGATGACAGAGAGCAGACAGATGGTAGAGGCAGTTTGCTAGGTGGAAACTCAGAGAATATTCTAGAAACTGCTCATATGACACTTGCCTCTTTGAATTCACCCAGGGATGAGTAATATATCATGAAGTCTCCAAGTGGAACCAAGAAATATTAGTGAAATGACACTAATCAAAATCCCAGAAGCTGACTCACTCCCTTGCAAATATCTATATATGGATCCCTCATCCTAGAGATCCAAAGGCTGGAATTTTGTAATTGTAAGGAAGTGCTGTTGGTTTCTCTTTGAGACATTGTATTGTTGGGTGATCTAGCTTTTCATGAAGTGAAGAGGGCTTGCATGCTAGGAGGATGATGCTGGATCAGATAGCTGGGTTGTAACCCTCTCTTCTACTACTTCTATCAATAAAGTTATCTAAGTTTTCCTCCATATACTTGTATATTTCTGAATCTTGTATTTGTGTATGCATTTATATGGTTAATGTACATCTGATTCTACATTGTTTATGGTTATAGATCTCTATGATTTGATGGTATTTTGCTACTTTGACTCTGCAGGTGTTCTTTGAAGCGGGACAAGTGAGAAAGGAGTGGTGAAGCTTTATCAAAGGAGAGAGGAAACAAGTAAGGAGCCAAGCGAAATACTGAGGTTGGTACTCTCTACTTCTCTCTCATCTATCTCTCATAAAGGAAAACACAAGTTACTTTGAATTGTTTGCTTCTAAGATAGCTACCCGTCTTAGTGGGACTAGCAACTCTGAATGGACACTAGGTTTCCCAGAAACAAGGGGATTGATTATGATGATACTTTTTCTCCTGTTGCAAGGCACTCATCAATCAAATCCATTCTAGCACTGTCAACACAAATGGGATGGAATATACTTCAGATGGATGTAAATACAACATTCCTAAACGTCATGATTGAGGAAGAGGTGTATATTAAGCAGCTTGAAGGATTTGAGACCTTCAATAGAGAGTCACATGTCTTCAGACTCGAGCGAGCATTGTATGGACTGAAATAAGCACCCCATGCTTGGTACACTAGGATCGATAGCTATTTCACTAGGTTGGGCTTCACCAAAAGTGAATCAGATGAGAACCTTTACCATATTGTGGTTGAAGGTAAATTGTTGATTATTGTTTTATATGTCGATGATTTGATTCTAACATGCGATGATAAGTTGATCAAGTCTTGCAAAGAGGATCTTGTAAGAGAGTTCGAAATGGAGGACTTGGGGCTCATGCACTACTTTTAGGGGATGGAAGTATGACAAGGAGATGAGGAACTATTTGTCTCTTAGGGAAAGTATCCAACGAGATACTCAAGAAGTTCAACATGGAGAGCAGTAAACCCATGGAGACTCCTCTAGTTGGTAACTGGAGGAAGGAGGATGCTACTTCCAGTGAAGTAATAGAGGCTACTATTTACAGGAAGCTTGTGGGTTCACTCATGTATTTGGTGAACACACGACCAAACATGTGTTATGCAGTTAAAAATCTTAGTCAAGCAATGGTTAAGCTGACCAAGCTATATTGGAAGGCAACCAAACATGTGTTGAGATACCTCAGATGCACTACTTAGTATGGTATTTGGAATAAACAGACAAAGGGAGTGAAGATTCAAGGCTTCACTGATGTAGATTGGGTAGGGAGTCCATCTGACAGGAAGAGAACATCAGGTGGGATCATCAGTATTGGGTCAACAATTATTTATTGGTTCAACAAGAAACGAATATTAGTTGTACTCAGTTCAGCAGAAGAAGAGTGCATGACTACTAGTCAAGCAACTTGTGAGGCTATCCGGATGAGGAGGATTCTTGTTGGTTTGATTGGTCAGTAGATGGATCCAACTATGATTTATTGTGACAATCAGAGTTGTATCAAACTCTATGAGAATCCAGTTTTTCATGATTGGTCCAAGCATATTGATATTCAGTATCATCATATTTGAGATTGTGTGTAGAGGAGAATTATGTTGTTGGAGTACATTCCCATAGAGGAGCAAGCTGCAAGTATTTTGACAAAGGATTTGTCAAGATGAAAATTCGAGTTTTATCAAGGCAGGATCAGGGTAGCAGATAATCCCTTTATTTTTGAAAGGGAGTGTTAAAAATAGCAATAAGAAATCCTAATTTAATTTGTCCTTTAATTAAATTAGGACTTAAATCAAAATTCTATTCTCATTGATTATGTGCTCAAAATTAGGCTCAAAAATAAAAGTGTCAGAATCTTATTAAACTTAGATACATATCGAAAATCTCGTCATTCTGATTCCAATGGTGTGAATGCGACGCAAATATGAGCTCGTAAGCAGAAGTTAGAGGAAGTCAAAGTTTAGGTTTGACTTTCTGACATGGCAGGATAGGATGACATGGTAGGTTCTATCAGCGAATCGAGAGGCGTCAAGAGGCAAGCCGCCATTGGTCCCCGCATTTCACAAATTGTACATTAGTGAAGGGAGGTGTTTAAGATAATTCTTCAGCTAAAATCGCATGATATAATATTTGTCGACGCGTTTTGAACCAACCAGTGTGGTTCATCATCAGGAGGTGTTATAGAATCGGCCCCGACAGAACCTAGTTGCGATGCGATGTATCACATATCGCAATCGCAAAGGGGCTAGTGTTTATGAAGCGGCCCCAACAGTAATCTCGGTTGTGATTGCAACAGGGTTCCGAACCCGATGTATTATCCATTGTGATTTATAATCCCAGCAGGTCCGTGCTATCATAAAATGCAAGTTGGGTTGATATTCCGATGGTTTAAGCACTAACTGTGATTGCGATGGGGCTTTAGACCCGATATTTTATGGACTAGGTTTGATAATCCTGGCGGGTCCGCAGTTGGTATCCGCCAATGGAAAGTGCCAATTGCAATTTTCGATGGGGTTCCAAGATGCGATAATTTATATGTTATGTTTAATACTCCTGGCGGGTCCACCGTATCATAGAGCACTTGAATCATGGGTTGGTTTATCTGCCAATTGCGAAAGGATCATGGACGTGATACATTTATAAGCTCCAGTTAAGAGTTCCGTTGGGTCTGCCGAATCACAATCGCATATCACCCACCTGGTTCACAGCCCGTAAGACCGCGGGACTTCGCCGATTGCGATTTCTGATGGACAGTCGGTGCCAAATGATTATGGCCTGCCACAACAAAAAATTCTCACTCGGTTAGCGGATTTTTGGAGAGAAATTGTGGGTTCTTGTCGGATGTGGAGAAATTTGTGGAGCAAATAATGGGAAAACAAGGGGAAGTCATAAATTCTTAAGTTTTCCACCAAATTGGTGGAAAAAAGAGGATAGATAGCCATTTTTGAGTATTCTAGACTCATTGGAGCAGTTTTCAGAAGCATTTGAGCATTGTAAACACACATTTTTACACTTTTGAGCATAATAGAGAGGCCCAAGCCATTGGAAGTTCGACCAAGGATACGTATCCCAAGAGGGGTGAACTCATTTATCATGTGCTTTTTGTAATGTATATTTTATGATGTTTCGTACATGTTTATGCTATTGTTCAGTTTCTGATTTATGTTAAATTTATCATAAAATTAACATAAAAACTCTTCATTTCACTTGCAAAAATTCATGAATCCTTAAGAAAAATGAAAACATTTTGTTAATAATCTGAGGAAGATCTTAGCATTACAAACTAATATTCTAAATCACAAAAATTTGGTATTAGAGCATTAAGTTTTCTTTTTGAAAGAAGGATTTAATTGTTTGTAAGCTTATGTCATGCTTACAAGGTTAAAACTCAAAAGAGGTGAAGGAAAGTTGGTTGGAAGACCTGAAGTTGGGTGAAGGGGAAGGAGAGAAAGGTTGCCACAATCTCCAACACCATATCAACCTTTAGTTGCAGTTGAGACTCTAGATATCATGTATCATGAAGGAGAACCTACAAACATGATAAGACTTTCAGAAAGGATTTCTTTGATATGATAGAGATAGTGAAGGTCCTCTACGAAGAGAGGAATACCAAGTTGCAAGGAGAAGGTTCCAAACCTCCCAATGGAGAAGGCTCTTTAGGAGGAGGTAGTGGAAATGGAGACAAACCTCCACCCTCTCCACCATATTATTCATCTTCTTCTTCACAAGCATCTTCACCCTCTTCCACTAGCACAACCCTTACTCATACTCATCATCATTCTTCAAAAGGAACTAGTAAATCACCTTTTTTAAAACTTGATGTTAAATTCGAGTTGGCCATGTATAATGGTGAAGTGAATGTAGAGAATATTGATAATTGGATTTTTCAGTTAGAGGTCTATTATATGATTCAAAACCTTCAAGAGGATGCCATAAAGATTTAGTTAGCTTCCTTGAGAATGGAGGATGCAACACTAGTATGGTGGGAATCAAATACCTAAGAGGAGATTAAAAAACACAGTAAGATATCAATTTCTTGGAATGATTTCATTGCTGCAATTAAAAGACAATTCTACCCTCTAGCTTATATGAAGAAATCCATCATGAATTGGGAGAACTTTATACAGCTTAAAGGTCAAAATGTGCAAGATTACACCCAAGAATTCACAAAAAGGTCTTTGATGTTAGGTGTAGATTTGCAATCACAGGATATTTTGCTGAAGTACATAGTGGGTTTACACAGTTACCTTAGGAATACTATCTTAATGTTTGACCCCAATAATATAGATGAGGTGTGTGTGAAAGCCACTCATCTTGAGGAAAGAGGGAAAAACACCACAGAAGAAGGTAGTAAAAAGCTATTTAAGAGTAGGGGAAAATAAAAGGCTTTCAAAGGGAAGGCAAAGAAAGACGTGTCTATCAAAAAAGAAGGAGAGAAAATTACATTCAAAAACTATTCCAGAGAAGGACCACAATGAAGCTCATTGTTGGAAGCTTCATCCCGAAATGAGACAAAAATGAAACAACAACAAGGGAAAACATAAGACAACGGCAACCACTCAACAAGATTTGGGATCCGATTCAGGTGATGAAACTAAAATCACAACCATGAGGTTAAAAGGAAAAGAATACATTTCTAGCACTAATTCTTCAGACTCACAAAATGAAACTCCAAATGAAAAGAAGAGAATAGAACCGTTTCACATAAGGGTGATCTCAAAACATAACAAGCTTGATACGCTGTTCGACAGCATCTCTGGAGCAAATCTTATCTCTGAAAACATTGTTAAGAGTTTAAATATGGAAAATGTTCCACATCATAAACCGTATCCACTTGGATGGATATGTGACAATGCACAATTGCAGGTTACGAGAAAGTGTAAACTGAAATTCTCTATCACTGCAAAATTCATAGATGAAGTGGAGCTTGACATTGTGCCATTAGATATCTGTGGCATCGTTTTGGGCAGCCCACACTTTTATGATAGAAAAGCTATCTTCCGTCGACATGAAAATAAATATTATTTATTAAAACATGGAGTAGAATATATCATGAGATCTCAAATCAAGAAAACAAATATTTCGCTTGTTAATGCAGGGCAGATGAAAAGACTGGTGAATTCGAGCAAGAATTTTGTGCTTCTCATTATCAAACCCAAAAATGATGTTGATAATGAAGCTTTTAAAGGTTGTGATTCGAATTTGAAATCTGAATTGGTTGACGTAGTTAACCAATATGACGAAATGTTTCAAGAATCAAAGGGATTACCTCCCAAGAGAGGAATCCAACATGAGATACAGTTACAACAAGATTGTCCTCTTCCTAACATTGGCATGTACAGGATGTCAGTGATGGAAAGTGCAGAAATTAAGATGCAAATCCAATAGTTGTTGAATAAAGGGATCATCATACCATCTTCCTCACCTTGTGGTTCACCTATTGTCTTGGTGCCAAAGAATGATGGAACACGGCACATGTGTGTTGAATTTCATGCATTAAACAAAAATACGGTAAAAAACTGTTACCCACTACCTCAAATAGATGATTTACTGGATCAATTGAAAGATCCAAATTATTTACTAAGCTGAACTTAAGAATTGGCTACCATCAAATTAGAATAGCTGAAGGAGACATTTGGAAGGCAACATTCAAAACAAAACAAGGTTTGTCTGAATGGCTAGTTATGCCATTTGGGTTATGTAATGCTCCTACTACATTCATGTGTGTGATGAATGTTGTGTTGAGGCCATTTCATGATGAATTTGTCATAGTATACTTTGATGACATCTTAATGTTCAACAAATCTCGTGATGAACATGTCGTGCATGTAAGAAAAGTACTTGATGTCTTGAAAAAAGAATAGTTATATCTTAAGATGTTAAAGTGTGAGTTTGGAAAGACTTCTTTAGTTTACTTGGGTCATATTGTTGGAGGAGGTGAGTTGAAAATAGATCCCTTCAAGGTTGATGTCATTGTAAATTGACCAAGGCCCAAGAAATTTACAAAGATAAGAAGTTTTCTGGGAGCAACCCAATATTGGAGGGAATTCATTGCTAATTTTTCTCTTATAACAACTTCTTTGCATGCATTGAAAAGCGTGAATTTATTTTATTTTTATTTATTTTATATATTTTTATTAATTAATTAATTAATTAATTAATTTTTCAGTGGGGAGGAAAACAACAAAAGGCCTTTGATGTGTTGAAGGAAAAGATCAGTACAACTTCCTTACTCGCACTTCCAAACTTGAGATAGTCATTTGAGATTTAGACAAATGCTAGTGATTACGCAATGGGTCTAGTCCTCATACAACATGGTAAGCCTATCTGCTTTCATTCAGAAACTTTTTATGGTGCAGTGATTAACTATCCTACATATGACAAGGAATTTTATGCATTGGTGCAAAGTGTGAAAAAATGGAAACACTATTTGATGGGTAAGGAAACAATCATTCACACTAATTATCAACCATTGCAATACTTGCAATCACAATCAAAGTTGCAGCATTCAAGGAACTTCCTATGGATGGGTTTTCTTCAATAATTCCACTTGGTAATCAGGTATAAGAAAGGTATCTACAATAAAGTCGTTGATATGCTTTCTAGGCCTATTGTTAATGCAACTACTTTACTCAAGCATAATTATGTTTTACATGAAATTTATATTCAGAAATATGCATTAGATAATGACTTTCAAGATGTTATACAAGCTTGAGTCAAGTTAACCAAGTGGAGGAATTCGATTATTATTTGCATGATAACTTACTATACCATCTTGGAAAGCTTTTTATTCCACAGGAAGAAAGAGTTAACATCATAAGAGAGGCACATACTTCTCTTATTACTGGTCATTTCGGTGTAAGTAAGATGGTGGCACATCTATATAGGTATTGTTATTGGCCTCGTATGCTTGAAAGTGTGTCTTGCTTTATTAAAGGATGTTCATTATGTGAAATCAGTAAGCCTAGCAATAGGAAGTTAGGATTTTACACACCACTTCTGGTTCCTACACAACCGTGGGATAGTGTTTCTATGGATTTTGTATGAGGTATTCCATTGTCAAAAAGAGGTCATGATTATTTGTATGTAGTTGTGGATAGGTTCAACAAAATGTGTATTTTCATGCCATGTAAAAAACAAGTTACAACTAAATAAACTGCTTAGTTATTCTTTTAAATGTTTGGGTACATTTTGGATTGCCCACACCCATTATTAGTGATAAAGATTGTCTCTTTGTTGGGAATTTTTGGTCAAGCTTGTGGGGACTCATGGACACCAAATTGAAAAAGAGTACAACCTTTCATCCACAAATAGATGGTAAACTATAGGTAGTGAATAGAACAATGATACATCTTCAGCGTGGGTATTGCAACAAGCATCCTAAGTTGTGGGATGAACAATTGCACTATATTCAACATGCTTACAACTGAGCCAAGCACTCTTCCACTCAAAATTTTCCATTTGAGGCATGCATGGGATACTTGCCTAAATCTCCTTTGGATTTTATTTTTGGAAAAGATGTTTGTTGGGCGCGAGATCCCCCAAGGGAAGTTTTGGGGTTTAGAGCCCAGATTTTGGTCCAATTTTGTGATTCTAATGTAAAGACTCTGCATTTTGTGGGCGCGGAGCGTGTAGTTGTTAAAGAGTCATATCGTTGTCCACCCTTATTTTGACAATGTAATGTTGGCTGTAGAAGATCTACCCATGGTCCGTGGACCATGGGACTGTATAAATAGAGCGAAGCTCTAAGTAGATAGAATCAATAAGACATAGATAGAATAATGGAGATATGATGTATGCAAGATAGCCCTGAAGTGTAAGTCTAAGTTTTGGGTCATAGCGTAGGTAGAGGCTCTACAGATAAGTGTGGAGAGGCCTAGTAGTTCATAGCTGAGTGCACGAAACCCTGCAACTGAGTGTGCAGGGCGAGTCGAGTCTGTAATCATCTGGAAGTATTAATAAATAGAAGTTTCTATCATTTATGCGTCTTTATTTCTTGTTTATGCATCATATTTGGTATGAATTTCACTTCTAATGCTTATATGATGCGAAAATGTGTATAAATGTATTGGTTAAGTGAACGCAAGAAGGAACATTTCTTCATGCGAAGATAATCAAGTTTCGTCAATAAGATAAGTAAGATACTTAGTCTAGTTTGGGAAATAGTGCAGTTCGCTGCCATATCAACGCAAAAGGACTTCAGCCCCTGGTTAGAGCTGCATGAAAGCCGATTGTAACAGATCGCGAAGGTACTGAAGGATAGAACAGAGTGTGAAGCACCCTGCACGAAGGCAGGTATGGTTGGAATAAACCGACATCACAACCATCTCAAGGGTGTGGAAACTTGGTTCCAGTATCCCCCCATACTACATCGGGTGAGACTTCAGTCCACGCTTTGTGGGTTGATGCCAAAAGGGCCAGTAGTGTAGGGATTTGTTTGGCTAACTAATGTTGAACCTAGGTCAGTCCCCCTCAAGCCAACAAATGGTTCTGTTACCAGGACCAGAATTTGCATAAGAGATGTGTGATGTTGTATCATTGGAATCCAACTAAGAAAGAAATCAAAGGTTGGTTGGATAGAAGAATTCACGAGTTCACGATGCAGGAAAAAAAAAACCTGCGATTGTCGAAAGAACAGTGGTTAGATAGCTACCTGTATACGGATATCCATGAAATATTTTTTGCGTCCTTCCCTACTGAGCTATATGAGTGGATTGCGAAGCTAACAGATAGCCAAGGAAGGTGGAAACTTGACGGTCCTATTGTGTGGACCCCAAAATTTGTGCAAAGGTTGCAAGCATCGAGGATAATATCACGTGCGCTTTCGATCATTGGCTCAATCGTATTATAGGAGGATTTGTTACTAAGATCATGGTTTGATGAGCCTCGGTATTGCAACAAGAATGCTACAACTCCCAAGGCTATTGACTTTAATTATCAACCCGGGGTTCGTACAAACTTAAGAGGTATTGACACTATATGTGCATCATACAATGTGTCTTTCCTTTGTTGTCATGATGTAATGGAGTGCATGTACTAAATTCAAATCCTAAACTAATTGCAGAAAATGAAATGTTCGAAATGGAACCTTAACCTATTGCAAGAAAGAAAGTACAAGGAAAGAGAATGAAATCAAATGCTAAAAAACACCTTTTTCTAACTAACTGCTAAGAGGATTTGCTTCAAAAGAATTCTAAGTTAACATGTATGCAATCCTACTATCCTAAGCACATGGATTCAAACCATCAAACCTTCTACTACTATGCATGTAAATGAATACAATAAATTTGTTTTTCTTTTTATCTTTTTTCATGTGAGAGTGTGAAAGCTAATCTATTTTGGTGATGTGGCAGGTGGCTTGGAGATGATAGTGAATGGTAAAAAGGTTTGGGAGACAAGTAGGGACCCTTTTCTAGCTTCCTAGAGGATTTTTCCTCAATTCGGCCTCAAAATAGGCTTTCCTACAGGATGCTACAATGATTTCCTACAAGATCCCCTGATTTCCTACAAGATGTAAAAATTTACTATAATTCATCGAATGACCAAGAAACTAAAATCCAAATTGGATGGGAAAAATTTTGGTATTAACCAGGATGCCTTAGGCCCCCATTCCAAGTGGAATCACTGAAAAAGACCTCCATTAACCCATGCAAAAAGAAGAACATTACTAGTCGAAAATCTAGAAATTCGAGAACTAGTGAGCTAGTAAATATAAAAAATAGCTAACAAAATCAAATGCAATGAGGTAATTTTTTTTATGAACTAGAATGTTTTTGTGATCTAATTCAAGTGGAATCAAGTTGATTGAAGCTCATAAGCATGATATAAAAAATAGCAGAAATTTACTGTTCTTTGCTAAAAAAGAGGTCCAACAATCTAGATTTGGGAATAAGAAGACTAATCCAAGAAACTTAATGATTCCTATGAAATTCCAAAGCTTTTCCAAGGATGAAATAGTGCTTTTGATCCTGCAAAAGAACTTACATCAACCATTTAACTCAATCCTACAACAAGAAATCATTAATTCTAAATGCATAAATAGAAATAAATAAAAACGAGATATGCATGTGAATACACAATGGAAAGAAGGAAAGAAAAGGGATCTGAGGTTCTTGAGATGGCCAAGCCCAAGGAAACTTAGATACCTATAGAGGAGAACAATATTTAGAAGCTGAACATGACAAAAATCTTCATTATTTTCATCAATAAAATTACATCCCTGCAAGAAAATACAATGAAGCTGCAAAAATACAAGCTCTCTCCACAATAACACTAATGAAAATCTCCCCCTAGAGGAAAATTCGACTTGGTACTTATACATAATGATTAAGAATCATTCCTCATGGATGGAGGAAGCTTTCCCCACTGAAATCCCTTGATTAGTGGATCTTCTCGCTTGATTGGTGGATTTGCTCCCTTGATTAGTGGAACACATTCCTAGATTTTCTCAATCATTGGAGTTCCACAATTTGTGCCATAATTCCATAATATCTTGTCCCTAAATTATTTCCTCCTCCAACTCTTCATAATCTACCCAATATTCTCATAATATTCCACAAAAAATAAATAATATTGGGCACAAATATTAAATTATTCATAAACCTTCCTAATGAATATATTAAAGTTAAAAATAAATTATCTAATGCAGAAGGAGAGGTTTAATGTGTTGAAGGATGGTCATAGGCCTTAATTTATGTCTAATTTAGAGGCCCATCACGGTTGACACCTCAGTCAGCTAAAACGAGGCAGAGAGACGCTTTCTCAAAGGACCGCGAGGTAAGTACGTAAAGTATTTGAATACTTAGATTAAATGTTGTTGTGTGAAAAGAAGGTTGTGAAGTTACCTTGATGTTCAGGGCTACGCGAAGCAGAAAGATTTACAGGAACGAAGGAAATAAGGGTCCAGAAAATAACCCCTTGATTTCACCTCTGCGAGGGGATGAGGAAGAGCTTACAAAGGTCTCTCCGCGAAGTGCTATTCATCTAATAAGACAAAGAATTCTGCGAATCCCACCTCCACCCACACCACCACTAGCTTCACTACCATCACCTCCATCTTCACCTGTACCACCCCCACCGCCACCGCAATTCAGTATGGCAAACACAGTGAAGTTTCCTTTGTTCAAAGGCTTGGGAAATGAGGACTCAGACTAATTCTAGTTCGTAGTGAAGGCTATATGGGAAGCTCAAGGTGTTACAAATGACCATATAAATAAAGAAACACTGGTTAGCGTTGTGCAAGATCACACACTAAATTGGTATATTAAGTACTCGAACGATAACCTGAACGTGAGAGTAGCAGACATCGAAGCAACACTGAATAGGGAATTTAGCGGGCCTAAATCTGAAGCGCAGTCAATTATTGGATTCAAAGAAATCACGATGCTACTAGGTGAGACGCCTTGGGAATTGGATTAGAGGCTGAAATGTATGATTCACGAAGCAAACATGAATCTGACAGATGGACAACATCGCGAGTGGTTTGTAGCTTCGCTACAACCACACTTGAGGAGTGCATTGTTGCAGCAGAAGGTAACAACTCAGGCAGAAGCCTTGGAGATTGCCATGAGACTACATGAGACCCTGATGCAAGATCCTAATCTAGGAGTTCAGCAGATCCACACGCAACTGAAGAATCTGTGCCTTGAGATGCAAAGCTTGAAGTAGGATAGGACGGTTTGACCAGAAGTGCGTGAGGAAGTATGGTGCCTGAAATGCAAGAGTCAGGGTCATGACAAGGACCACTACCCGGTATTTACAAATTACCTTGCAGGAGGAGGACCGATGCCTTTAAGGCCAGAAGCTCAAGTAGGGCCTAGCGCGGTGCCTACTTTGTGGTGTGATATCTATCAAGTAGTCGGAAAGCATGCCACAAATAACTACCACTTGTTACAAAAGTATATGCAAACTCCACAATAGTTGTTCTACAACTTTTGCAGGTTGGTGGGACATGAAAAGCGTACTTGTAGGAGCTATGAATTGATGATGGATAGAACTCCTGCCTACATGGTTCAAGCTAAAATGCAGCCCCTTGATAAGAATGTAGGGATGGCGCAGACAAGATTTTAGGGGCACGGATGAGGCCGAGGTGGAGGAGGACCTGGTATAGGTTGGGGATAGTTGATTTGCTACAATTGCGGAGGACCAAGACTCTATGCCCATGATTGCACTAATCTAATGCTCCCGTCATGCAAGTATTGCATGCTGTTTGATCATGAGACATAAGATTGTCCTAGATTGACCCTAGATGTTTGCAACTGAGTTTTTGACTGGTGAAAGTCAATGGTCTACCTTTCTGCACTAATACTACACCAATTCCCATACCTGAAGCATCACATTCACTCACAAAAGATTTGGTGAAGTCTGGTAAGGCCAATACTGTAGTGTGGCTCATAACTTGTTTGAGAGCCATGAAGGCCTGCTAAGCTGCTCAGTCCAGTGAAATGATTTTTTCTTGAGAATATTAATGAGGGGTTTGGCAACGGTTCCATAATTACAAAAAAAATTATGATAGTAGCTCGTGAGACCCAAGAATCTCCACAAACTCTTCAAGGTTTTTGGTTGGGGCCAATATTGCATTGCCTAGATCTTTTTCGGATAAACCCTCTCTTCGTCACCTCCCATATTGTGTCCCAAATACTCTACTTCTTCCATGCCAAAGGAGCACTTGGATAATTTGACAAATAATTTGTGATCTTGGAGCAATTGCAATATCTAGTCAACATGTTGAAGGTTTTTGTCCCATGTTATGAATTAGATGAGAATGTCATAAAAAAACACTAGTACAAATTTTCTGAGATATGGTTTCACAAGGTGGCTCATGAGGCTCTGAAACATGGATGGAACATTACAAATACCAAATGGAATGACCAAGAATTCATAATTTCCTTCATGAGTTCAGAAGATTGTCTTGGGAATGCCAACTTCCTTCATGTGTATTTGGTGATAACCCAAGGAGAGGTCAAGCTTGGTAAAAACTTTAGCACCGTAAAGTTCATCAAGCAGATCATCAACTACAGGAATATGAAATTTTTCCTTGATAATGATCTTGTTAAGGTCCCCAAATTCGAGACACATGCACCATTCTCCATATTTCTTTAGAATCACAACCACTGGAGATGAATAAGGGCTATTGCAAGGACAAATAACACCAAATTTGAGGAGTTCCTTGAGTATTTTTTCAATTTCATTATTTTGTACAAAATGATATTGATATGGGTGAATATTTGGTGGTTGGGAACTTGAGACCAAAGGGATGCTATGATCATGTTCAAGAGGGTGGGAGCTCCCTAGGTTTGTGAAACACCCATTGGTGGCGATCTAATACATATTTCATATCAAGATTAATATGAGGAGGAGAGGATTCAATGACCTGGATGGCATTTAATTGGGCACTACCCCATGATGGCCCTTTTTTAAAATATTCTCCATTCGATGCGAGCTGATGATAGTAGGAGCACCTACCTGCATTCCCCTTAATGAATGTGCATGGATGTTTTGCGTAAAGATCATATATACCTCATGGAAATACATTGTGATAGGGCCCAATGTGTGGAGCCATTAAGCACCAAGGACAATGTCACAACCACCCATTTCAATGGCAAACATGTGGATTTTAAGGTGATAATCCCCAATCTGAAGCTAAATATTTTCAAAATGTCCCTCACATTTCATGGTCGCCCCATCAACGACAAGGAATTGGAAATTAGATATTGTCCGTACAAAAAAAATAACAAATTCCACTACTCTCTTATGGACAAAGTTATGAGTGCTGCCATTATAAATAAACACAACTAATGGTAGATGATTAATTAAACCTCGAATTTTGAGAGTCTGGGGTGAAGAAATTCCATCCAAGGCATGTATTGATATAATTGACTCATCTGGCATCACTGTGAGATCATTGTCTACATCAGTTTTTTTTTAATTTTAGGTATGTTCTATGCTAGAACAATTTATTTAAATTTTCACAGTGAGAAATTACATCAACATTACTATAAACTGCACATAGAACATAAATATAAAATGCAGAAGACAAGCCAAGACAAGAGGACACAAGATGTGCCGCAAGCCAGGGACAAACCCCACAATGTGTGGGGAAATCCTTGATCAATTCTTCTTTTATGTTCTTCAAAGTTCAGCAGAGAGAGAGAGAGAGAGAGAGAGAGAGAGAGAGATAGTACATTTACAACATAATTCAACACTTTGACTTATCTAGATCTAGTATAGATCATTTCGTATAACGATGAGATCAGTTGAAGACATTCTGCTTCAACTGATTCTCAAGGTGACTCCTTCACCTATCATCATGTTGCATTTGGTCTTATAGTTGCACCACTGCACACTTCACCATGCTATACTAATCATGATTATCATCATGTTGCCCATGTCCATGATCTTATCCATCATCATGCTTCATGCTGCCCATGCTACCCATGATCTCATCATGCTTCATGCTGCCCATGCTACCCATGATCTCATCATGCTTCATGCTGCCCATGCATCATATCAAGCTTCATGCTGCCCATGAATTCATCATGATGTTGTCTATGCTCCATGTCATCATGCACTTATGCTACCCATCATGCTGCTCATAATGCTGCCCATTATGCTGCTCATCATGCTGTTCATAATGCTGCCCATTATGCTGTTCATGGTCTCTTGCATCATGCTGCCCAGATCACACGTAATGTTGCTGCCTATGACGACATTATATATGCGACTGTCTATATGATAGAGTTTCATACAGCGTGTTCCTTACCTTGTTTCCTTGACTGTGTTCATTTATGTTATGCCTTAACTTGTATACATCTGCGTTCCATACATCATCAATATGACAACTTCCCATAATAAATATGACTTGTATATATCAGTGTTCCATATTGAAGCGTATATATCTAACCTATGTACAGTAGTGTATATTACTACTCATCACACGTACAATCCAGCATATATATATAACCATTACTGTGCCTATGTACAGCAACGTATATTACTGCTCATCACATGTACAGTCCAGCGTATATATATAACTATTACTGTGCATTGTATGGACTGTGTGTAAGTGTTGTGAGTTGTATGGACTACGTGGTTAGTGTCCAACGTTTCACATGAGTGCATTGTAAGTCATTCCCATGAGAGCATGCTACAGCATGAAATGTCCACGTATTTCATCAATTATGAACTGCGTATGCTCTCCACGTATCAATGTCTCCATATTATATGACTATGTTCCTTTTATTTCATTATGTTGGCTTCATAGTTGCGTATAGATCTATATTATATGACTCTAATCCTTTGCTTCATTACGATGGCTTCATAGATGCGTATAGATCCATATTAGCTATGTTGTATGTCTGCGTGTAGAGTATAGGGCATGCTGTGCATGTAACAGGTTTGCTGCGTATATAGCTAGGGCATCATCCACGTATAAGCATGTTACTCTTGGTGTCTCACCCCTTCTCCAAAAACCCAAGACGTGGAGAGGAGGAGATCACTCAAGAATACATGTTCAAATGACATCAAATACTCATCTATTTATACTAACACGAGGATGATGAATAGACACGTCGGTTGGGCTTCTAGAGCCTACATAAGAGCTGGTCGGCTTGATAATAATCACATAAACAAAATAAATTCATATCTCCATAAATACTTATTGGAATCAATGATCTTTGGATCAATCCTACACCTCTCGATGAGAGGGATCCAATAAAAATATCAGCTGCCATAAATAAGTCGACCCACATGGAGTTTGGCCCTAGTTTCCAATTTAACACTCCCTCTCAACTAGGGAGAACTCCATCCTTTGATCCATAAGTCCGACTGTACTATCTCTGCCATCAGTGCCCTGCACTATTCTGCCCAACTCTGCTCAACTCTGTTGGCTCTGCTCTACTCTGCTCTGCTTAGCTCTGTTGGCTCTGCTCATCTCTGCTGGCTCTGCTAGCTCTGCTCTACTCAGCTCTACTGGCTCTGATAGCTCTACTCTGCTTAGCTCTACTGACTCTGCTCTGCTCTGCTCAGTTCTGCTGGCTCTTCTAGCTCTACTCTGCTCAGCACTGCTGGCTCTGCTAGCTCTGCTCTCCTCAGCTCTACTCAGCGCTGTTGGCTCTACTAGCTCTGCTCTATTGAACTATGAAGAAGAAGAATTGATCGAGAATGTCTCATACCATTCTCCACTGACCCGAAGTCAGACTCAGAGTGCGTACCACTGGTCCTAGACCAGTCTCAACCGACCCAAAGTCAGCATCATAGTAGGTACCACTCCTACTACTGGTCCCAGACCAGTATCGCAGGTTTAGAGAGTGTACCACTGGTCCCAGACCAGTCTCAGCAGACCCGAAGTCAGCGTCATAAAATGTACCACTCTCACTGGTCCTAGACCAGTACTGCACTGACACGAAGTCAGTCTCGGAATATGTACCACTGGTCCCAGACCAGTCTCAACCGACCCGAAGTCAGCGTCATAGCATGTACAACTCCTACCACTAGTCCCAGACCAGTATCGCAGGTTCAGAGAGTGTACTACTGGTCCCAGACCAGTCTCAACCGACCCAAAGTCAGCGTCATAGTATGTACGACTCTTACTAGTCCCAGACCAGTCCTGTACTGACATGAAGTCAGTCTCAGAGTATGTACCACTGGTCCCAAACTAGTCTCAGCCGACCCGAAGTCAGTGTCATAGTATGTACAACTCCTACCACTGGTCCCAGACCGGTATCATTGATCCCAGATCAATGGAGGAAATCCTAGCATAGGGAGTATGGTAGATACAACGATGCGTCCATCGGTACTACTATGGTCCCTAACTTCATTTCCCTGCTCATTGATCAGATGAGAGGTACTCCCCATGAGTCCCAGACTGCATGGGTAGGATGCCTCGACAGGAGAACTTAATCAATCCTATCCTCATAGGAGAACACATCAATCCTCAGGCTAAAATCGCCATGGAGAACACATCAATCCAGGCCGCCATGGAGAACACATCAATCCAGGCCTCATAGGAGAACACATCAATGCTGATAAACAGGAGAGCAAATCATCCTGTTCCACAAGAGAGCAAATCATCTTGTCCCACAAGAGAGCGAATCATCTTGTTCCAGTGCGCACCACCAGGGGAGGGTGAGTCACCTTGTGGTCGTATGTTCCTCCAGTAGAACTGCAAGCCCCCTAGAGCTCCCAGAGCTCAATGTATGCAACATGCAGGACCCTTTTACAAAGGTCTCTTAATGACCGCAAGTCGTTCGGGAAAATCACAAATTTGATCTTTCCTCGGGGCTCTGTCCTGTACATCATCTTAGTGCGATGGAGCCTCCTTGATCATCGACTTACCATATCCCAGATAAGGCAGTATTTGATGTCTATTTGCTGGAGCAATTGTCAAATACGGGATTCCTCAATAATTGAATACCACCTCTGGTTGTCACAGAGAATCATAGTGGTATTCATCATGTTCACAAACAACTCACTGAAGAGCTTTAGCAACTAGACTGCCTCACAGAAGGCCATACTATCAGCAATGTATTCTGCCTTGGTGGTGCTCAGAGTCACTCACTTCTGCTTCCTGCTCATCCAGGATATTGAGGCAGATTCCAAATAGAAATAGCACTGAGAAGTGCTCTAGTGATCCTCCATACTACCTACCCACTCATCATTCGAATAATCATGTGGTTTCATATTTCCGACAGTGTATCTCAATTCATGAGAGATTGTGCCCTGAAGATATCTCAAAAGATTCTTGGCACCAATCCAGTGAGGCTCAACCAAATATGAGCTCACCATGCTAACTGCAACACAGATGTCCGGACGGAGGTTCTCCAAGAACATCAACGCGAATGAGTTTATGAAACTCAGAGGCATTTCCCAAATAAGGTCCGACATCACTACCATATAACTTCTTAAAGTTAAGATCCTTGAGGTAGTCACAGGCTTGCAACTTATCTTTCCATATTTAGAATCCAACTCCCTCTGTCTCCTATAAATGAGAGGGACTGCACCTGTCAGACATAGGTGCCGGTACGAGAGGTTTATCATCCACAACCTTCAAGTAATGGTTTGGATCAGTTTCACTCCTGGTGAATATCAGCTGCATTAGACAGCTATCAATCCTCTCATACTATGCCCGAGGTGTTTTTCTTCAAGCCATAGAGGGCTTTCTTCCACCTGTATACATGAGTCTCAAACTCCTCGGGTTGTTCCAAGCCCGTGGACCTATTGCATGAGGGGAATGATCCCCTTATAATATTTTCCTTCGGTACATTTCAGACATGTACCTTCATGCTTCTTTTTTAATTCAGGCATCCTAGTCACCATCTGACTCACAAACCTCTGGTGCTGAGTCAATGGACATGGTCCCCAGTGGACTTCCTGCAACTTGATACAACCCTGAACTCAAAAACATCTTTGAAAGATCTATTTTCAAACACGTACCTTTCCATCGATAAGCGCCACCCTATAACCTTTGACTTCCATTTCTTGTTGGAAATAATACTGAGAGGGGGGGTGAATCAGTATTATCTAATTCTTTTAATAAATCTTCTTTATTTGTTCTTTGAATTATTTTTGCATGTCAGTACCATAAAATAATGAGCATGAACAAAGAAAACAGATAGTCACACCAAAGAACACAAGATGTAAGGTGGAAACCCAATGTGGTTGAAAACCACCTGCTGCAATATGTCTCTATCTTCTTTCAAATTAGAAACTCCTTTTACAATGGTTTTGTACTGGTGCAGTCCTTTACCAGTACACAGGCTGCAACCTGCAGAGAGCTACAACTCTCTCTCGTTTTCCAGTCTCTCCTGGAAGGGAGCTACAACCCCCTACTTTTTTTCTTACAAGGACCACTTTTCATAAATTATCAAACTGGATCCATAAGCATCAAATGATCATAAAGTATAAGAAAATCACCCAGTCAACTGTAGTAACCAGATCAACAATAATAGAACCAAACCCAGAACACAGCAATGATAAACAAAGATCTTAAGAGAAGTAAGCACCCTGTTCAACTACTCGCCTGCTTACGTAAGCACCCTGCTCAACTGCTTGCCTGCTTACAGTAAGCACCCTGCTCAACTGCTTGCCTGCTTACAGTACGCCCCCTGCTCAACTGCTTGCCTGCTTACAGTACGCGCCCTGCTCAACTGTTCGCCTGCGTACCTCGCTCTGAGTTCATTGAACTTCCTGCGGACCTCCGCACCTGCAACCCTTCTGTGCCTGTGTACCAGCGCACCTGCAACCCTTCTGTGCCTGCGTACCGGCGCACCTGAAACCCTTCTGTGCCTGCGTACCGGCACACCTGAAACCCTTCTGTGTCTGCGTACCGGCGTACCTGAAACCCTTCTGTGCCTGCGTACCGGCGCACCTGAAATGCTTCGTTCCTGCGTATGCACACACTATTCTTTCACTGTACCTTCGTACCTTCGGGCATAGATGATTTCAATACTTCAGAAATAACCTAGACAGTCAGATCTACAAATCTGAACATGCGCCGAAGAGATCTCAGTCCATCAATAGATTCGCCTTATTTAGATCTAGACCAGATCTAGCCCTCATAAGATATTCAACCCAAAACATGCTCAAGCCAAATGATCTCCTTTTCTTTATATAGGAAAGCTCTTCCTTAAAACATGGATCAATACCACGAGCCGACACCATAATAACCCAATACTGTCGGCTAAATACCAAGAGTAAAACATAAGAAAACCCTACATGTGAATTTCTTTGCCTTGAAATGTGTGCACTGGGGGTACGCACCTCCTGAACGGGATAATTGCGGGTATGTACGCACTTTATGTAACACTGACCCGCGTGTACGCACCTTATGTAAGGTGTACCTGCGTACCCCTTATTTTCTTCAATATTTGATAGCTGATCATCAATCTCTGCTGCTGACTTGAAGTACTGTGATCTATGGGTTGCCATCAAGGACAACACTTTAGCCATAATGCCAACAATCTCCCCCTTTGGACTTGATGGCAACCTCAAAACTTCAGCTTCATTCTCCCCCTTTGACATCAAGGGCAAAGGGTTATGCTCCCCCTAAGAACATGCTCCCCCTGAATATGAACCAGATCTGCAACGAAGAACCATAATCCACCATGAAAGAGATAGAGACATATTGCAGCTACTTCCAAGATCTCCTTCTGCACATCCTCCATAATGCCAACAATGCATTATATGCTCCCCCTGAACCTGTACCATGAATGAGAAGAGGTTCAGCAATAAGATGATGCATCAACAACCCCCAGCTTTTGCCTGAGGTATTCAAAAGTGTCCCTGGGCAATGGTTTGGTGAGAATATCAGCAACTTGTTTTCTAGAAGGAACATACTCCAACTTGACCTTCTGTTCAAGCACTTGTTCTCGGAGAAAATGATACTTGGTTGGTATGTGCTTGGTTTTTGAATGCATAACCGGATTCTTTGAGATGCTAATTGAACTTGTGTTATCACATAAGATGGGGATAGGTGGTGTACAAGTGATTTGAAAATCCTGCAAAGTCTGCATCATCCAAAGGAGTTGGGTGCAACAAGATGTAGCAGCAACATATTCCGCTTCAGCTGTAGACAAGGCAATCGAACTCTGTTTCTTGCTGAACCAAGATACCAGTCTGGAACCCATAAAGAACGCACCACCACTTGTGCTTTTCCTGTCATCCACGCTTCCGGCCCAATCTGCATCTGTATAAGCATGAAGCGTAAGATCTGTATCTCTAGGATACCATAAGCCATAATTTTGAGTCCCTTGAAGATATTTGAAAATTCTCTTCACTGCCTGAAGATGAGTCTCCTTCGGATTTGCCTGAAATCTTCCAACTATTCCAACTGCATGCATGATGTCCGGTCGGGTACCTGTCAAATAAAGTAAACTTCCAATCATAGATCTGTAGGTTGGTTGATGTACTGCTGCAGATTCATCATTTGCACTGAGGCTACATCCTGTGACCATGGGTGTACATACTGGTTTTGCATCTTCCATACCATATTTCTTCAAAATCTGTTTGAGATACTTGGTTTGAGATAAAAAGATTCCTCCTTTTTTTTGGATTTGCAAACCAAGGAAATATGTCAGTTCTCCTAGCAAGGACATTTCAAATTCTTTCTGCATGTCCAAGGCAAAACTTTGACTCATAGCTTCTTCATTGCTCCCAAAAATAATGTCATCTACATACACAACAAGTATTAGCAATTTGTCATTTTCAACTTTTATATAAAGATTGCTATCTGCTGATCCTTTTGAAAAACCTTGTTGATGAAGATATTTGTCCAAACGATAGTACCAAGCCCTTGGAGCTTGTTTGAGACCATAGAGAGCCTTTTTCAATCTGCATACAAGATTTGGATCATTTCCAAGAATGAACCCATCTGGCTGTTCAATGTATACTTCTTCTTCCAAGTCTCCATTCAGAAAGGCTGATTTCACGTCCATTTGAAATACTTTGAAGTTTTGAAAACTTGAGAGAGCAAGGAACATTCGGATGGCCTCAAGTCTTGCAACAGGCGCAAAGGTTTCTTCAAAGTCTATTCCTTCTTGCTGCGCATACCCTTTACAAACAAGTCTGGCTTTGTTTCTAATTACTTCTCCATTTTCATTCAATTTATTTTTGAAGACCCATTTTGTTCCGATAACATTCTTGTCCTTTGGTCTAGGAACCAGCTCCCAAGTGTTGTTCTTTTCGATCTGCTCAAGTTCTTCATCCATTGCTTTCACCCAACATTCATCTTCGCATGCCTCTTTCACATTTTGTGGTTCAGTAGAGGAGAGTAATGCCAAATAGCTTGAAGCTTCTGCAACTGTTCTTCTTGTTTGTACACCTGCTTCTTTCTGCCCCATAATCTGAGATTCTGGATGATTCTTCTGAACATATCTGGATGGAGTCTTTTCTTCTATTCTTGTTTTCTCCTCTGGTTCTTCTTGAGGTTCTTCTTCTTCATCATTATGTCGTTGGGGGTAGCCTTCATCTTCTTCGATGTCTTCATGATGAACTTGCCTAGGAATGTATCCTTTCCCATCAACCACTACATCAATGCTGTCAACAATTATGCCAAGTCTTTTATTGTAGCATTTGTATGCTTTGCTATGTGGAGAGTAACCAAGAAGAATGCCTTCATCTGCTCTAGGTTCAAGTTTGCCAAGCTGCTCATCAGTATTCTTGATATAGCATTTGCTCCCAAAGATTTTGAAGTGCTTTACCGAAGGAGTCCTACCACTCCAGAGCTCATGAGGAGTTTGAGTGCTGTTCACTCGGACATTTGTTTTGTTGAGAATAACAACTGCAGCATGTGCAGCTTCACCCCAGAAAGTTGCGGGAGTTCCTGACTCATCAAGCATAGCACGAGCCATTTGTTGGACTGTTCTGTTTATTCTTTCCACAACTCCATTTTGCTGAGGAGTTCTTGCTGTAGAGAATTCTCTTCTTATCCCATGTTCTTCACATAAATCGAAAAATTCATTTGAAGTAAATTCCCCACCTCTGTCAGATCTGAGGCACTTAATTTTGTGACCTGATTCATTTTCAACCAAGGTTTTGAAGGATTTGAATTTTTCGAATGCTTCATCTTTGTGCTTCATAAGTCCTAACCAGACAAACCTGGAGAAATCGTCAATGAATAATATCAAGTATTCTTCTCCTCGAGGTGTTCTTTTCCTGAAAGGACCGCATGTATCTGTATGTACTAGCTCAAGAGGCATGCTAGCTGATCCTTCTTTCTCTGGAAAGTTAGTTCTGGTTTGTTTTCCAAACTGACATGATTTGCATATGGTGTTGTCAGGAATTTTGATATCTGGAAGATCGCGAACTGCCTGATATTTGCATGATTTCCTTATTTGTGAAAAGCTTGGATGACCCAACCTCCGATGCCATAACCAGTCCTCATCATCCTTGCTCAGATAGCATTGTTGTTGTCCTTCTTCAAATATGTACAGATTATTTGGAGTTCTTTTGCCTTTGATCACTGTTTTACCTGTATCAAGATCACGAACAAGACATCCATTTGATCTGAATATAACCTCGGTTCTTTGATCACACATCTGGCTGACACTTAGAAGATTATGCTTCAATCCATCAACATACAAAACATTTCCAGCCTTGACCTTTTCTTTTAACTGAGCAATGCCTTTTCCTTTTATAGTTGCAGGAGTATCATTTCCAAAAGAGACTTTCTTTTCTTTTTCTAGAGCAGAATATGACTCAAGTTTTTCTTTATCACCTGTCATATGCTTCGAACATCCACTGTCAATGTACCATAGATTTTCCTGTCCCTCTGCATAAAAAGCTATCCCACATCTTTCTGTTTTTGGTTCCTTTATTCTCCATGTTTTGGTGCTTGAGGCTTGTTCCTTTTTCTGCTGAAACCTGCTCCTGCATTCAGAGTCTTCATGACCAAAGTTATTGCAAATAGAACATTCAAATTCATTTTCAAGAACCGAAAAGTTGTTATAGGTCCTTTTTGTAATCCCGGTCATACTTCTTTGTTTTTGAGCTTCCTTAGTCATGATCGTTTTATATGCAACACATTGAGCTGCTTTGTGACCAAAGTTATGGCAAGAAAAGCATTGTCCATTGAAGAAACTTCTGCGGTTATCGAATCTACCAGCCAATTGATTGTAATTTCTATTTTCATCTATTCTTGAACCAAATTGAGAAGATTTTACCTGTGGCTGGTTGTAGCTTTTGTTCACTCTTAAGATGGATTGCCCCTGATAGTTTCTGTTTGTAATTCGTCCCTGCTTTACCTGATGATCTTCATTGTGCTTTTGCTCATTTCTTCTTGCTGCATCAAGATAACTTTTTGAGGTGGATGCTTGAGAAGTTTCTCCATTATAGCCCAGACCTGTCTTGTTTAGTGGAGACCGCTGCACATTGATAATCTCATCCAAAGTTTCAGATCCTTTGAAAAACTTGAGATTAATAGCTTTTGTTTTCTCAATCTCTTTTCTAAGACCAACAATTTCACCTTCTAATTTTTCAAGATGTTTTTCCTTTTCATCAATTTGAAATTGTAGAGTATCAATGATCATGTTCTTTTCTTCTATACATCTCTTGAGTCTAGTAATTTCATCATAAAGGTTATCCACATCTATAGCATCCATATAATCATCATCTTCAAATGCCATTAACAACTTATATTCATTACCTTGTTCATCTTCATCACTGTTTGATAGACCATCACTATCTTCATGAGTGTAGTAGCTTTTCTTATTTGCATTCTGTTTCTTGTTCCATCTAGCAGGTTCCTTTCCTTTATCCTTATAAGGACATTTTGCAGCATAATGACCTACTCTTCCACAAGCAAAGCATTTAAAAGGTAACTTACCTCTGAACCTTCCAGAACCCCTTTGAAGATTTCTGACAAAATTTGATTCTTCTTCCTCTTCTTCTGGGACGTGGCTCGCTTCATAATAATCTCCTTTGCCTGATGCCTTGAAAGCAGCTTCTCTTCTGTCTAATGGACCTCCCTTTCTCATTTCATAAGCAGTTAGAATTCCATGTAGCTGAGACATAGTAAGAATTCGTAGATTTTCTTTTTCTTCTATTGCAGATACTTTGGATTCAAACTTGGGGGACAATGATCTTAGAACCTTTTCAACCAAAATAGCCTCTTTTATTTCTTCACCCAAATTTTTCATACAGTTAACAACCTCATCTACCCGAAGAAAATAGTTAGCCACACTTTCATCATTATACATTTTGAGAGTCTCATACTGAATTCTGAGAGTTTGAAGTTTAGCACGCTTTACCTGTTCATCTCCTTCATAGCTCGTGACAATTTTGTCCCATATCTCTTTCGCGGATTTATAGTGCATTACCTTCATGAATTCTGATTGAGATATACATCCTAATAGATTTTGCATTTGTTTCATACTTCTTTTTCTCGGCTGCATCTGTAGGAGTGGCTGAAGGAAAAGCATAGCCTGTCTCTACGATGTCCCAAACTTCTGTACCAAGAGATTGAAGATAGGCAGTAACTCTTACATTCCAATAATTGAAGTTTGTCCCATCAAAAACCGGTGGCCTGATTGATGCTTCTCTCTCGTAGTTTCTCATGATGAACGATCTACCTTCAAGAGATCAAGCTTCTCTGAAGGACCTGCTCTGATACCAATTGTTGGAAATAATACTGAGAGGGGGGGTGAATCAGTATTATCTAATTCTTTTAATAAATCTTCTTTATTTGTTCTTTGAATTATTTTTTCATGTCAGTACCATAAAATAATGAGCATGAACAAAGAAAACAGATAGTCACACCAAAGAACACAAGATGTAAGGTGGAAACCCAATGTGGGTGAAAACCACCTGCTGCAATATGTCTCTATCTTCTTTCAAATTAGAAACTCCTTTTACAATGGTTTTGTACTGGTGTAGTCCTTTACCAGTACACAGGCTGCAACCTGCAGAGAGCTACAACTCTCTCTCGTTTTCCAGTCTCTCCTGGAAGGGAGCTACAACCCCCTACTTTTTTTCTTACAAGGACCACTTTTCATAAATTTTCAAACTGGATCCATAAGCATCAAATGATCATAAAGTATAAGAAAATCACCCAATCAACTATAGTAACCAAATCAACAATAATAGAACCAAACCCAGAACACAGCAATGATAAACAAATATCTTAAGAGAAGTAAGCACCCTGTTCAACTGCTCGCCTGCTTACGTAAGCACCCTGCTCAACTGCTTGCCTGCTTACAGTAAGCACCCTGCTCAACTTCTTTCCTGCTTACAGTACGCCCCCTGCTCAACTGCTTGCCTGCTTACAGTATGCACCCTGCTCAACTGTTCGCCTGCGTACCTCGCTCTGAGTTCATTGAACTGCCTGCGAACCTCCGCACCTGCAACCCTTCTGTGCCTGCGTACCGGCGCACTTGCAACCCTTCTGTGCCTGCGTACCGGCGCACCTGAAACCCTTCTGTGCCTGCGTACCGGCGCACCTGAAACCCTTCTGTGTCTGCGTACCGACGCACCTGAAACCCTTTTGTGCCTGCGTACCGGCGCACCTGAAATGCTTCGTTCCTGCGTATGCACGCACTTTTCTTTCACTGTACCTACATACATTCGGGCATAGATGATTTCAAGACTTCAGAAATAACCCAGACAGTCAGATCTACAGATCTGAACATGCGCCGAAGAGATCTCAGTCCATCAATAGATTTGCCTTATTTAGATCTAGACCAGATCTATCCCTCATAAGATATTCAACCCAAAACATGCTCAAGCCAAATGATCTCCTTTGCTTTATATAGGAAAGCTCTTCCTTAAAACATGGATCAATACCACGAGCCGACACCATAATAACCCAATACCGTCGGCTAAATACCAAGAGTAAAACACAATAAAACCCCACATGTGAATTTCTTTGCCTTGAAATGTGTGCACTGGGGGTACGCACCTCCTGAACGGGATAACTGCGGGTATGTACGCACTTTATGTAACACTGACCTGCGTGTACGCACCTTATGTAAGGTGTACCTATGTACCCCTTATTTCTTCAATATTTGATAGCTGATCATCAATCTCTGCTGCTGACTTGAAGTATTGTGATCTATGGGTTGCCATCAAGGACAACACTTTAGCCATAATGCCAACATTTCCAAGATGGACACTAGGTTCTTCTTGCGATCAGGTACACAAAAGAGATTCAGGGGTTCCTTGCTTTTGTGGAAGAATCGACCATTTCCTTGATGACCTGCATTACCAGCCATTCCTTTGATAATTGAAGATGTTCAAGGAATGGTTTTTATCTTCATCGAGAGATGTATCTCTGCCATTCGGACACTCCTTCTCATAACGGTCGAACTTATTTCAACAAGGCATCTGCCTTTCCTTCCACCCTTAGATCCGAACTTCCCAACGAAGTGATCTTTAGATGGGCCATCAAAAACTTCTACTGCGCCATTCTGATAACATTCTCTGCTTCGATTTCTCCCTTAGGTGAATTATGAGGAACCCATTGATCCTTCTGTCTTATCCCAACTGTCTTCGGTGATTGCTCTTTCACTCTTGCTTGGGCATTGTCTTCACCTCAGCTCTGATACCATGTTAATTTTAGGTATGTTCAATGCTAGAGAAATTTATTTAAATTTTAACAGTTAGCAATCCCATCAACATTACGATAAACCGTAGATAGAACATAAATATAAAACGCAGAAGACAAGCCAAGACAAGAGGACACAAGATGTGGCGCAAGCCAGGGACAAACCCCACAATGTGTGGGGAAACCCTTGATCAATTCTTCTTTTATGTTCTTCAAAGTTCAGCAGAGAGAGAGAGAGAGAGATATAGTACATTTACAACAGAAGTCAACACTTTAACTTATCTATATCTAGCATAGATAATTTCGTATAACGATGAGATCAGTTTAAGACATTCTACTTCAACTGATTCTCAAGGTGACTCCTTCACCTATCGTCGCGCTGCATTTGGTATTATAGTTGCACCACTGCACACTGTACCATGTTGTAGTAATCATGATTATCATCATGCTGCCCATGTCCATGATCTTATCCATCATCATGCTTCATGCTGCCCATGCTACCCATGATCTCATCATGCTTCATGCTGCCCATGCTACCCATGATCTCATCATGCTTCATGCTGCCCATGCTGCCCATGCATCATATCAAGCTTCATGCTGCCCATGAATTCATCATGATGCTGTCCATGCTCCATGTCATCATGCACTTATGCTACCCATCATGCTGCTCATAATGCTGCCCATTATGCTGCTCATCATGCTGTTCATAATGCTGCCCATTACGCTGCCCAACATGCTGTTCATGATCTCTTGCATCATGCTGCCCAGATCACACGTAATGCTGCTGCCTATGACGGCGTTATATATGCAACTGTCTATATGACAGAGTTTCATACAGCGTGTTCCTTACCTTGTTGCCTTGACTGTGTTCATTTATGTGATGCCTTAACTTGTATACATCTGCGTTCCATACATCATCAATATGACAGCTTCCCATAATGAATATGACTTGTATATATCAGTGTTCCATATTGAAGCGTATATATCTAACCTATGTACAGCAACGTATATTACTACTCATCGCACATACAGTCTAGCGTATATATATAACCATTACTGTGCCTATGTACAACAACGTATATTATTGCTCATCACATGTACAGTCCAGCGTATATATATAACCATTACTGTGCATTGTATGGATTGTGTGTAAGTGTTGTGCGTTGTATGGACTACGTGGTTAGTGTCCAGCGTTTCACATGAGTGCGTTGTAAGTCATTCCCATGAGAGCATGCTATAGCATGAAATGTCCGCGTATTTCATCAATTATGAACTGCGTATGCTGTCCATGTATCAATGTCTCCATATTATATGACTATGTTCCTTTTATTTCATTACGCTGGCTTCATAGCTGCGTATAGATCTATATTATATGACTCTAATCCTTTGCTTCATTACGCTGGCTTCATAGCTGCGTATAGATCCATATTAGCTGTGTTGTATGTTTGCGTGTAGAGTATAGGGCATGCTGTGGGACATGACAAGCGTACTTGTAGGAGCTATGAATTGATGATGGATAGAACTCCCGCCTACATGGTTCAAGCTAAAATGCAGCCCCTTGATAAGAATGTAGGGATGGCGCAGATAAGATTTCAGGGGCACGGATGAGGCCGAGGTGGAGGAGGACCTGGTAGAGGTTGGGGACAGTTGATTTGCTAGAATTGCGGAGGACCAATACTCTATGCCCATGATTGCACTAATCCAATGCTCCCGTCATGCAAGTATTGCATGTTGTTTGAGCATGAGACATAAGATTGTCCTACACTGATAGTTAGGATACATGACAAAGGAGCACTACCACCTCCCTGACTCAGAACCTAAAGATGATGAGGTCTGAGCCACGTGAGGAAGATCTGAACATAAAAATTGTGCTCCGAACTGGAATAGTGATAGGAGATGACAAGGGAAAACAACCGAAAGACAGTACTTGGGTTCACAAAGCCCTGATGAAATAAGTTGAGTTTGATTTGGAGTGTGCTCAAGAAACCTTCATGGAAGCTAGGAAGAGCTTCACTGAGGCTTCCACTTTAGGAAGCAAAGATAAGCCTAAGCTGGAGATGGATGCCTCTATGCTCACAACATTCCTGGAAACCTGTATGAAGCTACTGCATGACAGTAAGGCTGTAAAAGGATTACAGGAACTCATCAGCAAATGCACTAGGACCGCGCTAGGTGAACCACGCGTAGTCTACAAGATCAGAAAGCATAAGACAAGGATGGGGCGTTAAATGAGACTAATAGCGCAGATCGGAGAATACTAGATGGACCAAGTCATTCTGGATTTGGGATCAGACGCAATTGTTTTACCGAAACAGACATGAGAGTGAATGGGGAGACCTACATTAAAATGGTCTCCGATTTAGTTGAGAATGGAAAACCAGCAGAAAATCATACCCATGGGGCGATTGCAGGGAGTAACCATGGATATTGAGGGAGCGAGCGTGTTGGCAGACTTTGAAGTAATAGAGATTGTCGATGACAACAATCCCTACCCTGCACTCCTGGGAATTGATTGGGCCACTGCTATGAATGGGGTAATCAATCTGAAGAAGCAGAAGATGATCTTTGAGAAGAAATCACTGTGCATAATAATACCCCTGGACCCTATTGAAGGATCGCGCTATACAGAGTCGGTCCGTGATTATGAGAGTGATGATGATTTGGACTACATCTACAAGATAATCATGTGAGACCAAGACTAGGTGAATCCCATTAGCGGATGGACGGATTACATGGGAGCACGAGAGTTCTTTCACTTTGAATTCTGACAAAGAAGTAGAACACTGGCAGAACCAGTTACACGAAGTAACTACGTTGAATTGAAATATGATGACCCGGTCGCTGCCCTGCGTGTCGACAGAGGTACGAGATCTACCTACTTATGATGGTGTAAATGAGGTAGATACCTTCTTAGATGCATTTGAAAGGGA
Organism: Pinus tabuliformis; assembly: GCA_031772625.1. Taxonomy (NCBI): domain Eukaryota; kingdom Viridiplantae; phylum Streptophyta; class Pinopsida; order Pinales; family Pinaceae; genus Pinus; species Pinus tabuliformis. The sequence goes on from CM062813.1 coordinate 1,110,987,954, forward strand.
GTTGTCGGAAAAGCAATGCTTCCTGGCCTTGGACTGGGTGCTGCACGTTATGCCCGCAAGATGGTGGGGTACACACAAAGGAATATTTGATGATTGGCGCGAATGTAGGAGAATGATGCGAACACAATTTGGGAAGCATAAGGTACGATTGACAGAAAAGTATGATGGAGAGGATGATCCATGCGCACATCTAGCCAAGTGGACACAGGCCTATGTAAAAAAGCCCCAACCTGAGTAGATGCACATGTACACCACGCTAAAATACCTAGTCAATAAGCCTGTGTTGGGGGGGCACATATACAGATGGCTTTTATTGTTCCAGGAATACGATTTTGAAGTTGTTGTGAAGCCTGGGCGATTGAACGCGGGACTAGACCACTTGTTGCGCATCGAGACAGGGGAGGAACCTACTATTTTGGAGGAAGGATTACCTGACGCGCAACTCTTTGCTGTGCGCGTTGTGGATGGACATTTTGAAGATATAATACACTTTCTGACAACTAGAATTGCGGCGGAGGGATACTCTGTCCAGCAAAAGAAGGAATTAGTGGTGTGTGCAGCGGATTACTCTGTCATTGTTGGGCATCTATACAAGATGGGGAATGATGAAATACTGCGAAGGTATGTACCTCAATTTGAATGAAGCAACATCCTTGCAGACGCTCATGGGGGTGCCGCGGGAGGACATAATGCAGGAAGAGCAACCGCGCAGAAGATTCTTTGTGGAGGGTTGTGGTGGCCAACCCTTCATCAGGTTTCAAAAGCATATTGTAGGGCATGTGATGTATGTCAAAGAACAGGCAGGCCATCACGAAGGGTTGAAAAGCCTTGGAATCCACAAATGATGTTGCAACCTTTCGAAAAGTTGGCAATAGCTTTTGTAGGACCCGTCAAACCTCAAGGAAAGATAGGCACGAGGTATATTATCACTGAGACAGAGTATCTAACTCGTTGGGTAGAAGCACAGCTGGTGAAGGATTGCATGGGTGTAACTGCCGCAAAGTTTCTATTTGAACATGTATTGATGTGATTTGGATGTCCGAAGCTCTTGATGAGCGATCACAGTACACACTTCCTGAACGAGATGATCAATGCACTAACGGAGGAATTTCAGGTGTATCATCAAAAGAGCACACCTTATCACCCACAGGCTAACGGGATAGTGGAGGCGTTCAACAAAGTGCTTGAAAACTCACTGAACAAGGTATGCAATGCTTAACGAAGTGATTGGGACCTACACATACCTGCAGTGTTATGAGCTTATCGAACGACATGCTAGAAACTGACGGGACAAACACCTTTTAGGCTTGTCTATGGAGTGGAAGCTGTAATACCTATGGAATACATCGTGCCTAGTCTATGCATAGCAGCACTCACATGTATGATGGATCGCGAAGCCATGAAATAGAGGCTCGAATAGTTGGATGAGCTAGAAGAAGAACGATTTTTGGTTGGATTTACCAGCAGGTCCAAAAGCAGTGTGAAAAGGCATGGCATGATCGACATATTAAGCTGCGCACCTTTAAGGTGAATGATTTGGTGTTGTTGTATGATAGTAAGTTTGATAAATTCCATGGAAAGTTCAAGATGCACTAGTTAGGGCCGTATATTATTAAGGAGATTATTGATGGAGGCACGGTACAACTGGTCAAGTTAAATGGAGAACCCTTCCCAAGAAAGGTGAATGGAAGTTGCTTGAAGCCATACACCGGCGATCCAGCGATGTGACTATATGAAAGTGGCACAGTCTTAACACTCCAGGAAGTTGAAAGGAGGCACAGGACTATAAACTACACTGCTCGGGCGCTACGCAATGTCTGGACTACGCGCAGTAGTGAAGTGTCACAGGGTTCGTGATAAATCGAGGATAGCTGTGTTGGCATGCAGGTCTGCCAGAAAGTGACCGTTAAAGTCACTATTCACAATTTAATGGTTGGTTTGAGGCCAATTGGAGTGGGCGACAAGCATTTAAGGCGTACTTTATGGGCTAGATTCTTGAAAATATGCTGCCAATCTAGCATTAATGGACTGAATGTGGGGGAACGGTCGAATTCAAATTCAAAAGGCACTATAAATTACAAGTGGTTGTCCTGCAAACAACACTTGGCAATTTCAGAACTGAGTTATTCGAGACACTGAAAGCGAATTCATTATTTGAAGAACTACCAGGGACACTGAAAGAACTGTGGAGGAGCTCTATGTCAGCACCTGAAGAAGCCATGGACACAGGAGTAGTGATAGCCGAGGAAGCCGCATATGAAATTACATAAGTGGAAGCCCTAGAGAGCACCAGAATAATCATTGAGGTCCCTAAATTTCTGTGAACACCGAGAACTAAGAAGGATAAGCAGGCCATCACACCGATGGGCATCTCTCGCTGAAATCCACTGAGGACCAAGCTCACATTGCAGGAAAAGGGCAAGGCCATTAATTTGGAGGCCGATGAGGAGGAAGAGTTTGAAGAAATCCTAGTGGAGGAGGAGGATGTAGAGATGGAAGTCAAAACCCAGGGTGTGGACCCTATCACCAGGCTATCGAAATATGTTCCTCTGAGAAATGGTAAAGCCAAGGTTCCAAAGGATATAGATGAGAGCAAGAGTTCTCTACAAAACCTGCTTCTCCCTAACGATATTAATTTTGAGGGACCACACTTGGGGCGGGTTCCTGTGTTGAAATTTGAAGATTAGGACCTTGCAGACCACGAGAATTTCCCGCATTTAGTGACTGTGAAGCTAATGCGCCAGAAGATAGATGCGTTGGCTGGAATGATTGAATTGGAGCCATGCAAATGGCTCAAAGGTGTCGAGAAAGTAGGGTTGCTAAACTTGCTCTAGGTGCCGCAATACCACCGCGCCCTAGTGATCGTTTTCATCATCAGGCAACTGCTATGCTTGGTGCATGATGGGTGCTTGTGGTTGGAGGAGCCCATCCCCATCACAGACCATCTGATTCACTAGATTACATGGCTACCTTGCTTAGGGGAGGACCCAACAAAATTTTTAGAGGGAAAAGGTGGTGAATTGGCCCTCGCGGAAGCAATGAGAAATAAATTTAAGTTGGAGAAGAAGAAGTGACGGTATGCCATATCTAGCATTAAAAGCCTTGTTGTCAAGGTCATGACACAGATATTGGTAGGGAAGGTAATGTGGAAGTGCCATGTGGATGAGGTATGCCAGTGGTTTCACTAGCGGTGCAATGCATAGAAGGGGTCCAGTTCAATTGGGCGAACTATCTATGTGGCGAGTTCCTTGCGAACTGCCGTGAGGCATAGGAGAAGGGAAAAACATTTCATTATGCATGGCTCATATTTTCGATAGTACTGGTGGCATGGGAGTTGCCCAAAGATAGCCAGTTCCCTTCAGTCGCGTAGGAACTTCTAGAGGCAGGGAAGTATGCTTCGCTGTGGGTGACCAGGGACGCGCAACGGATCAGAGAGAGCAAGATATTTTGGGTGCTCATGGAGATGAATATCAAGATGCGGATCAATCGCAAGCCATGGTTATTGCCCACAGTGAGAGGATTCAGGGTAGTAGTTCAACAATAGTAGTCCCCTAACAACGTGTGGAAGAAGTCTAGCAAACAGCTGCTCAGTGTGTTGCCGAAGTTGTAGGGATCCAAACAAAGCTGGGAGGTCTTCGCATTAAGATCTCCTCACCTACAAAGTGACTCGAGGGTGAGTCACGATGTTTGTGTTGGAGGCCTATTGGGCACGATATCCCCCAAGGGTAGTTTTGGGGCTTAGTGCCCAGATTTTGGTCCAATTTTGTAATTCCAATGTAAAGATTGTGCATTTTGTGGGTGCAGAGTGCGTAGTTGTTAAAGAGTCATAGGGTTTTCCGCCCTTATTTTGACAATGTAATGTTGGTTGTAGAAGATCTACCGGACCATGGGATTGTATAAATAGAGCGAAGCTGTAAGTAGATAGAATCAATAAGACATAGATGGAATAATGAAGATATGATGTATGCGAGATAGCTCTGAAGTGTAAGTCTAAGTTTTGGGTCGTAGTGTAGGTAGAGGCTATGCAGCTGAGTGCGCAAAGGCCTAGTAGTCCACAACTAAGTGCGCGGATCCCTGCAGCTGAGTGCGCAGGGCGAGTCGAGTCTGTAATCATCTAGAAGTATTAATAAAGAGAAGTTTCTATCATTTATGCGTCTTTATTTCCTGTTTATGCATCTGTTATATCGAGTATGAATTTCACTTCTAATGCTGATATGATGCGCGAATGTGTATAACTGTATTGGTTAAGTGAACGCAAGTAGGAAAATTTGTTTATACAAGGATAATCAAGATCTCTCCATAAGATAAGTAAGATACTTAGTCTAGTTTGGGAAATAGTGCAGTTCATTGCCATATCAACATGAAAGGACTTCAGCCCCTAGTTAGAGTTGCATGAAAGCTGATTGTAACAGATCGCGAAGGTATTGAAGGATAGAATAGATCGTGAAGCACCCTGCACGAAGGTAGGTATAGTTGGAATAAACTAACATCACAACCATCTCAAGGGTGGGAAAGCTTGGTTCCAACATCCCCCCATACTGCTTCAGGTGAGACTTCAGTCCGTGCTCTGATGCCGAAAGGGCTAGTAGTGTAGGGATTTGTTTGGCTAACTAATGTTGAACCTAGGTCAGGTCCCCTCAAGCAAACAATGTGCTATTGAAGGTCATAGTGACATAGGCAAAGCAGGAAAGTTTATTGAAAAAATACAGTTAGTACACCAAAAGGTTCAAGAACAGCTTGCGAAATGCCAAGGCAAGTACAAAGTAAGGCATGACAAGCATCGTTAAGATCACAAGTTCCAAGTTGGTGATGAAGTTTGGATTCACATTAACAAAGAGAGGCTCCAAGGAGAAGGTAAAATGCTCAAACCAATTAGATATGGTCCATTTAGAAATTTGGAAAAGATTAGTAACAATGCCTTCAGGTTGGATTTGCCTTCATATATGCAAATTTATGTTGTTGTTAATGTTGAGAATTTAAGGTTGTATGAGCCTCCTTTGATTGAATACCAAGGAGAGAATATTAAAATTCCATCTATTGAAGACTTTTCTCTAGAATTCCTTGATGTGCTTCAGTGAGACACTATACTTGACAGAAGAACAAGGACATCAAAAAGGGGAAGTATTGATTATCTTCGAGTGGGGCTCAAGGGTACAATTCCTTCAAAAGCTAAATGGATAGAGGTTAGAAATATAAGGGAACTATACCCTCACCTACTGAACAATTGAAAGTGATCCTTTTTGGGTCCAAAAGGCTTCCAGTGGGGAGGAGTGATCAAGTGCTCAAAATTAGGGTCAAAAATCAAAGTGTCAAAATCTTGTTAAACTTAGCTTCATATCGAAGAGCTCATCATTCTCATTTTAATAGTGTGAATGACACGCAAATCTGAGCTCGTATGTAGAAGTTAGAGAAAGTCAAAGTTCAGGTTTGACTTGCTCACATGGCAGGATTAGATGGCGTGGCATGTTCCATCAGCGAAACAGGAGGCTCCAAGTGACAGGCCGCCATTGGTCCTCGCATTTTGCAAATCACACATCGGTGAAGGGAGGTGTTATAGAATTGACCCCGAAAGAACCTAATTGCAATGCAATGTATCGCATATCACAAATTGCAAAGGGGCTAGTGTTTACAAAGTGGTCCCGACAGTAATCTCAGTTATTATTGCGACAGGGTTCCGAACCCGATGTATTATCCATTGTGATTTATAATCCCAACGGGTTCGTGTTATCAGAGAATGCAAGTTGGGTTGATACGCCGATGGTTTAAGCACCGATTACGATTTTGATGGGGCTTCGGACTCAATATTTTATGGACTAGGTTTGATAATCCCGATGGGTACACAATTGTATGGGTTTTGGTATCTGTCAATGGAAAGCAGCGATTGAGATTTACGATGGGGTTCCCAGACACGATAATTTATATGTTATGTTTAATACTCTCGGCGGGTCCACCATATCACAGAGCGCTTGAAGCATGGGTTGGTTTATCCACCAATTGTGAAAGGATCCCAGACGCAATACATTTATAAGCTCCAGTTAAGATTTCCGTTGGGTCCACCAAATTGCAATCGTAATCGCATATCGCCCACCTGGTTCACAGTCCATAAGACTGCTGGACTCTTCCGATTGCGATTTGTGATGGACAGTCGGTGCCGACGGATTATGGCTTGCCGCATGGCAAAATTCTCGCTCGGTTACCATATTTTTGGAGCAAAATTGTGGGCTTCTATCGGATGTGGAGAAATTTGTGGAGCGAATAATGGGAAAACAAGGGAAAGTCATAAATTCTTTAGTTTTCCACCAAATTGGTGGAAAAAGAAGTTAGATAGCCATTTTTGAGTATTCTAGACTCATTGGAGTAGTTTTTAGAAGCATTTGAGCATTGTAAACACAAAGTTTTACTCTTTTGAGCATAATAGAGAGGCCCAAGCCATTGGAAGATGGAGATGTAGCCCATGAGGGGTGAACTCCTTTATCATGTGCTTGTTGTAATGTGTTTTTGATGATGTTTTGTACATGTTTATGCTACTGTTCAGTTTACGATTTATGTTAAATTGCTCATAAAATTAACATAAAAACTCTTCATTTCACTTGCAAAAATTCATGAATCCTTAAGCACAATGAAAGCATTTTGTTAATAATCTGAGGAAGATCTTAGCAATGCAAACTAATATTTTAAAGCAGATCACATAACAACTTTAATAGTTAATTAAGTTAATTGACTTAGCTGGCTTAGGAAATTTGAGTTGGAAGTCTATCTAGAGTCATGTAGATTGATCCCTAAATTTTAGGGGCCCAGGTTGAATTCTTTTGATTTGTAATTAATTAACTCAGTCTAACTATGTTATAGTCAATTAAACTATCTCCAACTGTTGTAGGAACTAGTAGGAGGTCTAATAGTGGGGACGGGAAGTAGTGTAGATTCACTACTCCACTAGTTAACTGAATATTCACTCATAAATAAATCATGCATGTCAGTTCAGAGGAAGACCCAATTGAGATTAGAGTTCTGGGAAATTGTACTATCAATTGTATAATTTTCTGAGTTGTACAAATGGCGCATGCAATCTACATAATGCCTATGGATGGATTGCACAATTATGGAGAGAGAATTTCCCAATTAAATATGGGCTAATTCTCTTAGGAATTGCGCAAGGAAGTAGGGACTTAGCAGGCAACAAAATGGGCTAAGTGTTGGCTTGAACTGGTTTGTGAAGTAGAGAGATAGATTGTACTTGTGTAGGAATTTTTTGGGTTGAACAAACATTGTATTTTCTTCTCATATCTTCTGGTTAATGCAATATAGATAGTCGGGGTTTTGAGCAGTTACTTTCCCCAGAGAAATATTGTGTTATGTGCAATTAAAATTATTCCCTTTTCTGCTTATTGTTTTCATCGATCAATTTTGGTTTTCACTGAAGAGTAGAGTAGATTCTTGTCTTGTGTTTAGCATATCACATAAGCTGTTGAATCTACAGTAAAAAACTACATATTTGCATACACTAACTTGGACATGCATATGGTTCATTTTTACACAAAAAATCTGATTGAGTTATTTGTGAGTATATGTGTATTTACATCTATCCTTGCATGCAATCAATTAAAGTTTTCAAGCCACTTACATTTGAATGTTATTCATATTATTCACTATGTTTTATGTCAAGCATTTCTTGTGTAGTTCCCACATTTCAGCTTCCTATTTCAATTCACTATCAATAACATTCTTGCTTGAAGCAGATGCACTAATTTGATGGAATGCCAACATAACTCCCTAATTTTGTTCCTCTTGCTTCTTATTTGTCTTATACACCCAAAAATGATGGTCATTTACATATCTTAAAGGGTACAAGTGTATCTATTATGCAAATATATGTAAAACACATTTAATGTAAGTGATATCATAATTCTAAATAAAAAAGAACACATTGATATGGGTGATTGGTATTTTTCATGTCAAGAAATACTTAAGTGAATTATATACTTATTCGTAAAGTAGAAATACTATAAAACAAAATATTCCTCCACTATATGACCTTATGGTCATGGTCATTTCCTTACAAATGCATTATCTCCTTCATGTATTTTTATAAGAAAAAAAAATCTATCCATTACTAAAAGCATCAACTAATTCAATGTCATCCATTAAATGCATTCAAACATGTACTTGAATATCTATGAAGCTTGATGAGAGTCCCTTCTCTAAGTCATATTAATTTCTATAATCACTTCTTATCATTGAGGAATAGATCAACAACAATATCCCTCGAAGTGATCCACTTATATTCAAGTTAATATGAAACACAACATAATCATATTATTTTCAATGTTTCTTATTATTTATATAGCTAGAAAACTTAATAATTTTTTGTTACCTAGTTAATGATTATATTGAGTAGTATTGTCATCAATGTTAAGATTTAGTGATAGGTCAATAGTAATAGAGTTTTTTTGGAAAAAATACTAGTGATATAGTTAGTGATATTTCTCTAGCAATACTAGAAAACTTTGTCATTGATAGTTGCAGTTCTTTATGGAAGTTTCCTCAACAACCATATTATTTCGTTTCAAGTATGTTGATATTGCATTCCTTCAACATGGATTGACAATGTCCACTTATTTGCATCTAACTATTTCATGTCATTATTAGTTGATAGATTATTAACCATTTATTTAAAGGAAACATGTCTCTAGAAAGAGGCATATACATTTTTAAAAATGTGCATTAGGTATAACAAATATGTTTCCTTCAAGTCCTTCCAATAGGGTAGTTCATAGAATTTAGATATTAATTCAATACCTCAAAAATCTCCCCCATTGTGAAACATTTGTTATAAAATGTTAACTACTATGTTGGTGTCTTTCTGTTATGCACTTGGCCTACAAGAAAACCAGAATACCAGAAATACGAAACAATATAGCTCGAAACACAGAAACATAATATGAAATGAGGCAAGTTGAAAATATGTTTTTATTATTTAGAAGAAGAATACAATGTTCACCTGCGTCTTTGAGGGGGAAACCTCCAACAGAGCAGAGCTTAATTAAAATAAGACTCAATGATTCTTCCCTTACTATCTAAGACTATTTATAGCTTAATGACATCCAAAACCCTAACTACTAGTGGTCCCTTGCATAACACGATTTAACCACTTTATTTACTAACTATGGCTCGTTTATAACTAATTATGGTCCCTTTTCTATAATGCGGGTCAACCACTTATAGTTATTATTAATGTGGATAACTGCTTACGAGATTTAATGACTCAACTAACTAACTATGACTTTGAATAGGCTCCTTGGGCTTATCACATAAATAGGAGGTTAGGGTTGGACCCTAACATGCCCTCGCTCATCAAAAGCAGCCTTGTGCTCAAGGATGAAGTTACGAAAACTGCTGAAGAATAGTGGTTGGTGTTACACTAAAAAATGTCACCTTGACTACTTACAGTTAGTATGGCTCAAAATCAACAGTCATGCTACCCTCTTAGGAAAGTCTATGCCTCTGTTATCCATCTCAAACTCAAAGAAGAGAGAAAGTCTTGTAAAAACTATGTTTATCTCTGGGGTCGCAGGTTCTCTCTAGCCTTACCTGCGGGGACGCAGGAAATGTTCACAAAAACTGCGTCCATGGACGCTCTGTATGTTAAAGGACATGTGCGTCCTCCTGTAAAAGGAAAAATGCGCAAGTTTTATCTTGAGAAAGTTACTTGTGGTTACTTCTAGAACATTCTAGAGGTCGGTTTGATGAAATGGATGCGCCTCCAGTTGGTTCATGTATCTCTATTAAGAGGGAGCTTATCCCATCAATAAGGGAGCTATCCCACCCATAGAGGGGGATGATCCCATTGATAGTGGACCTGAATAACCTCTTTACAGCACTATAAATAAAGGCATTGAGCCAGAAGGAGGAGAGGTTGGAGCTATACATTTTCTTTGGGTAAATGCTGCAGGATTTAGGTCTTCCATTAGAACCTTTGTGAGGAGAGATTGTCTTTACATGATTCTACTTGGAAGTGGGTGAGCTTTGTCAAAGTAGAGGAAGACACTTGATGGACCCTGGGAGGAACTTGCACAACACCAAGGCCAGGTTGTAAGAGTTTCTTTGTTTCGTTATTAATACAAACTGGTTTATTTTTCTCAATAGCTTATGTTAATGAGTTATTTCATGTGTTCCTTGGTCTGCATGTTGAATCTATGTTTTATTATATGAAATACAAGTGCTCGGTAATTGTTTGATTGTTTGTGGTTGCAGGAATTGACTTGAAGGAAGAGCTCATCCGGATTGGCAAGAACGAACTACAACAATAGCGTTTTGGAATAAGGTAAGCCTAAACACTTGTACTTTTCATGTTGTAAAAGGTAGATTTAGAGAAAGATCACTCCATTTTGTCTTGTTTGTCGCTAGCGAGTTTATACTCCTAGGGAGGTCAGTTGTGTCAGCCCAAATGACTTTTTCCGCCACGACAAATTGGCGACTCCGCTGGGGACTCCATTAATGGATAAGTCTTTTCCTTTATATGAACTTTGCTTTGTGAAAATCATTTTTATTTTCTGGTTTTTGGCTGTGGGAATTAGTATTTGGGTGGTTTAGCTGTAGATTTAGTTGGCTTTAGTTTTTCTTCCTTTTTCCAGAAGGACGCAGTCTCTGTGTGCTTCACAGTGCGTCCTTGGACGCGGTGTTGTCGACTGCACAGTGCGGGGCCGCACCTGTGACAACGGGTGGCCTGCGTCTTCCTGTAAAAGTCAAGAAAATTCCATTTTTGCTTTAAATTACTTTTAGATTTTGTTTTTCCTTAGTGTTTTCTGCCCAGATCCTTTAGTACCCTGTCAAGAATTCTCACCTGAACTGGTTTTGTGAGCTTTGAGTGTTTTAGTGGATTTGAACGAAGTTTAGACCTAGGGTTTGATTTTTGGATAGGTTCTGTAGTGACTTTGAGCTTAGAAAGTTGTCCAGCCTTAGATATCTCTGGTTAGTCAACCTTCTTAGAAGTTGAGCCTGTCGTAAAGTCTCCTTGTCTGAGCAACTTATCATTTGAGTTGTTTTGGGTCAAATTTCGCATTGCTTGTTTTTAAAGTATTGATTTCCATTTTCAAAAAGGACAAAAAGATTAGAATTTTGTTTTGACTAGTTTTTGGTTCTGCGATAAGCTAGTCCTTGATTCATTCATAATCAAGTAAAACACCTTAGAATAATCATTGTTAGTTTTGACCTTGTTAGAATTGCTTAGAATAAATTTGCCTTTAGTTTGCTTATGAGTGGATTTTCATAGATTTTGATAGTTGTTAAAAGATTGCTTTTGGTTATATTAGTTTTATTTACTTTATTAAAAGAAAAATACAAAAACATCTTCTTTAAAAGTCTTGTTTCAAGTAGCTTTTTGTTTTTGTTTCAAAGAAGAAAAGAGTTTTTTCGTGCATGTAAAGAGAAGTTATGTTTTTATGCTTGGAAAAGAAAATCGAATTGTTTCTTTGATTGTCTTCAATTAAGAAGTTGCTTTTATAAAGATTGCATTCTCTCAACTTTTTAGTTAAAACAATTCATCGAAAAAGCAAAAGTAGTGGATAAATCATCCTAGGTGCATTTTGTAGTGGTTTTGAGTCGAGTCAACACACCACAAGTTTCACTTCCATCACCTTTTGACTTAAAGAACAACCTTAAAAGTAACGCTTAAATTAAAATTGATCTAGTAACTTTTATTTTTTAGGGTTCTGAAGCACCAACATAGCTTAGGCTAGGGTCTTGGAGTAGGTGAGTACTTAACTCTCCAAGACTACAAAACCAAACAGTTAGTCTATCTTGAGTAGAACAAATCCAATTGTTTCAGTTACATTCTGGGAAAGCTCCTCTTAAAGGAGAAGCACGAGCTCGTGTCCGAACCAGTGAGGGGATCATTCCTCCCTCGTTGGGAACGACGCCAGGCAGTACGTATTAAAAACGGTAAACCTCGGATTAACCATTGTCGAGGAGCCAGGGGTCACTTATCGGTAAACCTTGGATTACTGTCAAGGAGCCGGTAAGGGGATTGGAGCTTGTTACTCTGCCCTTGCGTGCTGTCGGAGTTTAGACTGTTCCCCCAGGTGTAATTGTTGTGATTGGTAACCTTAGTGGCCATAATATCTAGGATTCTACCCAAGGTGACGGTGGAGGGAAGGTCCCACTGTACCTGGAGCAGACGTCGGCTATACTCACTTGGATTTTCTGGGGGGTACGCTTCACTTCGAGACGGTTAAAGTGGAGGTACTTGGTCCAGTCTATTCATTAAGCAGGTTGTCGGCATAACTGTTCCACCTGCCATTTCTGTACTGAATCCTGCGAGGTTGGGCCTAATCACCAACTAGCGCTTTTGGTCCGGAAGATACTGTTTGTGTGTGCTTTGACACTCTAGATTATTTAGGCGTATGCTTCAAATTTGTTTGGTTCTTTAGAAGACTTAGGTGGTTTGATTTGAAATTTTTTACTTTGTTTTCGTGTGTTGTAATTAAAATCATTAATTGTGGCGGAATTACCGAGACGGTCCCGTCGCATTGCGGGCCAGTCTCCTGAAGTTGTTTCTGTGGCCGAATTGTTGAGAAGATCCCGTGAACTTAGGGGTTCACCTCCTCGAGACGTCCCCAGTGTTTTAGAGGGTTTAAAGGTCCTTGTAACTCCTAGTGGCAGTAAAGTAGGTTCACCTGAAGAAGGAGAGTCTGCCTTGGTAGTCCATCCAGATTACCAAAGTTTAGAAACAGGTTACAATCCCGAAGCTGTTACAGTTTCCGAGCTTACTGGTAGTTTTTCATCTGCCAGTGAAACAGGCGAAGAACCTGAAATTTCCGAACCTGTTACTCCAACTCCTAGTGTTCCTGATTCACCAAGAATAGAAAGAATTATCACCGAAAATCTTCCTGTTGGGTTAATTGCTATAGAAGAACTTGTTCCAGAGGAAGAAATAGGCGTTTCTGATTCTGAAGATATAATTACCCTTGATTTAAGGGAGCGTGAATCCATCTTTTACAGTCCTCCTAGAAGTGAACCTTGGTACCTTGCTTTAACCAATTTTTTAGACAACTCAGTAGGTTTTTCTACACCTCGTACTCCTTTTCCACCCGGAGGAATTCATAATCCTGTAAATATGTCTGGTCCGTCATCTGTGTTTTCACAAAGTCCTGAATCATTTTTACATGGTGGTCCTTCTGTTCCTGCTGGGTATCAATCACTTTCTGGTACTTTTTCAGGAGCATCTCCTCGACCCATTGATCATGGGTTATTAGTTGGAAACAGTGGTAATGTTCCATTGAGTATAGGTGATGTTTATATGATGTCAGGTTCAACTCCCGTTAACCAACCTCAAGGTGGCCAATTACCGCCTGGGGGGCAACCTTCGTTAATGCCTGGGGGGCAACCTCAAGGTACTTCATTCGTGTCTGGGGGGCAACCTCAAGGGTATCAACCCCAAGGGTATCAACCCCAGCCTCAATATGTACCCCAAAGTCAACCTCAGTATCAATATCAACCTCAAGGATGGCAACCTCAAGGATGGCAACCCCAAGGGTATCAACCCCAAGGGTATCAACCTCAAGGATACCAACCCCAAGGTCAAGGTCAACCCCAGTACTCGTATTTACCTCAAGGTTATCAACCTACGGGTCAATACCCTGGTCAAAGTTATCAACCACCTCAAGGGCAATCATATGGGACTGCACCTTACAGTTATCAACCCTATCCTCAATACGGCTATGGATCTCAGTATCCTCAACCTGTTACGAGTCAATACCCTGGAATGTTAACATGGGATCCGTCACAGGGTCAACAGATGTTGCAACCAAGTATACAGTCGGTACCTCAAGCAGGACAACCTGTAGTTCCTGGTCCACCCCAGCAACCGCAACCTGTCCAGTCAAGTGTTCAGACCCCTGTAACTTCGGTAGTTACTCAGCCGCCAATTGCACCTGGTACTCCACCTCACACGGCTGCAGCAACTACCGCTTCATCTACCATGCTTACTTCTGGAGTATCGGCAGCTCCGGTTTCTACTGTCCCTGTAACCACTCCTCAGACATCTGTTCCGTTGTCTGGACCTACAGTCCAAACCACAGTCCAGATGCCTATAGGACCACCTGGTACAAGTACGGTTGTTACTACTCAACCTCAATTTGTTCAACCTCCGTACCAGGGACGTATCAACCTGGCAAGCTGCCCAACAACCGGTTTACCAGTATCAACCGTATCCTGGGTACACTTATCAACAACCTCAGCAACCCCAGTACGGTCCGGTTAATCCTGGTTTTCCAGGAGGATATAATATCCCCAATGCGATTCCTGTTCCTAGTTATCCTGGATATCCTCCTCCTGGGGCTGGTATTGTGACTCAGAATTTTAGAGATCCTAACCGGCAGTTACCGTTTATTGCAACTTTAGATTTACCCGACTTGACGCGCCTAACGAACGATCCAATTCAATATCAACAGTTCTGGCCGCCAATGCCAAATAAGTTGCCCAGCGATATACCCAAGTTCGAAGGTAAGTCTGGAGAGGATCCGTCCAATCACGTGATGACTTACCACCTCTGGTGTGCATCAAATTCCATCTCAGATGATTCCATCCGCTTACGTCTTTTCCAGCGTACACTCATTGGTCTCGCAGCCAAGTGGTACATTGAGTTGCCACGGGCTTCTTTTTACAACTTTAGCCAGTTAGCTACTTCATTCTTAACTCATTTTCAGTTACCAGTCAGATACGATAATGGTACAGAATTATTAACTTCGCTAAAACAATCGACATCCACGTACATTTCTGATCACATCCATGAGTGGAGACGTCGAAGAAGATTAGTGAAAGTTTTTATCCCGGACCAAATCTTAGCTGAATGGTTTGTAAAATCATTATTACCAAGAATTACTGAAGATGTAGCTAAGGCCGGAGTAGTTACTGAGGAGCAAGTCATTGCTCAAGCACAGTACCTTGACTTAGTTTATACTCAGTCGGGTACGTTACACGAGAAAATACCGGATCTTCCAAATCAAACCAAATCGCTGCTGCTCCTTCGGGATCTCATGCCGCTGATGGTATGATTGGTATCGTGACTACGAAGAGCAAGAAGAAGTCTTCCAAGACTTCAACTACTCCAATTATCACTTTACCTGATTCTCCGACAGGAGAGTCTTCTCCTGAACTCACCGCCGACATTCACGCCGTAGAGTCATCTACGGCCAAACCAAAAAACGGTGGAAAGAAGAAAGGAAAGAAGAAAACCAAAGCAGATAAGGCTCCAAAGGAGAAAGTAGAAAAATTAGAAACCAATGACGAAAAACACAAACCTCATTATCCTTGTCTCATTTGTGAAGAAGATCATTTTACGAGAGACTGCCCTCATCGGGCCGAGGTAGTGAAAATCGTTAAAGGTTCTTCCACTCCTGCTGTGTTAAAGAATCCATTTCCCGAGCAGGAAAATAAAATGATAGGTTCTTCTTCGAATGCCAGTGAAGAACCC
The DNA here is from genome assembly GCA_031772625.1 of Pinus tabuliformis. Taxonomy (NCBI): domain Eukaryota; kingdom Viridiplantae; phylum Streptophyta; class Pinopsida; order Pinales; family Pinaceae; genus Pinus; species Pinus tabuliformis. The sequence goes on from CM062813.1 coordinate 1,111,003,423, forward strand.
ATTTTGATGATGTCTCATGTCAGGATTGCGACTCGATCGCAAGATTATGGTAGTAAGGCTCCTATTGATGGTAAAGAAGCAGAATCTTCTCACTCTAACCCATCAACCTCAACTCCTGGTTCCGATCCACTACAGATCGAGAAACCTAACCCAGACTTAGTGATTAAGCCGCCCGCCAAGGGTGTACTTCGAAGGTCTGCTTTCAACCCACATGCGAGAGCAGCCCAGAATTACAACATTGTCGAAGACTTAGCTGTTTCACCTTCAGCAATGTCGGCACTCGAAGTGCTGCAATCATGTCCAGCGCAACGAAAATTGCTTTTGTCGGCTATCGGAGCTGTCGATGTTCAGGACCCGAACCTAATGATCTTTGATCTAGAAAATAGTACACCACGTCTCCCCCATCAAATGGCTTTCCAAATCCCAGTGATAGTAAAAAACAGACCTATTCATCGGACTGTGATTGATGAGGGAGCTTCTACGTGTATTATGTCGATTCAATGTTGGAGATCGCTTGGTTCTCCTTCGTTGAACCAATCCCCCACCATCCTTAAGGCCTTTGATGGCCGTGGGTTCCGTCCGTTTGGTATTCTACAAGAATTGCCTATAGGGGTCGAAGGTAAAACCGTTAGTCTGGATGTGGAAGTGGTTGATGCCCCTCTAGACTACAACCTTCTTTTGGGTCGAAGTTGGTCATATGCTATGACAGCGGTCGTTTCATCGGTCTTCAGAGTCATTAAGTTTCCACATAACGGTAAGATCGTGACTATTGATCAGCTGACATACTTTTCATCCGACCCATCCTCTTCGAAACTATCCAACATGTTGGTAAAACGACAATCCCTTATAAGGACATTGGTGTAGGTTTAGTTAAGGATTCCGGTTTACTGGGAACTTTTCCTCTCCCTCCACTCAATGTAGATCCTTCATTTGCAACGATTCATATGATCACGTCAGAAAACATTATTTATGATGATCCTTGGTATGTTCCCTCTGACTCTGAGCTAGATTCACTCGGTGATGTTATGCCGTTGAGTCCGTATGAAATTGCTTATGAAGCTCTTATGTCTTTTACCGATTTTCATTCAACCGAACCCGATCAAATGAATGTGGTCAGTGAAGAGTCACTTTTCACCTCACCTTTAGAACGGATAACGTTTCCCGAAGAAGTCTCATCTGACGAACGACTTCGCGAAATCCTAAGTGTAGATGATCTACCATGGGAAGATCTCCATCACAGATCTTCGTTTTTACCTAAGGGCGATGCATTTGAAAATGATTTTTCATCTATCTTTACCGCTGATTATGTCAAAGACGCTCAGGATCCAACGAAACATTCTGATTCCGAGCTGAATTTAGGGAATATTTCTCGTACTGTCCCCATTGATATATCAGTGAAGCCCGGAATTAAGGAGAACATTCATATAGGTGCCGCATGTACTGACGAAGAAATTGAAACTTACAAGGCCCTATTCCAAGAATTCCGCGACGTGTTTGCCTGGTCCTACGAGGAAATGCCAGGAATCGATCCTGCCATTGTTGTTCATGAAATCAAAACCTACCCGGATGCTAAACCCATTCGGCAACGGTTGCGTCAGATTCACCCTCGAAAAGCAGCTGCAATCAAAGCCGAAGTCGAAAAGCTGTTGAAAGCAGGTTTCATTTATCCGATCCCGTTAACGGATTGGGTATCGAATATTGTTCCCGTCAATAAAAAACAAGGAACAATAAGAATCTGTATCGATTATAGGGATATCAATCGAGCTTGTCCAAAAGACAACTATCCTACGCCTTATATCGATCAAATAATTGATGATTGTGCCGGAAGTGAGATGTTTTCCTTCATGGATGGTTTCTCAGGTTATAATCAAATCAATATTCTACCTGCCGATCAACCAAAAACGGCATTCATTTGTCCATGGGGGACATTTGCTTATTGCAAATTACCTTTTGGCCTTAAGAATGCCGGTGCTACTTTTCAACGGGCCATGTCTTATGCATTTCATGACATCAAGCACATTGTGCAACCCTATCTCGATGATTTGCCTGCTCATTCTTTACACCGAGCTGATCACCTTGTCCATTTACGAGCAATCTTTATGAGGTGTAGGCATTATCGAATTCGGTTGAATCCCCACAAGTGTGTTTTCTGTATAGAAACAGGTCGATTGCTGGGATTTGTTGTTTCCAAAACCGGCATTCGCGTCGATCCCTCGAAAGTCGAGGCTATCATCCAATTGCCTCCTCCTTCGAGTTTGCGCCAACTCCAAAGTTTGCAAGGGAAAGCGAACTTTTTACGCCGATTCATCCCTAACTACGCCGAGGTCACTAAAGGTTTTACACGGTTGTTGAAACAGAACGTACAATTCTTTTGGGACGAGATTGCTCAACAATCTTTTGATGCATTAAAACACGCGTTGACCCATGCACCGTTATTGCATCCTCCCAACTACAACCAGGACTACTTCTTATACCTCGCAGCTTCGCATTCCACCATTGGAATGGTGTTAGTTCAAGAAGATGAATTCAAGGCAGAGCATGTGATATATTACCTTAGCAGAACCTTAAATCCAACTGAGTTAAAATATTCACATGTGGAGAAATTGGCCCTGGCAGCCGTTCAAGCTGTCCAGCGTTTTCGTCACTACATTCTTCTCCGCAAAACTACTGTTATTTCGGATTGCAACCCTATGATTTATATCTTGACAAAACAACTGCTAGGGGGCAAGTACTCTAAATGGATCGTCATCCTGCAAGAGTTCGACTTGGAGTTTGAGAAGTCCAAGTCTAAGAAATCTTTAGTCTTTGCGGAATTGATGTGTGATTTCCCGAGTGCTGACACAGAGACTGTGGCAGAGGAGTCCATTGCGGACGAATCTTTGTTTCTTATTAGCACTGTAGATCCGTGGTATGGGGATATAATCATCTATCTCCAAACCCAAACCTTTCGGCCTGAAGCTTCCAAGGAAAACCGTCGAAAAATTCGGTTTCAATCCCAGCAATACAGAATTATTGGAGATACACTTTATCGCCTGGGGGCAGACTTAGTTTTTCGACGTTGTTTAACTCACGATGAGGCTGAGAGAGTTTTGAATGATTGTCACTCTGGAGCATGTGGCGGTCATATGTCTGGGTATGCCACAGCTCAGAAGGTGTTGCGCGCTGGCTATTTCTGGCCGTCTATGTTTAAAGATTGTATCCTTGCCGTCAGAAAATGCCACAACTGTCAAGTGTTTGATCGCAAGATGCGCGCTCCACCTGCTCCTCTCCACCCTATAATTGCCGCTGGTCCATTCGCCAAATGGGGCATTGACTTTATTACTTGTAACCCTCACTCGGCCGGGGGGCATGCGTATATCATCCTTGCGGTTGATTATTTTACTAAGTGGGCCGAGGCGATGCCTACATTCGACGCAAGCGGCAAGACAGCTGCACTTTTCGTATTCAATCATATCATAACTAGGTTTGGTGTCCCACAAGCAATCATTACGGACCATGGAAGCCATTTTCGAAATGTCATGATGACTGAGCTTACAAGCCAGCTTGGTTTGCGCCACGATAGCTCTACACCTTATTATCCGCAAGCCAACGGTTTGGTTGAGTCAATCAACAAAGTTCTAGTCGTCATGATTCGACGGATCATTGGTATCCATCGAACGAATTGGCATAACATGTTATTTTCGGCGCTATGGGCATATCGAACTTCAGTGAAAAATTCAACAGGTTTCACCCCTTTTCAGCTAGTTTATGGCTTAGAAGCTGTGTTACCTATTGAGTGCGAAATCCCATCACTTCAAATGGCTGTCGAATTACTTCCAGCTACTTCCGAAGAGGAGAAACGGTTGTTATACTTGGCTAAATTAGATGAGACTCGACGTGACGCTACTTTAGCCATCGAGACTCACGCAAAACGAATGAAAGCCCAGTACGATAAAAATGTAACTCCTCGAAGTTTTTCAGAAGGAGACCTAGTACTATTATATGATCAAGCGAACGATAAGCTAGGTGCTGGAAAATTCGTTCCCATGTGGCATGGGCCCTACATTGTAAAGCGAAAGCTAGCAAAAGGGGCTTATGAGTTAGTTGATTTTGATGGGGACTCTTTGGGCAAACCTAGAAATGGACTTTACCTAAAGAGGTATTATGCTTAAAATGATGGATGGAGAAATTTTTAGATAGGTTAGATTTCCTTTCTAGCTAGCAAGTGTGTTAGTTTAGTCAGTGTGCTTAGTTTAGCGAGTGTGGTTTTCGTCATTATCCTGGCTTATCTTGGTTTTACTCTTGATATTGTAGATGTCGACGCCTCTCCAAACATACATTGGATTCGCTGATGGTGCTTGTCGTAGTACACGGAATATCTCTTCCGCAGCTTGGGTTATCTATTCACCCTCTGACGAGTTAGTTTCTATGCATGGGGTAAGCCTCGGTCAAACAACGAATAACATTGCAGAATACAGTGCAGTGGTTGAATTATTATCCGAATCTATTTCATTTGGAATTCGACGTTTGATTGTGAGGTTAGATTCTGAACTTGTTGTATTACAGCTTAATAGAGTTTATGCCATTAGAAATCCTGTGTTGTTAAGGTTGTTTTTGAGAGTCCGTCTCTTGGAACGTGAATTTGATTACATTGAATATCAACATATTCCAAGGTCCCTGAATACATTAGCAGATGCAATTGCTTCTCGAGTGTTGGACAAACATTTATAATAATCATGCAAGTAAATTTAAAGACATTTCATCATACATGTTAAACAAGATAAGCCGGTAATAGTGATATATAGATATAGATAGAAGTGTGTCCAAAAATATATACATCGTCTTCGATCATAGGTTTAACACACCTTATGATCGGCAAAATGATAGTACAAAAAGTCAAAAATGTCACATGTGACTACAAAAGTGACTAGTCAATCACTGGTGATGCTCTCTGTACGACACCACTGCGCGGGCTACCTTGCGCAGAAATCTCCTAAACGGTCCAGGGACCGCGACTACAAAACGTTGAAGCCTGATAGGAATGTCGTCCATAGAAGTCTCAGGTATGTCTACCGTGAGACGATCTAGGTCATGCTCCAACTCAGCTAGTACGTCCGCAGCCGCGTCCTGTGGGGCCGGTGCCGGTGCAGCTGGATGTCGTCTGTCGTAAGGCCGGAGATTGGCTGGACGCTGTGGTCCAACATCTGCATTTTTAAAATTTTACTGTTACTTTGAGACGATATATATGAAAAATAAAAAATACATAATTAGAAAACTTGTGAAAATGAAAGTACCTCTGTCATCCCATTGTTCTCCCTGTGGAAGAACCATGTCCGGATCACCTCTGAAATCTATTCCGGCATATGGAAAGTCTTGTATCACAAAAAGCTGGCCCTCTAGCCAGTCGAAGTAACTGTCTGAGAATCGAACCACTGCAGCACCCTCGTCAGGATGCCGGGCCATCACCGCTACCCATCGAACAAGCTTTGGCTCCCGAGGACCCAAGTCATCAACAGTGAGTTGCTGAGGGATCAGCATAGGAACTCTCTCCAAGGCAAAGCTCACGACTATAGGCCCATATCCAAAAGTCTTTAGTCGTCCATTCTTTGCCTTGGTCAGTTGGCTCTTCATATGAGCCGACACAGCTTCGCACCAGTTGAAGATGGTGCCTTGGTAACAGTCAACTGCCATCCGCATTTGGGATCCGGAGGCAATGTGCAAGGCGGCCGCACCACAAATCCTGGTGACCGTAAATGCAATAACTCTAAGTTCCGCCAGAGCGATGTGTTTTATCTCCACGCCTTTTTTATGGCGAGTCCCTGGTCTGCACCACTCCTCGCGGAGATCATTAAGGGATTGGCCACCCGGCCTGGTCCCCGCAAGGTTGAGTTGCTCACCTCTGTTTGGCAAGCCAGTAAGAAAGTATACATCCGAGGGCTCTATCTCGAGCTGGTGCCCTCCAATGTAAAAACATTGATCCTGAACGTTCCATCGCTCAACCAGCCATTCCAAAAATCTTACCTGGCCCCTCATGCCCGGTATGGTCCAATATTTGTACAATCCACATGTTCTTAAGGCATCCAGAGAGGGTTGGTGGTTAATCGCAGCTTCATCGTCCTCTACGTGCTCTCTCTCTCTCCAGTCTAACATGTTTAAGGTCCTGCACATCAAAAGAGTCAGTTAGAAATTAATTTGAGCAAATTTGGTGGTTTTTTGAAAGAGTTGGGGTTTTGAAATGCGCCCTTTGCGGAGGACGTACCCCGGCTTTGTAGCACAGGGCATCCGGACGCAGTTTGCCTGAAGGCGGGCTGCGTCCCCCGACCTTTTTCCCGTGTGAGAAAAAGTCGGGGGACGCAGGTCACCCGAAGGGCACCTGCGTCCGCCGAGGGGCGCATTTTGAACCCAAACCCCCCCCAAAAAATGAAACAGAGACCAAAAACTAAATTCTAAACGGATAGAAATGAAGAGTGGGATGTGTAAAATACCTCGGTGAAGCGGCGTTCGATTCCGACGGTCAGATTTTCCGCAGCGACCACGGGAAGTTTCTTGTCAAAAGCTCCTTTTTCAATCTCCAAAGTCAAACGGTAAAAATGACATGGTAAAAGGTCTTTTTATAGGTTTTTTGGGTGAATGAGTTCATTTTTTACCATGAAAAGATGTTTTTCGATGAATTTTTGCCTATTTTAAACAGGTATGAGTAATGTGTCGCTTTTGTGCAGGACAAAGGGATTTCGAGGGAAATTGTAATTTTCACTAATAAAAATATCAGAGTCATCTTTTAAGCCCTTTTCTGACTCCTAAAACATGAAAAGATCGCCGAGTGTCTCTTTTTCACTCGTTAAAACGGAATTAAAAGACGGTCCCCTTTTAGCTCTTTTCTGACCGTAAAATCAAGAAAAGATTGCCGGGTTTTTGTCGTTTCAAACTCGATAAGGAACTAAAACGACGTGTCTTTGATCACTTTTTACTTTTCAGGTCAACAACACTATTATGAAAGTACTCCTTGGTCGCAAGATCAAGCGGTTCCCCCAGGTATTATTTTATACTTTTTCGGGCTTGAGGGACACAAACTTACGAAAAAGTTCAACGTGGAGTTTCCTTAAGTTTTTCAGACTCTCTAAAAATGAAAAACGCCGAGTTTCTCCTATACTGGGCTCGTTAAACTTTTACAGTAAAGGACCTGTTCAATTACAAACAGGAACGAACCACTCCTTCCTAGGGTTCAAATTTAAACTAGGTTGGACTCGTCCGAAGGATGAGCTTATAACCAAGCATATGTTATCCTCCTCAAGCTTGTTAAAAATAAAGAGGTACTTGCCAGAAATGGTGGGGGAAAAGAGAGAAGAATGAACCTATTTGTCACCTTTTGTCTCAAACGAAACTTTATTACCACTCTTGAGCACGACATTTTTTCATTTCACCTGGGTTGGGAAATCTTTTACCTCACAGTTGACCAAATCACTTTGAAAATCTTTAACCGGGTTCAGGGATCAACTTTGAGTTATTCGTCACCAAACCATCCGTTGTGTCGTTATGTGTTCAAGAGGTCTGCAAGCAAAACTTTCATCTGCAAAATACTTATCATCCATTTGACCATCCCTGAGTCAGTCCTTACAGCAACATTTCTTCAACTTGAACAATGATTTCGTGTTGCAGGCTTGCCTGCAACGAGTCACTTTCTATCGACATCGACACATTATCTAGAAAGATGACTTAGGAATCGACAGTACCTTGAAGTCTGCATGCATCAATGGCAGGTTTCTCGCCTTTGACGACAGTTTACATCATTGACTTTCGATCAAAGGATTCCGTGAAGTGTTCGACATCAGAACATATATTCACATTTCACGGGTTGTGCTTGGTACTTTGAGAACCATTGACATTACTGGTGGTCTCTCTCACGCTTGTTAACAGTTCACATCATCGACTGGTAATCAAGTGGTTTCTAACATGTTCGACATCAAATCATTTAATCACATGCTTAGAATCGTACCAATTCGTGAAGTAGGAGTGAAGACCCTGGATCTAGTTTCTACCATCCAGGCTGCGAGGAGTTTTGTATTCATTATCTATGTAGACTAATCATAAACAGATGGCTGCGTCCATACTGTGTCTACAAAAGTCTATAAAATGATGTACTGCAAGATCATTCCTGTATCAGACTAGTTAGTCCATTAGTTAAAGTTTTGAATCTGTATGGGAATGCCTACCTCAGTGATGATATAATCTTATACATGTATTTTGTGTTGAAATTGCAGGTTCTAACCAGGTCATCCACAAGTCAATCCTTGAAATGATAAAGCGCTTCACCCTTCCTAGAATTACAAAATACCAATCTATTCCAGGCTTCGCACTTTAGGGGGCAATCTGTTACACTAAAAAATGTCACCTTGACTACTTACAGTTAGTATGGCTCAAAATCAACAGTCATGCTACCCTCTTAGGCAAGTCTATGCCTCTGTTATCCATCTCAAACTCAAAGAAGAGAGAAAGTCTTGTAAAAACTATGTTTATCTCTGGGGTCGCAGGTTCTCTCTAGCCTTACCTGCGGGGACGCAGGAAATGTTCACAAAAACTGCGTCCATGGACGCTCTGTATGTTAAAGGACAGGTGCGTCCTCCTGTAAAAGGCAAAATGCGCAAGTTTTATCTTGAGAAAGTTACTTGTGGTTACTTCTAGAACATTCTAGAGGTCGGTTTGATGAAATGGATGCGCCTCCAGTTGGTTCATGTATCTCTATTAAGAGGGAGCTTATCCCATCAATAAGGGAGCTATCCCACCCATAGAGGGGGATGATCCCATTGATAGTGGACCTGAATAACCTCTTTACAGCACTATAAATAAAGGCATTGAGCCAGAAGGAGGAGAGGTTGGAGCTATACATTTTCTTTGGGTAAATGCTGCAGGATTTAGGTCTTCCATTAGAACCTTTGTGAGGAGAGATTGTCTTTACATGATTCTACTTGGAAGTGGGTGAGCTTTGTCAAAGTAGAGGAAGACACTTGATGGACCCTGGGAGGAACTTGCACAACACCAAGGCCAGGTTGTAAGAGTTTCTTTGTTTCGTTATTAATACAAACTGGTTTATTTTTCTCAATAGCTTATGTTAATGAGTTATTTCATGTGTTCCTTGGTCTGCATGTTGAATCTATGTTTTATTATATGAAATACAAGTGCTCGGTAATTGTTTGATTGTTTGTGGTTGCAGGAATTGACTTGAAGGAAGAGCTCATCCGGATTGGCAAGAACGAACTACAACAATAGCGTTTTGGAATAAGGTAAACCTAAACACTTGTACTTTTCATGTTGTAAAAGGTAGATTTAGAGAAAGATCACTCCATTTTGTCTTGTTTGTCGCTAGCGAGTTTATACTCCTAGGGAGGTCAGTTGTGTCAGCCCAAATGACTTTTTCCGCCACGACAGTTGGTTCCCATGTCACATCTTCTAGAGAGGTGTCTTTCCACTAGATGATGACTTCCTTGATCTTTTAGCCACAGAGATGTCTTTCGCAAGTATCAACAATCTATTCTAGTTAGAGCCAAAGTGAGCCTTTCTCATCCAATTCTAGCAGACTTGTTTGAACCCTACAATTGTTCCACACAACTTTCTTGTGGCACGATACATGGAAGACCAAGTGAATTTTTAAAGTAGTTGGCAAGGCTAGTTTGTAATCAAATGCTCCTATACATTGAAGTACCTGATTAGGCTTATAGAATTTTGGTTCTAGTTTCTGGTATCCATTTTCTTTAAGAGAGGTATGCTTATATGGTTGGAGTCGCAGGAACACCTGGTCCCCTAATTGAAATGATCGCTCAAAATGATGTTGGTTGGCCTGTTGCTTCATTCTATTATGCACTTGATGTAGATTAAATTTGGGATGCGTGAACATGGTGGCATGGTTCTGTAGGAGCTGATCAACTTCCTGTAATTTGGAACATCCACGGATATACATAGATGGTGAAGGTGAGAGTAGGCCATACACTGCATCATATCGTTTCATCTTGGTGGCTTCATGATAGTTAGTATTATGCCACCATTTAGCTAAAGGAAACCATTGTACCCATTGATGTTTCTTTTCTGAAGTGAAGCACCACAGACAGGTCTCCAAAAATTTGCTATCTGCTTCTATTTGACCATCTGTTTGGGGATGATAAGTTGTACTCAGTTTGAGTTATGTGCCATGGAGCTTGAAAAGTTCCTACCAAAATTTGTTGGTGAAATTGGGGTCTCAATCAGACACAATGGAAGTCAGCATGCCATGCAGTTTGAAGATTTGGTCCATAAAACTGTAAGCCACCAATGTTGGTGTAAAGGGGTGTGGTAGAGCACAAAAATGAGGTAATTTGGAAAGTATGTCAACAACCACCATGATGACTAATTTTTTACTAGAATTTGGGAGACCTGTAATGAAATCCATGGAAACATCCACCCAGATGGAAGTAGGGAGTGGAAATGGTTGTAAGGTTCCCAGTAGCTTGATAGTTTCCTCTTTTTTCCATTGGAAAACATCACATTAAGCTACAAAAGTAATAATATTGTTCTTCATGACAGTCCAAAAGAAAGAGCGATTTGCTCGTGCATAAGTATTCTAAAAGCTTGAATGTCCTGCAATCGGAGACGAGTGCAACTCTTCCAAGATGCATTTTTGAGGGTGGATTTCGGGGATAACACTACCCGATCCTTGTAGCAAAGAATCTAATCCTTCCAAGAATAGTCATCTAAGGCATTAGGATCTTCTCTTAACTTATTAATGAGTTGGGAGAGAGGGGTGGGATAACCATTCATGGTAGACCTCTTCAATCCAATCTGGAATGGTTAGAGAGAGTGATAAAAGAGTGCCCTCGTACTCAAATTGGTGCAATAAGGCATCAACCACTACATTTCCACACCCCTTCTTGTAAATTATCTCATAATTGTATCCCAACATTTTTGCAAGCCATTTATTTTGCTGTGGTGATGATAGACGCTTCTCTAGAAAATATTTTAGACTATGATGGTCAATGCGGATTTGGAAATGTCACCCCAATAAATATGGTCACCAAGTGTCTACTGCATGTAATATGGTCATCATTTATTTCTCATATGTAGATTGACCCTAGATGTTTGCAACTACGTTTTTGACTGGTGAAAGTCAATGGTCTACCTTTCTGCACTAATACTGCACCAATTCCCATACCTGAAGCATCACATTCACTCACAAAAGATTTGGCGAAGTCTGGTAAGGCCAATATTGTAGTGTGGCACATAACTTGTTTGAGAGCCAAGAAGGCCTGCTAAGCTGCTCAGTCCAGTGAAATGATTTTTTCTTGAGAATATTAATGAGGGGTTTGGCAACGGTTCCATAATTACAAAAAAAATTATGATAGTAGCTCGTGAGACCCAAGAATCTCCACAAACTCTTCAAGGTTTTTGGTTGGGGCCAATCTTTCATTGCCTAGATCTTTTTCGGATAAACCCTCTCTTCGTTACCTCCCATAATGTGTCCCAAATACTCTACTTCTTCCATGCCAAAGGAGCACTTGGATAATTTGAAAAATAATTTGTGATCTTGGAGTAATTGCAATATCTAGTCAACATGCTGAAGGTTTTTGTCCCATGTTATGAATTAGATGAGAATGTCATAAAAAAACACTAGTAAATTTTTTTTGAGATATGGTTTCACAAGGTAGCTCATGAGGATCTGAAACGTGGATGGAACATTACAAATACCAAATGGAATGACCAAGAATTCATAATTTCCTTCATGAGTTCAGAAGATTTTCTTGGGAATGCCAACTTCCTTCATGTGTATTTGGTGATAACCCAAGCAGAGGTCGAGCTTGGTAAAAACTTTAGCACCTTAAAGTTCATCAAGCAGATCATCAACTACAGGAATATGAAATTTTTCCTTGATAATGATCTTGTTAAGGTCCCTAAATTCGAGACACATGCACCATTCTCCATATTTCTTTAGAATCACAACCACTGGAGATGAATAAGGGATATTGCAGGGACAAATAACACCAAATTTGAGGAGTTCCTTGAGTATTTTTTCAATTTCATTATTTTGTACAAAACGATATTGATATGGGCGAATATTTGGTGGTTGGGAAATTGAGACCAAAGGGATGCTATGATCATGTTCAAGAGGGTGGGAGCTCCCTAGGTTTGTCAAACACCCATTGGTGGCGATCTAATACATATTTCATATCAAGATTAATATGAGGAGGAGAGGATTCAATGGCCTGGATGGCATTTAATTGGGCACTACCCCATGATGGCCCTTTTTTAAAATATTCTCCATTCGATGCGAGCTGATGATAGTAGGAGCACCTACCTGCATTCCCCTTAATGTATGTGCGTGGATGTTTTGCGTAAAGATCATATATACCTCATGGAAATACATTGTGATAGGGCCCAATGTGTGGAGCCATTAAGCACCAAGGACAATGTCACAACCACCCATTTCAATGGCAAACATGTGGGTTTTAAGGTGATAATCCCCAATCTGAAGCTAAATATTTTCAAAATGTCCCTCACATTTCATGGTCGCCCCATCAACGACAAGGAATTGGAAATTAGATATTGTCCATAAAAAAAAATGAACAAATTCCACTACTCTCTTATGGACAAAGTTATGAGTGCTGCCACTATAAATCAACACAACTAATGGTATATGCTTAATTAAACCTCGAATTTTGACAGTCTGGGGTGAAGAAATTCCATCCAAGGCATATAGTGATATAATTGACTCATCTGGCATCACTGTGAGATCATTGTCTACATCAGTTTTTTTTTAATTTTACGTATGTTCTATGCTAGAGCAATTTATTTAAATTTTCACAGTGAGAAATCACATCAACATTACTATAAACTGCACATAGAACATAAATATAAAATGCAGAAGACAAGCCAAGACAAGAGGACACAAGATGTGGCGCAAGCCAGGGACAAACCCCACAATGTGTGGGGAAATCCTTGATCAAATCTTCTTTTATGTTCTTCAAAGTTCAGCAGAGAGAGAGAGAGAGAGAGAGAGAGAGAGAGATAGTACATTTACAACAGAAGTCAACACTTTGACTTATCTAGATCTAGTATAGATCATTTCGTATAATGATGAAATCAGTTGAAGACATTCTGCTTCAACTGATTCTCAAGGTGACTCCTTCACCTATCATCATGTTGCATTTGGTCTTATAGTTGCACCACTGTACACTGCACCATGCTGTACTAATCATGATTATCATCATGTTGACCATGTCCATGATCTTATCCATCATCATGCTTCATGCTGCCCATGCTACCCATGATCTCATCATGCTTCATGCTGCCCATGCTACCCATGATCTCATCATGCTTCATGCTGCCCATGCATCATATCAAGCTTCATGCTGCCCATGAATTCATCATGATGTTGTCCATGCTCCATGTCATCATGCACTTATTCTACCCATCATGCTGCTCATAATGCTTCCCATTATGCTGCTTATCATGCTGTTCATAATGCTGCCCATTATGCTGTTCATGATCTCTTGCATCATGCTGCCCAGATCACACGTAATGTTGCTGCCTATGACGGCATTATATATGCGATTGTCTATATGAAAAAGTTTCATACAGCGTGTTGCTTACCTTGTTGCCTTGACTGTGTTCATTTATGTTATGCCTTAACTTGTATACATCTACGTTCCAGACATCATCAATATGACAGCTTCCCATAATGAATATGACTTGTATATATCAGTGTTCCATATTGAAGCGTATATATCTAACCTATGTACAGTAGCGTATATTACTACTCATCACACGTACATTCCAGCATATATATATATATAACCATTACTGTGCCTATGTACAGCAGCGTATATTACTGCTCATCGCACGTACAGTCCAGCGTATATATATAACCATTACTGTGCATTGTATGGACTGTGTGTAAGTGTTGTGTGTTGTATGGACTACGTGGTTAGTGTCCAGCGTTTCACATGAGTGCGTTGTAAGTCATTCCCATGAGAGCATGCTACAGCGTGAAATGTCCACGTATTTCATCAATTATGAACTGCGTATGCTGTCCACGTATCAATGTCTCCATATTATATGACTATGTTCCTTTTATTTCATTACGCTAGCTTCATAACTGCGTATAGATCTATATTATATGACTCTAATCCTTTGCTTCATTACGCTGGCTTCATAGCTGCGTATAGATACATATTAGCTGTGTTGTATGTCTGCGTGTAGAGTATAGGGCATGCTGTGCATGTAACAGGTTTGCTGCGTATATAGCTAGGGCATCATCCACGTATAAGCGTGTTACTCTTGGTGTCTCACCCCTTCTCCAAAAACCAAAGACGTGGAGAGGAGGAGATCACTCAAGAATACATGTTCAAATGACATCAAATACTCATCTATTTATACTAACACGAGGATGATGAATAGACACGTAGGTTGGGCTTCTAGAGCCTACATAAGAGCTGGTCGGCTTGATAATAATTACATAAACAAAATAAATTCATATCTCCATAAATACTTATTGGAATCGATGATCTTTGGATCCATCCTACACCTCTCGACGAGAGGGATCCAATAAAAATATCAGCTGCCATAAATAAGTCGACCCACATGGAGTTTGGCCCTAGTTTCCAATTTAACACTCCCTCTCAACTAGGGAGAACTCCATCCTTTGATCCATAAGTCCGACTGTACTATCTCTGCCATCAGTGCCCTGCACTATTCTGCCCAACTCTACTCAACTATGTTGGCTCTGCTCTACTCTGCTCTGCTTAGCTCTGTTGGCTTTGCTCATCTCTGCTGGCTCTGCTAGCTCTACTCTACTCAGCTCTGCTGGCTCTGCTAGCTCTACTCTGCTCAGCTCTACTGGCTCTGCTCTGCTCTGCTCAGCGTTGCTGGCTCTTCTAGCTCTACTCTGCTCAGCTCTGCTCAGCACTACTGGCTCTGCTAGCTCTACTCTGCTCAGCTCTGCTCAGCGCTGTTGGCTCTACTAGCTCTGCTCTACTGAACTATGAAGAAGAAGAATTGATCGAGAATGTCTCATACCATTCTCCACTGACCCGAAGTCAGACTCAGAGTGTGTACCACTAGTCCCAGACCAGTCTCAACCGACCCAAAGTCAGCATCATAGTAGGTACCACTCCTATTACTGGTCCCATACTAGTATCGCAGTTTTAGAGAGTGTGCCACTGGTCCCAGACCAATCTCAGCAGACCCGAAGTCAGCGTCATAAAATGTACCACTCTCACTGGTCCTAGACCAGTACTGCACTGACACGAAGTCAGTCTCGGAATATGTACCACTGCTCCCAGACCAGTCTCAATCGACCCGAAGTCAGTGTCATAGCATGTACAACTCCTACCACTGGTCCTAGACCAGTATCGCAGGCTCAGAGAGTGTACTACTGGTCCCAGAACAGTCTCAACCGACCCGAATTCAGCGTCATAGTATGTACGACTCTCACTGGTCCCAGACCAGTCCTGTACTGACACGAAGTCAGTCTCGGAGTATGTACCACTGGTCCCAAACCAGTCTCAGCCGACCCGAAGTCAGTGTCATAGTATGTACAACTCCTACCACTGGTCCCAGACCAATATCATTGATCCCAGATCAATGGAGGACATCCTAGCATAGGGAGTATGGTAGATACAACGATGCATCCATCGGTACTACTATGGTCCCTAGCTTCATTTCCCTGCTCATTGATCAGACGAGAGGTACTTCCCATGAGTCCCAGACTGCATGGGTAGGATGCCTCGACAGGAGAACTTAATCAATCCTGTCCTCAAAGGAGAACACATCAATCCTGCTAAAATCGCCACAGAGAACACATCAATCCAAGCCGCCATGGAGAACACATCAATCCAGGCCTCATAGGAGAACACATCAATCCTGCTACACAGGAGAGAAAATCATCCTGTTCCACAAGAGAGCAAATCATCTTGTCCCACAAGAGAGCGAATCATCTTGTTCCAGTGCGCACCACCAGGGGAGGGTGAGTCACCCTGTGGTCATATTTTCCTCCAGTAGAACTGCAAGCCCCCCAGAGCTCCCAGAGCTCAATGTATGCAACATGCAGGACCCTTCTACAAAGGTCTCTTAATGACCCCAAGTCGTTCGGGAAAATCACAAATTTGATCTTTCCTCGGGGCTCTGTCCTGTACATCATCTTAGTGCGATGGAGCCTCCTTGATCATCGACTTACCATATCCCAGATAAGGCAGTATTTGATGTCTATTTGCTGGAGCAATTGTCAAAAACGGGATTCCTCAATAATTGAATCCCACCTCTGGTTGTCACAGAGAATCATAGTGGTATTCATCATCTGCAAAAACAGCTCACTGAAGAGCTTTAGCAACCAGACTACCTCACAAAAGGCCATACTATCAGCAATGTATTCTGCCTTAGTGGTGCTCAGAGTCACTGACTTCTGCTTCCTGCTCATCCAGGATATCGAGGCAGATTCCAAAGAGAAATAGCACTGAGAAGTGCTCTAGTGATCCTCCATACTACCTACCCACTCATCATTCGAATAATCATGTGGTTTCATATTTCCGGTAGTGTATCTCAATTCATGAGAGATTGTGCCCTGAAGATATCTCAAAAGATTCTTGGCACCAATCCAGTGAGGCTCAACCAAATATGAGTTCACCATGCTAACTGCAACACAGATGTCTGGACGGAGGTTCTCCAAGAACATCAACGTGAATGAGTTTATGAAACTCAGAGGCATTTCCCAAATAAGGTCCGACATCACTACCATATAAATTCTTAAAGTTAAGATCCTTGAGGTAGTCACAGGCTTGCAGCTTATCTTTCCATATTTAGAATCCAACTCCCTCTATCTCCTATAAATGAGAGGGACTGCACCTGTCAGACATAGGTGCCAGTATGAGAGGTTTATCATCCACAACCTTCAAGTAATGGTTTGGATCAGTTTCACTCCTGGTGAATCTCAGCTGCATTAGACAGCTATCAATCCTCTCATACTATGCCCGAGGTGTTTTTCTTCAAGCCATAGAGGGCTTTCTTCCACCTGTATACATGAGTCTTAAAATCCTCGGGTTGTTCCAAGCCTGTGGACCTGTTGCATGAGGGGAATGATCCCCTTATAATATTTTCCTTCGGTACATTTCAGACATGTACCTTCATGCTTCTTTTTTAATTCAGGCATCCTAGTCACCATCTGACTCACAGACCTCTGGCGCTGAGTCAATGGACATGGTCCCTAGTGGACTTCTTGCAACTTGATACAACCCTGAACTCAAAAACATCTTTGAAAGATCTATTTTCAAACACGTACCTTTCCATCGATAAGTGCCACCCTGTAACCTTTGGCTTCCATTTCCGAGATGGACACTAGGTTCTTCTTGCGATCAGGTACATAAAAGAGAGTCAGGGGTTCCTTGCTTTCGTGGAAGAATCGACCATTTCCTTGATGACCTGCATTACCAGCCATTCCTTTGATCATTGAAGATGTTCAAGGAATGGTTTTTATCTTCATCAAGAGATGTGTCTCTGCCATTCGGACACTCCTTCTCATAACGGTCAAACTTATTTGAACAAGGCATCCGCCTTTCCTTCCACCCTTAGATCCAAAATTCCCAACAAAGTGATCTTTAGATGGGCCATCAAAAACTTCTACTGCGCAATTCTGATAACATTCTCTGCTTCGATTTCTCCCTTAGGTGAATTATGAGGAACCCATTGATCCTTCTGTCTTATCCCAACTGTCTTCGGTGATTGCTCTTTCACTCTTGCTTGGGCATTGTCTTCACCTCAGCTCTGATACCATGTTAATTTTAGGTATGTTCTATGCTAGAGAAATTTATTTAAATTTTAACAGTGAGCAATCACATCAACATTACGATAAACTGTAGATAGAACATAAATATAAAACGCAGAAGACAAGCCAAGACAAGAGGACACAAGATGTGGCGCAAGCCAGGGACAAACCCCACAATGTGTGGGGAAACCCTTGATCAATTCTTCTTTTATGTTCTTCAAATTTCAGCAGAGAGAGAGAGAGAGAGAGATATAGTACATTTACAACAGAAGTAAACACTTTGACTTATCTATATCTAGCATAGATCATTTCGTATAACGAAGAGATCAGTTGAAGACATTCTACTTCAACTGATTCTCAAGGTGACTCCTTTGCCTATCATCGCGTTGCATTTGGTCTTATAGTTGCACCACTGCACACTGTACCATGCTATAGTAATCATGATTATCATCATGTTGCCCATGTCCATGATCTTATCCATCATCATGCTTCATGCTGCCCATGCTACCCATGATCTCATCATGCTTCATGCTGCCCATGCTACCCATGATCTCATCATGCCTCATGCTGCCCATGCTACCCATGCATCATATCAAGCTTCATGCTGCCCATGAATTCATCATGATGCTGTCCATGCTCCATGTCATCATGCACTTATGCTACCCATCATGCTGCTCATAATGCTGCCCATTATGTTGCTCATCATGATGTTCATAATGCTACCCATTACGCTGCCCAACATGATGTTCATGATCTCTTGCATCATGCTGCCCAAATCACACGTAATGTTGCTGCCTATGACGACATTATATATGCAACTGTCTATATGACAGAGTTTCATATAGCGTGTTCCTTACCTTGTTGCCTTGACTGTGTTCATTTATGTGATGCCTTAACTTGTATACATCTGTGTTCCATACATCATCAATATGACAGCTTCCCATAATGAATATGACTTGTATATATCAGTGTTCCATATTGAAGCGTATATATATAACCTATGTACAACAACGTATATTACTACTCATCGCACGTACAGTCCAGCGTATATATATAGCCATTACTGTGCCTATGTACATCAGCGTATATTATTGCTCATCACACGTACAATCCAGCGTATATATATAACCATTACTGTGCATTGTATGGACTGTGTGTAAGGGTTGTGCGTTGTATGGACTATGTGGTTAGTGTCCAGCATTTCACATGAGTGCGTTGTAAGTCATTCCCATGAGAGCATGCTATAGCATGAAATTTCCGCGTATTTCATCAATTATGAACTGCGTATGCTGTCCACGTATCAATGTCTCCATATTATATGACTGTGTTCCTTTTATTGCATTACGCTGGCTTCATAGCTGCGTATAGATCTATATTATAGACTCTAATCCTTTGCTTCATTATGCTGGCTTCATAGCTGCGTATAGATCCATATTAGCTGTGTTGTATGTCTGCGTGTAGAGTATAGGGCATGCTGTGCATGCAACATGTTTGTTGCGTATATAGCTAGGGCATCATCCACATATAAGCATGCTACTCTTGGTGTCTCACCCCTTCTCCAAAAACCCAAGACGTGGAGAGGAGGAGATCACTCAAGAATACATGTTCAAATGACATCAAATACTCATCTATTTATTCTAACACGAGGATGATGAAGAGACACGTTGATTGGGCTTCTAGAGCCTACATAAGAGCTGGTCGGCTTGATAATAATTACATAAACAAAATAAATTCATATCTACATAAATACTTATCGGAATCGGATGATCTTTGGATCAATCCTACATGTCTCGATGAGAGGGATCCAATAGAAATATCAGCTGCCATAAATAAGCCGACCCACATGGAGTTTGGCCCTAGTTGCCAATTTAACAGTTTTTGGTTCACTTGGTTCTTCCTCAGGAACTTTAGTCGATGGATCTTCATCGACTGAGTTGTTTTCAGCAACATCAATTTGAAAGAATTTTGGTTCCTTGCATTTATGTCTTGGGGAGTACTTGTTATCGCAGTAGTAGTAGAGTCCTTGTTTCCTTGTTTCGACCATTTCTATCGACGACACCTTTTGAACCTTAAGTGTTTGGGTGGGGTCCGTAGCCTGGGTGGGACATGCCTTTATGATGAAATTTGGATGATTGGACTAGGAATTTAAGGTGACTTATACATATAAGTCCTTATGGCATGCATCTAAACAAGTAATTGGGTGATGCATTCAGACATGGGCTTGGATGGATTCCTTTAGGCCACTGATGAAACATTCTAAGTAAAAGTCATCTCCTAGTCGGTCAGTTCTGACAGCCAATTGTTCAAAAGATGCAATGTAGTCCCTTACTACACTTGTTTGCCCGTTCTTAGTGACACGACCCAATAAGTGAGATGATCAAAGTGATCATAGATGGCTTTTGATAACATGTTCCAAGTTGGTCTCCCTCGATAAAATTATGATGCTACTACCACCACTGACATCTCTCTTGGTCCAAGTAAAGGGATCCGACATGTATTTTAGTTGCATCCTACTAGATATTATTAAGGATGAAATATTGTTCCATCTGTGCCACCCATACTATGGGGTTAGAGAAATCAAATAAGTACATGTCCAACTTGGGTGTCGAGTGGCTCGAAGATTGGTGATCTGAATGGAAATGAATGTGATGATTGGATTCTCCTTCTTTTAGGTTTTAACCCCATACAGAAATTACCTGCATATGAATTCTAAAACACAGAAAATAAATCATGCGAGAGCATAGCACATAAAACACATATATAAAGGGATTTTCACATGGATCCCAAAACAGGGACTACTAGCTTGATTTTTCATTATGTTCATTTCAATGTTACAATACATATATCTATATATCTATATATATATATATATATATATATATATATATATATATATATATATATATATATATATATATATATATATATATACATGCCAAAGCATCCAATACCATGGACCGAAAACCATTGCGCCCAAAACCATGTGCGAAAACCATGCACAAAACCATAGGTAGGTCTTCCCACCTAATATAGGGTCCCAAAACTTTTTCCCCGGGGCACTGTCCTGGACCTCGTAGAGGGGGGCTAACCGCCCCCCTCAAACCCCCTGTGACCCCCTTGCTGTGCAATCAGCGCAACGAAGGGGGAGCTCCACCCCTCCTCAAACCCCCCGGTTAACTAGGTCGGCTAGTTGTGGAAAGAATATAACACAACCCAACACTTCTTTGTGTGCATCAAGACTATGTTCTTCCATCATGGGTTCACGAAGCATCTTTATAGTGGTCAATACTTGTGTGAGCTAGGAGGTAATGGTCTCTTGGAAGTGATTGAATTTTTTCTTGAGGTTGTCGACCTTCTTGGAAACCCTTTTCACAACCATAAATTGAGATGTGGTACTGAGCATACATTATTGCTGGTTAAATTTTGAACTTATGAAAGAGTAGTATTCTTGGAAAGAGGGGAAGCTTAGGAGTTTAGTGATGTGGGTCACTTGAAGCTGGGTTAGGAAAAATTTGGGACCGCCTAAAAATTGGGGGCTTACAGGTGAAGGGTACCACTACAACCAACTCGTCATACAAAAGCTTATGGGTTAGGTCATTTGAAAGCTTCTCAAGTCCCAACTGATCAATACTGCAGTGAATGAATTCTAGAAAGCTTGATGCTCCACACTATCTTGCGAAAATTCTACCTAGGATGTAGTAACAAAAACCCTAAGGTCTTGTTACTGCAGAATGTGTTGTGACAATCTGATCTAGACTATGGTTTCAAAAAACCTCACTGCAAAAAGAGTTTGATCTGTGCTGTGAAAATCCCCACTACTGAATCTAATCTGTACAATGGTGGTAGAACCCTAACTACTAGATCTTATTTGTGCAGTGGTAGTTGAACCCCAACAACTACATTTGATTTGGAAGAAAAGCTAGGGGCAATATTCATATAACTAAGGGAACTATGGTCTCAAATGAGTGTTAGATGCTACTAATCGCAAATATGCAGGGGTCTAACAATAGTAATCGACCCAATCTTTCTGGGCGCTAACTAAGGAGGATTACCCATACCCTTAGCTGTACTACCCGCCTACCCTATTGTATGTGTGAGTAATCTCACTAAGTGTTGTTCTCAATGTATTGTAACAACAAGATGACTAACATATTATCTAAGGTTAGGTTTTAGGTTACCCTAGGGGGCTTTCGATATACCCAGGGGTACATGGAAGTGCAGTTCATGCATGATTATGTCTAATGCACTACTACTCGAAGGTGTACCCACATGGGTTACTAGGGAGTCCAACAAGCTTGACCACCTCTTGTAGTTCTTGCATGCATGCCTTCCAAAATCCACAGGTTTATGTGCTCAATGATAGATCCCATGGTTTAAAGATTCTGGAACACGTCTCTAGACTAAAACAATTTCTGCAAAAATTGGAGGTACAACTGGCCCTAGAAAGTGCTCTGATACCACTTGTTATGCATTTGACCTACATGAAAACTAGAATACCGGAAATATGAAATAATATAGCCCTAAACATAGAAATATCACATGAAATGAGACAAGTTGTAAAGATATTTTTTTATTTAGAAGCATAATACAATTTTCACTTGCCTCTTCGAGGGGGAAACCTCCAACATAGAAGAGCTCAATTACAATAAGACTCGATGATTCTTCCCTTACTATCTAAGATTATTTATAGCTTAATGATATCCAAAACCATAAGAACTAGTGGTCCCTTGCATAACATAGGTTAACCACTTTATTGAGTAACTATGGCTTGTTTATAACTAATTGTGGTCCATTTTTTATAGTGTGGGTTAACCACTTACAATTATTATTAATGCAGATAACTACTTACGAGCTTTATTGACTCGACTAAATAATTTTGACTTTGACGAGGCCCCTTGGGATTATTACATAAATAAGGAGTTAGGGTTGGACCCTAACACTTTCTCTTAAGAGGTGGTCAACCATATTTATTTCCATTTACAAAATTCTTCTTTGTTAATCCATGAAAAGTATGACTTAAGGAAGAAACTTCCTAGGTCCTTTGTAGACAATTTTTTTCAAACCTTTTGAATGCATCACCTATTAGAAACCACAAAATGGGCATGCATGATAAATCTTTGTCCTATGCCTTGCACATAAAATAATGCAAAACTATTATTTTCGGGATTAATAAACAATAATCATGCAAATAAAATTCCATAATATTTTTATTTTTATTTTAAATAAACAGGTAGGAATTTTCATTATTAAAAAGAATCTGGTTTCTCGACTAGAAGCTTTACATATTCCAATATTCCTTGGAGGTTCGAAATTGAACACAAAGGCTCAACCCAAACCCTCCAACGAGTTCCCCATGAAACAAAAATTTCAGACCGTTTCCAACTAAAAATTCTCCAAAATACTTCCAATATCTAGATGCATTTACATTCCATTATTCACTACTTCTATTTTGACTTAAACTAACTTCTTGTTATCTTTCAAACTTAAGTCAAACCTTGGTTTCTTCTATTTCCAGCGTATCATTCTTCGACATGTGAATATTGGACTCTTCCTAATCTAACTGATTTTCCCAAGAAGATGCTTCTCCAGCAAGAATCCTTGTGGATTTAGAAGGGGATCCTCTTTCCATGAGAGTTTGATGCTTTTCTACTTTTGCTAGATTTGGAGGATCCTCATTATCATTCTTCAATTATTGCTTGATTTCTAGTTCTGCTGATGCAATTTATTTTGTTGAATCTGCTTCCTTTTTTTCTTTTGGTTCTTTCTTATCCTAAAGCACATCCTATTTAAATAGTGTATAATGAATACCCTAAGCTCCTTCCCACCATTTGGGCCTTCGGGTATTTTTTCTGGTCTTTGTTGTTCTGTAAACAGTTGGGGAAATTTTTAATTCCATGCCTTATTTCATAGCATGATGTACACTGGAAAGAAATATTACCATAGTCGAGATTTTAGATCCAAACATAACTTGGAGCTATCATATTAATCTTTGCAAGAAAACCCTTATTTAAGTCCATCCCCACAAAAATTTTGGCATAAGTAGTCTTGAAGAAATTTTCCATTTCAAGACAATGATAATAAAAATTTCCCAATGCATTCCCAATAGAGGAAAGTGAAGGAAGATTCCAAAATTGTAAGGGAAGGTTCAAAAGCCTTACCCAAATTGGAGTTGTAGAAATTGATGCCATTACTGGATCAAAAGTGGGAGTTGAGGGATGCATAAAGAAATCAACATTGCCCCAAAACCATGAACCAACTTCTCAAATGGCCTTCTTGTCCTCTATATTATTAAAAAACACAACGAAAAAACCTCGTGTCAGAGGATAAATATTTAATTCATTCATCAAAAGGGGATTCCAAATTTTAGAGATTTATTTGTGCAGATCATCCAGTCATGACCATAACCCATTAAACTTGCAAATCAAAACTTGCTCTGAATTTCTTTTTCCACGATTGATAGCTTCCTCATTCATGAGAACATTGAGGGAAGGAATTCCTTTAACCCCCGGAAGACCAAAACTAAATTTCAGCATGGAATTGTGTGAAACCAAAGAAGATTGTGCTAGATTGGCAACCATACCTACAAAAGAAACTAACTTTTTTGCCGGATCATTGGAGTTCACCATTGTAGAATATTCCCACAAACTAAGAAAATAATGTCCAAAGAGGGCACCACGAGGGTTTGCATAGGTTTGTCCATCATCCAAAAGTTAAATTCCATATATAAATTAAATAATTCTTATGCACTAGAAATTTAATACTTTTGTTTATATATATCTTCTAAACTCACTATTATTATTAGATCACTTTGTAAATCCTAAAAAATCATCAGCACATGAACATGACCGTGAATTCATATAATGTGATACGAATGGAATATAACATCATGCATGTTAATTCCATGCCATAAAATTTGTAACTAATCTATATTAGTTTCCAAACACATATCCATTCCTTTCACTAATAATTTCCAAGTACTAGTAAATAAAAAATTTTGTGCTCCATCTTAATTGACATCTAGGTTGGAATATTCTAGTTGCTTAGAACCATATGCCATGTCATCCATATGCTAGAATATTGGTAGTGTTGGGTGTGTGTTATATTCTTTCCATGACTAGTTCAATGTGTTGTTACGTTTCGTTGGGAAAACCCACCCATGGTTTTGCACATGATTTTGGGCATGATGGGTTTTCCCATAATGTTTTATAGATCTAGTCAAGGGAAATATAATTTTTTTCTAGTCTAGGGTTAATGAATTGGGGTTTATGTATGCTTCGACATGTAAATAATGTATTATAATATTGAAAGGAATATAATGAAAAATCACCATTGTATATTTTTTTGGTTTTAAGAATCCATTTAAAGGTAATCTCTGTACAGGGTTAAAACCTACATCTGGTATGAGGAAAATTTTGGCTTCAAGGGGGCATCTTTGTGGCTAAGGGATTTGTTGCTCGGGTTTGTGGTAGACCCTGTTACAGTGGGAGATCTGCAGGATCGATTCTTGCAATGAAACGAGATGGCGAACAATGATTGAGAAATTAAATGGACAAAGTTTTGAGTTGTGGAAGCTCAAGATAGAGGATCTATTGGTGGAAAGATATTGGTGGATGGTAATAGATCTAGGTATGAATCCAACGGGAATGTCAACGTAAGAGTGGGCAAAGTTAGATCGAAAAGAACAGAGAAAAATACAATTGTGTCTCTTAGATTCAATATTGCTAAATATATCAGGGGAAACTATGAAAAAGGATTTGTGAGACAAGTTAGGGGTTTGTCTTTATCTGTTGACAGTGTTGGCTCCCGCCAAGATACAGGGGGACTCCCCGATATGAAGTCCCAATTAGAAATGTGGGGCCCCATCTGGAAATTTCACCCAATCTGGAAATGTCGCCCAAGTGGAAATGTGGCCAACTGCCATATACTTAAAGGTTTTCCTTTGTTGCAGTTGTTAGAATGAGAGAGGAACACACATATAATTTCGAATGAGCAAGTATGCCTTCTGAAATGTTCAATCGTAATATGTATCCAAGTTATTTCACTAGAATGGAAGGGAAAGTGAGACTTTAGAAGACAAGTATTAGTACTATTCCAATAAAGACGCACACACATACTTATGAAAGAATTGTTAATTGTCTAGAAAAGTAGTTCACATGGACATAATGATCATTAAAATAATTACAACACACATTCAACAAGATAAGCACCAAAGTCAATGAAATAGTTCAATTCCCTTAGTAGATATGAACAAAACATACACTGTAAACATATAAAGAATAATCTGATTATGTTCATGATATATGCATGAAATTGTGTTGTCTCAATGAGCATCGAATATTAAGCGAAATTTCCAAGATACATTTATATAATGGGACACCACTAGCTCCAATAGTGGAGCATTAAGCCACTACTTTCTCTCCAAAAGAGAAATATTTCTCTCTAATGCCTAGGTGGAGAAGCCAAGGTGAAAATTCCTTTCTTTGAGTAATGAGACTTCTTTTATAATAAGAGGAATGACCTTTCATATTCTTCATGACTCTTGGGAAACCCTCATGGCTCTTGGACTTAAATGCGACCTTTAGACTTCTATACGACGTTTGGACTTCTGTATTATCCATGTGACTCTTAGACTTCCACATGTTTACATTTCCAAAATTACATCATCATTTTCCACATCATGATGTGATGACAACATGACAACTCATAGACATTGATGACTTGGAACCATGGTGACTTGTACATATATTTCTTTAAGAAGTGATGACACTATCACTATGTATTCAATACTTGTAAAAGATCTTGCAATATTATTTCCTTCTACCCTCCAAAGGTTTTCTTGAGATTGTGGAGTCTTCATGAGTCACTTTGATCATTAGAATCCATTGTTCTCACAACAAGGTATCTTTCTACCCTTTATCTTCAATAAGCTACCTTGGGTAACCTTAATTGGAAAATATCCTCACTGATATTTGTCATGCTTTATCTAACACCTATAAGTATACATCACTCATGGGAAAAAAGCATCAACCCAAAATATCCTACTCTATCATGATTCATTCAAATTTTCTGACTATGGATCAACAATGCACAAAGGAGAGAGAGAGGCCTTTTGGGGGTAGGGCCCATTTGCAAGAGACAAAGGAGGGCTTCATTTCTCACTAAGACTGCACCATGCACAACTCTGTAGGAGGAGGAGGCTTGGAGGGTGCATGAAGCACTTGTAAGAGGCAAGGAAACATTATTTCTCACTGGATATGCCCTATGCGCTTGAGAGGAATGCTAGAACCAAAAGGAGGAAATAGGGTGCACTTGCAAGGCACAAGGAAAGGTATCAATTCCCACTAAAATTTGCAGTGTGATCAACTACGAGACGATGGAAAAGGATGGAGCAAGGCATAGAGATAAGCATCCGGCAAGAGGGTCTGCTGACTAAAAATGAACTGTGTGTTGGAGGGAGAGAGAGGAATCATATGGGTGCAGAGAATAGTTCTAACTGACATGGAGGGTCTCCATTAGGCCCAAGAGTGCACTATTCATTCTTCCTAGCCTAGAGGGCAAGCTTGCAAACTCAGGAAACTTGTCTAAGTCTGAAAGGGTGAAACATGGACAAACACATTGAGTTAGAGGTATAATCAAGCATGACACGTTTCAACTCATTAGAAAAACTTAGATAGGACCCAATACCAAGAAATATACATCAAAATGCTAGTTCACAAACATTTTTCAAGTGTAACAAACAAAGTATGTGTAGTTGTGATCCAAAAGTGTCATTTTGTGACTACAAAGTGTACTATGACTTCAAAGTGCATTATTGTTTCTCTTGATGATCCAAAGACACTTAGGAAGAAACATGGAAACTTGAAACATGTATAAAAACATAAAATGACACTTGAGGACAAAAATTAGCACTTTACATGACAATAGGTAGGTTTCAAAATTCGAACATAACAAAGTTTTGGAGGGTTTTGTAGCAGCAACAAGACTTGGCGACACACTAGGTGAACTTCAACTTCTCTTTCTAGGAATATATTTCATCAAAGAGTCATCCCCTCATGAATTATTGATTCATCAATCGGATTACTTAGGCTTTCCCACTTAACCCAATTATAGATATAGTACCCACCTTTCCTTCCTTGGTTTAATAGACCAACAAAACTTTCCATTTCACAATTGTTTTGATCTAGGAGAAGGGTAATATGTAATTTCTAGTTGAAGATAATAAAAGTCTTAGTTTTCATCTCTAGTGTTATTGCGCTTCTAGCAAGCCTACTCAGTACCTAATGGAGTCACTACAGGAACAAAAGAATTGCTTTGCTGCCAGGGGCCTGTTCAATACCATGACGAAGTTTTTTGCTTCACCTCTTTTCACATGAATCCTTTCTCTTATTTCACTATGTATTTATTTTATTTATAAAATTGTTCTTATGCACTTATTATTTCCTAGACCTAGAAGACAAACCTTGACTTATTGAGATCAAAAGAGGCTGTTCCATCAAACAAGGTTATATATATACCTATGATATTGGTTTTCTCACTATTTATTTCCCCTTTTCCTTCTTTACTTGATTGGATTAGTATGTATGACACCAAGTAAACTCAATACCGAGTGAAGGAACCTGGATTCTAGAATAGATATGAGTATCATGGTTCCACTCCAAGGTTTCCTCTTGAATGCATCGTATTTTATGTCTTGAGTTAATTATTTTTCCCAAACAAGAAATGAGAGCTAACAGATAGCTAAGCATTTAGGTTATCACAATCCATGTTCATTTCACCACATTGTCTTTTCAGGCCATACATACATTCTCACAAAAGGTATTATTTATGTACACTAACCAAGAAAAATGGAAAAGAAACAAGACTCGACAGAAACAAACAACACAAAAGCAAGAAAAAAAATTGTACACAAGAAAGAGTGCAACCCAGGGCTGCTACTGAAAGTAGTGTTTAAGATCTCGACCATTGACATGAAGAGGGTCAGTCCTCCCATATAAGTATTTCAACTTGTAAGAATGGTGGCCAAGCTTCTCAATGATGGTAT
This sequence comes from Pinus tabuliformis, assembly GCA_031772625.1. Lineage (NCBI taxonomy): Eukaryota > Viridiplantae > Streptophyta > Pinopsida > Pinales > Pinaceae > Pinus > Pinus tabuliformis. The sequence continues at coordinate 1,111,032,219 of CM062813.1, forward strand.
ATTGTCCAATCCATAGATCTTGACATTTGGTGTGCTTTCCTTTCTCTTTGTCGACTTTGTCCAACTTCAATACTAGGTTACCCACAGCGAAAATATTTGTTCCCTGTGGACTTCTTATCAAACCAACACTTGATTCAGTTCTGATGTATGGAAAAATTCTCTTTTTCTTTGATACTTTCTTCTTCAAGCTTGAGAAGAGTATCTTTTCAACTTTGAACAAGGAGACATGGCTGGCCTTGAGATTCTTGAGAAAGATGCAAGGCGGGAAGGCACATGTTTGGTGGAAGAATAACTTCTTTTCCATATACAAGGAAATACTGAGAGTTTTTCAGAGAAGGTTTAGGTGTGACATAGTCATTGTTGGAGAGGTAAATCCCCTCTACGGATAGAGGCGATCCCTACTAGCCCAGCAGGGGTCTAGCAACAATCACACAATGCTGCTACGCATGTTCCTAATTACAATTAAACAAGAGGTAAAGAGCACCTACTTGGATTCCTGCGCTGTCATTTGACGAAGAGACGTTGCCTTCGCTCCTTCGCTTCGGCTGGTCACAATCCTCCGCGATCTCCGCGAATAGATACCTGCACACACGAAGAGAAAACAAACGCAAGCGTGAAATCTAGTAAAAGCAACCATACATCAGTCAGAAAAGATGTAATTCACATTTAACCATTGCATAGACAAATGAGAATGGAAAAATAATAGCAGTCATCTATTATTAATCAGAATAGAGAAGAGTACAACCAAATGTTCTGACGTCGGTAACCTTCTCAGGAGGGGCCAGTCAGCATGTATCTCAAGCATTCACCTTTGAGGATGATTCTCCCAAGAAAAACAACTCTCTCTCTCACACAAGTAGCACAAAACAACCTTCCCTAAGCAATCAATCACTTCCACACCTAGCACACCAAACCTATAGCAACAATCTGAGCACTATAAGCTCTGTACAATCCAAGCTATCCCAAGCTATGTCTAACTAGCTGCTCATGGTAATGGTGAGAGTTTATATAGGAGAAGGAGTCTCCTAAAAAGGTGGAAGGATGAGCTTATCCTCAAGGGAAGTTGTTGGAAAGGGTCGAACAGACATGCCATAGAAGGGAGTCGATATTCACAAGGCTAACAACCAAGCCTGGAATTATCTGGAAGGCTGGCTATTTGAACAAATTCGCCCGAACTGGATCAGCGCGGATTATTAAGAAACTGTCGCGCTGTCGCCGCGTCTCAATAACTGGGACAGTCATGTCAGCGCGGAAGCACACGGGAAAGGCGCGCTGTGGGCCATCGCGGAAAAGTGATGTTCTTCCGCACTGGTAGCGCACAGAATACACTACAGGGCGCCTGTCATTGCGGTTATTTTAGGAACAGACGCGCTGATGAATAAAACTTTGGAAAAATGGGTTTTTAACCAGTTCAGGAAGCAGGAACTTAGTGATTGTGAATTCTGGGCACAACAGGGTGACTGACAGGAAGGCAGTGACAAATTACTGTGTAACAGATGCCCCCTAAAGCATGAAGACCGAGAGAGTGGGAGGGGTGAAATGCTTTACAACACACGCCGAACTGGAACACCACCAGGAAGGACCGAAGATCTCTGACAATCAAGTACATGCAGTCTAGGCATGGGCACAACCATCCAAATGACATGCGAAAACTGGTCTGTGGAATGGACGCAGCCACCCAGCTAAAGAGACCAAAAGACTGATAAGGCATGGTCACAACCATCCATGAAGACTCAGGTATGGGCGCAGCCATCCACCAACGAGTCATGTAATGATCATCCACAAAATCGCAGCCTGGACCATAACAGACAAGGATCCAGGGTCTTGTGCTCCATCTCGACCCGAACAAAGTACAAGTCCAGGCATGTGAATACAGGAGTTGAAGTCGAACATGCGTGAACATCGTCTGATTACCAGTCAATGATGGAAACTGTTAACAGACGCGAGAGGTACCACCAATAATGACAATGGTCCTCAAGGTACTATAGGTACAATCCGTGGCGTGTGAATCAATGAGCTGGTGTCGAACACCCATGGAATCATTCGATCGAAGGCCAGTGATGTGAGCCTTACGTCGAACACGAAGAACCTGCCATTGAGGCATGCAGGCTCCAAGGCACCTGAAGGGAGTCTCTAAGTCACCTTCCCGGATAATGAGTTGGAGTCGACGGGAAAGGACCTTGATCGAAGGTGGGCCATAATGTTTCCCACATCATCGACACGAGACAGAGGTACAATAGTTTGTGTGAGATAGCGAACGAGGTTGTATTGTGGCAGAGGACAACTTCTCTTGAACATATAGCGGCACTATAACGGGTTTGGCAGTACTTGACATCAAATGAGCAGAGGATATGGTGATGATGGCAATGAGAAAATGAGAGGCCAAATAGGATATCCCAAACCCATGGAGGCTAGTGAAAACAAGATGAGATGACCCCACCCAGACACGAAGCAGTGGAGTGCCATGTTCAAGAGCGACGTACCGCTGACACGACTGTAATCATAGTTCCATTTTCCCCACCATTTATGGCAGGCACCCCGATTATTTTTGGATGACAAGCTTGACGGGGATAGCATATGCTTGATGTGCGTCATTTCGACAATACCTGATGTCATTGAGTGTTTAACGAGCCTGACAAAGGAAAAACTCGGCCTCTTTTCTTGTTTCGAGAGTCTGAAAAGAATGCGGAAAAGGAGACTCCAGGGGGGTCCTTTTTCGTACAGTTGTGTCTCTCGAGCCCGAAAAAGTATAAAACTATGCTCGAAAGAACCGCCCGGCCATTACGACCGAGGAGTACTTTTCGTGAATAGTGCCTTCGACCCGAAAAAGTAAAAAAGCGGTCGAAAACACGTCGTTTTAGAGCCGATATCGAGCGCGAAACGACAAACACCCGGCAATCTTTTTAGTTCAACGATCGAAAAAAGAGCTTAAAACGACCGCCTTTCGTTCCTTTTAACGAGCTGAAAGGAGGCTCGGCTATCTTCTCTTGTTTAATGTCGGAAAAGAGCTTAGAGACGACATATTTGGGGACCATATGCACGGAGGACCGTCATGACCAAGTTGCTTTATCTGAACCTGCACAAGAGCACTACCCGCATAAATCCATTCGATATGTGTAAAAAACATATTAAAACATGCATTTAACAAATTCAGGGCTAAAGTCATGGCTAAAAATGGCAAAAACCCAAAAATATGGCAATTTATGAGTTTTTACTATAAATAGGGGGAGTAAGAAATCATTTTTACCATTTTACTATTTTGGGACGTGAAGGATGTGGAGAAGCCAGAAAGTTGATGGAGTGATTTCCAGCCCGTACGGACACTATTTCTCGAATCGCTTCTTCCAGGTAGGTTCTCGTTCCCTTGCCCTGCATTTTGATTGTATTTGGTAGGATTTTAACGGTTAAAATTGCCCAATTGGGTGAATTTTTGGTGCATGGATGCGCCCTCGGTCAGCGTGGATATCCCACGCGGCTCCGCGCTGACCGAATTAGAACAAAACGTGGCCAACTTCGGGTCAGCGCGGAAAACCCGTGTTCTTCCGCGCTGACCTCGAAAATTAACGAAGGGCTGCCATGGCCAGCGCGGCTGTTTTTAAAACAGCCGCGCTGGCGCGGAAAAATTATTTTGTTTTAAAATGAACGTAAAATCTCCAATGTCAGCACTTCTAATTGGTTTTTATGGCTTGTGCAGGACACAATGGCTTTCCAATGGCAGGAAAGAGTGCACGGTGTGGAAGATATAGCTGCTTGGGGGGATGTGAATTGCTGCAATGCCATGCGGGCTTGCGGTTTCATGAAATTCTTCCTCACGCCGCGCCTACGAGCTCAGCACGATTTCCTTGAGCTAGTGACCAGGGCATGGAACCTGGTGGATGGGAAATTCACCATCCGGGGTCATGATATCGAATTTGACCACATGGATATCTTCTTTTTGACTGGACTGTCACGCCGAGGTGCGAGGCCCATCATAGAGGGACAGCGACCTGGCGGCGGTACTCTGGATGCTCTCATGACTCGGGTATTTCCGGAGGCTGAGAAGACGCGAAGTGGGAAAGTTTTGATCCCCACGGTGGGAAACATAGTGCTCCGCACCATCCTGTTCATGGTGACCCTGGCAGTAGGTAGTATGGCCAACCACGAGGCTTCAAAAACCCATCTCATGCTAGCTCTCGATTGCCTTGAGCCTACAGTGTTTGATTGGTGCACAGCAGTGACCAATAACATGAAGAGGCAGCTGAGCAACTGTCGTCGCGGGGAGACGAAGCAGTTTGGCTACGGGTCTATCCTGATCCCGCTCATTCTAGAGCGAGTGCCAGCTATACGGTTACAGGTAATGGCCGTAGATGCTCCTAGGGATCCTCGGGAGACGAGGGCCTCACGATGGGCTCGTATCATGCCACGCGGAGGTGGCGGCCGGCCACATAGCTGGGGAGCATTTTTCCGAGACTGGCTGGATCAACAGGAGATCTTCGTGGAGGACTGGCCATATGTGGGCATGGATTTCCGCAATGACCCTGATCTGGTACTGCCCCCAGGTGAACAGTGGGATGATGCAGGTATAACACTTTGACTTTTGAATTTTTTAATGTTTTTGAATTTTTTATGTACATGTCTTAACAAATGTCATGGTATGCAGATGTGGGGCCTACTAGACCGATTGGCCTGGCTGCCACGGCACGGAGAGAAGGACAGGGAGCTGGGGTCTTGGCCTTAGTCCCTCCAGGGGTTGACATGTCAGAGACTGTGGCTCGCAACCTTGAGGGGTTGCTGGAGGGAGTGCCCGACTACCAGGGGGTCGAGGAGGTCCCCATAGAGCATCAGATCCATACAGTGGGGGTGCAACCCAGGGTGCACCGCCTTCTGAGGCGGGTGGCACGAGCAGCTGTGTATTACAGAGAGCATCATCCGGCTCCTTAGTTGTCTAGGTTTTATTCCCACTGTTATTTTGAGACACATGACTCAGATGTACTGAGATTTTGGACATGCACATCTATTTTTGAGCGCCTTAGTGCGCCACACGATATATATATACATACCGGCTTTTTGGATGGGTCATTGTTACATGTGATGATGTGTTGTTTATGTTATGCATTTATTCAATACAATTGTGATCTTATGTATGAATTTGCATGACACATGACCCATGGATTTTATATTTTTTAATGCAAGCTAAAAAGCACACACATGAAAACTATGCTTGAAATGATTTACTTACATATGCTCATGGTCTTACTATGCTACCTATGTTTTCCTGTATGATGGAAATCTGTTACGCAAATGTCTATCTAACACATGATTCGCCAATGCATCAGTCAACGTATTTAATCGTCTCGGAATGTGTTGATAATTAATGTAATCAAAATTCCGTTCCAACAATCTTACACGTAGGTACAACCTTAATATGCGCTGGTCTCTGACGGAATATCGCCCGTTGAGTTGATGGACAACCAGCTGGGAGTCCAGGTTCACCACTAGTTCTCGGATGCCGAGATCAACCACTTCGGCAAGTAATTTAATTACAGCCCTGTACTCGGCAACGTTGTTAGTGGTACGACCTAGGCAGACACCCTAAAGGTCTAGCAACTCTCCGTGAGGATCGTAGATCACCCACGCCGCCGAAGACAAATTACAAGTGCTACGACAGGCACCATCAGCGAAACCAACATAAGGTGCACTAGACATCTGCACAGGAAAAAGAAAGCATAATAAGAGGCAAACACGCCTTTATACCAAAGCAAAAACGAAACTCATGCATGAAAAACACAAAACACACGTATATACAAAGTGAATGTGCGAAGCTATGCATAGTATTTCTTCAGATACAGCCTGTTGCAGGGCTTGTCAAGAGGATTTCCTTCATAGTCAATCAACTCATATGCGCCCTTTTGTAAAACTCTTTTCACGATGTAGGGACCTAACCACATGGATTCGAGTTTTCTTGCCCCCAGCTTATCCTTAGCTTGATCGTAGAGCAGTACTAAGTCTCCCTCAACAAAGGAACGAGGATGAATATTCTGGTCGAAGTGAGCCTTGACTCTCTTCTTCTGTGCTTCGATAGCCAAAGAAGCCAAACGACGAGTCTCGTCTAACCGTTCTAGGTAAAGAAGCCGTTCCTCCACCGGAGTGGTGTTGGGAAGCAACTCGACAGCTAATTTTAATGAAGGAATCTCGCATTCGACGGGAAGGGTAGCCTCCAGTCCATAGACCGGTTGAAACGGGGTGAAACCGGTGGCGTCCTTCACAGAAGTCCGGTAGGCCCACAAGGCCGGGAAAAGCATAAGATGCCAGTTCGACTTGTGTGTATTGACGGTGCGTTGAAGCATGGTGATCAAAACTTTGTTCACGGCTTCGACTTGACCGTTAGATTGAGGATAGTACGGCGACGAACTATCTTGGCGCAAGCCTAGCTGGGTCGTTAATTCCGTCATCATATGATTTCGGAAATGCTTTCCGTGATCTGTAACAATAGCCTGAGGGACTCCGAAACGAGTGATAATATGATTGAATAAAAACTGCGCCGCTGTGTGACCGTCTTCGTTTAATGTAGGCATCGCTTCGGCCCACTTGGTGAAATAATCCACAGCAACGATAATGTGCCCATGCCCCCCGGCCGAACGAGGGTTATAGGACGTATAATCGATGCCCCATTTTGCAAATGGACCTACGGTTACGACAGGGTGCAGTGGTGCAACAGGTGCACGCATCTTCCGGTGGTAAACCTGGCACTCGTGACATGCACGTACAACAAGGATGCAATCCTTGAAGATAGAAGGCCAGAAATAACCAGCCCGGAGGATCTTCTGAGCGGTAGCGTATCCGGACATATGGCCGCCACAAGCGCCGGAGTGGCAGTCATTCAAGACTCGCTCAGCCTCCTCAAGGGTTAAGCATCGGCGAAGAACAGAATCGACGCCGAGGCGGTACAGGGTATTTCCCAAAATGCGGTATGGTTGAGCTTGGTGACGAATTCGTCGTTGAGCATCTTTCGATGTGTTGGGACAAAACAAAGACGTTTGTAAATATACGATAATGTCCCCGTACCACGGGTCGAGAGTGCTGATGAGAAATAACGTTTCATCCGGAATATGCTCTTCTGAACGAGATGGCGCAGACTGAGAGGGTAAGGAACAGAGCAGTTCGGCGAAGACCAACGATTTCTTAGACTTGGCTGCAGTGAATTCCAAGTCGAACTCATGGAGGATTACGATCCACTTCGAGTATTTGCCCCCTAGCAACTGACGTGACAAAATGTAGGTCATGGGGTTGCAATCAGAGATCACGGTCGTCGTGCGCAACAAGATGTAATGACGGAAACGTTGGACGGCACAGACAGCTGCCAATGCCAACTTCTCGACATATGCATAGTGAGTTTCCGTGTCCAGAAGGTTGCGGCTAAGATAGTATACAACATGCTCGGTGCCATCATCGTCATCTTGCACTAAAACCATGCCGATGGTGGTATCGGCGGTGGCCAAATAAAGGGTGTAGTCACGGTGGTAATTTGGAGGTCTTAGGAGCGGAGCTGAGACCAGAAGGTCTTTAAGACGCTCAAAAGATTGTTGAGCGATAGCGTCCCAGCGAAAGGGCGTGTCTTGCTTTAATAATCGTGTGAAACCCTTAGCCACCTCGGCATAATTTGGGATGAATCGTCTGAGAAAATTAGCTTTCCCTTGCAAGCTCTGTAACTGCTGTAGAGAGGCAGGGGGAGGAAGATTCAAAATGGCCTCGACCTTAAGGGGATCCAGACGGATACCTTCCCGGGAGACAATAAACCCGAGCAGTCGGCCAGATTCTACGCAGAAGACACATTTATGTGGATTGAGTGGAATACGGTAGTGTCGAAAGCGGAGAAAGATTTCGCGTAAATGAGATGGATGGTCTTGACGTTTAGCTGAATGAGCTGGTAGGTCATCCAGGTAAGGCTGTACGATGTGTTGGATATCATGAAAAGCATACGACATCGCACGCTGGAAAGTGGCACCGGCATTTTTAAGACCGAAAGGTAGCTTCTTGTAAGCGAAGGTGCCCCAAGGACAAATGAAAGCAGACTTGTGCTGGTCTGCGGGGGCTATGTTGATCTGGTTGTAACCAGAGAAGCCGTCCATAAATGAATAAATTTCGCTTCCTGCGCAGTCATCAATAAGCTGATCAATAAAAGGCGTAGGAAGGTTATCTTTAGGACAGGCGCGATTGATGTCGCGATAGTCAACACAGACCCGAATAGTACCCTGCTTTTTATTCACAGGGACTATATTGGATACCCATTCCGTGAGAGGAATGGCATAGATGAAACCAGCTCGAAGGAGTTTCTCAACTTCGGCCTTGATGGCTGCAGCCTTTCGAGGGCGCACTGGGCATAAACGCTGACGAACAGGCTTGGCGCCAGGATAAGTAGGGATTTCGTGCTCCACAATACTAGGGTCAATGCCGGGCATTTCCTCGTAAGACCATGCGAAAACATCACGAAATTCACGAAATAAAGCGTTATAAATTTGAATTTCCTCAGGAGTGCATGTGACTCCAATGTAAATATTCTCGACAATCCCTGTTTTGACAGAGATGTCGATAGCCAGAGTTTGCGTAATGTTACCCATGTTTCCTTCCGAAGACACTTGATATAACTGAACAGGCGTTTGGAGAGGGATAGATGGGACACATGAAGCAAACCGCTCGAGACATGTGGCCATTTCCAAATGAGGAGGGAGAAACGAAGAGCGATGGTGGTAATCTAACCAAGGGAGCTCCTCGGGAGACATAGTCTCAATGATAGCCTCGTCGGAGGGAAATTATTCCTTCAGGGGATCCGAAGTGGCTTCTTCTCCCAACCAAGGGAAGCGGTCATATGAATCAGGAACACTGCTTGGAAAAGCAGGTTCAGGAGGTGGAGCCGATGCAGCGACTATCTAGATGTAGTTGAGCTCGGCAGGACTCAACAGCATCATCTCGACCCAAGAGTCTTCCTGATTCAAGGGAGGGAGAACCCATGGATCAGAATGTACTGTAATCATGTTAACAGAGGCAAGATTCGGAGGCGGGAGGGGAAAGACTCCCATCAAGGAGGGATCTTTAAATAATCCAGCACCCACACTCACTAGCGATTTGGAGGTATGCTCTACGAATGGCACATTCCCTTCAGAAGAGGAAGCAAAAAAGGACATCTGATCCACCGTGACGATCTTCCCTTGATGGGGGAAGCGAACGACACGGAAAAAAGAGGAAGCCACGGCTTGCATGGCATATGTCCAGCTTCGTCCAAGGAGGAGGTTGTAAGTGAGATTAGCGTCAACGACTTCAACCTCGACTTCTACCATTTTCCCTTCTAAAGAGATAGGCAATCGCGGGAGGATACCATATGGACGAGATTCTCTTCCATCGAAAGCCTCTAGGGTGGTAGGAGATTGGCTCAGAGCAGGAGAACCAATAGCCTTCCAACAAGCAACCGACATGATGCAGGTTGAGGCACCTTCATCAATGACCGTACGATGGATCGTTTTGCCATTGATGAGAACCTGTATAAGGAAGGCCACTTGGTGAGGCAATCTCTGCGTGAAACCCTCGAGATCAAAAGAGATTAAATCCAAATATGCCGGGTCTATGCCACCAATTGCTGATAGCAGGGACTTCCTCTGGGAGGGGCAGCTCTGGAGGACTTCTAATGCGGACATAGCAGACGGAGCCTGAGCTAAGTCCTCGACAATGCTATAATGCTGGGCAGCACGAGCATTGGGGTTATAAGATGACTTCCTGAGTACACCGTTGGGAGGGGGTTGGGGGATCGTCTCGGTGCTGGGCCGTTTGATGTGAAGGGGACCAGAACTGGACGGAGGAGCGCTGGAGGGAACCTCCGGCTCTTTCCCGGCTGAAGATGGATAATCTTTCGCTCGAGTTGTAACATGGATGGGGATGGTTCCAGCCATGAACACCTGAGAACCGAACGAGGAAGAAGATTGGGAAGGATCTGCCACCTGATGCGTCTGCTGGGACGGGAAAGGCTCTTTAAGCACGGCAGGGGACCCTGGAGCACCTTTCAAAAGCCGACTAACCTCGAACCACCTAGGGCAATCCTTGGTGTAGTGATCCTCCTCGCAAATGAGACAAGGATACTTAGGCTTCCGTTTGGCTCCTTCCTCGAAGGGAGGTTTAGGAGGGTTCTGCTTAGGCTGTCCAGATTTATCTTTGGCCTTTCCTTTCTTTTTGCCTTTCGAGGATTTGTCTGCCGCGGTGGACTGAACGGCATTTACCTCGGAGGTATTCCCAGGAATAGATTGGCTCTAAGAATCATTCTCGTTAGAGGCGTTTTGTTTCTGCTTCCCAGGGTTCGCGGCCGATTTCTTAGATGATGAATTTACGGAACCAATGACTCCATCAACAGAAGGCTTTGGTGGAGCTTTGGGTTGTCCGGGCCTCGGGGCATCTGGCAAATACTCATACAAAGTACCTGACTGAGAGTAGACTAAGTCGAGGTATTGAGCTCGCGCGATTGCTTGCTCTTCAGTTACACATGCCCCCATTGCGATATCTTTGGCAATTTTAGGAACAAAGGACATCGTAAACCAGTCGGTCAGGAGTTGATCAGGAATCCAAAATTTAATCAAGCGACGACGTCTTCTCCATTCATGTATATGATCAGAGATGTGCGTCGCCGTATCCTGCTTTAGAGACGTGAGCAGATGGGTCCCAGTCTCGTACTGAATGGGTAACTGAAAATGAGTTAAAAAGGCCATAGCCAACGAGTTAAAATCTGAAAACATGCCGCGATTGAGTTCGATGTACCATTTAGTAGCTGAACCAGTGAGAGTCCTCTGGAAGAGGCGAAGTCGGATAGAGTCATCAAGCCATGAGTTAGATGAGCACCAAAGGTGATAAGTCATTACATGGGCCTGAGGATCCTCTCCGGCTTTGCCGTCGAACTTTGGACAGTCACCTGGTATTTTGGTTGGAACCGGTGGCCAATATGGATTATGCAAAATAGGGTCATTTGTTAACTTGGACACATCAGGTAGTTCCAACGTTGCCAAAAATGGTAGCTGCGGGTTGAAGGACATTTGTGGCTCGGATTCGAGGCGACATTAGGGTTCCACCCAGACGGTGGTTGCCCCCACGAACTCTGTCGGGACGGGCCCGGCCCAAAAGGACCCGGCACGTAAGAATTTTGTCCCGATGGACCTGGTCCAAAAGGACCTGGCGCATAGGGAGTTTGTCCGTAGGAGTTTTGTCCGTATGGATTTTGGCCATATGCAGATGACTGTCCCTGTGTCTGCCCCCCGGCTCCCCATGTATTAGCAGCTTGCCCGACAGGTTGACCATATTGATAATTTTGATAAGGAGTGACCTGTGGTTGCTGATAATTTTGATAAGGAGCATATTGATTTTGCCCCTGGAGTTGCTGGTAGCCAGATGACTGCTGGGTCCCATACGGAGCCTGATAGGCAGGCTGCGTTTGGTACGAGGGTTGATAACCTATTTGAGTTTGAGGCCCAGAGTAATGTCCTTGAACCGACTGGGGTTGATTCATGTGTCCTGCAGGTTGACTTTGTCGGATTTGAGATGGACCTAGTTGGCCAGCAAGGTAGCCTTGTTGGGCACCAGGTTGTCCATGCGTCACCAAGGGTCGTCCTTGCGGAATGGATGGTCGAATTGGCTGGATAGCTGGTTGACGCCGAGGTTGGCCAGCTTGTCCAGGTTGACGATAAGGGCGGACAACGGGTTGATTTGGCTGTATAGACGGTTGGCCCGTTTGCCCCCCAGTGTGAACAGATTGAGAAGAGGGCTGGGCTTGCTGCATGGCAGGCTGCCCTCCTTGGTGTATGGGCTGAGCAGAGGGTTGGCCTTGCTGTATAGTAGGTTGCCCCCCTTGCCCAGAAGGATTTGTGAATTGAGGAGTAGGTTGGCCCTGTTGAACGTAGGGTTGTCCACCCTGCCCAGGGAATTGACCAGACTGGGCGGTAGGTTGGCCCTGTTGTACATAGGGTTGTCCACCCTGCCCAAGAGGATACCCTTGTTGGACCACTGGTTGATTTGGAGGATTGTAAACTGACCCAGTTTGTCCAGATGGGTACCCTTGCTGGAAACCGAGTTGGCCTTGCTGGAAAGAAGGTTGCTCTGGTTGTCCAGTAGGTTGATTTTGATGTGGATATGGCGGACCTCCAATGCCCATGGGTTGTCCCTGGTAAGGTTGACCCTGTGGGCCCCCAGATTGTCCTGGGTCAGGCGGGCCATAAAGTGGTTGCCCCTGGGGGGTTTGCACGTAGAGTGGCTGGCCTTGATTGGGTGGTCCTATGGGCTGTCTGGGAGGATCCCGGTTCCCTTTGAGAATATGAGTAGCGGGATCGTACGTGACATTCAAGGGTTCCTCGTTTTCTTCGAAAGGACGATGAGGAAGACCTGAGATGCTCTCGAGGTACTCACCGTTTTCATCATAGTAGAAGAAGGGACCTTCGTAATCTGGGTCCGTTATGGGTTCCCCAAAAGCATCATATGGTCCCGATCCTGGAATGCCACCAATAAAGGGTCCAGCTTGAGGGTTTTCAGACGAGGAAACCGGTACAGCACTGACGACCGGAGTCGAACGTGCTACACAGACAGTAGGTTGAGTGGGAACTGAGGTAACGGGCGTGTTAAGCCCTGCCGTAAGGGGCGTACTAAGGGGCTGCGAAACAAAAGGCCCGGTGGAGGCAACAAGACTATGATCCCATATAGTTGTAGAAGTCATTCTAGCGGCATACCTATCCCTCACTGATTAATATCGTGGAGGGAGGGGAGAGGAAGCCGGGATCGGGGTCTCGATGTCTGTGACCACGGGTGTCTCACCGGTGCTGGAAGCTGTCTCATCCATGTGGGAAGAAGACATTGGAGACGACATACCGAGAGGGGTACGAGGGGTACGGGGGGTATAATCGGGCTCCCAGATGGGATTCCAATCCTCTATGTAATCTTCGTCGCCTGGGGCACGTACGTTGATAGGCTGGATACTCGGAACAATGGGAAGAGTACCGCTTACAACTGGTACCTCTGGAGCAACAGAGGATGGAGAACCTTGATCACTTAGACCGGGAGTTGATGGGTCAGCCAGGATGACCAGACCCCTTAGAAAACCTAAAGGAAACTAACGATAAAACCCTACTCAAAACTATCGCACACAAGATCTAAAATAGGTGATGTTATCGTGGCCAAATTAATTTTAAGACACAAGAACCAAACTTGACCTTTTCATGTTTCAGGAGTCGAGAAAAGGATGAAAAGATGACTCCAGTCTCCTTCGAATGTTTAATGAGCACGAAGTGACAAGACGCTCACAGGCACCTTTTCGTTTAGGGAGTCCGAAAAGGATCAAAAGTGACTGCTCTGGAATTCTAGGTAGAGGGTGTGCCAAACTTTTCGCAAAACCACAGAATACTTTTTAGGGTACGGGTGGTCGATCTTCGTGAATGCTGTGTTCACTGCATTGCGAATCGTAGGGCGGCCGACTCGGCTTCCTATGGATAAAGGATAAAAGCCTAGTGGGGTCTCCCTATATACGCGACGGTACGTGGGAGCGCAGTCCGTGTTAGACCACTATCGAGTCACAGAAGGAGGAATCACCCAACCTAATGTGAAACAACAGTGACTATGTTTAAAGACGCCGGAACACGTCTCTAACCTAGACCTCTAGATATTTGCGTTTAGTTCCAATGCGTTTTTAGATTCATTTGGTTCATTTTACAGTTGATCTTGAGATTAAGTTTCGATTTCAAGCTCTATCGTATGTTCGCTCACAATTACCTAGATGCAATCTATATGCCAAAGAATTTCGTTTTGTTGGATGAATTCTAACTACGAGAGGGCAAGGAATTTTTAATCAAACAAAACAAATACAAGCAAACAAGCAACTTAATGCAACTAAAGCGAGGAAAGGAAACTTTTTCTTTTGAAGATGCAAATCAACGAAATGTTCTTTTCCTTTTCAATTTTTTAAAGCAAAGCTACCAGTTCGATTTCCTTTCAATGACACAAAGCATCTAAATGAATTTGGAGGAACCGGAACACCAAGTAAACTACTTAATGAAAGCACACAAAGTTCCCAAAACACTCAACCAAAGCTTCCAAATCAAAGGAAAACAAAATTCTACACGAGCTATGTGATCTAAGCTCTGCAAGACAAGCAAGGATTGCAAGCAAGGAGGAAGCGAAAACCACTCGGAAACACAATCCAAAACACTCCAACAATCACTGAACAAGTGCATAAACAAATCTGAAATCGGCTGGTCAAACAAGCAAACAAGATTCCTACGGTAGGCTTGACACACACACGGCCTCTAGATGTCCTAGGGCTAGAGTGCGAAATCAATAGAGAAAAGCGAACACCCGAAGGACGAGAGTCACAACCAGTCAATTAGAGACCCAACACAATCCAGCAATTGCAAAAGTAATGATGGAAACACGAACCAAGCAGCGAAAGCAAAAAGGGAAGGTATTTGCAAACTTAAGAACTGAGCAAAAACGAAACCCTATGGAACCAAGCTCCGCAATCAAGCAGTTCAGAGTTCAGACAGTGAAAAACAAGTCATCAGACAGGTGGAGAGAAGAAGGGAAAGTCACAGCAAGAGGTTCAGGAGGCCAATTTGGTCAAAAATGAATTTTACAGGATCATCGCGGGTAGCCTTCAGCAACTCGGCGCTGACAGGAGGAGGCCTGTAGCAACTTTGTGACGTCAGCGTGGAAGGACAGGGATAAAGCGCGCTGTCTCAGAAAAACGAGGTCAGCGCGGAAAGAAAACACACAGACGCGATGACAAAAAACACAAAGAAGCGGGGGCGCGATGCCAGCGCGGAAGGACACGAATAAAGCGCGCTGTCTCTGAAAACGAGGTCAGCGCGACTGTTAGACGTACAGGCGCGATGGAAAGAAAACCAAAGAACAGGGTCGCGATGTCAGCGCGACTGTTCTGAATTAAAACGCGCTGAGAGCAAAAAACAAGCAAGGCCAAAATAAAAACTCCCCAAACCAAAGGCAAGAGCCTTTTAACAATAAAAATGCTTCCCAGAAATACCCAGAAAGTTCATAAGCAAAGAGACAATCCCAAAAACTTGGAAAGAGATCAATCAAAGTCCAACACAAAAATGGACTCAAGAGACAAAAAGGCTGATCCCCAGCGGAGTAGCCAAATTGTTGGAGAGGTAAATCCCCTATACGGATAGAGGCGATCCCTACTAGCCCAGCAGGGGTCTAGCAACAATCACACAATGCTGCTATGCATGTTCCTAATTACAATTAAACAAGAGGTAAAGAGCACCTACTTGGATTCCTGCGCTGTCGTTTGACGAAGAGACGTTGCCTTCGCTCCTTCGCTTCGACTGGTCACAATCCTCCGCGATCTCCGCGAATAGATACCTGCACACACGAAGAGAAAACAAACGCAAGCGTAAAATCTAGTAAAAGCAACCATACATCAGTCAGAAAAGATGTAATTCACATTTAACCATTGCATAGACAAATGAGAATGGAACAATAATAGCAGTCATCTATTATTAATCAGAATAGAGAAGAGTACAACCAAATGTTCTGACGTCGGTAACCTTCTCAGGAGGGGCCAGTCAGCATGTATCTCAAGCATTCACCTTTGAGGATGATTCTCCCAAGACAAACAACTCTCTCTCTCACACAAGTAGCACAAAACAACCTTCCCTAAGCAATCAATCACTTCCACACCTAGCACACCAAACCTATAGCAGCAATCTGAGCACTATAAGCTTTGTACAATCCAAGCTATCCCAAGCTATGTCTAACTAGTTGCTCATGGTAATGGTGAGAGTTTATATAGGAGAAGGAGTCTCCTAAAAAGGTGGAAGGATGAGCTTATCCTCAAGGGAAGTTGTTGGAAAGGGTCGAACAGACATGCCATAGAAGGGAGTCGATATTCACAAGGCTAACAACCAAGCCTGGAATTATCTGGAAGGCTGGCTGTTTGAACAAATTCGCCCGAACTGGATCAGCGCGGATTATTAAGAAACTGTCGCGCTGTCGCCGCGTCTCAATAACTGGGACAGTCATGTCAGCGCGGAAGCACACGGGAAAGGCGCGCTGTGGGCCATCGCGGAAAAGTGATGTTCTTCCGCGCTGGTAGCGCACAGAATATACTACAGGGCGCCTGTCATCGCGGTTATTTTAGGAACAGACGCGCTGATGAATAAAACTTTGGAAAAATGGGTTTTTAACCAGTTCAGGAAGCAGGAACTTAGTGATTGTGAATTCTGGGCACAACAGGGTGACTGACAGGAAGGCAGTGACAAATTACTGTGTAACAGTCATCCCATAGTGAATTCACCAAAGCATTATGCTAGTTCTTTTTTCTTTTAATAGAAGATAATTTTCTTGATAATGCAGATTAGATTCTTATTGGTAGATTCAGCCAAACCATTTCCTTGTGGGAGGTAATTTGATGCATGCTTTAAAATAGTACCATTTTCTAATGCAAACTCATAAAGCTTCAACGAAGAAAAATAAGTTTCATTATCAAATACAAGCAATGTAGGAGAGCCAAACTTGGTTACGATGTTCTATGTGAGAAATTGGATGACTTCCTAGTCATTAACTTGTCTTAGTGGAACTGCTTCGTTCCACCGATCGAAATAATTTGTTGCGGTTAAGATGTATTGGTGTTGCTTTGATGAATACCATAATATTTTTCCAATGATATCCAATTCCCATTGTTGGAATGGTTCTTCAACTAGTATGGGTAGCAATGGGGTAGTTGAACACTGATCATGACTAGCACACCTTTGAAAAATTGGGCACTTTCGGGAATAGGCATGAGCATCTTTAAAAAATGTAGTCCAATAATAACCAAGCCTCATCAATTTATGAGCAGTGGTATCACCCACGAAGTTTCCACTTGCTGGTCCATTGTGAATATCTCTTAATACCATTTCTAAATTTGGAGGCTCTAAACATCTAAGTAGGACACCATTGTGGTGCTTTCAGAAAAGAACACCATGCACAAGTTGGTGAGATAAAGCTTTAAGGTGGGTCACCCTCTTTTGTTTATTCAATAAATGTGAAGACAGGGTTCCATGCTCAAAATACTGCCATATATCTAAACACCAAAACATGGTTGTACTTGTGTGAGGAACTTGCTTAATATAATACATGTCAATTTCTTATTCCCAACCAGACGGATCTTCCTCTGGTGAATCCATAGATTTGGTTTCGAGATGACAGAGACCATGGCATTTGATAGTATGAACTAGCTTGAATTCAAGATCATATTATTGTAGGCATGTAATCAATTTCGCTCTCCTCTCACCCATCTCTTGTTGTACAAAAAGTGTCCTCATAGCTGAATGAGGTACATAGATAATCGTATGAGCTTTTAGGAGGTAAGGACGAAAGTGTTTAACCACCTTGTACACTGCATGCACTTTCTTATCAATGGAGGGTGTTGGGCGCGGGATCCCCCAAGGAAAGTTTTGGGGCTTAGAGCCCAGATTTTGGTCACAAATTGTAACTTTGATGTAAAGAGTCTGCATTTTGTGGGCGCAGAGTGCGTAGATTATAAATAAGTCATAGGGTTGTCCACCATTAATTTTGTAATGTAATGTCGATTGTATAGGTCTATCAATGGTCCGCAGACCATGGGATTGTATAAATAGAGCAAGGCTCTAAGTGAATCAATAATGGAAATCAATCAATTGATGATCATGAAATAGAAGCATAGCAGAGTATCTGAAGTGTAAAGTCTAGTTTAGGGTCGTAGAGTAGGATAAGGCTCTGCAGTTGAGTGTGCAGAGGCCTAGTAGTCCGTAGCTGAGTGCGTAGACCCCTACAGCTGAGTGCGCAGGGCGAGTCAAATCTATAAAAATTGGAATCATTAATAAAGAGAAGTTTTATATCATTCCTTTGTATTTATTCTCTATTTTCTTCATTGAATGTATTAGGTGTGAATTGCATTTCTATGGTTTATATGATGCACAAACATATGTGGCTATGATAATTAAGTGAATGTGAGATAAAGTATCTGTTTACACGAAGTTAACTAAGATCTTTAATAACATAAGTAAGATCTGCGGAATAGTTTGGGGAAATAGCACGGATCGCTGCCATAGTAGCGCGAAAGCACCTCAACCCCTCGTTAGGGTTGTGCGAAGGCGATTATAATAGATCGCGAAGGTCTCGCAGGTCAGCACAGTGCATGAAGTGACCTACATGAAGGTAGGCACAATTGGACTAAATCGACACCTCAGACATCTCAAGGGTGTGGAAACTTGGTTCCAACATCCCCCCCATACTACTTCTGGTGAGACTTCAATCTCCGCTCCGCGGGCTAATTCCGAAAGGGCCAGTAGTGTAGGGATTTGTTTGCCTAATTAACTCCGAACCTGGGTCTGGGCCCCTCAAGCCAACAAATGGTTCCGTTGTCGAGACCAGAATTTGTATAGAGATGTTTGATGTCGTATCATTTGAATCCATCTAAGAAGGAAATTTAAGGTTGGTTGGATAGAATAATTCATGAGTTTGCAGCGTAGGAGAATAACAACCCGCCACTGACAAAAGAAGAGTGGTTAGACTGCTATCTGTACACAGAGATCCATGAAAGTTTCTTCGTGTCTTTCCCTACTGAGCTATATGAGTGGATCACGAAGCTAGTAGATAGCCAAGAAAGGTGGAAACTCGACAATCCTATTATGTGGACCCCAGAGTTAGTGCGAAGGTTGGAAGCATCAGAGGATAAGATCGCGTGTGCCGTTGATCATTGCCTTGATCGGATTATAGGAGGATTCATTACTGAGTTTGCTGTTAACACCTCGGTTAGCTACAGCGAGGTAGAGCGACACTTTCTCAAAGGACCACGAGGTAAGTACGTAAAGCCTTTGAATGCTTGGATTAAAATGCTATTGTATGAAAAGAGGGTTATGCCGTTACTTTGATGTTTGGGGCTACGCGAAGTGGAAAAAATTACAAGAATGAAGGAAGTAAGGGACCAGAAACTAGCCCCTTGATTTTACCTCCATGAGGGGATGAGGAAGAGCTCACAAAGGTCTTGCCATGAAGTGTGATCCATCTGATAAGGCAAATAATTCCGTGAATACCACCCCGACCTACATCGCCACCAGCTTCGCCGCCATCACCTCCATATTCACCCGTACCACCTCCGCCACCACCGCGATTCAATATGGAAAGCATGATAAACTTGCTTGTGTTCAAGGGATTGGGAAATGAGGATCCAGACCAATTTTGGTTCGTTGTAAGAGCTGTATAGGAAGCACAAGGAGTTATAGATGACAATATAAAGAATGTGACACTGGTTAGCGCCCTGCAGGACTGTGCACTAACTTGTTATATTAAGCACTCCAATGATAACCCAAATGCAAGAATCAAGGATATCCAAGCAGTGCTAAACATAGAATTTAGTAGGCTGAAGTCTGAAGCACAGTCGATCATTGGATTCAAAGAGGTCACAATGCTACCAGGAGAGACTCCTTGGGAGTTGGACTAGAGGCTAAAATGTACGATTCATGAAGCTAATATGAATATGATGGATGGACAACGTCATGAATGGTTAATGCCACATCTGAGGAGTGTGTTATCACAGCAGAAATTAACGACTCAGGCAGAGGCCTTAGAGATCCCAATGAGGCTGCATGAGACCTTGATGAAGGATCCCAACTTGGGAGTTCAGCAGATCCACGTGCAGTTGAAGAATTTATGCTTGGAGATGCAGAGTCTGAAATAGGATAAGACAACTCAACTAGAAGTGTGTGAAGGGGTATGGTGCGTAAAATTCAACGGTCAGGGTCATGATAAGGACCATTGCCCTGTTTTTTCAAATTACCTCACAAGAGGAGGACCAATGTCGTTAAGGCCGGAAGCACAAGTAGGACCTAGCGTGGTGCCTATTTTGTGGTGTGCGATTTGTCAAATAGGTGGAAAACATGCTACAAACAACTGCCATTTGTTACAAAAGTATACACAAAATTCACAACAATTGTTCTGAAAATTTTGTAGATCGGTAGGACATAATGAGCGCACTTATAGAAGCGATAAGTTAATGATGGATAGAACTACCACCTACAAAGTTCAGGCCGAAACACGACCCCTTGAACATAATACAGGAATGGCGCAAACAAGATTTCAGGGGCATGGACAAGGCTGAGGCGGAGGAGGACCTCGAAGAAGTCGCAGACAGTTGATATGCTACAATTATGGAGGGCCAGGACATTATGCCTGCGATTTTACAAATCCAATGCGCCCGTCATGTTTGTATTACAACTTGTTTGATCATGAGACCGAAGATTGTCCTACACTGATAGCTAGGATACGTGACCGCCTCCCTCGACTCAAAACCTGCAGATGATGAGGTCTGAGCCACGCGAGGAAGATCCGAATGTAAACATTGTGCTTCGAAGTGGAATCATGACTGGAGATGACAAAGGCAAACAACCAAAGGATATTACTTGGGTTCGCAAAGCTCTGTCGAAG
Organism: Pinus tabuliformis; assembly: GCA_031772625.1. Taxonomy (NCBI): domain Eukaryota; kingdom Viridiplantae; phylum Streptophyta; class Pinopsida; order Pinales; family Pinaceae; genus Pinus; species Pinus tabuliformis. Next base: position 1,111,052,676 of record CM062813.1, read on the forward strand.
GAAGTAGAGTTTGATTTGGAGCGCACCTAGGAAACCTTCATGGAAGCTAAGAAGAGCTTCGCTGAGGCCTCCACTTCAGGAAGCAAAGATAGACCAGAGCTGGAGATGGACCCATCCATGCTCACAATGTTCTTGGAAACATGTATTAAGTTACTGCGCGACAGTAAAGATGTAAAAGGGTTACAAGAACTCATTAACAGATGTGCTGGGAATGCACCAGGAGAACCGTGTATAGTTAGGAAGATTAGAAAACACAAGACAAAAACGGGAAGAGAAATGAGACTAACCATGCAAATCGGAGAATATGAGATGGATCGTTATCCTAGATTTAGGATCGGATGCGAATGTTTGGCCGAAGTAGACATGGGAGCAAATGGGGAGACCTACGTTGTAGTGGTCTCCTATTCAACTATGAATGGTGAACCAACATAAAATAATACCCATGGGGTGATTGCAGGGCATAACCGTGGACATTGAGGGAGTGGGCGTGCTAGCAAAATTTGAAGTGATAAAGATTGTTGATGACAGTAATCCCTACCCCACACTCTTAGGAATTGATTGGGCCACTCACATGAACGGGGTGGTTAATTTGAAGAAGTGCAAGATGATTTTTGAGAAGAAGTCACTACGCGTAGTTATACCCCTGGACCTTGCTGAAGGATTGTGCTATACAGAGCTAGTGCATGACTATGAAAGTGATGATAATTCGGACTGCATCTATACAATAAGAGCGTGAAACCAGGACTGGGTGAATCCCACTGTGGATCGGTGGATTGCATGGGAGCGCGAAAGCTCCTGTACTTCAGATTCAGACGAGGAGACGGAGCGATGGAAAAATCGGTTACATGAGGTAACTACACTAAATTGTATTATGATGACAAGGTTGCTGCGATATCTGTTGATAGAAGTAAGAGACCTACCTACTTATGATGGCCTAAGTGAGGTAGACACCTTCTTGAATAAATTTGAAAGGGAGGTGCCAGAAAAGCAACGCTTCCAGGCCTTGGATTGGGTATTGTGCGCTACGCCCACGAGGTGGTCGGGTACACACAAAAGGAGCTTTGAAAACTGGTGCGAGTGTAGAAGGATGATGCACACATGATATGGGAAGACTAGAGTGCAATTTACAGAAAAATACAATGGATGGGATAGTCTGCGCATGCATCTAGCCAGGGGGTGTAGGCATATGGAAAACACCCTAAGTGGATGCACATGAACTTTGCACTGAAATGTATGATCAATAAGCATGTGTTTGGGGGGCGAATGAGAAAATGGCTAAGAATGTTTGGGAAACATCGTGTAGGGATAAAAATTGCGTAGAAGGTTATCCACGCAGAAGCATTCAACAAGGTCTGCAACACGCTGAACAAGGTATGTGCAGCGAAGTGATTGGGACCTGCGTGTACCCACAATATTATGGGCTTATAGGACAACATGCAAGAAATTGATAGGACATACACCTTTCTAGATTGCCAATGGAGTAGAAGCCATAATGCCTATGGAGTACATTGTACCTAGTCTACGCATAGCGGCACTCACAGGTATGACGGACCGCGGAGCCCTGGAGGAGAGGCTCACGTAGTTGGAGTGATCCAAGTGGATGTTGGTGGCCACCCACCTATCCCATTTGGACCCCCACAACTATCTCTTTCAGTTTTTCAGTTTCCATAATTGTATCACAATTTACTATTTTTAGCAGTTTTTCATGTCTTGAACTTCCCGAGCCGTTTTGAGGCCCTAAACGACGTTTTTTGGGAAATCTGGGAGCAACATGGGTACATGGTTGTATGTTTCTCTGCCCAAAGTTGTAGTGCTTGGATAGATCTTTCTAACTAGCTATTTTACTCGTCAAATGAAGATCGGGTGCCAAAGTTACGACCCCGAGAAGTTGATGTACCAACTTACCCAAAACGGGGCCCACAATTTGGCGTTTCATCTTCTAGGGTTAGGTTTTGGGATGTGAAGGGTTTTCCATTGTTTCTCAACAATAAATAGGCCTTCAAGCCTCATTGTAACATAGTTCATAGGCATGTAGCTGCCACATCTCTTCTCAGAGATAATCTAAATCGCCTTAGCTGGTTTATTTCCATTGCTATTTGTAAGCATATTTCAGTATTTTACATTAATGAAAGGATGTATTATTTCCGCTGCATCTCTATGTTTATGGTTATCTATGTAATTTATTGCATTCCTATTTAAATCTGGATCAGTGGTATCAAGGCGGTCTGCTTTTTCTCTGTTTTTCTTTGCATGTCCCCAACGAGGTCGAGATATAAGGAGTTAGGGCTTGAATTGGTCGAACCTTTGCAAGACCAACCTCACAAATCCCGAAAACCTTCCATGGTGGATGAGAAGAAATATGAGGGGGCAGGAGATCCTATCAAAATCTTGCTCGAAGAAGCCCTCGAGTGACAAAGGAACGCGATGATGGACAACTTTGTGCAGATCCTTTAGCGGCTACCCAGAGGCGACGCATCAACTTCCAACAGCTACTTTGGAAATGCCACACCATTTAAGGTACAAGTCAGTTTTGAAATACCCATCTTCGAGGGTAAAATAGATGCAGATGTCGTAAATAAACGGTTAAATCTACTAGATGGGTATTTTTCTATTCATGAATTTTCGAGTCGGGAAAATATTGTTTTCGCTCTTCTCAAAGTAGCCCCCCACGTCAAGGACTGGTGGGAAACCTACTGCGAGCAGAAGGATGAAAGTACAGGCTCACTATTTTTAGCTGCACCCACTTGGGATTCATTTCGGGATGCCATCGAGGAGTAGTACTACCCTGTCAAAAGCTATGAGGAGAAATACATCAAATGGACCACACTGCGGCAGGGAAGGGACCAAGATGTGCAGAAGTTCACAAACATTTTTCATACCCTTCGCACACAGTTGGGTATCGAGGACTCTGAGTTGTATTTTATACTCAAATACCGCAGCTGCCTACATAGATACATCCAGGAAGAGATGGATTTCTTGAACATCTCCTCGCTCGGCACGATGTACTGATACGCTATCAAAATCGAGCAAAAGTTCAAACAGAAGAAGCGAGACTTTAGGTCTGCAAATCTAAAGACCAATGGAAAAAGCCAAGGCGACATGACCTACGACAACCTGTCGAAGCTGCAAGAAAGGAACAACACCACGAAGTCGAAGAAGGACATAGGAAAGTGGTGTGAGTTCCACAAGAGTCCCACTCATAACACGAGTGTCAGACCAAGCAGTCGCTGGTGGCCGAGTTGAAGGCTTCAGAATCAGATGCATGTTCCAACCCTGAGTCAGAACCCAGCAAGGGGAATGGCAAAGGGAAGCAGATCATTGTTGTGGAGCCTAGCATCACTTTTTCCACCACCAAGATCCAGAAGAATGAGCCTGAAGATCTAGAGGAGGGGGAACGTCTTTTCCACTCACAGATGTGGGTGAAGGGTTCGCCGCTGCAATTCGTTGTTGACAGTGGCAGATCACACCCATAGCCGTACAGTATCAAGTGGCTTCATGAAGGATGAGATCTCAAATTTCACCAGCAGTTTCGCCTTCCCTACAGCATCAATCCCTTCACAAACGAGGTATTGTGTGATGTTAAACCTCTGGATGTTTGTGATGTATTATTAGGCCAGCCATACTTGTGGAGGCGACATGCTGTGTATGAGTCAAGGCCTCGCGCTGTCATTATTTCATTGGGTAATTCATTATACAGGATACCGGAGGTAGCCCCACCTACCACCACCTCTTTGATCACTGCCAAGAAAGGCAGCAAGCTCATCTCCCAGACTAGGAAATTCATTTTCTATCTGATTCACTCCCAACGTAAGGGGAAGATCATCACCACATCCATGACCCCCGCGAAGGGTTCCTCCACGCAACAGCAACAACAAAGGAATACGGTCATGACAGAACATAGGAACAATTTCTCCTCACCCATAGGGGTAACACACAAGCTTTAGGTGGGCAACAAAGTCTGGTTGCATCTACAGAAAGAACGCCTTACAAGAGCCCATCAGAAGCTCCAACCATGCCGACATGGTCCTTACACCAGTACCCAGGCTACAGGAAACAATGCTTTGGAGGATAGCATTCCTCCATTTCTTCACTTGCACTGAGTGTTCAATGTGGACCATCGTCGACCATGCTTCCCACCATTATTGGACACATCAAAGATTGCATAATAGCTCACCCAGGAACAAGTTCAGTAGATGGAGGAACTCAATGCAATGGGGACCATTGCTTCCTAAGGGGGGAGGAATGATCTAGGTGGATGTTGGTGGTCACCCACCTATCCCATTTGGACCCCCACAACTATCTCTTTCAGTTTTTCAGTTTCTATAATTGTAGCACAATTTACTATTTTTAGCTGTTTTGAGGCCCTAAACGACGTTTTATGGGAAATCTAGTAGCAACATGGGTCCATGTGCCATGTTTTTCTCCCCAAAGTTGTATTTCTTGGATAGATCTTTCTAACGAGCTATTGTATGCATCAAATGAAGATCGGGTGCCAAAGTTATGACCCCGGGAAGTTGATGTACCAACTTACCCAAAATGGGGCCCACAATTAGGCGTTTCATCTTCTAGGGCTAGGTTTTGGGATGTGAAGGGTTTTCCATTGTTTCTCAACAATAAATAGGCCTTCGAGCCTCATTATAACACAGTTCAGAGGCATGTAGCAGCCACATCTCTTCTCAGAGATAAGCTAAATCACCCTGGGTGGTTTATTTCCATTGTTGTTTGTAAGCATATTTCAATATTTTACATTAATGAAATGAAGTATTATTTCCGCTACATCTCTATGTTTATGGTTATCTCTGTAATTTATTGCGTTCCTGTTTAAATCTAGATCATGGAGGAGCTCAAAGAAAAATGATTTTTGGTTGGATTCCACTAGCAGGTGCAAAAGCAGCGCGAAAAGGCATGGCATGATCGACATATTAAGTTGCGCACCTTCAAGGTGAATGATTTGGTGTTTTTGTATGATAGTAATTTCGATAAATTCCCAGGGAAGCTGAGAATGCATTGGCTGGGACCATATATTATTAAGGAGATCACAAATGGTGGCGCGGCGCAGTTGGTAAAGTTAAATGGAGAACTCTTCCCAGGAAAAGTCAATGGTAGTCATTTGAAGGCGTACACAGGTGGCCCGACCATCTAAATAGCTAGCAGAAGCACAGTCTTAGTGCTCCAAGCAACTGAAAGGAGGCATAGGACTATAAGCTACTTTGCTTGGGAGCTGCGTGATGTCAGGACTGCGTGTAGTAGCGAAGTGTCACAGGGTTCGGCGCGGGTTAGCTGGAAAGTTACTGTTACAATCACTATTCACGATGTGATGCTTGGCTTGAGACCAAATGGAGCAGACGACGGGCATTTAAGGAGAAATTTGTGGACTAGATTCTTGAAAATCTACTGCCAAGTGAGAATTAATGGACCAAATGTGGGAGGAATGGTCGAATTTGAATTCAAAACGTGTTGTAAATTGCAAAGGGTTGTCCAACAAACAACACTTGGCCATTTGAGAATTAAGCTGCTTCACGCCTAGAGATTCATGAACCCAGATTTATTTGACCTTTTGAAGTCAAATTCGTTGTTTGAGCACTTACCCGAGCCGTTGAGAGAATTATGGAATAGTAGTATGGCACCACCTGAGGAAGCCATGGATACCGGAGCAATGACCGCTGAGGAGGCCGCGCAGACCATGATGGTAGGAGAAGCCCCAGAAAATGTCGGGATAGTTGCAAAAATCCCTAAATCACCGCACACGCCAAGACCCAAGAAAGACAATCAACATATGGTACCACTGCATGTGTCGCCTAGAAACCCGCTGAGAACTAGGCTTACTATGGAAGAAAAGGGGAAGGCGATCAATTTGGAAGCTGATGAGGAGGAGGAAGAATTTGAAGAAACCCTGGTAGAAGAGGAAGAGGATGTAGAGATGGAGGTAGAAACCCAGGGTGCAGACCCTTTAACCAGGCTACCCACGTATGTTCCTCCATGGAAGGAGAAAGTAAGGGTGCCCAAAGACCTAGATGAGAGCAAAAGCTCTCTACAGAATCCATTACTCCCTGATGACATCATTTTTTATGGAGCACACTTGGGGCGAGTGAGTGTGCTGAAATTTGAAGACTGGGATCTCATGGACCATGAGAAGTTCCCACATTTGGAAACTGTGCAACGAATGCACTAGAAGAAAAACACATCACCTGGATTCATCGAGTTGGAGCTGCACCAGTGGCTGAGAGGTGTAGAAAAGGAAGGACTGTTAAACCTGCTCTGGGTGCCGCATTGCCATCGTGCCCCAATGACTATTTTCATCATCAGGCAGTGGCTCTGCCTGGTACATGATGGGTGCTTGTGGCTGGAGGAACCCATCCCCATCATGGACCAGTTAATTCATAGAATTACCCAACTCCCTTGCAAAGGGGAGGACCCAACGAACATTTCAGAGGGTAAAAGTGATGATTTGGCCATCGCGGAGGCCTTGAAGAAAAATTTCAAGCTGGAGAAGAAGAAGAGAGGATATGCAATTTCTAGCATCAACAATGCTGTGGTCAAAGTCGCGACGCAGATAATAGCCGGAAAGGTATGCAGAAGTGTCGCACGGATGAGGTGTCCATGCTGATGGTTGCACTTGTTGCACAAAGCGCAAAAGGGGTCCAGTTTAACTGGGTGGACTACTTGTGTAAGGAGTTCCTTGAGAATAACCGCGAGGCACAGGAGTAGGGGAAGACTTTCCACTATGCATGGCTTCTGCTATCCATAGTGTTGGTGGCTTGGGAATTGCCCGAATATAGTCAGTTCCCAACAATTGTGCAGGATCTTCTAGAGGCAGCAAAGTACACTTCGCTGTGGGCAACTAGAAAGACTTTCATCACGTATACATCAGAGCATGTAAGGACCCTAGAAAGACTTGGAACGAGCTCCCTTACATGGCGACAGACGATGTCATATTCGTCATCCTTGAGTCATGGCCACTAGAGTGGTGCGATCCAGCCAGCTCCACGGTAGAAGCAGAGAAGTCCACCGTGCAAAGGAAAAAGGATGAGGCAAAACTGTGGATGGCACCGTTGGCAGAGAAGTGTCAGAACGAAGCAGCAGCAACAAAGGCCCAGGTAGTGCGAGACGCTGCGAAGGCAGTAGAAGAGCAGCAGAAGGCAACAGAGAAGGAGTGTGAAGGAGAGAAGTCGCCTTTGCCCAAATAGGAAATAGATCCAAAGGAAGGTGGTGCGGACTCGCAGACGGTGTCCAAATAGCTGAAAAAACAATGCCTAAGAGTGCAGGTAGGGCCACGGAAGAACTCAAAGACCTCAAAGACTTCTTTCGACCCGATCACCCTCACTGAGGGGAATCTACATGACATTGGGGAGACGGTGAGGGACATCACCGCGGAGGCCCTACAATAGTTTGTGGAGGAACACCAGATGGTGTTGGGGGCTCTCCCAACGTAGATACAGGAGTTGCAGGTGCGCACTCCACAAGCTGGTACTATGTCAACCAGCCTTGCACTAGGCATGACTACGGCCAAGGAAATGTTGCGCGCTGGGGTGACTAACAATATAGTGCTGCCTGTTAGCTCTGTTACATTCTTCAACATTTGAAGGTCATAAGCAAGCCTGGCTGTGTTGTTGCTGTTCAAAGAGGACTCGCATTTGTCATTCTTCTCTTGCTCCTTCACTCCGTTCACACTCCCATAACCCCCCCTGCTATCCTTGTTTCCTTCTAAAAATCAGCATGAACCTATATTTCACCATAAACCTGTATTTCCTTAGCCCCCAGGCACTGAGTTTAAACATCACATAACCGCAATAACGTGACTGCGCACCTTCTCTAACAGTTTCTCACCGAATAACCCGCTCGCTTGTTCTCGTTGTTCGATCATCTGCCACACGATCCAATGACATCTTCTTCCCCCACTGCCATAACTTAACCACGCATTAACCTACGGGGAAAGCGGTTTTGGCCCTGTCACATCCACCACGTGTCGCGCGATGATTGTGATCACGCAACTGTTGTACATTTACTGCCCATCCACCAAAGGCAGTGCAATAAATACCGCTCACTGCCAAAATCGCCCTCCTTGCTTGCTATCTCCCGTGCATCTCTTCCGCTCGATCACCGTCGGATCTGTCCGCCCGAGATCCTATGGCTCAGGCTGTCCGCCTCCCATTTCCATCCAATACCTCCCGCCGAGAGATCTCCGCTGTTCATTTGTTTGATCTAGTGGCTGATGTCTATTCCCATCCCCCCCATGCATCCGCCATGCAGTCTTCGTGTCCTTGACCTGTACCATGCTCCCGAAGGACAGAAGTGGCTGTCTATCAGTGTTTGGTGCATTTACTCCTCAACCACTGCTTTCAAGAGACGGAATGGCCAAGAAAGGAAAAGATCAGCCTCGAGCAGGTAAACACAATCAACAATTATGGAAGGTCATCCCATACGACACTCCAGTTACCTGAGAGGACTGCAGAGCACCAGAAAGTGTCAAATTAATTCATTGAAGCAGTCAGATTGCAGTAGAGACCCATATCAGATAGTTAAAGTGGTTGGTGGTCCATTATGACCCCTCCATGCATAAAGTAGTAGGGCATTTTTGTAAAGAAACTATATATATACCCAGAACACAGATGTGATGATGGTTGATGGTTTTAATGTTGATGTAAGGTTCAACTTCTGGAGACTGTAACTACTTTGATACTTGCAGTGTCTGGTCTTCATTTTCAGCTAATACAAGCTTCTTTTGCTATTAATTGCTCACTTTCCATTTCTACTCTGTTCTAGGCTGTGCCTATTATGCATTTGTTCATGTACTCTTGATATTTAGCATTAGAGGGGCTGTCATCCCACCTCTGTGTTGAAGTCTAGTATGTATCATTGAATGTGTTATGCAGGTTTCTGTTTACTTAGTTCCAGAGAGCTGTCATCCTGTCTATGCATTAGGAAATAGATTTGCAGACCTCTTTACTGGTTGCAGCTGGCCATCACAGGGTCCTGTGCATCTGCTAGTGTGGTCAATGTTCTCCATGTTCACCTAATCCTCAAACTATGAGTAATTGGTGGTCTAAAGCCTTGTAGTCTGGGGGTGTTCACCCATGTCTGGAGTTAAGCATAGTAGAAGTGGTTATCTGGCTTGAATATGCATTATTCCTTCCATTCATCCATTTCCAACATTTTATTGAGTTTGTAATGTTCCCCAACATCTCTGAGATACAACATAGGAGAGTTTCTTGGGGTGATAACACTGCCAGAGGGAGCACTCTTGATAGAAAATGAGGCCGACAGGCCTATGGTCAGCGGGCTGAAGGAGTCAAAATAAATATGGCTGTACTGTCTCAGGAGACGCTCTATGTTTTGCAGGATGGAGTTATTGCAAAACTGCGAGCCAGGGAAATTTGTGCGCTCCAGGTCATTAGCGAGCAACGCATCAACATTGAACAGTTAAGCTTGCGGCACAACGAAGTATTAGCGTAGAACTGACAAATTTTGCAGGTGATCGACGAAGCCTGCTAGATGGTCTCGGAGCTGGCCATTGAAGTAGAGGAGCCAACAGAGGTACACATCTAGAAACTAGTAGTAGGGGTGCATGAGGCTAAGGAAGAGATGGCCAAGGTTCAGCTGGAGTTGAACCTTCAGATCACCTGCAGTTGAAGGCGCAACCTTCAACTCCACTAGATATTGAGGAATAGTGCGCCAACGCCATTACAACATCCATAACGGAGGTCAACAACCAGTGAAAGACTCCACCAAGCTATTTGAGGAGTCGTTCAAGGTTTTTACTACTCTTTAGGAGGACCCGAATATACAATGGCTAGAAACAAAGGCGCGCAAGCTACAACAACAATATGATGAAGTAAAAGGGACCACATAGATAGTTTCCCTTACACAGAGGCTCGCGTAGATGCAGCAGGTGAAAGCGCTGAAGGAGCAGGTGGATGCTACTCGACACATGGAAGCCGTTTTGAAGGTGGGTGTACAACCGTGGATTGATGAGGCTTTTGTCATTACAACCTCTATTGAAGAAAAGATTGCGCAAATGCAGGGAACACATGAACAGATTCAGGAAAGCAGTTTAGCTATAGTGATTTCTGAAAAATGTGTCGAGGAAGCACAACAGGTAGCCGCACAATGCGCTTCCGACCATGCAGTAATCTAGGTAGAGTTCGGAGGTCTTCACGCAAAGATCTCCATACCAATAGAGTGGCTCGAGGGCAAGTCACGATGTTTGTGTTGGGGGCCTGTTGGGCACGGGATCCCCCAAGGAAGGTTTTAGGGCTTCGAGCCCAGATTTTGGTCACAAATTGTAACTTCGATGTAAAGACTCCGCATTTTGTGGGCGCAGAGCGCATAGCTTGTAAATGAGTCATAGGGTTTTCCACCCTTAATTTTTTAATGTAATGTTAGTTGTAGAGATCTACCCATGGTCCTCGGACCATGGGATTGTATAAATAGAGTGAGGCTCTAAGTGTGAATCAATAATGGAAATCAATAAATTAATGATCATGGAATAGAAGCATAGCGAAGTATCTGAAGTGTAAAGTCTAGTTTTGGGTCGTAGAGTGGGAGAAGGCTCTACAGCTGAGTGCGCAGAGGCCTAGTAGTCTGCAGCTGAGAGTGCAGACCCCTGTAGCTAAGTGCGCAGGGCGAGTCAAGTCTGAAACAGTTGGAAGCATTAATAAAGAGAAGTTTTATATCATTCTTGTGTATTTATTCCCTGTTTTCTACATGGAATGTATTGGGTATGAATTGCATTTTTACTATTTATATGATGCGCGAACATATGTGACTGTGATAATTAAGTGAATGTGAGATAAAGTATCTATTTATGTGAAGTTAACTAAGATCTTTAAGAAGATAAGTAAGATCCGTGGTCTAGTTTGGGGAAATAGCACGAATCGCTACCATAGTAGCGTGAAAGAACCTCAGCCCTTGGTTAGGGCTACGCAAAGGCGATTATAACAGATCGTGAAGGTCTCGCAGGTTAGCACAGTGCGCGGAGTGACCTACGTGAAGGTAGGAACAGTTGGACTAAATCGACACCTCAGACATCTCAAGGGTGTAGAAACTTGGTTCCAGCATCCACCCATACTACTTCGGGTGAGACTTCAATCCGCGCTCTGTGGGATGATGCCGAAAGGGCAAGTAGTGTAGGGATTTGTTTGGCTAATTAAATCCGAACCTAGGTCAGGCGCCCTCAAGCCAACAGAGGGATAATTTAGTTATGATCCCTATAATCCATCAATCATGAAAGATATAGGATGTTCATTTCCTTGATTGTATCTTAGTGTTAATATGACCACGATAGATGAATCAGAAGTGAAAGTATACAATAGGAAATCTTTGCCAACATAAAAATTGTATAAAGCTAGAGAATAAACTATGGCTTGCTTGATTCAGGCAAAATAATATTTCTCCTTCTTATCCCATTGGTATGTAGCATCTTTATTTATCATCTCTTGTAACACTTTAACAATCCGTGCGTAGTAAGAGATGAATTATGTAGGAAATTAATCTTTCCCAAGAAAGATTACATTGCTTCATTTTTCACGGGAAAATGGATTGGTGCAATATCTTTGACCCTTTCTGGATCAACCTTAATTCCAATATTCGCATTGATATGTCCTAAGATATTACCTTCATACATACCAAATATGCTCTTTTTCGAATTCAATGGTATTCCATACTTGCGACATCACTCTAAAATTTGCTTTAGATGACGAATATGATTTTATCTCTTCTTAAAAAATACTATTCCATCATCTAAGTAGACAATTACACTTTGTCTAATCAATCCATAGGATTTGATGTCCATGGCCCATTGAAAAGTAGCACCAACATTGATAAGTCCAAATGGAATTTGCTTAAAAGAAGAGGTTCCCCACTTCATCCTGAAAGTGGTCTCTAGTCTATTTGGTTCTTCTATTAGCACCTGATTATAATAGAATAATCCAACTAGTAGTGAGAACATTTTTTGAACTAGATACCATTGGGAGTGTCTACTGCATTGATGGCACTGGGTAATTGTATTTGTTTGAAGCATGGTTGAGGCTATGAAAGTCAACACATAGGCATATATCGCTAGATTTCTTCCTAACAAGAACCAAGTGGGAAACCCATGTAGAGTGTCAAACTTTAAAAATGATCCAAGCATCCAACATTTTCCTTAATTATTTCTGAATCAGGGGTTCAAGTGTCAAATGAGCTTTCCTTTTTTTTTGTTGAAAAGGATTTACCCATTCTTTAATAGTAATGACATGCTAAATGATGCATGTATCATATGTCTTCAAATAATCTTATGTCCATGCAAATACATCTCAATATTATTTGAAAAGGTGAATAAAGTCCCGTTTTTCTTTTGCAAAACGACATGTATGGAGGTTCACATACTTTAGATATTCTTTGGTTTTGAGATTGAATTGTTCATTAGATAACATTGAGCTTTGATTCTTTTTGTTCAACAGTCCTCTAAAGTGGCTTCACATGTCATAAAGTTTCTCAAGAGATACCACACCTTTTAGCACTGGGTTCCATTTGAATGCTTAAATTTCTTCCTACAAAGCCTTGTTGTGCTCATCTTCATCAATAGCTACATCTTTGAATACATCTACATTTTCATGAGGTGAAGTATCTTCTAGTCATCATTAAATACGTGAAGGTTAGTGACATTGACAAGCACAAATGGCTTATAAATAATTTCAATACAAAAACCATCAATTAATGGTGACATTCTAGTAGTTGCATTGGCTAATGTATCTGGAACAACATTACAAACTATTGAAAAAAAACTAATATTGAATGCTTTAAAAAATGAAATAAGTCTCCGTACCTCCTTTTCATAGTTTTTAAAGTTAGGTGCGACACAATGAATGGTATTATGTACCTGACAGGTAACAATTTATGAACCACCAATTACCTTACGTACCTCTTTCTTGAGGTCTATGGATTTATTTAGCCCTAAAACAAGTGCTTCATATTCAACAATGTTATTTGTGCACTCAAACTCCAAGCAACATGACAAGATATACATTTTATTATGAGGGTCAATAAGAATACAACCAGCTCCAGAATCATCCTGAGTCTTAGAACCATCAAAGTATAAGGTCCAAATATCAGTAGTTGTTGAGCTAGTTCCTATACTAGTAGTATGTACATCTATATTACAAAGTTCATTTGCACTAGTTGGAATGCAAGGAAGGAGCTCCAACTATGTGTCAGATGGTACAGGTGAAGGCTACACTTGATAGCACCTGTGATCAACTTCTAGATTTTTTTCTTCCAAAAATGATATTTGCAAAGCCAATTGGCTCGTTGTTTCCCTCAAGCGCTATCACAATGTATTTCATGTAAGGCTCACTTTCCACTCAAATTTGATTGTTTCTAACCTTATAAGGAAGCCATAATTGTGTCTAGTATGTTGAGAAATATCCTTCTAGTTTGCTGGACCAATCTCTACTCAAAAGAAAACCATAGGCTTCAATAATGTCCATAATAACAATATTAATGCGTTGGTGAAGTTTATGGTATGATGACATACAAATGATGAAATTATTAAGTTCACCAATTGTCTGGACTAATAACCTATCTAGATGTATGATTTGGGCACCAATTTTTTCCCATTTAGCATTGATTTTGATAGCAACAAATAGTGACATGACATTTGTAGATGCACAAGAATAAACGAGACAATTATGGACATTATAATTAAAGATTTCAAATTTTAAAAGAAAAAGGGGGAAAAGAGTGCTAGTATTTAAATTAACAACATTAACTACATACTCAAGAATTCCACGAGTCTTACTGAACATAACTTGAGAAGAAAAAAATTTATTACCTGATGAAGGTTTTGATGAAAACTCTTGGATTATCAGTGCACGCTATCCTATTATATTTGTGAGCTCAAATATTGAGATGTTGGTGCGAGATCTTTTCATATATTCAATAATGTTGTAATCAATACTTTCATTCTTAACATGATGCACATAAGTATTAGGTGGTGTATCTTTTTTTGAAGCATTGTGAATGATGGAATTTTTCTTGTTGATCATGGAAGTTTTCTTGTAAGGGGGAGAACTTCCAAACTTATTTTTCAAATTATGAGCATGATTAGTACATGACATAATCCTTCTCAATAATTGCTTTTTAAGGTATTTCTCAAGAATGGGTCCTTTTCTCCTCAAATTATATCAGTCATTTGTCTTCTGAGGAGGAGCTTCACTCACTGGTGGTTCATCAACACTTTGTTTATCAACGTTAGAGATTATTCTAAATGTGTTAGCTGAATTCCCAACACCCTAAGTTTCCTCGGTTATGGTAGATTCATTTGCTTCTTTAGTTTTCTCAGATTTCTCTTCTTCTAAAAAATTTTCTACAAAGTTTTTCATCATAACAGTCGTGTTGTGGTTCCATTAGGGACATGTTTTCTTTGAATGCCTCTCCTAATGGAAATTACAAAAGTTTTCCATTCCCAAGCTTTAAACATTAACCAAAACATTGGAACTCTGAGTAGATTTAACTGGTTGATTGCTTTTATTCTTCTTAAAGAAAGGAAACTTGAAAGAATTACTGCTAGTATTTTCCTCACTTGACTTCGTCTTTAGTTTAGACACTTCATTAGTGAGAAACTTCAAAGATTTGGCCAAGATTTCCATGTCAAAATAATCTTTCTCTTTGGCTTTAGTGGAAGAGGCTTGAGTTTTCTTACCAGTATCTTTGGAGTCTTTAGGATATTCATGATCTTCAATGGCTCCAATAGAACACCAATATTTTTCAACAACAATCACTTCTACAAAATTCAAATCAAATGTATCCTTTGCAACTCTTTTAACAAACACATAAATATTAGTAGGAAAGGAAACTGTGTAATAATATTTAATGATAGTATCATGTGGTTGAACATCTATGGGGAATTTATTCAACAAGTGTGTAAACCTTTGATTAAAATCCTTCACTTTTTCCTTTTCCCCCATCTTGAGATTCCTAAGTTATTTAAGCAACATGCTGGGAGTTTTATCATCAACAAATTTATCCAAGAATAACTTCTTGAACTCCCTCCAACTATGGATTGAATTAGGTGAAAGACTATGATACTAGACTAATGCCCTTCCTTATAGATTGTATTGAAAAAACCTACAAGCAACGTCATC
Source organism: Pinus tabuliformis (assembly GCA_031772625.1). Classification (NCBI taxonomy): domain Eukaryota; kingdom Viridiplantae; phylum Streptophyta; class Pinopsida; order Pinales; family Pinaceae; genus Pinus; species Pinus tabuliformis. The sequence continues at coordinate 1,111,067,798 of CM062813.1, forward strand.
AAAACGTACCCCAAGCATTCAAAAATGCATGTAGAAGTCATCAATATGGTCCTCAACTTTCGTCTTCTTATCAGGATAAAACTTTGAAAGTTTTTGGGTGTTTAAGCATACGAAGAAGATTTCCCAAAAGAGCAAGCGACCCTTGGTCCATACAATCCAACTATTCATCAACCATGTCTTCTTCTCCCTCTGAATTTGAAGAGTCTTCTCCTTCATTGTTCAAAGCTTCGGTATAGTTAGGATATTCCTCTTGTCTCAATTGTTCTTCGTCAGAAAGTTGAAAGTCTTCCCCATAACCATCTAAATATTCATCAATAGGTGGAAAGTTCCTTTGATGATTTTTTCCTTTTTTAGAATCAAATAACTCTTAGAGGTTTGCAATAAGAAAATCTTCCACTGAAGAAACCAATAAACCACTACAAATTGTTTCTTTCTTTATAAACTTATGAGGTAGAATAAAAACAACAAGAAGTAAACCAAGAGCTCTTGCAAACTGATGAGTAATAAGATGGATTGTCTGGAGTTGATCATAAGTAACTTCAAAATCCTATTCCAGACTTTGATGAGAGTACTCTCTTATCTTAGAAATAAGAGATGGAGTTAAACTCAAACCGTTACTGGCTTGGGCAAATTTCTCTTTGTTAGAATGTGGATAATTGTTAGCCATATAAAGGCTACTTTCCTTTTAGCACTAGAATGTTGATGGATCCTGCCAACATATAGAGGGTATCCCCATTAATAAGTCCCAATTATACCTCACACCATTTGGTATGGAGCCCCATCTGGAAATGTGGCCTGAGTGCCCTATACTTAAAGGTTTTCCTTAGTTGCAATTGTTAGCATGAGAGAGGAATACACGTGTACTTTCAAATGAGAAAGCAAGTATTCCTTGTGAAATGTTCAATTGTAATATGTATCTAAGTTATTTCACTAGAAGGGAAGAGAAATTGAACCTTTAGAAGAAAATTATTAGTACTATTCCAATAAATATGCACACACATACATATGAAAGAATCATTGAATGTCTAGCAAAGTAGTTAACATGGACATAATGATAATTAAAATCATTACAACACACATTCAACAAGATGAGCACCAAATTAAATGAAATAGTTCAATTTCCTTAGTACATATGAAAAAATCATACACAACAAACATATAAAAAATAGTCTTATTCCATTCACGATATATGCATGAAAGTGTGTTGGGTCAATGAGCTTCTAATATTAAATGAAAGTTCAAAGTTACATTGATATAATGGGACACCACTAGCTCCAATAGTGGAGCATTAAGCCACAAATTTCTCTCCAAAAGAACAATATTTATCTCTAATTCCTAGGTGGGGAAGCCAAGGTGAAATGTCCTTTCTTTAAGTAGTGAGGCTTCTTTTATAACAAGAGGAATGCCCTTTCATATTCCTCATGAATCTTGGAATACCCTCATGAATCTTGGACTTATAATGTGAACTTTAGAATTCTATATGAATTTTGGACTTTTTTATGACATTTGGACTTATCCATGTGACTTTGTTGTCCACATGTGACTCTTGGACTTCCACATCTTTACATTTCAAAAATTACACCATAATTTTCCACATCTTGATGTGACGGTAACATACCAAGTCATAGACATTGATGACTTGGACCCATGGTGACTTGTAGGTAGAGTTATTTAAGAAGTGACGACACTACCACTATGTCTTCAATACTTATAAAATATCTTGAATTGTTGTTTCCTTCTACCCTTCAAAGAGTTTCTTGAGATTATGGCGTTTTCATGAGTCACTTTGATCATTGGAATCCATTGTTCTTTCAACTGTTGCAACAAGGTACCTTTGTGCCCTTTATCTTCAAGAATCTTCATTGGGTAGAATTACTTGACAAATCTCCTCACTGATCTTTTTCATTATTTACTAAACACCTACAAGTATAGATCACTCATGGAATACACACATAAACCCAAAATATCCTACTCTATCATGATTCATGCAAATTTTCTAACTGTGGCTCAACAATGTGGAAAGGAGAGAGATAGGATTTTTGAGTGTAGGGTGCACTTGCAAGAAACATAGGAGGGCTTCTCTACTCACTAAGACTACACTGTGTAACTCTAGAGGAGGAGGAGGCTAGGAGGGTGCAAGGTGCACTTGTAAGATGCAAGGAAACATGACTGTTCAGTAGAGATGCACTATGCGCTTGGGAGGAAGGCCAAAACCACAAGGAGGGAACATGGAACACTTTGAAGGCACAAGGGAAGACATCACTTCCAAAAAAAAGTGCACAATGTTCTCAAATAGGAGATATAGGCTAAGGCTGGCACAGGGTGCAAAGATAAGCATCAAGCAAGAGGGTTTTTTGACTAGAAATGAGCTATGCGCTAAAGGGAGAGAGAGGACTCATCTGGGTGCAGGGCATAGTTCTAACTGACAAGGAGGGTCTAACCTATGCCCTAGAAGTGTGATGTGCATTCTTCCTAGCCTAGAGGGAAAGCTTTCAAAGTTAGGAAAAGTGCCTAAGTTTGAAATGTTGGAAATATATTCACTATTGAGGGGCGGGGGGGTGAATCAGTAGTGTGAGAACTTATAAAATTTTCTCCAATTATTTAATATTTAACAGGCATAAACTAAAAGACATAATTATATATCAGTTCATCACAAATAAACATGAAACCATAAAATCAATCAACACATAAACACAAGTGTTTCTGGTGGAAAACCCATCCCTGGAAAAACACCACCCTGCTGCTGCCGCACTGCTCAATTCTATTATTAATAGCTAAACAAATTATACATGGATAAGCTCACTCCAATGAGCCTTGAAGACTTGCTTCTTTCACAGTATTCTGGTCCTTTCAGACACGAGCTTGTTTCTCTCTCATATATTCAAACTACCATCCGCTGAAGGCCACCATGATCAGTCGACCCTCACCCCACCCTGATGGGACTATCCAACTCCTATTGGATGGAGAAAAATCTTCCTTCTAATAAATCCACCAAGTCACTGTCTACTCAAAGCCTCCACTTATCCACTACCTCCATGCGAGACCCATTTCATGTATTTTTAGACTGGACTCTGAAAATTTGCTCAACATGAGCATTGCAACAACACAAAAAAAAAACTCTATCAAATGATATTTACAACACAGTCTATAATAATTTTTTTTAGACAAAACTCCACATTTGCTGGAACAAAGTCTCCTCAACTCACTACATCAATCCAAAACTCTTCATCAAAAACACTGCATAAACATAATGGCTCAAATATGCTTAAGCTCACTGCTGCTACAACTGCAAAGTGATTAAGTAAATATGCATAATATGGCTCACACAGTTTGCAAGCTCTTCTCCAAGCTCTCACTCACTCCACACACTAGTGCAATAAACCAACCAAATGGACTTAATGTCTTCCTCTATTTATCAAATTCCTAAGATGATTAACTTATTAAATGCTAGAGGTTATGGAAAACTCAACAACTCCTTTCACATGCTTCAAATTTCATTTAGGAAGGAATCTTGACCAAATCAAGCACTTTCCACTATCCCTTTGATATCTTCAAACTTGATCTGCTTCTAGAGGCACCACGACCTTTTCTTACCATATACTTGAACTTTCCGATTAAGATATAACATGAAAACCAAATAAAACATTTTAGGAGCGCAAGAAACATGGAGATAACTCATCTACAAGCCCAGTCGCTCCCATGACACACTATGCAACCGTCCAGGTTCTTAATCCCTCTCATGACACACTGTGCCAACGTCCAAAGGCCCTCCAGTCCCTTGCAGAAGCATCTATGCCTGCGTCATGGGCAGAGAAGCTTCTGTTTCCCCAAATCTGGACCTAATTTCGAAAAACTAATCATAGAGAAGATAATTGGGTCCGTTCTTCACAAAACCCATGTCTCATAATTTTTAAATTCATATTCATTTTTCTAGAAAGTCCAATCCAAAACTGCCCCTTCTATCTAAACACCATACTCAACAACTGGGCCTAAAACTGAAGAAAAACTTTTGTTCTTCAGTCCAGAACCACTACCACCTGATCCATGATCTTCCTATGCTCCTGTACACTCCTCTAAGCCTCTAAAACAGGTCTACAACTAATTAATAGGCAAGGAACAAGTCTAGGACATGCTAGACCTATTGTGCCAACTTTAGGACCAAGACCAACACTTCTAGCTCCTCAAGCAACAACCTCAATATCTCTGACACTTGTACTAAAAGCCACAAGGAGGGAACAGGGAACACTTTTAAGGCACACGGGAAGGCATCGCCTCACACAAAAGGTGCACAATGTGCTAAAATAGGAGATATAGGCTAAGGCTGGCATACAACACAAAGATAAGCATCAAGCAAGAGGGTTTGTTGACTAGAAATGAGCTATGCACTAAGGGGAGAGAGAGGACTCATTTGGGTGTAGGGAATAGTTCTAACAGAGAAGGAGGGTCCTCCCTAGGCCCTAGAAGTGCGATGTGCATTTTTCCTAATCTAAAGGGAAAGCTTGCAAAGTTAGGAAAAATGTCTAAGTTTGAAATGTTGGAAATATATTCATTATTGAGAGTTGGGGGGGGGTGTGAATCAGTAGTGTGAGAACTTATACAATTTTTTCCAATTATGTAATATTTAACATGCCTAAAATGAAACACATAATTATATATTAGTGCATCACAAATGAACATGCAACCATAAAATCAATCAACACATAAACACAAGTGTTTATGGTGGAAAACCCATCTCGGGAAAAAAACCAACCTGCTGCTGCCGCACTGCTCAATTATATTATTATAGTTGAACACATTAGACACGGATAAGATCACTCCAATGAGCCTTTAATACTTTCTTCTTTCACAGTATTCTGGTCCTTTCAGACAGGAACCTATTTCTCTCTCGAATATTTGGACTACCATCCGCTGAAGGCCACCACGATCAGTCAATCCTCGCCCCAATTTGATGGGACTATCCAACTCCTATTAGATGGAGAAAACTCTTCCTTCTACTAAATCCACCAAGTCACTATCTACTCAAATCCTCCATGTCTCCACTACCTCCATGTGAGCCACATTTCATGTATTTTCGGACTGGACTTTGAAAACTTGCTCAACATGAGCACTGCAGCAACATAGCATCAAAGCTCTATCAAATGATATTTACAACACAATATATAATAAAAAAATTTAACAAAAAACTCCACACCAGCTGGAACAAAGTCTCCTCAACTCACTACATCAATCCACAACTCTTCATCAAAATCATTGCATAAACATAATGGATCAAATTTTCTTCAGCTCACTGCTACCACAACTGCAAAATGATTCAGTAAATATGCATAATATGGCTCACACAATTTGCAAGCTCATCTCCAATATCTCACTCACTCCAAATACTAGTGCAATAAACCAACCAAATAGACTCAATATCTTCCTCTATTTATAAAATTCCTAAGATGATTAACTTAGTAAATGCTACAGGTTATGGAAAACTCAACAACTCCTTTCACATGCTTTAGATTTCATTTAGGAAGGCATATTGACCAATTCAAGCACTAATTCCACTATCTCTTTGATATCTTCAAACTTGATCTGCTTCTATAGACACTATTATCACTCCAGGAAACTCTCCTAGGTTGCAGCTCAGAGATGCCTGGTAACATATAATCTTCAATATTGTTCTCTGAACTATTGTAATGGATGATGGTTTGGATCAAGCAAGATAACCGTTTCAACTCTGTTTTTACTCAAGACATGCATGAACACCCTCAGCTTTACAAGGCTTTAGACCACTAATACTCAATAGTTTGTAGATTCAATGGATAGATGGAGAATACCGACTGTACGAATAGATGCATATATAAACACATATGAATGGCCAACTACATGAAGTAAAAGAAGCTTGCAAATCTAATTTATCAATGTAGAGATAAGATGACAATTACCTAGCATCAGACACAGAAGAAACATGAAAAATCTATTCAAGTGCAAGCTTAGAACAACAGAGAAAATTGAAAATGAACATATAACAACAAAAGAAGCTTATATTGCTAGAATGAAGATCAGAGGCTTGAAGGAACAAAGTATCAACAATCTCCAGAAGTTGAACCCTTCATACATTTAGCTTTCAGCATTTTATAGGCCTTTTACAATGCTCCTGAGCTCTCAAAGGCTCAGAGTCTTAATCTATCCTCCCTGTCTTTTTAGCAACTTGATGCCATGACTAGGCACACATGGGCTCGGACGTTTCTTCTTCCAACGGAAGAGTAACCACATTCGGGTAGTTTGTTGCGCTGTCTGGGAGCTCGCTCATGCAAGTGATGCTCTATGATCATTTGTCGGTTTTGGATGTGTTGTGTTCTGATGCCCCATGATGGCTTCTCAGCCTCTGTCTCATGACAATTATTTCCCGGCCTCTATTTTGTGATAGAATGGGTCTTCGGGCCTCTGTTATCATTTTAAATGTGAACAATGATTGTTTTATGTTTTAAATAGAAAACGCTACAACTGTGAGAAATCCCGCCCATCTCTGTTCTTTTGGAATTCAAAAGTCCTTAAATCTGGTCTATTCTCCCATTGGGTCTGTCCTCTGAGTCACTATCGCAAGTCGCTGATGGCCTGTTACAATATTCCCTTTGTATTTTTGGAATGTGTTAAAAAACACTAAAAACCATGAAAAATCAGCTTTGGCGGACCTGAAATTTTATATATTTTCATTCCTGAACCCCTTCGGGTCTGGATTTTATCGCATCGACGCTGCCCCAAGGTTCCCTTTGTATTTTATAAATACGTATCAAACTGTGAAAATGCATTTAAAAAGGCCTTTTTGCAGATTTCAAATTTTATGAAATATTATTCAGAATACCGCCTAGTCCGATTCATCGGGTCGCACATATACCTGTGCATAGGCCCCGCCCCATGGTGCTACTCCGCTGTGATATAGCGATGCGATCTGATCGTAATCACATATCGCTCATTCTCCAGGCCCATGGTTAGTGCTCATTGGAATCCCCGATAGCGATCTTGTGGTTCGATGTGGGCAGTTGATATGCATCGCTTGATCGACAGTCCATGTTGCATCGCTGATCGTTGTTGCAAGTCCCCTTAGGTCCGCCCTTAATCCACCAGTTTGCCTCCACCGATTGCGACCTGCCGATCCGATCATCGGAGATCACTGATCGGGGGTGTCTTCTGCCCAACCTTAATTTCTCCTCTATGTTTGGCTGATTGCGATTTTCCACTTAGATCTAGGTTGTTGATCGGCCAGATCTAATGGCTGCTGTGCGTTGGACTGTGTATGCCTCCAATACTCTATTTTTTCATGGTTTTCTCTGGTTTTTTCCTCCTGATGGTGCTTTTTCGCCCTTCCAAGGGCTCTTGGCATGCGATTGTTTCGATCATTGGATGATCCTTAAGCAAATTTTGAAGACTTCGGGAGTGTTTTGGATCCATTTTTGGGCCAAATGCCAACAAGGCTAATACTCGATCCTTCTGGGGATGAAATCTTGCCTGTGAGGTTTCAAGAATCACAGAACAATGCCTTTCATGTAAAAACAAGATCCAATCTTCCTCCTAGTGTTCCATTGGGCATGGAGTCTATTTTGCAACAAAATAAAAACTGAAAAAAAAAAAAAAAAAAAAAAAAAAAAAACATATTTACAATACCAAGGCTTTAAAGCCTTAAATGAAATAAAGTTTCAAAAACCGCCCATTGACTAGGCTACCAAAAACATCTCCTCCTTCCAGACTATGCAGAATAAAGGTATTGTTTTGCTGAATTTGAGCGATGACAAACGGACCTGTCCATAAGGAGTCAAACTTACCATGATTACCTTTCTTTTCCTTAAATGCATCCCATTTGAGAACCCAGTCACCAACTTGGAAATTGTCCACTTTTTCCTTCCTGTCAAAGGTTTCTTTGATTTTCTTCTGATGAGCTTTTGACTTCTCAACTAGCTACTCTTTGATCTGTTGTAGTTCAACCAGGTTATTCATTCTCCTTACCATGTCATTCTCTTCATCTTGTTCTTCTTGCAAGAATTTGGCCACAGGGAGAATCAGCTGGATAGGGAAAACAACATCAGCGCCATAAACTAGCTTAAATGGAGAATTTCCTATGGACTTTTTGATGGTAACTCTGTCAGCCCACAGTGCAAACTTCAACTTGGAATCCCAACTCTTTTTGTTTTCCTCTAACAGTTTTTTGATTACCCTTACCAGACTCTTGTTAGATGATTCTGCCAGGCCATTTCCTTGAGGATAATATGAGGTAGAATGCACCAATTGAATTCCCATGGATTCAGTCATGTCCACCAATTCTTTTGCCTTAAAAGCTATTGCATTATCAGTGACTAGTTTGGTTGGGCAACTAAATCTAGTGAAAATATTGTTATTCAATAACTTTATGACAACTTGATTATTGGCATTCTTAGTGGGTATAGCCTCAATCCACTTGGTGAAATAATCAGTGGCTACCAAGATCCATTTGTGTTGGCCACTGGAATGTGGGTTGATCTCACCTATAAAGTCCAAGCCCCACTACTGGAAGGGACCATTGACATGTACTGGCTTCAAGGGCAGAGATTTTAGTTGTTGTCTTCCTGCAAACCTCTGACATTTGTCACAAGATTTCACAAAAGAAAACACATCAGAGAACAGAGTAGGCCAATAATACCCAACCCTTAAGATTTTGTTGGTTGTGGTTTTCTAATAATGATGCCCTCCACGGATGCTAGAATGGAACTGGTGCATGACTTCCATAGATTTTCCTTTATCTAGACATCTCAAGAGGATTCCTGATGGGTCTTTCCAATAAAGCATATTTTTATTAATGCAGAATTTGGCTGATCTGAGTTTAATGGCCCGGGCTTGACTTGAGCTAAGCCCTGGAGGGACTTCTAGCTTCTGCAAAAAATGAACTATGCTGGAATACCATTCATAGGTGGCTATATTTTCAGCTAAAGACTGATTCTGCTGTTGCCCTTCTGCTACTTCCTCTGTTTGCTCATCATCTGAATTTGGACCCATGCAATTTATGTCTAACAAACTGCAATTTTCCTTAGCCATAAGTTTAGCCAAGCCTTGGCCTTTGACAATCTTAGTGGGCTTCACCTCTATGTTAAACTCTATGAATTTTGCAATCCATTTAGCTCTCTTTCCATCAATATCTGGCTGAGTTTAGACATCCTTTACTGAGGCTGAAGGTACATATGCAACCACTTTGGGATGCAGAATATAAATTCTCAATGCCTTTAAAGATTTTATGAGAGCATAAGCTTGTTTTTCAATAAGGTCATACCTTAGTTCAACATCCCTTAGAGTTTTGCTGAAAAAGGCCATGGGGTGCTCTATGCCTTCATCATTTTTTTGCAATAGAACTGCTGCAAGTGTATCATAAGAGGCAAAAGAGAAGATACAAAACTCCTTAGTGTAATCTGGGCTAATTAGAGTGGGAGCTTCCATGATAGCTTGTTTGATGGCTTCAAAAGAGCTTCTTGCAGCATCTGTCCATTTTATTTATGATCCTTTCTTCAGCATGGAAGTGATGTGCTTCACTAGCTTTGCAATGTTTGGAATGAACCTCCTTACAAAGTTAATCTTACCCGGGAAGGATTGAATGTCCCTTTTTGACCTTGGGATGGACAAGGTCTGAATTGATTGAACTCCTGCTAGATCAATCTTCACACCTTCAACAGAAACAATATGTCCTAGAAGTTTGCCTTCTTCTAGAGCAAACTGTTACTTCTTTGGGTTCACCGAAATTCGAAACTTTCTGCACTTTAGGAAGACCTTCTTCAAATGCTACAAATGGTCCTTGTGACTGTTGGAGAAGACTGTTATGTCATCAAGGTAAATAAGGACAAACTTGTTCTTCTCTCCCACAAAGGCTATGTCCATGGCCCTCTAAAAATTAGCCCCAACATTCATCAGTCCAAAAGGCATCTTGGAGTACAAGAAAGTGCCCCAAGGAGTAGTGAAGGTAGTATTTTCCTGATCTTCTATATGTACAACAATCTGATTGTAACCTAAAAATCCATCTAAGAAAGACATGACTCTAGCCCCTGAAAAAGTTTGCAGCAAGTGTTCCATCTTAGGTAGGGGGTAGTTATCTCTTTTAGAGCATTCATTCAGATTTCTGAAGTCAACACAAAGCCTGATTTCTCCATTTTTAATTCTTACTACCACAAGGTTAGCTATCCACTTTGAATACCTTAGGGGAACTATGATTTTGGCATCCAACAGCTTCTTGATTTGTTTCTCAATCAAAGGCAATAAGAGGGGGTGGATAGGTCTTAATTTCTGCTTAAAAGGGATGGTGTTCTTTTCTAGTGGAATCTTATGTTGAGTGATGTTTGTGTCATAGGTTTTAAGATCATTGTATTCCCAGGAAAAAATATTAGCGAATTTCTTCATGAGGGTGCAATGCTCGGAATTCTGGGTAGAAGACAAATGATTGGACAAATTTATGTATTTCGGATGGGTTGGGCTCCCTATATTATGTTTACAAACATCAAACACATTTTATTTTTTGGCAGGATTATAAGGCACATCATTATGATCGAACAACTTCTCTAGAGGCACCAATCCCTTGGGAATATGGTTAATAGGCAGCTGGACAATGATTCCTCGGCCAATCTCGTCCTTTAGCTTGGACTGGCCGCATTCTTCCATGGTTTCATTTTCTTGTTCGATGTGAGTTTCAGAAAATTCCTCAACGACTTATAAAAACCTATTAATTTCATCATCGTCTTAAATTTTTTTCCAGTATTTGACATTGTTAGGCAGAGACGGTCTATATTTCACCTGAACGTCATACGTCAATTTAGGAAGCAAAGGAGAAATAAACGTGCTAGCATACACAACAAGGGAATCAAAAAGTTGATTCTTCATTCTCGGGATGTAAGAAATGCTAAAAATATTAAAAGAGTCCTTGAGCTTCCATACCTCATCTCTGTATGCTTTCAGCCTTGGATGCTTTTCTTGGAAAGTTTTATTGACCTGCTGAATGATGAGGTCTACATCTCCAAACACTTTCAGGCCTTTGATGCCCATTTCTTTAGCAGCGTTTAAGCCCAACATCAAAGCTTCATATTCAACTATGTTATTTGTGACCTGAAAAGTTAATTTGAAAGATAAATGAATGTATTCCTATGTGGGGGACACAAGGACTACACTGACCCCTGCAGCTTCCTTAGAGCAAGCTCCATCAAAGAACATGTCCCAAATCTGTGGGCCTTCTTCCTCTATGATCTGGAAAACTAGTTTCTTAAGCTGCGTGGAGGCCAACTGAGATTCTTGAATCAGAAGAATACAAGCTCCAAAATCAATGTCGACAGCGTATATGGGATGATTAGTGGGATTCTTCTCATCACTGATGATATAAGCCAACTAAGCTTCTCTGGTCCGGATTTAAACAGGAACGCAACAAATTACAGAGATAACCATAAAAACGGAGATGTAGCAGAAATAACACTTCATTTCATTAATATAAAATACTGAAATATGCTTACAAATAGAAATGGAAATAAACCAGCTAGGGTGATGGTAGCTTATCTCTGAGAAGAGATGTGGTGGCTACATGCCTCTGAACTGTGTTACAATGAGGCTCGAAGGCCTATTTATTGTTGGGAAACAATGGAAAACCCTAAACATCCAAAACCTAACCCTAGAAGATGAAACGCCAAACTGTGGGCCCCATTTGGGTAAATTGGTACATCAACTTCCTAGGGTCGTAACTTTGGCATATGATCTCCGTTTGACAGACACAATATCTCGCTAGAAAGATTTATCTGAGAAATACAACTTTGGGAAGAGAAACATCGGTCCATGGACCCATGTTGCTCCCAATTTTTCCAAGAAACGTCGTTTAGGGCCTCAAAACGGCTCCGCACGTTTAGGACCTGAAAAACTGCTAAAAATAGTAAGTTGTGCTAGAATTAAGGAAACTGAAAAAGCTAAGAGAAACAATGGTGGGGGTCCAAGTGGATTTGGTAGGTGGCCACCAATATCCACCTGGATCATTCCTCCCCCCTTAGGAAGCAATGGTCCCCATTGCATTGAGTTCCTCCATCAAATGAGGAATCTTCTGCTGAACTTGGTCCCTAGTGAGCCACTTGCCCTGGTGAAGGAGTTGGCCTACCTTGACAACTCGATACAGTTGGATATTCTGTTGGTGAGTGTGCTTGATCTGTGTGTCCATGATCCGATCAGTTGCAGCTTGTTCCATGCAATTTGGATTTAATTCTATGGGTGTGAGTTGTTCTGCAATGTTGGATGTGTCTAGTAATTGTGGAAAGTGTGGCCAAAGGAAGTCCACATTGAACACTGGGTGTAGGCCAAGGAATGGGGGAATGCTGAGCTCAAGTGCATTGTCTCCCACAGCCTTGGTAATAGTGTAAGGACCATATCAGAGTGGTCACAGTTTTCGATAGGCTTCAGTAAGGCATTCCTTTTGTAAATGCAACCAGACTTTGTCGCCCACCTGAAACTTGCGTGGCACCCGATGTTGATCATGTCGCTGCTTGTACTTGGCATTTGATTTCTCCAGAATGTCATGGAACTCTTGCCAAATATGTTGGATGTGCTCAATGAAGCTAGTTTCCATATCTTTTTCAGACTTGACATGAGCCAAATCTGTGTGAGTAGCTGCAAATGGCATGGCCACATCAATGGGACATAGTGGCTGGAATCCCAAGCCCACCTGAAAATGGCTGTGGCCAGTCGAGCTGTGAAGAGCTCGGTTGTAGCAGTGCTCAACGTAGGGGATGTTCTCATCCCATGTGCATGGATGATTTGAGTTGTACATGCACAAAATGTGTACAATCATCCTGTTGAAAACCTCTGTCTGGCCATCAGTTTGAGGATGGAAGGTTGTGGACTTAGTGAGTTTGGTGTCCAGCATTGACCAGAGACTGGACCAAAATGTATCGAGGAACCGACTGTCCCATTCTGAGATGATAAACTGTGGGATCCCAAAGTGCACCCACACTCGTTCAAAGAAGAGTTTAACAGTGGCTTCTACTGTGATATTCCTCTTGCAAGCCGCAATAGTGGCTATCTTTGAGAACTTGTCAATGACCACAAAAACACAGTCGTTTCCATGCTTAGTGGAAGGAAGGCCTGACATGTAATCCATGGAGATGGATTCCCAAGGTCGACTAGGGGTAGGCAGCGGGGTATAGATGTTATAGACATTTTTGTGCCTTACAACTATAAGCATGAAATGTCCATAATTCAAGGGATCCAAAGTCCCTAAAGATGTTGTTACAGCTCCTAAAAGAACAAGGTCAACCAATGACAGCTTCTCCCAGAAGTTCTCCACCAAAAACCACTAAGAAATAGTCAATTCAGGATCAATTCAGAGGCTCCACTAGCTGCCTGCGTTGAAATGTAGAGTCTGCACTGGCTAGGTGCACTGCAACGCAGGTAGAAGCACTACCAAGGTGCACTGAGCGGGAAATGACCAATGGCAAGCTCATTCAACGAGGTGGAAAGACCCTGGAAGCTTCCAGAATCTTCTCCAATGACACTTGCCTCAATGAATTCGACTAGTGATGAGTAAGAGGTTCTCAACCTCCAAGTGGAAGCAAGAACTGACAGAGAGAAGCCACAAGTCAAAACATAAGCTGACTCATCCTCTCTGCTTACATCTATATATGGATCTCTCACCCAAAGGTTCAAGAGGCTGGAATTTTGTACTTTGCAGAGAATTGTTGTTGGTTTGAGATTGAGATTAGTACATTGGGTGATTTATGCTTTGTTGGAGGAGAGGAAGGGATTCCTTTGCTGGGAGGTAGATGCTGGATCGGAACTCACTTGGTTGTATCTCCTCTTGGACTTTATTATCATATCAATAAACTATTTGAGTTTCTCCTACATGTTGTGTACCAATGATGTTTTGTTATGCTTACATGTTTAGCTTAATCTGATCTTGAGCTTTTTATGAAGTTATATCTGTATCTTCTTGTAGTTTCTCTCTCTTGTGATCTTGCAGGAATTCGGTGTAGCTGGGCCAGTGAGAGAGCTGGGAGCTGGGAGCTACTGAAGAGAGGAGCAATTGGATCAACAAACTAGCGAGAGACACAGGTTAGTTAGATCCTTTCTCCTCATTTACATTTCATAAAGAAGAATACCCAATTAGTTTACCTCGTTTGTTGCTAAGGCACTATCACCTCTTAGAGTGGGATAGGGGCATTCCAAATTGGATACTTTTCCCACAACAACAAATTGGCGACTCCGCTGGGGAGAGCATCTTGTTAGTTTATTTGTGTTTCTATTGTTGTTCTTCTCATAAACTCAGGAGTGCCGAATCGAAATGCATTTGCCATTTTCAAATGCAAAGTAGAGATCTGCCACTCTAGTCCACTCACTAGGCCTATTTTTATGATCTGAACAAACTGATCCACAAGTGCTCTAACAGCCCTTTGTGATAGATCTTAGTCCTCCTTTAAATCATCCTCCTAATTGTACCTAATTGATAGCTTTTATCCGGCCAAAAACTGTAGATCAAACTGCAAACCGTAACCCAGAACCCAGAAACAACTCTCGTTTCTGCTTCAGCGTAGACTCTGTGAAGAGGTTCTGCATTTCAACGCAGGTCCCGTGAAGGCTACCTGCACTGAATGTCAAATCCTCTGTGTTGGGAGTGCGCTGATCAGTCTTTTCCTTGTGCAGCTGTGGTTCCCTGCTTCCTTTTGCTCAGTTTCATCTCTGTTTTTTGCAGCCTGTTATCAGTCAGTGTACCTATCTGAAACCCCTTTTCTTTGCCTCAATTCCGCCTCAGTTGTATAAAGAAACTGTATTTGTTCTTTGTGTATTTGTTACATCATTTACAGTTTCCCATTACAAAAGTAAACTAGTCATACTGTCGCCCTTATATCTAGACCTGTCGTAAGTGTCGTTTTGATCTTAGGAGTGAGTTTGTTTGCTGTTCACAGTTGATTGAGCTTTACTTTTGTCATTTGGTTTGAATTTATGCATTTCTAGTGTCGAAACAAGTAAATCATAAAGTGTCGTAATCGTCTTTTTGATTTTGAAAAAGGAACTTGTTTATGTTTTCACTTGAAATCGAATTCAAATTTGTACAACAGCTTTCTTTTTAGGCATCAATATTAAGAAAGCGAAAACAAATACATGCATTTGTGCATTTGCATTTTGATAGTTTGCATGCTTTGATTTAGGGAAAAGTGCATTACGGTGTGCTCTATGCTCTTTGAGAAAAGTTTGTATCTTCCTTTTCCCCTTGTAGCTAGGATTTTCATTGTTGAAAAGATATAAAAGCTTGCTTATCATCTTTAGACTGCATTTAGGAATTGTATCATACATCTCGTGGTGATCCAAAAAGGCAAACTTCTAAGAAAGATCAACCTAAAATAAATTGAATGAACTTAACAACGCTTTGTAACTTAACGCACAACATAGAGGTCTAGGCTAGAGACGTGTTCCGGCGTCGTAAAACCTGGTGACTATCGATCTCGCTGATGGTTGGGTGATTCCTCCTGATGGACGATAGCGCCAGTATGGATTGTGCTCCCACGTATCGTCGAGTATATATTGGGAGACCCCTATAGGCATAAAACCTTTATCCTTAGGAAGCCGTGTCGGCCGCCCTACTGATCGCAATGCACTGAACACAGCATTCAGGAAGATTGACCGCCCGTACCTTAAAAAGTATTCTGCGGTTTTGCGAAAAGTTTGGCACACCCTCTACCTAGAACTCCAGAGCAGTTCCTTTTGGCCTTTTTCAGACTCTATAACGGAAAAAGTCCATCCGAGCATTTGTCACTTCGGGCTCGTTAAAACATCGAAGGAGACTAGAGTCATCTTTAGCTTTTTCTCGACTCTTTAAAATTGAAAAAGCAAGTTGTGTCTAAAGCGTCGTTAAAATTTATTTTAAACGGAACAATCACCCCTTTTTCCTGCGTTGATCTTTAGGTTGAGAAAATGGAACCCACCAACCAAGGAATTCCCCTTGGTGGAAATCCTAGTCCCTTCTCCTCTTAGGGAGATGTTGGTGCGCCCCATATGGCCACATTGTCGCTTCTAGGACTGACAATTGGCTTGCCGGTCTAGCTCTTCTCAACCAATGTCGTTCAGAACACCACTATTCCTGAACAGTCAAATCAATAGTTAGACCAGTCCAGAGTTGCCCACCAGCCTTCTACTTCCTCTAATTCTTCCTCTCCTCCTTCCTCTTCGCTTAACAGAACTGGTAAAACAAAAAACCAAGTTCCTAAGGAGAAGAAGGAAAAGAAGAAGAAAGAGAAGAAGAAGAAGGAGCCAAAAGCGACTGGGGGCAAACAAGTGTCGTCTCACAAAAATCCACACACAGCATTGACTAGGCCTAAATCACCATGTGTCATATGCAAGGGAGACCACTTCCACAGAGATTGTCCCTGCATCCCTCGGATACTAAGGGACTGGTCTCCCCGTTTGCACAATCCAGTGGCATCAACCTCTGATAGCCATGTTGAATGCATGTCGTCAACTAGCGAGAGTGAAGTCCTTGGACAAAAAGGGAGAGCTAGATCTCCCTGTAGACTGTGCGAAGGAAACCACGCCCTCCACCGTTGTCCCTTCTTAGACGAAGTGAAAATAGTTTTGGATGATCGTCCGGTTTCACCGTTATGACTCCCTCTTGGATATAAAAAACTCTTGCCGAGTCCTTCGTTAGTTGAAAATCCAGCTGGCCCGCTCAAGTGGTCAGCTGAAGCGCCGGTCATTGAAGATGAACCAGCTGAATCCATACCCGACGAAAGTCAAAAGGTCGAGGCGGCAGTTGACCCGGTCTTGCCTTCAGAGGATTTATCTTCGAATGATACAGTCACTGAAGAGGATAAAGATGACACCATCCAAATTCTCTTCATCAACACAGACTCCAACGAGCACGGGGGCACTCCCCCCATTCCTTTATCGTAGGAAGGAAGTTCGTCAGAGCGATACCTGGCCGTTTACTCGGTCCCACCACCAAGCAACCTAGTTGTCTCCTTCGACTGGAACCAACTAGGCAGACCCCGTTTTCCAGCAAGCATACCATTCAGAATTATCGCCCAAATATACATAATGGTCATGGCTGGCACCATCATTGATGAAGGGGCATCTGTGAGTATCCTTTCCTCCACTGCTTGGAAAGCGCTTGGTTCGCCAGCTCTTTTGCCTGAAATGAGAAATCTGACAGGCTTTGATAAAGGAACCATTCGACCTTTAGGGATCCTCCCCAATGTGCCTATCACATTGAAAGGGAAGACCGTTCAAATGAACGTGATGGTCGTTCAAGGACCCTTGGATTATAACCTACTCCTTGGACGAGACTATATATATTGCATGGGAGCCATCGTCTCCTCACTCTTTAGAGTAATGTGTTTTCCGCACGAAGGAAGAGTGGTCAAGCTCGTGGACCAGCTTTCATTTCCCGGATCACGCATCGAAAATAGTCGTATACCTTCCCTAAATGGTCTCTTCACGCAAGAAATGTCTCAACCCATGGTCCGTCCTCCCGATGAGCGCGAGTGGTTCGGAAGGATATGACTGGAACCCAGGGGGCATGCGTCCTGGTCTGCTTCGGCAGGAAAACTTTGGGTATAGAGTAGGTTTCCACGGGAGAATATGACTAGTCTGTACCCCGTCCGTCTTGGAAGAGGGGTTATTCTAGAATAAGATTCTTTTTTCAAAGTTATGTGAGTTGACAGACGGAGTCTCTCACCTTTGTCTATTTCGGTAGACATTACTGAAGAAGTGTTTTGTTTGAAAGATTAATGGAACAATCTTTGGGTGACCTGAAAGAGGTAGGCCTTTCCTGGTAGAACTAATGTTTTATCTGCAAATTGAGGGGTAACCTTGAAATCGTACTTTATACCTGGGGGCATGCAAACCTTTTGGAGTGCAAGCAAGGGGCGACTATTTATTTTTTAAATTTTTAGGACCCCTAACCCTTTAAACTCGTAGGATTAGTCGTTTCCGAACTTGCATATAGAAAGGATTCCGGATCAAAGCTTTGTAAGGCGCAAGCTCCATAAAAAATGGCATCTTACATGAGACATTCTTATCATATGACTGGGTTATCGAGCAGTTTTAGCACATAGTTCATGCTCGTTAAAAAATAAACATAAGATCGAGCAATTTTAGGACATAGTTCATGCTCGTTAAAAAATAAACATAAGACTGAGCAGTGTTTTTCCGCGTTTAAGCTCGTTAAAAAATGAATTATCCTCCGGTAAATAACCACCGTGAATGTAACATTATCAGCTATTAAAGCCTTGGTCATGTTTGCACCGTCACCTCCACTTTTCCATTGGCCGATCGTTCACCTCCATATGATTGTTTACCCATTTTGAGGAACAGCTGCGAAGAGTGATTTCACTAGCCATCCTTGTGACACTGCCGTGCTTGGAAAATTCCAACCCTTACCTGGAATCAGCTGCTAACCCGTTTTATCACTCGTTCCTCAAAAGACGAGTCTTCTTTAAGCTCTTTTCATCTGACTCGTAAAATATGAAAAGATTGCCGAGTTTTGGCCTTCCAGCTTGTTAAAGCGACCGGAAGTGCTATCCCTCCTCTAGATTTTAATCTTTTTGAACCTGAGGGATTATTGCACAAAAAGATCGAGCGCTTGTTTTGTTCGGCTCGTTAAAACTATCGAAAACTCATCCCTTTTGTATTGTTTTATACTTTTTCGGACTTAAGGGATTAGATGACGAAAAAGGACTTTCGGAGTTGGCTTTACGTACCTTTTTAGACTCTCTAAAAATGAAAAGGACCGAGTTATCTTTGTTGTTAGACTCATTAAAAACATTAAATAGCGACAAACTTGTCTTTAGACGAGAACGAGTTTCACTATCGCTAGGCTCGTTAAAACATAGCGATGGGTTTGCCCGAAGGGCAAATTATAGAACAAGCATATGTTATCCTCCTCAAGCTTGACAAAAATAAAGAGGTACTGGTCAGCAATGACTGGGGAAAAATTGGGAAGAAACTCAAAGAACTTTATTGGTAGCAAGTCGCTCTTCAACATGACACTTCCACTCCGTGCCTGAGTCGGGTTGGGTTGTTTCATTCACCGGTCACATCGCCATGGTCTCGCCATACCATCCACCTTTTGGGTAAATGCTACCAATCCATCACAAGTGTCACCGATATGTTCAAGAGAAGTCATCCAGAGAAGTCAACCGTGTTCCATCCACTACCATACATTATCCTTCATTCTTTCATGACCGCCACCCTGAACCATATATCATCAGATCGTTTTCACCTCCATCAAAATCATTTTCTCCGTTCCATGTCACTGATGTGGGATACATTAAGGCCCTCCTTTAACGGATCGCTTCTTGTTGACATCAGCTCATTATCCAAGAAGTTGATCTAGGAACAACCCCTTCAGTACTTTGAAGCTCGCATGCCTCAATGGCAAGTTTCTCACTTTCGGCGACAGGTATACATCAATGACCTTCGACCGAAAGATTTTGCGTGGTGTTCGACGCCAAGTCCTTTATTCACACCACGTGAATTGTACTGCGGTACCTTGAGGGTCATTATCATTATCGGTGATTCCTCTCGCGCTTGTTAACGGTTTACCTCATTGTTGAGTCTTGAAAATGTCATTCATTTCCATTACACTTTCACTATTATGTCCATTATATCACCTCCATTTCACTACTATGTCACCACATTCATCCCACTTTCATTATCATTGGGCTACCTTTATGTTTTTCCAATATTTATTATTTCTAAGCCTTTTAAGTGAATTTGTGGTTAAACATTAGAAAATAATGTGCATATGCTTATACCTAACAAATGGGTTGAGTTTGTTGACATGTGTAGGTTGAAAGGAGACTTCTAGAAGACCCTTATGTGGCACTCTAAGGCCAAATTCGAATTTGGTTGGAAAGAATCATGGGATCATGAGGATATGTGTCACATCTCCTAATTGTATTGTAACTCTAAAAGACATGTGTCTTTTCAGTTCCTATTTTGATTAGGACTCTAGAGGTAGAGGGAGAGATTCATGGATTATCATTAATGAGATGGCTCTCATCTTTTTGTATAAATAGGAGGTCTCTCTCCTTAATTAGTTAGTCTTTTTAGTCTCTCTTTAGTTTTTCCTTTAGTCTTTTCTTAGTCCTTTTAGCTTGTTAGTCTCATGGCTTTTGAAAGCTTTTGTACTTTTCACTTTTGAAGAAATTGAATAAAGCTTTGATGTTCTCAACATGGAAGGAGATGTGAAGTAGATGTCATGGAGCATATTAGGATGTAAGTAGATTAGATTTCATTTTGTAAATATTGCTTTGTAGAATGTAAGGTAGATTAGATTTTCATTCATGCAATTTTAAGTTTGCTTTGATTTCATAGGTAGAAGGGGGCCCCTGCCTTGTACAGTTTGAATTATTGCATTTTATTTTCTCCTGGGATTTGTTTTTATGTTTATGTATTTGCTTTACAAACTAATGGTATTTGAAGTTGACAGGTTCAAGCTGTTGCCTTTGTTTTTATAGCTGATTTTTAGTCTTATTTCTCAAAGTTCTGCTAACACATGAATGATCTTTTATCATAAACTGTTATCTTTTAAGGATCAGAATACCACTAACTTGCAGTTGGCTTTGAGTGCTTTTTAGACTAATCTTTCACTACTTTCTAATCATACTTTGCATAGTACATATGGCTGAAGTAGAGAGTTAGAAAGAGCAAAACGTTATCACTAGTCTTTAAAGTAGATTTTTCTCATTTTTAATCACTTTTCTAATTCAACTTGAGCTACTTCCTAATCATACTTTGCATAGTACATATGGCAGAAGTAGAGAATTAGGGAGAGATAATCATTATCTTTGGTTTTAAAAGTGACTTTCTTTTCTTTTATTTGCAGCAGCATGAATGGTGTCTAGTGCCATTGGAAGTGGTCATTTACTTTCAAGTCATTTCAAGTTCTTTGCTTTCAGTTTCATTTCAAGTTATTTCTTTCAAGCTCTTTCTTTGCAAGTTTAAAGTTTGATTACTTTCTAGACTTATTTCTAACTACTTCCTAATCGTGCTTTACACAGCACATGTGTTTGAAGCAGAGTTTTAGGAAGAGTTGAACATTATAACTGGTCTTTAAAGTGGTTTTTCTTACTTGTCACCTTAGAGCTTGACTACTTTTTGGACTTATTTCTGACTACTTCTTAATCGTGCTTTACACAGCACATGTGTTTGAAGCAGAGTTTTAGGAAGAGTTGAACATAAACTATAAAACAACGAAGTAAGAGAAAGGTTAACTAAGCACATATAGTGCACCACACTTCATCAGTTTACGATACCCGGATTGATAATTTATGTATAGCAATTTAAGACGTTAAATTGACTAAACATTTTGGCAAAATGTTTAGTCAATTTAACGTCTTAAATTGCTCTACATAAATTATCAATCCGGGTATCGTAAACTGATGAAGTGTGGTGCACTATATGTGCTTAGTTAACCTTTCTCTTACTTCGTTGTTTTATAGTTTATGTTCAACTCTTCCTAAAACTCTGCTTCAAACACATGTGCTGTGTAAAGCACGATTAAGAAGTAGTCAGAAATAAGTCCAAAAAGTAGTCAAGCTCTAAGGTGACAAGTAAGAAAAACCACTTTAAAGACCAGTTATAATGTTCAACTCTTTCTAAAACTCTGCTTCAAACACATGTGCTGTGTAAAGCACGATTAGGAAGTAGTTAGAAATAAGTCTAGAAAGTAATCAAACTTTAAACTTGCAAAGAAAGAGCTTGAAAGAAATAACTTGAAATGAAACTGAAAGCAAAGAACTTGAAATGACTTGAAAGTAAATGACCACTTCCAATGGCACTAGACACCATTCATGCTGCTGCAAATAAAAGAAAAGAAAGTCACTTTTAAAACCAAAGATAATGATTATCTCTCCCTAATTCTCTACTTCTGCCATATGTACTATGCAAAGTATGATTAGGAAGTAGCTCAAGTTGAATTAGAAAAGTGATTAAAAATGAGAAAAATCTACTTTAAAGACTAGTGATAACGTTTTGCTCTTTCTAACTCTCTACTTCAGCCATATGTACTATGCAAAGTATGATTAGAAAGTAGTGAAAGATTAGTCTAAAAAGCACTCAAAGCCAACTGCAAGTTAGTGGTATTCTGATCCTTAAAAGATAACAGTTTATGATAAAAGATCATTCATGTGTTAGCAGAACTTTGAGAAATAAGACTAAAAATCAGCTATAAAAACAAAGGCAACAGCTTGAACCTGTCAACTTCAAATACCATTAGTTTGTAAAGCAAATACATAAACATAAAAACAAATCCCAGGAGAAAATAAAATGCAATAATTCAAACTGTACAAGGCAGGGGCCCCCTTCTACCTATGAAATCAAAGCAAACTTAAAATTGCATGAATGAAAATCTAATCTACCTTACATTCTACAAAGCAATATTTACAAAATGAAATCTAATCTACTTACATCCTAATATGCTCCATGACATCTACTTCACATCTCCTTCCATGTTGAGAACATCAAAGCTTTATTCAATTTCTTCAAAAGTGCAAAGTACAAAAGCTTTCAAAAGCCATGAGACTAACAAGCTAAAAGGACTAAGAAAAGACTAAAGGAAAGACTAAAGAGAGACTAAAAACACTAACTAATGAAGGAGAGAGACCTCCTATTTATACAAAAAGATGAGAGCCATCTCATTAATGATAATCCATGAATCTCTCCCTCTACCTCTAGAGTCCTAATCAAAATAGGAACTGAAAAGACACATGTCTTTTAGAGTTACAATACAATTAGGAGATGTGACACATATCCTCATGATCCCATGATTCTTTCCAACCAAATTCGAATTTGGCCTTAGAGTGCCACATAAGGGTCTTCTAGAAGTCTCCTTTCAACCTACACATGTCAACAAACTCAACCCATTTGTTAGGTATAAGCATATGCACATTATTTTCTAATGTTTAGCCACAAATTCACTTAAAAGGCTTAGAAATAATAAATATTGGAAAAACATAAAGGTAGCCCAATGATAATGAAAGTGGGATGAATGTGGTGACATAGTAGTGAAATGGAGGTGAAATGGAGGTGATATAATGGACATAATAGTGAAAGTGTAATGGAAATGAATGACATTTTCAAGACTCAACATACCCCCCAACTGAAGCTATTGCATGTCCTCATGCAACATATATTACATTGACTCTTTTTATCCTTGAGCTTTGGCTTAACTTTGCATGATATCATTGATAACTTCATATTTCTGCAAAGTGTTTTACTTGAATTGCAACATGGTTGGTTCTTGTGTTACAACCATTTTTTTTTTTTTTTTTTTTTTTGTTGCCTTCTATTTTGATCTTTGAACTTTGCATAATGATATTTTGATTATTGTTGCAAAGTATATCTTTATTGGATTGCATGATGGTTGGTTCTTGTGTGACAACCATGATTTTGTTTGTATCCAATTTATCCTTTAAGCACTTTTTCAAAAGCCATTGTATGCTCATAATAGCAATGTAATAATTAATATATGTTGGAAGTATGTGAGCTCTTGAATATGTTATGGACATGGAAAGATATGAATATGAATGTATTCCCCCCCCCAACTGATGGTATTGGCAATTTTATGAAATGAGGAAGAGAAATGTTTTTCCAACAAGTATCATTCTAGCTTTTTATGGAATTCTATGGTTAAAAGTTAGAAAATGCCGTACCTTCACTTACCCTTTGGAATGGATGAGTTGTATGTGTGTGGTGGCTGAAAACTTCTGATCATATTCTTCTTCAAGTGGCTGAACAAGAGGAGTCATGGATAGAGAGATAAGATGGCTTTTTATTGCTTCTACTAAAACTTGCTGAATCTGCTCCAAAATGCTAAAAATAATAGTCTTCATGTCTTCAAAACTCATTGGCACAATTCCTACTATGTGAAAAGATGTTCTGATGTCGAACATAGTAGGAAATTGTTGGCTTAGTGGCCATTAATGGATGCCACTAGTCAACACGAGAACTCTCACCATTGATGACAATGAGAGTCAAGATGCCCAAACACATCTTGCTAGGTACGAATGAATTTGCTGATGTCGAGTCACCTAGAAGATCTAACGAACAAGGGACATTAATGTATTCCCATTGTTTGTCAGCATGAGGACTTGCCATTAAGGCATGCAAGTCTCAAGGTGTTTTTACAAAGAACTTAGACTCAAAGGACTATGGACTCAATAATTTGCATTGAAGCAGGGCTTATTTGCGGAATGAAAATGACAAGGAATGGAAAATGAAAATGGAAAATGGCAATGGAGAACAGAAATGACAATGGGCAATAAGCATGTGAATGAGCCTTTTGCTTTTATTGGTGGGTTATGAATGGACAAAAAGAAATGGAAAGTGTATGTGAATGAAAATGGAAAATATGGAGTGGAATGAGGTGAATGGTTTATTATGAAGGATGGATGTGATGGAGACAATAGTATCTGAAAGTTTTTTTTTTTCAAGTGTTTGGATCTGATTTTGCATCAGCATATTTCCTCTTTGCTGCTTAATCATCCTCTTATGAAACAAATTGGTCTCTTAGAGAGACATCATTCCCTTGTAGTCATTTGTCCTTCCTCCTGGAACCTGCAAAAAAACTAATACTTCTTCTGCAATGGAATGTAAGATTATCAAAGGAGAGAGGTGGCCAATCTCTCTAGTTATGATATTTACACACAAAACTAGGAATTTGTATTAATGAAACAAGTTCTCAAAGGAAAAATCAAAAGAATTTATACCTGCTTTGGAATTAGTGCCTCAAGTTGATGTTGCTTCTTTTCAGCAATTTATTTCATTATTTGCCATTTCAAACTCTAATGATATATTTGTCATTGTATAGATCTTGTTGAGATCTTTCCAATGGTACTTAAATCATCAAAATCTGATTTTGTATGAGAAAGATAGGTTGATTTGAACAATGAGGTTTTTCTGGCTGCGGAATTGAGGAACAGCTCTGTAGCTAAAAATCTTGAATAAAAAGTTAGCCATTCAATTTCATTATCAGTCCAAAATTAATCAATACCTTCAGAAAAGTGAGAAAATAACTTGTTCATTTCATTGATTCAAAATTATTATTTTTTCTTGATATGCATCGACTTAGTGTGGCGACTCAGTGTGGCGACTTTGTTATAACACCCAATTTGACTTCCCTTTGACCGGGGTCTTTTTCAGCAAATTTGACCGAATGAATAGGACACCATCCATGTACTGACATTTCCCTAGCTACCCATGTGACCTGTTTTGCCTGATGACACCTACAACCTAGAGTTTAACAAAACAGCTGCGGGATCACTAAATGGCTGCGGGATCGCTAAATGGCTGCGGGATTGCAGAGTGTAGAAAATACTGTGAAATGGAGTGGCTGTGTGCGAACAAACTAAGCAATTTCTCCATCTCAAACTTCGGCTGAAAAATGGAACTGTGGAGTTTGAAACAGAGCTGCGGGGTTTAAAACATTATGGTCATCAAAGGGGAAGCAAGCAACTATCATATCCTTTATCCTCGGATGCTTCTTTGTTGAAAAGAGAACTCCATTATGATCAGATACTGTAATAGATGGTCGAACCCAGTAAGGCATTTATGAAGACGGAATCCCCGAAGTGTACATCTCCTACCAGGTTGAACTTCACTATTGGAATATGTGAGAACTCGTTCAAAATATTTTACATAGTGAATTTGGCTTGGAAGAACAAGACCCTTGCCATCTATACACCGTTTCTGGTTGTAATAAGCAATGGATTCTTCAGCAGTGGGGTAGAATTTGAGGTAAAGAAGACTCGATATCATGAGCCCTGTTCTATCCATGCCAGCTTTACAATGAACAACTACTACATTCTCTATATCTTCCTTCAGCCCTGAGTACGCACTTTGACTATGAGTTGAATTGGAGGGCAAGAGACGTGGTACAGGTGACGTGGTACAAGTGACGTGGTGGAGAACGGAAATGTGGTGAAGGTGAAAGAGCCGTATCCAACCAAATCAAACAGAGCCGTCTTCGATTCGGACTGTTCAACACATGTATTAATGATTTGCAAGGGCAGAAGACGTACTATTTCAAACAATCAAAGCGCACCGTGTATGACTTGGCTGCCAAGAAAACCGGATCTGAGCAGATTTCTCAGGGAAAACGAAATGTAGTCATAATTGTTAAAAAACACTGATTTTTTTACGCGCGGCAACCAAAAAGGGACTCCAAAGAACCGAACATTTCTCCCAAACCACCACGAATTTTCCCAAACGGTTTCTGGGTTATCTAACTAACCCACCTGGCAACAAAACCCATGTTTTATTTTTTTGAAATTCGCTACCATTTGGGCAAATCGAGCATGTAAAGTTTGACGTTTTTCTGCTGTTTGCGTTTTTTCTCTGAGTTAATTTTTTTTGTTCTGCACTTTTTGCATTCGTTTTTCTTATCTGATCTATTGTTTTGCCGTATGTTTAGTAGGTGGAGCGAGGAAGTTTGAGCTTACAGGGCCTTCTCTGCTGAAATATGTACTGAATATGTATAATAATACAGACGTTTTCCTGTACGCCCCCTTTGATAAGGACTCTCACAAATTCCACTTTCTTAAGAATGCAAACAGTCTCGCAGCTGTCCGCATCTTTAGCCCTCTAAGGATAGATGTGACCACTGTGCATTCAGAAGCTTTGACATCAAACGGTTCTCTAAATGGATTACAGGGATTATTGCAGTACTTCAATTTGGTTGAGGGTCTCAGTTGAGAAAATAAAGGATGATTTAGTAAAGCAATGGGAAGTTTCACAACCAGATGCTCAACTATCTCTTCCATATGCTCTTGCCCATCATTAGTAAGTTTAATTCTCTGCTTCTAATTGATAAGGTAGCTATCCAAAGGTGAAATCAACTCAGAAATCTGCCACTGAATGATGAATGCCTCCTACAGGAATCAACAGGTCAAAGCTTGAACAGGGAGGCATATTTTTTTTTTTTTGATTGAAGCCACAGTGAAAACTAAGAATGGAGATAGCCCTAGATTGTTTTTCTCTCTCTTTTTCTTCTCTGAAATTGTAAAACTTTATAAAAAGTATTAATGATTTTCAATTTCAGGCAGCCAAGACTTCAAGAAAAACATGCTAAAACCAAGACTTTGAGTAAGGTCCTAGGCTGGTTTTTCATCGATCTGAGCTGGGTGACTAGGATAGGATCCATGTCGGGACAATTCTGGAGATGCCCATGTGGTCGGTTTTTTTCATTAGATGCCTGTAACCTGTTAAACCTTGAAACAGCTGCGGGATTGTCAGATAGCTGCGGGATTGTCAGATAGCTGCGGGATCAGGGCAGTTTCTGCAACTAAGTTGCAAAACCTTATTTGAATAAGATACAGTGTTTTGAAGACCACTACAAAGCATAACCAGACAATTTTGGACAATTTGAACCTATCAAAGCACTTGAGTTTTATTTTTTCATTTTTTTTTTTCATTTTTTTTTTATTGAATCAATTGAAGTGATGAAGTTTATTTTGTCTCCTATTTTTTTTTTTTAACAATTCTTTTTCTAATCCTCCAGATCACACAGAGTGCAGGAGGAGAGCATACTCAAGAATTATTATTTTGTCTTTTTTTTTTACTTAACAATCCTTTTTCTGATCCTCCAGATCACACAAAGTGCAAGAGGAGAGCATACTCAAGAATTATTAATTTTTTTCCAGATGTAAGAAATAAGGTCTCCTAATTACACTTCCCCGGCAACGGCACCAAAATGTTTAGTCAATTTAACGTCTTAAATTGCTCTACATAAATTATCAATCCGGGTATCGTAAACTGATGAAGTGTGGTGCACTATATGTGCTTAGTTAATCTTTCTCTTACTTCGTTGTTTTATAGTTTATGTTCAACTCTTCCTAAAACTCTGCTTCAAACACATGTGCTGTGTAAAGCACGATTAAGAAGTAGTTAGAAATAAGTCCAAAAAGTAGTCAAGCTCTAAGGTGACAAGTAATAAAAACCACTTTAAAGACCAGTTATAATGTTCAACTCTTCCTAAAACTCTGCTTCAAACACATGTGCTGTGTAAAGCACGATTAGGAAGTAGTTAGAAATAAGTCTAGAAAGTAATCAAACTTTAAACTTGCAAAGAAAGAGCTTGAAAGAAATAACTTGAAATGAAACTGAAAGCAAAGAACTTGAAATGACTTGAAAGTAAATGACCACTTCCAATGGCACTAGACACCATTCATGCTGCTGCAAATAAAAGAAAAGAAAGTCACTTTTAAAACCAAAGATAATGATTATCTCTCCCTAATTCTCTACTTCTGCCATATGTACTATGCAAAGTATGATTAGGAAGTAGCTCAAGTTGAATTAGAAAAGTGATTAAAAATGAGAAAAATCTACTTTAAAGAC
Organism: Pinus tabuliformis; assembly: GCA_031772625.1. NCBI lineage: Eukaryota > Viridiplantae > Streptophyta > Pinopsida > Pinales > Pinaceae > Pinus > Pinus tabuliformis. The sequence continues at coordinate 1,111,096,145 of CM062813.1, forward strand.
TAGTGATAACGTTTTGCTCTTTCTAACTCTCTACTTCAGCCATATGTACTATGCAAAGTATGATTAGAAAGTAGTGAAAGATTAGTCTAAAAAGCACTCAAAGCCAACTGCAAGTTAGTGGTATTCTGATCCTTAAAAGATAACAGTTTATGATAAAAGATCATTCATGTGTTAGCAGAACTTTGAGAAATAAGACTAAAAATCAGCTATAAAAACAAAGGCAACAGCTTGAACCTGCCAACTTCAAATACCATTAGTTTGTAAAGCAAATACATAAACATAAAAACAAATCCCAGGAGAAAATAAAATGCAATAATTCAAACTGTACAAGGCAGGGGCCCCCTTCTACCTATGAAATCAAAGCAAACTTAAAATTGCATGAATGAAAATCTAATCTACCTTACATTCTACAAAGCAATATTTACAAAATGAAATCTAATCTACTTACATCCTAATATGCTCCATGACATCTACTTCACATCTCCTTCCATGTTGAGAACATCAAAGCTTTATTCAATTTCTTCAAAAGTGCAAAGTACAAAAGCTTTCAAAAGCTATGAGACTAACAAGCTAAAAGGACTAAGAAAAGACTAAAGGAAAGACTAAAGAGAGACTAAAAAGACTAACTAATGAAGGAGAGAGACCTCATATTTATACAAAAAGATGAGAGCCATCTCATTAATGATAATCCATGAATCTCTCCCTCTACCTCTAGAGTCCTAATCAAAATAGGAACTGAAAAGACACATGTCTTTTAGAGTTACAATACAATTAGGAGATATGACACATATCCTCATGATCCCATGATTCTTTCCAACCAAATTCGAATTTGGCCTTAGAGTGCCACATAAGGGTCTTCTAGAAGTCTCCTTTCAACCTACACATGTCAACAAACTCAACCCATTTGTTAGGTATAAGCATATGCACATTATTTTCTAATGTTTAACCACAAATTCACTTAAAAGGCTTAGAAATAATAAATATTGGAAAAACATAAAGGTATCCCAATGATAATGAAAGTGGGATGAATGTGGTGACATAGTAGTGAAATGGAGGTGAAATAGAGGTGATATAATGGACATAATAGTGAAAGTGTAATGCAAATGAATGACATTTTCAAGACTCAACACTCATTGACCGGTAATCAAGCGATGTCTTTCCATGTTCGACTTCAGAACATCTCTCACATGGATCGACTTGTACTTAGAGTGAAGATCGAACGAGTTTGAAGACCCTGGATCTAGTTTCATCCATCCGGGCTGTGATATATATTCAGGAAAAATAAAGACATTGTTATGTACAACATTGCAGCACAGACAATCATCCTACCAAAGGATGATGATTTCAGTAGGATCATCAGTCTATCATCAGACAATTGTCTGTCCTATGTACATAAAAATGAATTTATAAAGCTGAGCATGGGAATGCCCGCCTCAGCTAGATCATGAAAACAGTATGAAAAATAATGTATTGTATTGTATCTTATTACAGGTCTCCTCCCAGCATTGAATGAACTTCGGATCCTCCTAATAAATCATTTCACTCGATAAACGGCCTCATACTTTAGGGGGCAACTGTTATAGACATTTTTGTGCCTTACAACTATAAGCATGAAATGTCCATAATTCAAGGGATCCAAAGTCCCTAAAGATGTTGTTACAGCTCCTAAAAGAACAAGGTCAACCAATGACAGCTTCTCCCAGAAGTTCTCCACCAAAAACCACTCAGAAATAGTCAATTCAGGATCAATTCAGAGGCTCCACTAGCTGCCTGCGTTGAAATGCAGAGTCTGCACTGGCTAGGTGCACTGCAACGCAGGTAGAAGCACTACCAGGGTGCGTTGAGCGGGAAATGACAAATGGCAAGCTCATTCAACGAGGTGGAAAGACCCTGGAAGCTTCCAGAATCTTCTCCAATGACACTTGCCTCAATGAATTCGACTAGTGATGAGTAAGAGGTTCTCAACCTCCAAGTGGAAGCAAGAACTGACAGAGAGAAGCCACAAGTCAAAACATAAGCTGACTCATCCTCTCTGCTTACATCTATATATGGATCTCTCACCCAGAGGTTCAGGAGGCTGGAATTTTGTACTTTGCAGAGAATTGTTGTTGGTTTGAGATTGAGATTAGTACATTGGGTGATTTATGCTTTGTTGGAGGAGAGGAAGGGATTCCTTTGCTGGGAGGTAGATGCTAGATCGGAACTCACTTGGTTGTATCTCCTCTTGGACTTTATTATTATATCAATAAACGAGTTTCTCCTACATGTTGTGTACCAATGATGTTTTGTTATGCTTACATGTTTAGCTTAATCTGATCTTGAGCTTTTTATGAATGTATATCTGTATCTTCTTGTAGTTTCTCTCTCTTGTGATCTTGCAGGAATTCGGTGTAGCTGGGCCGGTGAGAGAGCTGGGAGCTGGGAGCTACTGAAGAGAGGAGCAATTGGATCAACAAACTAGCGAGAGACATAGGTTAGTTAGATCCTTTCTCCTCATTTACATTTCATAAAGAAGAATACCCAATTAGTTTACCTCATTTGTTGCTAAGGCACTATCACCTCTTAGAGTGGGATAGGGGCATTCCGAATTGGATACTTTTCCCAACAACAATAGAGGCCTTGCTTCTTGATGGTTGGTTTGGAAATGGCGCAGGCAGTGCATGAGCTAATGTACTTCCCGACATCCTGTCGAAGATTCGGCCAATAGAAATGCTTTTGTAGTACTACCACCGTTTTCTCGACCCCAAAATGCCCAGAAACCCGAATGTAGTGTGCTTCCCAAATCATTTTGGCACACTCGCTTGAAGGAACACAAAGTTGACCCTGGTGGCATAACAGGGCATCCTGGAGGTGAAAATCTAGAACATGTTGACCCTCCAAGAGTGTCTGATATTTGTGGCCGAATCTTGGGTCGCTTTTGTAGAGAAGTGGCCAATTAGAAGTCTCGTGCCCACAAAAGTTGAGCATGGTGGTTAACAGTCGACTGAGGTAATCGAAAACATTATTGGTGCTGCCCTTCTTATACTTGATATTCAAATGGAACTATTGTAGGTATGTAGACCACTTCTGTTGGTGATCATTCTACAATTTCCCTTGGCTGTATGAACTGCAGGGGTCAGTGGTCTGTGTGGATGACTGTTTCCTTCCCCAAAATGTAATGCTTCCATTGTCAACAAGGCTGCACAATGGAATACATTTCCTTGTCATAAGTGGGATACTTCTGGACTGTGTCTAAAAGTGTCCCACTGTGATATGCCACTGGATGCCTGTGTTGAGTAAGGATTGCCCCAATAGCATATTCAAAGGCATCTGTCTCGACCTCAAATGGTTGTCGCAAATCTAGTAACGCGAGCACTGGTGCCTTGCATAGGCGATATTTCAACTCTGTGAATGCCTTCTGTTGAGATTCAGACCAAAAGAATTTATCTTTCGCTCCTCCCCTGGTGACTTGACTCAAGGGCCAAGTTATATGAGAAAACCCCAACACGAACCTGCGGTAGAAGTTGGCAAGACCTAGAAATCTGTGGAGCTCTGTTAGAGTGGTTGGAGATGGCCAATCCCGAATGACTTGGATCTTGGTTGGATCCACATGCACCCCCTGTTCATCAATAATGTATCCCAGATACTGAACCTGGGTCATGCCCAAAGTGCATTTCTCCAAATTGGCACATAGTTTGTGTTACCGTAGTGTTTGGAGAACCTGTTGGATGTGGTGGAGGTGCTCTTCCCAACTCTGGCTGAAGATCAGGATGTCATCCAAGTATACCACTATAAATGAGTTGGTGAATGGCCACAAGATGTCATCCATTAGCCTCATGAAGGTTGCAGGAGCATTCGTCAATCCAAAAGGCATAACCAACCATTCGAAAAGGCCCTCCTTGGCTTTGAAGGTAGTCTTCCACACATCAGAGGGTTCGATTGGTACCTGGTGATATCCTGACTTCAGATCGATCTTGTTGAAATATTTTTCCCCCTTTAGTTGGTCTAGGAGGTCATCAATCCACGGGATCAGGTACCTATTACGGATAGTGATCTTGTTCAGCGCCCGATAGTCAATACAAAGTCTCCAAGTCCCATCCTTCTTCTGTACCAACACGATCGGGCTCCCACAGGGTGATGAACTTGGATGGATGTGACCTTTCTGCAGCAGCTCCTGAATTTGCCTCTTGATTTCATCGCTATCCAGAATGGAGCACCGACATATTGGTCCATTGGGCAGTGGTGCACCTGGGGTCAAATCGATGGAGTGCTTGACTTGATAGTGCAGAGGAACCCCTACGGGGGAGGTGAAGATGTCCTGGTACTCCTCCACGACCTTGTTCATCTGTAGTTGTCGTACAGATGGGCCCTGTATGGAGGTCATGGCCATCGTCTTCTTCTTTCCTTGAGGGCGTATCATCAGGAAGACAAATTTCTTGGTTTTGGAAATGAGCTTACTGCATTGTTTTGCAATAACCAAAGAGATGGCGGTAGGCGGTGCTACCTCCAGTATCCTGTACAACTTATTTCCCAATGTAACAATAACATCACGAGGCCTTGATTCATACACAACATGTCACTTCCATAAGTATGGTTGTCCTAATAATACATCACAAACTCCAAATGGAGCAATGTCACACAATACCTCATCTGTGAAGGGCTTGATGTTGTATGGAAGGTGACACTGCTGGCTCACGCGAAGATCCCGTCCTTGGTGAAGCCACCCGATGGTGTATAGTTGTGGATGTGCTATGGTCGGTAAGCCCAACCGCTTCATGACCTCTGCTGAAATGAGGTTCTTTTGGCTCCCTCTGTCGACAATGAACTTAGCATGGAGTCCTTTACCCACATCTAGGAGTGGAATAGACGCTTCTCTTCCTCTGGATCTTCGGGTTCCTCCTTTTGTATCTTCATGGTGGCAATGGTGGTGTTGGGCTCTACATTGATAATATGCTTCCCTTTGTCATTCCCCTTGTTAGGTTCTGACTCAGAGTTAGAACATGCATCTGATTCTGAAACATTTAGCTCGGCCACCAGTGGTTGCTTGGCCCGACACTCACTTGTGTTGTGAGTGGAGCTCTTATGGAACTCACACCACTTTCTCGTGTCCTTTTTCGGCTTCACGATGCTGTTCTTTGCTTGCAGCTTTGGCGAGTTGTCTTGGGTCATCTCGCCTTGGACTTGTCCTTTGTTCTGCGGTTTGGGGGCACCTTTTCCTTGCTTCAAATTCGCAGATCCAAAGTCTCGCTTCTTCTGTTTAAACTTTTGCTCGACCTTGATGACATATCGGTATGCCGTGCCGAGCGAGGGGATGTTCAAGAATTATATTTCTTCTTGGATTTACTTGTGCAGGCAGCCGCGATATTTGAGTACCAAATGTTGCTCCAAATCTTTGATACCCAACTTTGTGCGAAGGGTATGGAAAATATTGGTAAACTCCTGTACGTCTTGGTCCCTTCCTTGCCGCAACGTGGTCCACTTTATGTATTGATCCTCATAGCTTCTGACAGGATAGTATGGCATCTCAGAATGAATCCCAAGTGGGTGTGGCTGAAAATAGTGATCCTATACTTTCATCCTTCAGCTCGTAGTAGGTTTCCCACTAGTCCTTGATGTGTGGGGTTGCTTTGAGAAGAGCAAAAATAATCTTTTCCCGACTGGAAAAATCATGAATAGAAAAATAACCCTCTAGTAGATTTAACTATTTATCTACGACATCTATGTCTATTTAACCCTCGAATATGGGGATTTACAAATTAACTTGCACCTTCAAGGGCGTGGCGTTTCCAGAGGAGCTGTTGGACGTTGATGCGTCACCTCTGGGTAGCCGCTGAAGGATCTGGGAAAAACTATCCATCATCGCATTCCTTTGTTGCTTGAGGGATTCTTCGAGCAAGATTTTGATAAGATCTCCTGCCCCCTCGTCTTTCTTTTCATCCGCCATGGGAGGCCATCGGGATTTGTGGGGCTGGTCTTGCAAAGGGTCGACTAGTTCAATCCCTAACTCTTTATATCCCAACCTCGTTGGGGACATGCAAAGAAAAACAGAGAAGAAAAGCAGACAGCTCTGATACCACTGATCTAGATTTAAACAGGAATGCAACAAATTACAGAGATAACCATAAACACAGAGATGTAGCGGAAATAATACTTCATTTCATTAATGTAAAATACTGAAATATGCTTACAAATAGAAATGGAAATAAACCAGCTAGGGCGATGGTAGCTTATCTCTGAGAAGAGATGTGGTGGCTACATGCCTCTGAACTGTGTTACAATGAGGCTCAAAGGCCTATTTATTGTTGAGAAATAATGGAAAACCCTAAACATCCAAAAGCCTAACCCTAGAAGATGAAATGCCAAACTGTGGGCCTCATTTGGGTAAATTGGTACATCAACTTCCCGGGGTCGTAACCTTGGCATATGATCTTCGTTTGACGTGCACAATATCTCATTAGAAAGATTTATCCAAGAACTACAACTTTGGGAAGAGCAACATGGGTCCATGGACCCATGTTGCTCCCAGTTTTCCCAAAAAATGTCGTTTAGGGCCTCAAAATGGCTCCGGAAGTTCAGGACCTAAAAAACTGCTAAAAATAGTAAGTTGTGCTACAATTAAGGAAACTGAAAAATTTGAGAGAAACAATGGTGGGGGTCCAAGTGGATTTGGTAGGTGGCCACCAATATCCACCTGGATCACTCTTTATACAATCTTATATTTTCACCTCTAAAAACTGGGACAGTAGCATAGGACAGATAATTTTGCAATGTTCCACCTGATCTCTTGATCCAGCCTTTGGAAAGTAACATGCCAAACTTGGGGGGTACATCTGCTACCACAATATCCATCATCATGCTTTTCATGGGCAGCTGAGACAAGGTGATGGCTAGATCCTTGATTAATCCCAAAAATTTCACTTTTCTAGAGTCAAAAGAAAACAAGTCATGGTAAGGCCTGGTTATGTCAAGACCCAACTCATCCATGACAGCCTTGGGCATTAGATTATGGCTGGCTCCAGTGTCCAGAAGGTAGTTGTGAAGGATTTTATCATGAATAATCAGAGAGACATAAATTGATGGGGAGTTGTCTTCACAATTTTCAATCATTGGGTTAAGAATAACAACTGGTTTGTCATCTTGCAGATTTACATAGTCAGTGGAGGCTTGGATGGCTTTAGGCTCAAGGGCCTCAAGGATGGATATTTTGAAGGACTCACTCTTCACTAGTTCAATTAGAGGCATAGGTATTCTTAGCTTTTGAATTTCTGATTGAAAACTGAATGGAGAAGGAGACTTGTCAAGGCCTCTTACCTCATGAGTTGGAGCTTTGAGGATGATGGGATCAAATGTTTTTCGCTTCTGCTTATTAGCTTGTTGTACTGTAGGGACAATAGATCTTTGAAAAGGAGTTTCCTTGGCATTATTCATCTTCGACCTCAGATTATATCTGTGCTGATCTTCAGTTTTCAGAGCAGCTTCACCATCCCATTCTTGGTTAATCTAGTCATTGAATAATGACTTTTCATAGGCATCCGAGGTCAAGAAGGAGGCATTGCCTTTGTCTTCCAGAAAATGGATCTCATCATCTTCTTCAAACTAATCTTCTTCCATGACTACATTCTGAAAAGGGGTCTTCACCCTTTGGTCTTCATTGGCATCTTTGCTTCTTTGCAAAATTTGCAACTGCTCATTAGCTCTTCTATATGGGTTTGGATTTGGATTTCTAGGAGCAAAGGTATTAGGAACTCTTCCTTTCCTAGGGTTTTGCTCAACCTTTAATTTGGAGATTTCAGAGGCTAATGGCTCTATCATCTTGGTCATTTTGTCTATCTTGGGATCTGAAGATGATGAAGAATCGCCCCTCTGTCTCCTTCTATCAACATTAGCTTTGAGATTTTCTGCAGCCATGATGTTTGATTCTACTTCCAAGGCTACATCCTACATATCAGCCAAAGTAGCACATCGCCTCTCCCTCAACAACAGGCAGAAGTCAGAATCAAAATCTCTGGCATAGGTGAGTTTAGCAGAGGTAGCGGTGGGTTTTACTTCAGCTGGTATCTTGTTGTACATGCGGTTAAACCTCTTATTAAAATCAGATAGAAACTCACCATTTTCCCTCTTTAAGTTCCCAAACTTAGTGTCATAGTATAGGAGATCCTTCTTATCCCCCCAATGCTTTAGGAATGCATCATCTAAAGCCTCAATATCTACTATAGATCTTGGGGCCAGTTCTCCAAACCAATTTCTAGCCTCTCCATCTAGGCTTTGGACAAATACTCTCATCCACACATTATCTTCACTAATGTCCAGGTTATCAGCATAGCTATAGAATGACTTGATATGTTCCTCAGTTGTAACACATTCAGTCCCAGTGATCTTAGGCCTATATTTATGATATTTTCCAGTAGGCATGGCATTCAAAAGAGTGGGCAGTACTAGAGGTCCATATCTAGCAACTATGTTTCTTTCCATTTTGGTGGGTGCTTGTGGTCCTGCCATAGCTGTGGTGGCTATAAGGGTACTGGAAGTCTGAATGACATAGGGTTGAGGAGTGACTGTTAAGACTAAAGGAGTATGATGGATAGGAGGTGAGGTTTCCTTTGGGCTTACACCAAAAGGAGAACCTAAAGAATAAGGAGCTTTATGAATCTCTGAGAGTTTTTCTTCATTGCTAGTATTAGATGCTATACTCTCAACATATGTAATGAACAGAAAAAAGAAAGAAAAAAAATTGGACGCGAAATTGTTGTTCCTTAGAGGGAACAACAGTTGTTCCTTAGAGAGAACAGCAAGAAAACGATACACATGAAATTGTTGTTCCTTAGAGGAAACAACAACTGTTCCTTAGAGGGAACAACAATTGTTCCTTAAAGGGAAAGACAACTATTCGTTAGATGGAACAACAAGAAAACAAATACACACGAGATTGTTGTTCCTTAGAGGGAACAACAGTTTTTCCTTAGAGGGAACAACAATTGTTCCTTAAAGGGAACAACACGAAAAGAAAAAATGGAAAATTGTTCGCAAAATTGTTGTTCCTTAGAGGGAATAGCGGTTGTTCTTTAGAGGGAATGGAAACTATTCCTTAGATGGAACAACAGCTATTCCTTAGAGGGGACAGTAAAAAGCAAAAATTTCACACGAAATTATTGTTCCTTTAGAGGGAACAATGGTTGTTCCTTAAAGGGAACAACATGAAAATATGCACACAAAATTGTTTTTCCTTAGAGGGAACAATGGTTGTTCCTTAGAGGGAACAACAGTTGTTCCTTAAAGGGAACAACAAGAAGAAAATCCACATGAACATTGCTATTCTTTAGAGGGGGTAGCAGCTGTTCCTTAGAGGGAACAACAATTGTTCCTTAGAGGGAACAACAAAGGAAAAGTAGAAAAAAGAACTTATATACAATTTATACAAGCAAATTCATTCAAATAAAAAGGAAAATTTATGTACAAATTTCAAAAACAACTAAATTCTTCACTAGACCGATGCTGTGGATGGGTTTCCCTCCTCAGCAAGAATTTGTATGGTGGAATCTTTTCGTAATTGTTGGCAAAAGAACTCCCTGGTAAGCGGTTTGTGATAGAGTCGTACTCGATATCCATTCGATTTAAAAGAGCAGCCAAACCCATCAATGGTGGCTACTGTGAGGGTGTCATTATCATGCACCTCTTGTATCTCATAAGGCCCTAACCATCTAGTCTAGAGTTTCCTGGGAAAATCCTGGAACGTAGAATCATATAGGAGTGCCCAATCTCCTTCGTGGAAGATCTTCTTCTTGATAATGGCATCATACCATTTCACTCTTTGTTGTTGGATCAATGCAGTGTGCTGAAGAGATGATAGCTGGATTTCATCCAATTCATTGATTTGATGTAGCCTATTAACTTGTGCTTCATTTAAATCCAAGCCTACCTCCTAAGCTATCCTCAATGTCTGAATTTCAAATTCGATTGTGAAGATAGGTTCTTTGCCAAACACTAGACGATATGGGGAATATCCCGTGGTATTTCTTCACGTCGTGTGGTATGCCCACAGGGCTTCTAGCAATCGGGTAGCCTAGTCACATCTATGTGATGCAGCTGTTTTTGTGAGTATTACCTCAATTACTTTATTGGTTCTTTCTACCTGGCCATTTGCCTGCCGGTGGTATGGAGTTGTGATTATGTTCATGATATGATGATTTTTTAATGTTGCAACAATCTTATGGCCTATAAAGTATGGTCCTCCATCTGTGACTATTTCTCTAGGCAAGCCATATTGCACGAATAGTTGGAAAAGAAAGTGGATTACCGAGTCCTCCATTGCCCTTGGTAATTCTTCTGCCTCCACCCATTTAGTCACATATTCTGTTGTGACTAGTATGTATGTCTTTTGATTAGATGATGGATTTATTAGACCAATGAAATCTAATGCCCATCAATCAAAAGGTTCAATGACTAATTGTGGATGTAGGGGCATCTCATCGGACTGCCTAGGGCATCCCATTCTTTGGAAATTATCGCATGCCTGGACAAACTTCTTGGCGTCTTTAAAAATGGTGGGCCAATAATAGCCCGTCGTAAGACTTTGTGACCAGTCCTACAGTCTACAAAATGACCATCGCAAGGCCCATCGAGGCAAGCTTTCAAGATGTCGAAGACTTCATCTTCCTTGACACATCTTTGAATGTGCATATCAGCCCCTGTATGAAATAAATATCCTCTGATCCAAGAAAACCGAGTGCTACGCTGTACTATTTGTTTTCTTTCATTAGGCATTAGGTGCTTGGGTAATTTTCCCATTGCTAGATAGTTTGCGACATTCGCGTACCATGGTGTTTTCACAGTGATAGAAAATAAGTGTTCATCAGGGAACTGGTCTTCTACTGTTGTTGAGTCATCTGCCTTTGGCATTCGTGAAAGGAAGTCTGCTAGTGGATTTTATTTTCCTAGTCGATCTTTGATTGTTATGTCGAATTCCTGCAAAAGGATCAACCATCTTGTCACTCTTCCATTTGTAACAAGTTTATTAGCTAGATATTTAGTAGCGGAGTGATCAGTATACAAAACCACAAAGTATCTAGTTATATAATGTATGAATTTATCGATAACATAGATTACAGCCAAAAATTATTTTTCAGTCACAGTATAATTTAATTGAGTAGGAGATAGATTTTTGTTGATGTATTATATTGCATATGGCTTCTTATCTTCCTCCTAGCCAAGAACTGCTCCAATGGTCATATCTAAAGCATCAGATGAAATCTGGAATGGCAAATCCCAGTTTGGCCCCCCTAATACTGGGGTTGTGGATACAAGCCGTTTTAAATATTCAGAATCAATGTCATATTTGTTAGTCCAAATGAAATCAATATTTCCTGTTAATGCATATAATGGTGCAACAATTTGAGAAAAAATCTTTATAAATCTTCTATAATAGCCAGAAAATCCCAAGAAACTACGTACCTTAGTTTGTGTGGAAGGGGTAGGTATTAAAAGAATTATCTGAATTTTTGCTGGATCTACCTGAATTCCAAGTATTGAGATATAGTGACCCAAGATGAGGCCCTCGGTCGTCATCATGTGGCATTTTTCATGGCTTAAACAAAGCCTGGTAGCAATGCATCTTTGCATAACTTTCTCTAATGTTTGTAATGCCAGCTCAAAGTCATCTTCGTAAGGTGTAAATTCATCCATGTACACCTCGAGCCCTTCAATTATCAGATCTGAAAAAATGTTGAGTATAGCCCTTTGGAATGTGGCAGGTGCATTGCAAAGCCCAAAAGGTAAGACCCTGTAAACAAATGTTCCCCAAGGGCAGGTAAAGGTAGTCTTATCCTAGTGTTCAGGGGAAATTTGAATTTGATTGTAGCCACTGAAGCCTTCTAGGAAAGAAAATAATTTTTTCCTTGCTAATGTGACCAAGACCTGGTCAATGCACGGAGAGGGAAAATGGGATTTTTGGGTTGCTTTATTAAGATCTCTATAGTCAACACATATACGCCACTTTCCATTCTTTTTAGGCACCACTACTAATGGAGAGACCCATTTGCTGTTAGATATAGGATAGATGAAATTTACATCTAACATTTTTTGTGGTTCAGTTTTAACAATATCTTTAAGGTGAGGATTTAACCTCCTTTGTGGTTGTCGAGTGGGCCTGGCATATTTCTCTGTATAGATGTGGTGCATGCATAATTGGGGATCAATCCCTTTCATGTCTGAGTAATCCCATGCAAAAGCCTCTTTATATTTTCTTAGAATTTGAACAAGCTTCTGCTCCTCGTCAGCGGTCAGGTTTTTGTTAATATTAAAAGTTTTCCCTAGCTCAATTTCTATGGTTTTGCTATTATAAACAGAAGTTGTTGGTATTGACTCATTGTTAATATCTTTTAATGAATATTCTTCTATTTCGTTATCAAGGGCTGCTTTGATCATGTGACATTTTGGATGGGATACGACATCTGGTTGATTAATTTAAGTGTTAATGATGTCATCTTCTGTTTGATCCTTGAATTCGATAGCATATTCTATAGTTAGTCGTGATCTAATGTTTTGAGTTAGATATGATACAGGGTGTTTTCTGGTCTTTATTATTGTTAAACTTGGCTAAGCTGGAGGATATAAGGCTAAATTATTCACATTGCTTCCTCTTGCTATAGTCATGCTCCCTGTTCGACAACTTGTGTAAGCATCCACAGTTTTTAGCCAAGGTCTACCTAGAATTAGGGGATGTCCATAGAACCAGTTTCTAGGATTGATGATCAAAAAATCTGTTGGGTATTCCCAAGAGTCCACAGGCACCATTACATCCTGTAATGTGCCTTCTAGTTTGACTACCGATCGGTCAGTCAGTTCCAACAAGGTCATGGTTGGGTCCAAAGATGTAATGCCAAGATTTTGGCAAGTTGTTGTTGTAAGAATATTGATTGTTGCTCCTAGGTCGACTAATGCATTGGGGAAGGAGCATCCATTTATTTGCACCGTGACTATCGAGTTTCTTGCGTCCTCATATTTTACAGGTGTTTCTCTACCTGATAGTAAATCAAATAAAGTACCGACTACATGGACATTTGAGGTTGTTTTTATTTTCCTCTTCAGTTTTTTTGTACAAAATTCCTTAATAGTTTTTGCATAAATTGGAATGTCCTGAATAGCTTGGAGGAGAGGTATTTTTACACACAAAATTTTCAATTATCCCAGAAGATCAAATTTGAGATATTCGATTGAGCAGGGTATAACTAATCTCTCTGGGAATGGTGGAGAAGATCGTGAGTTTTTTGTTTAAATGGATTCTCCACTTGTGGTACTTGTTCTATAGGTAACGGGTCTTCAATTTGTATATTTTTATCCCCCTTTGATTCTATTATTTGTCCAGACCTTAACTGAAGCTCATTATACTCCCTCAACTCAGTTTCTGGCTCTAGTCCTTCAATAATTTGCAAAGATTGAACCGGTCTGTTGTTGGGGTTCTGGTTGGGTTGGGCTGGGAGCTGTGGTCGTAGGTTGGTCTGAGGGTTCTGTTGCAATGTGTAGGGTACTGGCAGTGTGGGTTTAGGTAGGGGGATTGTTCCTGCTGGCTGGTTTGTAGGTCTTTGCTAGCTTGACTACCAGTTCTGGTTCTGTGAAGTGGAGGGTGACCATTGAGATTGATATGCATTATTCTTCCATAACAATGGGAAGTAAGAGGAATTTGGCCAATTGTTATTTTGATTTGATTGGTTGGGCCAAGGTGGCATAGAGAATGGTTGTTGTGACCAATTGGGAAAAGATGGTTGGTTCTGCCACATGGCTCCTGGGTATTGTTGCGAATTATATTACGAGGGTTGAAAGAAATAAGATGGATAAGTAGGCATACCTTTTTGTCGTGGTTGCCATTGGAGACGCTGATTTATCAAGTAGACTGGTTCTGTTTCTTCCTTTGCCTCCTTATAGACTACTTTTAAACCTGGGAGTGATGGGTAGCTTTTTGTGGCATGATCTTTGGTACATATGGCACAGGTTTGCACCATATCCAGCAGGCACTCTTTATGACTATGCTTCTTCCTGCATCTAGGACAGAATATCACCAAGTTTTGTTTTGCTTCAGTCTGCTTTTGCTTGGTTTACATAATGTCTAATTGCATTGTTAGAGTTCCCAAAATATCTGTTTTGAAATCCTCTAGCAGGTTGCTAATTTCTGCACGAGTTATACCTCCACCAGAGATTTTGTTGTCCCTAGTGGTCATGTTGCATTCTGCTAGTTTCAATCTCGTGCTGCCTCTTGAACACCTGATAAAAAATTTAATAATGTCAGCATAATCTTCTTGATATATATCAACTTTACCCATAATATTTAATGTCTCTATCCATTGTTCTTTCATCCCTTTAATCACTGTAGTTTTTAGCACATTATCAGGCAAAGGCAGAGTTGCATAGAGAGACCACTGGAGGTTATATTGAAAATGTTCCACATATTCTTCTAACGTTTCACTGGTTCTTGCTACCATTTTGAATATTTCATCTTTCAATTCCCCAGATCTGCAATAGTCCTGATATTTTTTAAGGAAAGTCGTTTTCATTTGATCCCAATCATTTATTGTGCCTCCACCTAATCCCATAAACCAACGCAAAGCTGCTCCTTTTAATGTAGAGAGAAATAGATTTAGTTTTCGAGGGTCGGTGGTATAATCATAACCCCAACATAATACATCAAATTCAAAAAAAATGCATCTGGATCCTCTGATGTCAGACTATGAAAGGTGGGAATATTTTGGAGAGGGATAGCTTTCATGGGTGCGTTGACAGTTGTGTCAACAATAGGATACTGCAATGTAGAGGTCTAGGGTACTTGTGGGTTGTTGGCCATTTGATCAAATATATGACAGTACCCTTCTAGGATCTCTAGAGATTTATTCCTAGGATGATTAGAAGGGGTGGGAATGATCTTAACAGCACTCCCTCAGTTTGGGATACTGGATGTTCCTTGTTGAATTACTACCTGAGGGGATCTTAGCTCCTCTGTTTCCCCTGTTTCTCCTCCTTCTTCACGAATATTACAAGAATTCCCTTCTTATGAGGAAATTGGGTGCGAATTTTCAATTTTTTGAAAACTCTGCTCAATCGCTACTGTTTTGTTGTGGACCTCAGTGCAGGCTACAGATGGTGAGCCTGTGGCCTGAAGGGAGACAGTAGGTTGTCTGGAAGCAACGTTTATGGGACCTATTGATGGCTGAGATTCGGCTTTCTTTAAGATGTCGTCTATGAAAGTTGATTTTCCAAGGGTCACTAGTCCCTTAGATCTATCAGGTTTGGGTAGTGGAATTGGATTGTTTTCGGGATTTTTCTTCTTAGTCATTCATAAAAAATTCAAATGTTTATCTCTACCCTAAGTTCCTAACAATTCTACTAGAAAGCGGGCGAGGGAGTAGGCATTTTACGTGCTCCATACGCAAGTTCTTACATTTTGTTTTTAATACCTAGTTCTCTCTCAACAAACAAGCATCAAATACCTACTTCAATTTTCTGTAATTGTGCTGAAAAGTGGGCGAAGGAGCAAGCACTTTACTTGTTCATTACGTAGGTTTTTACCTTCCGTTTTCAATACCCAATTCTTCTTCAACAACAATCATCAAATGTACATTACTCTTTAGAAATGGCTACACTCTCCCTGGAAATGGTGCCAAAATGTTGGTTGATAAAAGGTTCCTTTTAAAACTCCTAATTACCCTCACATTAATTATAAATCTGGGCAAGTCTTCTTATTTTAAGAGTGTACACAGTATGTGGCTACTATTTGACTCAGAGAGTAATGTTTCCTAAATTGCAGTATAGATCTTTTAAATACAAGAGTAAATGGATGCATCTAGTAAATTCCAATTGCAATTAAAGAAAACTCAATCCTTTAACAAAATCAAATCTTACATTCATCAAAGTAATAGCAACATCAGGTGAGAGTACAGTGGTGATAACTCATCCCTCTTTAACTGATTTAATCTAAATCAAACCCAGTCTTCAATAATTAATCTAAATAGAAAATGATATCAATCTGAGAGTTTCAATAGCGATAGTTAATACTCTTTACAGTTGATTATATCAAGCGGAATATTTATGTAAGTAGCTTTATCCGAAATGAAAGTAAACTGAATCAATGACAATACTGCAAATTATATAAAGTAAAGAGATTCTATCAACACTGGAAAATAAACAACGAAGCGATAAAATCACAGAAAGCAAGAATACTATCAAACCATCACACTTGCAAGAATTGGAAATGTATGACACAAGAAAAGCAGTTGAATCCACCAGAGGTCAGACCCTTAGCCACCAGCGAACACTGCTAAGTTACTTCAGGAAACACAAGGGAACAACAACTTTACTTATATATTAATCATCAAACTGAATGAGCATTACAATATATTTGTGTTCTTCTTGACAGTGAGAGTCTGTAATTACAATTACAATTTCAATAATACATAAATTCCTCCCCCCTTTCCTTCTTACAAAACATCTCCTTTTATAATAGGGAAGGGTAAAAAGATAAATGATAAATGTGATCCCTCAGGATCTCTCGATCTTGAGGGATTCACAACAATTTTCCAACTTCAGGCATCGTTCACTTTCTTGCACTGATTCTTCTTATTTGCTTTTGGCCTTATCTACAACCATCGCGTTCCTTCCTTAGCTTGCTGATGTTTGATGTTCCTCCATAGGGAACAACATTTGTCCTTTTGTTTTTTTCCTGCATAAAGAAAGGTAATAATTAGCTAAGTTGTAACTACAGATAATTCTTTCATTTCTTACGGTAATTCCTTAATAGATTAGCACATTTAGATATAGAAAAGATAAGAATAAAGGAAAGGGATGATGAGTTTAATAGTAAATGCATACTTTTTCCATGACTCAACAGAAGTCATCTATAAATGATACATAGTACATAGACTTACCAGTGATGGAGCCTTCACAGGTCCAAACACAAAACTATGCACAAGCTCTAATATATGTTTCACCCTCTTACCACCAAAGGGGAACCTCACCCAATTCTGCTTCCCATATACACAATTTTCATAGAAATCAAAATCCAGAGAGCTATTACTCATACCTACTACCATACCTTTACCATGAAGTATTCGAAGGCCCTTCTATCCAATATGTCCAAGCCTTTGATGCCACATCATGGTCTTCTATCCAGATACCACTAGATTTTTTGCTCCACTTTCAGGAACCACGAAACTATTGCACCCATTAACAACTGTTCCACCTTGCAGCTTATACAGAGTTCCAATTTGAACTCCCCACATCAATACCAGTGCTCCCCAAACCATCTTGTAGGTATCCTTCTTGAACACTACTTTTACACCTGCATCATCCAACTTGCTTACAGAAATCAGATTTTTGGCCAATGTAGGAATATGCAAAAATCCCAGAAGTGTTCTAACCCTTCCACCTTGCAACTTTAACTTTACTTTTCTGTGACCAATGATTCTAGCCTTCCTATCATCCCCTAAGAAGACATCACCACCATCGTATTTCTCATACTTGTAGAACCACTCTCTATGGGGAGTGAAGTGAAAGGATGCACCTGAGTCAATCAACCATGCCTCATGATCTACATGTGTACTTGAAGAATCCATGTACACATCCCACCTTCATTTGAGGTGGTTTTCACCTCTGCAGAAGGAGCATCTTCAGATCCCTTTCCTTTATCAGGAGCTTTATATTTACAGTCCCTTTTGTAGTGTCCTTTCTTTCTGCATTTCCAACACACCACCTTTATAGGTTTTCTTGGAGATTTAGATCTTCCACTCGATGACTTATTTTTGTTTCTGTCCTAGGACCATCCTCGTACAGACAAAGCATCACCATTCTGGCTCTCCATGTTTTTCCGTCTCATCTCCTCCGTCAGCAAGGATGAGACTATTTCATCAAACTGCAAGGCAGTTGCATTGCTACCTATTGCAATAACCAGACTATCCCACGAATCTAGTAGAGAACACAACAAACTGATGCACTTATCTTCATCTGAAATTTTAATATCAACAGATGCTAATTGACTTACCACAGTATTAAATGCATTCAGATGCTTTGTCACCAAGTCTCCATTTTTCATCCTCAGGTTATACAACTTTTTCCACGGGAATAGTTTATTCACCATAGACTTAGATTGGTACAAAGTCCCTAACTTGTCCACAAAGCCTCATCGTAGCTTCCACTGATACATTCAGAAATACTGAATCTGAGACACACAATTGTATTGTGATCTTTTCTTTCTGATCCAACTTCTTCCATTCTCCATCGAACACTCCCATTGGTCTAGTACCCAGATCTACTACGATCCACTTATCTTTATCCACCAAAAGATCCTCCAGCTTGAGTTTCCACAACTCAAAACTCTGACCATTAAATTTCTCAATCTCTATCTTTCCATTGCTCTCCATCTTTTTTCACCACCAGAACTGATCTCGCAAATCTCCCACTAAACAGGGTCTACCATAAGCTCGAGTGAAACCCCTCAGCAACAAAGGTATCCGCTTGAAGCCAAAACAGCTCTGATACCAAATGTAGGTTTTAACACCATACAGAAATCACCTGCATATGAATTCTAAAACATAGAAAATAAACAATGCAAGAGCATAACACATAAAACACATATACACAGATATTTTCCCCTAGATCCCAAAACCGGGACTACCAGCTTGATTTTTCATTATATTCCTTTCTATGTTACAATACATATTTATACATGCCAAAGCATCCAATTCCATGGACCAAAAACCATCGTGTCCAAAACCATGGACCAAAAACCATCGCTTCCAAAACCATGTGTGAAAAATCATGCATAAAACCACAGGTAGGTCCGCCCAACCTAACATAGGGTCCAAAACCAAAATTTTCCGGGGCGTTGCCCCAAAACCCATAGAGTGGGGTTATCTACACCCCTCAAACCCCTTATGACTCCCCGCGCTGCGCAATCGGCGCAATGAAGGGGGGGCTTTGCCCCCCTTCTAACCCCCTCGGTTAACTACGTGGGCTAGTGGTGGAAAGAATATAACACAACCTAACATTCTAGCCTTCCGAACTATGAAGTTCGATGCTTCGTCCAGTCTATCCTGGTCTCTTACCCCGTGTAGTGCCATGACTCTCCTATACTTCTCTCCTGGAAGTTCTCTGTTCAACTCCTCTGATTCTCTACTTCCCGTCTAGAAGTTCTCTTCTCGACTCCCTCTGTCCTTATTTCCCTCCTAGAAATCCTTCTGCTGCTTGTCGAGATGCCCCCTACTCTGATCGTCTTGTGCAACTACATTGCTGATCCAGGTTCCTCTGCTAGAAACCATCGACAACAACTCCTTTGGCCCTGCTCTGTTAGGTACTGTTCTGACTATAGTACCTCACCGGCTCCTCTCTACAATATTCCCGCAGCCTTCTAAACCCCAACAACTTTCTCTCTGTGAACTGCATCAGCCCCTCTCTACCTCACGCTAGCTCTGCATCACCCCAAATGGGTGTGCATCAGCCCTGGGATGCCATATATCAGCACTCTGGCCCTCTGTGTCAGCAACGCTGGCCTCTCTAAGGCTCTGCACAGCTCCTGACTTCTTCTATATGGCTCTGGCTGGCTCTATGTCACACTTCCTTGGATTTTGCACTGCTAAAAACAAATTCTGTCACCTCGAGACAACATTTTTATACTACTATTTCTCTGCTTAGCTGATGTCTTTTAGTTCTCCTATGATCTGCAATCATGCTCTAATACCATGTTGAAGTTTCTAAGTTTACTTAGTTTAGAAACCCTTCATGCAATTTTTCTGATTTATTCCTACCTACTTGTTATTTTTATTTAACAAGTTATTTACAAAGTAAATACTGAAAATAAACACCAGGGCATGCTCAACATATTACAGATCAGCAACTAAAAGAAACAAGAACAAACACACCACATGACACCATTATTTTTGGACCAATGTCCTCGGAAAAACCCAATGCAGGAAAACCGGTGCAACTATCTGAGGGTTTTCTTATTAATCAATATCAGAGTACAATCTGGGTGCCAAAATTGGCCTACCCAACAAATAATTTCCTTAGCAGCTATACCTCATAGTTTGAGAGAAATCTCCTAGCTAAAACCCCAGAAAATCCTTCTGGTAGCTCCTTAGCACAAAATTGCTTTGCAACCCCAGCATCTTCCCAATCTAGACTGCGTTAGCCCCTCTTTGTCTCATGCTAGCCCTGCATCAGCCTTTCTTGGCATGTGTCAGCCCCAGGAGGCCCTTCATCAGCTTTTTGGGCCTTTGCGTCAGACACACTAGCCTCTCTGGTGCTTTGCGCAACACTTGGCTGCCTCTACGTGGCCCTGCGTGAGCCCTTGTTGGCTCTGCGTCACTCTCCTTGGCTGTTGTGCTACTCTCTAGGCACAATATTTGCCTTCTCTATTTCTCTATAATCAATTCCCCTCATCTGCTCTCTCGATCATTGATTCTATCTCTTTTAGCAAACCTCGCTCTAGAGAATAGAATGACTGATCACTCTAGTGTGTTCTCTAAGTGACCCTCAAGCCTCCTCTTATACTTTTCTTATTGAAATCTCAACAGCCGAGATTAAGTCCCTAATTAATGGCTAAGATTATATCTGGCTTGATCCACGTCTTTTGGACCACTCTAACACATATTCATATTAATACACATTAATATTTTATTTTTTGTAAGTTTAGACATTGGGACTCCATTAAAAATATTAATTATTTTAGTATCTACTGATCTGTTTAGAATCTGCCCAAACCCTTTCTGGGTACTGGAGATCTCATGTTCCCCAACCTCTCCACCAAATTTGGTGGCTAGAGCACATTTGATGCTACCCCAAATCAATAGGATGTGTCCAGAAATGGTGGAAAGTATGGCTGAAGGCAATCCACATTGAGCACTAGGTGCAAGCCAAGGAATGGGGGAATGTTGAGCTCAAAATCATTATCTCCCACAACCTTGGTGATGGTGTATGGCCCTTATCGAAGCAGGTGAATCTTGCGGTGGGGCCCAACGAGGCGCTCCTTCTGCAAATGTAGCCAAACTTTGTTTCCCACCTTGAAGTTGTGTGGCACCCGATGCTGATCATGTTGCTGCTTGTATGTAGCATTGGATTTTTCAAATATGTCATGGACCTGTTGCCAGATGTTTTGAACGTGCTCAATGAAGCTACTTGCCTTGTCATCTTTGAACTGGACATGAGCCGAATCTACCAGAGTCGCTGCAAATTGTATGACCACATCAATGGGACATAGTGGCTGGAATCCCAAGCCCACTTGAAAAGGGTCGTGGCCAGTCGAGCTATGGAGATCTCGGTTGTAGTTGTGCTAGACATAGGGGAGGCTCTCATCCCATGTGCGTGGATTCTTTGAGTTGTACATTCACAGAATGTGTGCGGTCACCCTGTTGACAACCTCTGTCTGGACATCAATTTGGGAATGGAAAGTTGTGGACTTAGTGAGCTTGGTGTCCACATCGACTAGAGACTGGACCAAAATGTACTGAGGAACCTTCTATCCTAATCTGAGATGAGAGACTCTAGGATCCAAAAGTGTACCCACACTCTTTCAAAGAATATTTTAGCAGTGGCTTCTGTTGTGATACTCTTCTTATAGGCCACCATAATGGCCATCTTCGAGAATCTGTTGACGACCACAAAAACACAGTTGTTGCCATGCTTAGTAGAGGTAAGGCTTGACATGTAATCCATGGGGATGGATTCCCAAGGTTGACTAGGGGTAGGCAGTAGAGTATAGAGACCTTGCTTCTTGATGGTCGGTTTGGCAATGGCGTAGGCAGTGCAGGGTCTAATGTACTTCCCAACATCCTGTCGAAGATTCGTCCAATAGAAATACTTCTACAGTATTGCCACCATTTTTTCGACCCCAAAATGCCCAGTGGCTCGACTATAGTGTGCTTACCCAAGGTGTCCTAGGTGGCATAACAGAGCATCTTGGAGGTGGAAATCTGGAACTTGTTGACCCTCCAAGAGAGTATGGTATGTGTGGCCGAATTTTGGCTTGCTTTTGTAGAGAAGTGGCCAATCAGAAGTCTTGTGCCCACAAGAGTTGAGCACGATGGTTAACGCCATGATCGGTGGTCAACTGAGGCAGTCTGCAACATCATTTGTTCTACCCTTCTTGTACTTGATATTCAAATGGAACTATTGCAGGTATGTGTACCACTTCTAACGACAATCATTCTGCAACTTCCCTTACATCTGTATGAACTGTAGGGGTCGGTTGTCTGTGTGGATGACCGTTTTCTTCCCCAAAATGTAATGCTTCCATTGTTGGTAGGCCTACACAATGGAATACATCTCTTTTTCATAAGTGGGATACTTTCGGACTGTGTCTAAAAGTGTATCACTGATATACCATTGGATGCCCCTTTTGAGTAAGGACTGCCCCAATAACATAGTCAGAGGTATCTGTCTCGATCTCAAATGGTTGTTGCAAGTTTGGTAATGTGAGAATTGGTGTAGAGTAAAGGAGATGTTTCAACTTTATGAATTCCTTCTGTTGAGATTAATGCAAGAGCATCAATTGAGATAAATTACTTTTGACCTGATTGGTTAAAATTATTTACTAAAGAGGGTTGGACCTCTTAAATGTTCTTATTTATTATTTTTTTGTAAAAGTTATTGGAATGCCTAGATTAGGAGTGAAGTGATAGAGTTTTTTATCTTAGGTGTGTGTTAGGCCAATTAAATAGGGATTAGTTTTTTTTGAGAAATTCGAATTTAGAGAGGAGAATTAAAAAAGAGAAAAACTCATTTTTTTGCAAGATGTTGAATGTAGATCAATTCAGTAAGGGCCATAACAATTTTTCTGGTTGTGATTTGTCTTTTCATAATTGATTCAGTGGAATTTCATGGTGTATCTAATATCATTTTATGTCAAGAAGTTGTTTGCTTCAATTGATGAAAAATCATTTTGTTGTAGTTTAAGGGTGGAATCCTGTAGATTGATATCCAATAAATTGTGTATTTTTTGGGAATTTTGCATCCAAACAAGATTGATATATAGATCTGCTCAATGATGTGAGTATTTTATCCTAATTGCATGTTTTCTCAATGATAGACCTAAATAATCCTCGAATTTCTATGTTTATTCTTGCTTGAAATCGCTCCGAGAAAACAAAACCCTTAGTCACAGAAGGTTCGTGCTTGAGAAAGAAAGGTTGCATAGAATCAAAAGGGTCGTGCATCAAATAGAAAGTTCACACCTGCAGTAGAAAGGTCACGCATGAGACAGAAAGGTCGTGCCAGCCTACAAAATGGTCGCGTCAGTTCAAGGTTGTGTTTTTAATCAATTTTTAGGAGTCCATTTTGAACTTTGATTCTTGGGTCAAGTATCCCCACGTGTCTACTTTTTGTTTAGTCATCAAACTCAACTAAATACCCAGGGAAAGGTCTCCACAAATCGAATTTTCCAACCTCAGTCAGAAGCACTGTGTCTGGTAAAAGTTTTTAAGAAAAAAGTTTTTGGGAAGAGAGTTTTGGCGGGTTAGCCTGCCATCATTTGGTATCAAAGCAAGGTTTAGAGTATTGTTCTTAGAACTTCAACAAATATGGCACCTAGGAAAGGAGGAGTTGGCATAGTTCGGGGAAGATCTGTAGCCAATGAAGTATTGCTTGAAGAAATTAGACATCTTTGCACATGAATGGAGGTGATGGAAACTGTCCAGAGAAGAGTCCCTGATGAGGAAGATGCCAGTGCTAAAGAAGAATCTTCTGAGGAAGAAGAAGGAGAAGAAAGTGAAACAACCAAAGTTCTCAAGATGTTGGAAAAAGAAAGTGGAAGACCGAAGGTGGAAATACCTCTGTATGAAGGAAACCTTAATGTGGAAGAGTTGATGGATTGGATTAGTGCAATAGATAAGTATTTCGACTATGAAGAGGTCAAAGATAAAAAGAAGGTGAAATTCACAGCTACTAGATTGAAGGGCCATGCAGCCATCTGGTGGGATGAGATACAAATATCTAGAGAAAGAAAGGGAAAACTCAAGATTAAGTAGTGGGATAAAATGGTGAGCAAATTGAAATGTAAATTTATGCCCAAGGATTACCAATTAAACATTTTCAAATAGTTACAAAACTTAAGATAGAAAGGGATGACTGTTGGAGAGTACGCAGAGGAGTTTTATAAGTTGAGCATTAGATCAAGACATGCTGAAGATGACATGGAAAAAGTAGACAGATTATCAATGGATTGAGATACGATATAAAATATGAAATCAGTCTACTAAGTCTGAAGACAATTGAAGGTGCCTATCAAGCAGCTTTGAAGGTAGAGGAGAAATTGTTGAAGAAGCAAAGTCAGAAGAACAAAGTAAAAATCCAGGAAGAGGAAGAGGAGCTTCCAGACCAAGATTCCAGAACTCTCGAAATGAAACAAGAGGGACCGTTAATCGACCACCATAGAGAGGAGACTTTGGTAGAGGAAGATTTGGATCCATAGGTAGAAGTTGAGGAAGGGAAATTCGGTGTTATATATGTGGAGAATTAGGACATGGGTCATGGGACTGCCCTCAAAACAAACCAGCAAATTCAAGGAATGTAAATATAGCTTATACAAAAGAATAAAGCCCTTAAGTCATGGGGAAACAAGAGCCACCTGAGGTGGAAGAGTCTTTATTGTTAAAAAGAGTATTGCTAAAGGCAGAAAAAGAAGCCAATGAACCAACTCAAAGGAAAAGTATATTCAGGATTGTGTGCAAGTCTAAAGAGAAATGTTTCAAGGTTGTGATTGATAGTGGCCGCACTGACAATCTTGCTTCTACAGAGATGGTGGAGAAATTGGGTTTGGTTAAGATGGTACACCCTACTCCCTAAAAAGTGTCTTGATTTCATAAAGGACATCAAATTTTGGTGACAGAACAGTGTCGTGTAGATATACAAATTGGTACATATAAAGATGTGGTATTATGTGATGTAATTCCAATGTGTGTGTGACATATATTATTGGGGAGACCTTGGCAGTTTGATAGAAAAGTTGTTCATAATGGTAGGAGGAACACATATACCTTAGAGAAGGACGGGAAGAAGCATACATTTTTACCTTTGAATGATGAAGCAGACAAAGGAACGGCTCGGGAAATGTTTTGATGATTAGTGGAAAAGAATTGTTGCGAGAAGTCAAGAAGGAGGAAGAAATACATTTTGTTGTTGTGGGTAAACCCAAGGTAATTTTGACTTCTACTAATTTAGATAATTTTCCTATGGAAATTAAAAATATGCTAAATGGTTATGTCGACATTATTGTTGATGAATTTCCAAGTGCATTGCCACCAATCAGAAGTGTCAACCATCACATAGATTTAATACCTAGTGCCAATTTACCAAACAAAGAAGCATATAGGTTAACTCCTTAGGAAAATGAAGAAGTTGGGAGATAGGTGCAGGAGTTGTTGGATAAAGGACTAATAAAGGATAGCCTAAGTCCATGTGTAGTACCAGCAATTCTTAGCCCCAAGAAGGATGGTGAATGGAACATGTGCATCGATTCCAGAGCAATAAATAAGAGTACTATTAGGTATAGATTTCCCTTACCACATATGGATGATTTGATGGTTTTCTTGAGTGGGTCAAAGTATTTTCTAAGATATATTTGAAGAGTGGATCCCATCAAATGAGGATTAGAGAGGGGGGTGAATGGAATACTGCATTCAAGACTAATAATGGGTTGTATGAATGGTTAGTGATGCATTTTGGACTCACTAATGCACCAAGAACATTTATGAGACTGATGAATGAGGTCTTAAAAGAATATGTTGGAAAATTCACGATAGTTTATCTTGATGATATTCTAATTTTCAGTCAAAATAAAGAAGATAATTTGGAGCATCTTAAGTTGGTTTTAAATACTTTACAAAAAGAGAAGTTGTTGATAAATTTGAAGAAGTGCAGTTTGATGAAGAAAGAGATCATTTACCTAGGATTTGTAGTCTCAGAAGAAGGTTTGAAGATGGAACTAGAAAAGATACAAGAAATTTTGAATTGGCCAACTCCAAGGAGCATATTTGAGGTAAGAAGTTTTCATCGTCTTGCAAGTTTTTATAGAAAGTTTATAATAATCTTTAGTCAGATCTATGCACCGATAGTTGAAATAATAAAGGAAAACAAACATCCATTTAAGTGGACATAGGCAGCAAACCAGAACTTCAAATTGTTGAAAAAGAAGATTACTGAAAAACCTATTTTAGCCCTACCAAACTTTGATAAAACTTTCCAAGTTGAGACTGATGTTAGTGGGGTAGAAATTGGAGTTGTATTGAGTCAGGAGTAGAGACGGCCTATATCTTATTTCAGTGAAAATTTGAATGAGGCCAAGTGAAAGTACTCATCCTATGATAAAGAATTCTATGTTGTTATTTAGGCTTTAAAGGAATGGATACATTACTTGTTGCCCAAAGAATTTATTTTGTAGATTGATAATCATGCACTACAGTTCATAAATAATTAGCCAAGGTTGAGCCAAAAGCATGCTAAGTGGGTGGAGTACTTATAGAGTTTCACCTTTGTAATTAAGCACATAAGTGGTAAGTCAAATAAAGTTGTTGATTCTTTGAGCCGAGTGAATTTGGTTATGTATGAGCTGAAGATTGGTTTTTTGGGATTTGAGGAAACGATTAACATGTACAAGGAAGATGCAGATTTTAAAGAAATATATGCAGCTATTCAGAATCTCGTGATTCATAATAGAAGTCAATGGTTAGACTACCTGATTCAAGGAGGTTTGCTATTCAAAAACAATAAACTGTGTATTCCTAAATGTTCCATGAGGGAAAATTTGATTAAAGAAAAGCAGTGGAGGATTTTTTGGACACTTTGGGTAGGATAAGACATTTTCTCAAGTGAATGCTTTTTATTATTGGGCAAAAATGAAAACTAATGTCAAAAAGTTTGTTGAGAAATGCAGGATTTGTCAACATGCCAAAGGAAGGAGCCAAAATACTGGGTTATATCAGCCATTTCCAATACCAAATAGGCCTTGGGATGTGGTCAACATGGATTTTGTTTTGGGATTGCCAAAGACTAAAAGAGGATATTACTATCTATGTTGTTGTGGATAGATTTTCGAAAATGGCTCACTTCATTGCTTGTAAGAAAACTAGTGATGCAATTCATATTGCTAATTTGCTTTTCTCAGAAATTATAAGGTTACATGGGCTTCCTGTAAGTATTGTTTTAGACCAAGATACTAAGTTCGTGGGACACTTTTGGAGGACTCTTCGGAAGAATTTAGGTACAAACCTCAGTTTTTGTTCAGCCTATCACCCTCAAACGGATGGGCAAACTAAAGTGGTGAATAGGAGCTTGGGAAACATATTAAGAAGCTTGGTTTACAATCATCCAAAAAATGGGATTTAGCACTTGCTCAAGCTGAATTTGCTTATGATGATACTCCTAACAGGAGTACAGGAATGAGCCCATTTTAGATTGTTTTTGGAATGCATCCTAGAGGAGTATATGAGCTTAGAGATTTGGGAAAACAAGAGATAAGGAGTGAAAATGTTGAAGAATTTGTAGAACAAATGCAGAAATTGCAGGAGGATGTCAAGCAAAGGTTACAGGAAAGTAGCAGGAAGTATAAACAAAGGGCTGATGTGAAGAGAAGAGAAAAGGAATTCCAAGTGGGTGGTGTAGGTTTTAACCCCATACAGAATACCTGCATATGAATTCTAAAACACAGAAAATAAATAATGCGAGAGCAGAACACATAAAACACATATACACAGAGATTTTCCCCTGGATCCCAAAACAGGGACTACCAGCTTGATTTTTCATTATGTTCCTTTCAATGTTATAATACATATTTATACATGCCGAAGCATCCAATACCATGGACCAAAAAACCATCACGTCCAATACCATGGACCAAAAACCATCGCATCCAAAAAACATGTGCGAAAATCATGCACAAAACCATAGGTGGGTCCGCCCAACCTAACATAGGGTCCAAAACCAAAATTTTCCGGGGCGCTGACTCGGACCCCATAAAGTGGGGTTATGGGTGCCTCTCAAATCCCCTGTTAACTACGTGGAAAGAATATAACACAACCCAACATTCTCCCACTTGTTGTTTTCTTTCCATAGGGGGCCACAAGAGAGCTTAGTCATTTTTCCAATCCTGAAATGCCCATTATCTCTCTACACCAAGAGAACTTCTCAAAGCTCATAGATTTCGTTAATGCATCTGCAGTATTCTTCAAAGTGTCCACCTTTACCAGCAACACCTTTTTGTCTTCTATCATATCCCTGACAAAGTGATACTGAACATCAATGTACTTTGTCCTTGAATGATATGTGGGGTTCTTTGCCAAGAAAATTACACTTTGGCTGTCACAGTCTATCCTTATAGCTTCCTATACTAACCCCATACTTGAACACAATCTCTGCAACCAAACTACTTCCTTACTTGCATGAGTGGCTGCCATGTATTCTGCCTCTGTAGTTGACAGTGCCACTATAGATTGTTTCTTACTCATCCAACTGACTGCACATCCAAATAGGTTAAACACATACCCACTTGTAGATCTTCTCTGATCAAGATCTCTAGCCCAGTCTGCATCAACAAAGCCATGAATATCCAACACTCTGTCCAATCCTAGTCTTCCTTGGTAGCACAAACCATAATCACTAGTGCCACGCAAATACCTGAAAACCCGCTTCACTGTTGTCCAGTGCTCCTTCCCTGGTTTTGACATAAACCTGCTCAATACTCCCACTGCATGTGCAATGTCTAGTCTAGTACAAACATTACATACATCAGGCTACCGACTACACTTTCATATGGAACACAGGACATGTCCTCTTCCTCTTCTTGTGTCTTAGGACACTATTCAGTAGATAACCTCACGCCTACAAGAATAGGAACCTTCACCGATTTACTATCCTGCATATTAAACCTCTGCAATATTGTCTCGACATACTTCCTCAGGTTTAACCAGAGCTTCCTCTTTGCCCGGTCTCTTTTAATTTCCATGCCCAAAATATAGTTTGCAGCACCAAGATCTTTCATGTCGAACTTGGAGGACAATTGGGTCTTCAAATCCTGGATAACTTCTTTGTCATTTCCAACCAACAACATATCATCCACATACAAGACCAGATAAATAACACGGTCACCAATTAATTTAAAATACACATAGTGATCTGCTTTGCTTCTGGTGAAGTAAAGTCCCCATATAAATGTATCAAATTTTTGATACCACATCCTTGGTGATTGTTTTAACCCATATAGAGACTTTTTTAACTTACATACAAGTTCTTTCTTACCCTTCACTGCAAAGCCTTCATGTTGCTTCATGTAGATCTCCTATTCCAGATCCCCGTGAAGAAATTTTGTCTTCACATCCATCTATTCTACCTTAAAATGAAAAGTAGTAGCAACAGATAAAAGTAATCTAATAGAAGTTGCCTTGGCAACAGGAGAAAAAATATCACCAAAATCAATTCCCAGCACCTGGGAATAACCTTTTGCTACCAACCGAGCTTTGTATTTCTCGACTTTTCCTTCTGCATTTGTCTTCTGCCAATGGGTTTCCTTCCAGCCGGCAACTCCACCAGATCCCAAGCCTCACTTTTGTGCAAAGATGCCATTTCATCAACCAGGGCCTCTTTCTAGAGTTTTCCATCCTCTGAATCCACTGCTTCCATCACAGTTATGGGATCATCATCAGTAACAGACAAAGCAAAATTTGAACAGAAAGCAGATGGACTATACCTTTCTGGCTGCCTTCTTTCTCAAACTGATCTTCTCACAGCCGAAGTTTGTGGCTCTTCATCTTCTGATTCCTCCTCTACTATAGAGTCTTATTCTTCTTCCTTTAGCTCAAACTCTATCTTCTCAGGTCCCTTTGGTTGGACTTCATGTTTAATAACATCTTTCACCTCCTTGAACACCACATCTCGGCTGTACATAACCTTCTTTGTTACGAGGTTCCAAAGCTTATAACCCTTTAAACCATCCTTATACCCAATAAAGATGCACTTTTCAGATTTACTATCCAACTTTGTTCTTTTCTCCTTTGTAACATGTACATATGCATCACATCCAAATACCCTCAGATGTGAAAGAGAGGGTTTCTTACCAGTCCATACCTCTTGTGGAGTCTTATCCTCCAATGCTGATGAAGGTGACTTGTTGACCAGGTAACATGCAGTATCCACTGCCTCTGCCCAGAATTCATGTCCTAACCCGGCACCACTAAGCATGCTTCTTTCCCTTTCCATCAACGTCTTGTTCATTCTTTCTGCAACTCCATTTTGCTGAGGTGTATATGGAGTAGTCTTCTACCATGCTATACCACACTTCTTGTAGAATTCTTCAAATTCCTTATTGCAAAACTCTCCACCATTATCTATCCTCAGCACCTTTATCTTCTTCTCTGTCTGGTTTTCCGCTAGAGCCTTAAATTCTTTAAACCTATCAAAGACTTCAGATTTCTTCTTAAGGAAATATATCCATGTATTCCTTGAGAAATCATCTATAAATGATACATAGTACATAGACTTACCGAGTGATGGAACCTTCACAGGTCCAAACACATCACTATGCACAAGCTCTAATATATGTTTCGCCCTCTTACCACCAAAGGGGAAACTCACCCGATTTTGCTTCCCGTATACACAATTTTCACAGAAATAAAAATCTAGAGAGCTATTACTCATACCTTCTACCATACCTTTACCATGAAGTATTCGAAGGCCCTTCTCTCCAATATGTCCAAGCCTTTGATGCCACAGCATGGTCTTTTCTCCAAAGACCACTAGATTTTTTGCTCCACTTTTAGGAACCACAGAACTGTTACACCCATCAAAAACACTGCTACCTTGTAGCTTGTATAGAGTTCCATTCCAAACTCCCCACATCAATACCAGTGCTCCCCAAACCATCTTGCAGGTATCCTTCTCGAACACTGTTTTTACACTTGCATCATCCAGCTTATTAACAGAAATCGGATTTATGGCTAATGCAGGAATATGCAGAACACCCGGAAGTGTTCTAACCCTTCCACCTTGCAGCTTCAACTTTACTTTTCCACGACCAATGATTCTAGCCTTCCTGTCATCCCCCAAGAAGACATCACCACCATCATATTTCTCATACTCACAAAATCACTGTCTATGGGGAGCGAAGTGAAAGGATGCATCTGAGTCAATCAACCATGCCTCATGATCTACATGTGTACTTGAAGAAGCCAAGTACACATCCCCACCTTCATCTGAGGTGGTTTTCGCCTCTATAGAAGGAGCCTCATCAGATCCCTTTCCTTTGTCAGGAGCTTTAGATTTATAGTCCCTTTTGAAGTGGCCTTCCTTTCCGCATTTCCAGCACACCACCTTTATAGGTTTTCCTAGAGATTTAGATCTCCCTCTAGATTTAGATCTCCCACTCGATGACTTATTTTTGTTTCTGTTCTAGGACCATCCTCGTACAGACAAGACATCACCATTTTGGCTCTCCAGATTTTTCTATCTCATCTCATCCGTCAGCAAGGTTGAGACTATTTCATCAAACTGCAAGGCAGTTGCATTGCTACCTATTGCAATAATCAAACTATCCCATGAATCTGGTAGAGAACACAACAAACTAATGCACTTATCTTCATCTGAAATTTTAATATCAACAGATGCTAAATGACTTATCACAGTATTAAATGTGTTCAGATACTCTGTCACCGAGTCTCCATCTTTCATCCTCAGGTTATACAGCTTTTTCCACAGGAACAGTTTATTCACCAGAGACTTAGATTGGTACAAAGTCCCTAACTTGTCCCACAAAGCCTTTGTTGTAGCTTCCCCTGATACATTCATCAATACTAAATCTGAGACACACAATCATATTGTGCTCTTTTCCTTCTGATCCAACTTCTTCCATTCTTCACCGGACACTCCCGTTGGTTTAGTACCTAGATCTACCACGATCCACTGATATTTATCCACCAACAGATCCTCCATCTTGAGTTTCCACAACTCAAAACTCTGACTATTAAATTTCTCGATCTCTATATTTCCACTTCTCACCATCTTTTTTCACCACTAGAATTGATCTTGCGGATCTCCCATTGAACAGGGTCTACCACAGGCCCGAGCGAAACCCCTCAGCAACAAATGCATCCCCTTGAAGCCAAATCTGCTCTGATACCAAATGTAGGTTTTAAACCCGTACAGAAAGTACCTGCATATGAATTCTAAAACACAGAAAATAAATAATGCGAGAGTAGAACACATAAAACACATATACACAGAGATTTTCCCCTGGATCCCAAAACTAGGACTACTAGCTTGATTTTTCATTATGTTCCTTTCAATGTTATAATACATATTTATACATGCCTAAGCATCCAATACTGAGCTACGGGAAAGAAAGGGGATAACCTTCTCTCTCTTTTTTCGGTATGCCACTCCGCAAGCAAGGAGTGCCACGAGCTGAGCGAGGAACAAAGTGCTAGGATCGAATCATTATATGTACATATCCCATGCGGAATCCTATTGGAACAAAAAACCATCATGTCCAATACTATGGACCGAAAACCATCGCGTCCAAAAAACGTGTACGAAAATCATGCACAAAACCATAGGTGGGTCCGCCCAACCTAACATAGGGTCCAAAACCAAAATTCTCCAAGGCGCTGCCCCGGACCCCATAAAGTGGGGTTATGGATGCCCCTCAAACCCCCTGTTAACTACGTGGAAATAATATAACACAACCCAACAGGTGGTTTAATTATGGTTTACCTAAGGAAAGAAATATTTCTTGTAAGGACTTATAACAAATTAAAAATGAAAAATATAGGATCTTGCAGAATTTTAAGGAAGTTTTCCTCAAATGCTTATGAGATTGAACTGCCATAAGGAATTGGAATATCTCCTATCTTTAATGTTGCAGATTTGTACCCATACAAGGAAACAGAGGCAAAATCACAAGATGGACCTACAGATGAGGAAGTTTAGACTCTAAATTGGGAGGAACAAATTCCAAGGACAACAAAGAAAGAAGTGGAAGCAGCCTTGGAGAAGCGAGTCACAAGGAACACTAGAGAACAAGGATATTATCAGTGTCTAATCAAATGGAAGGGACGACCAATTGAAGATGCTAGTCAGATGGCAGCAACAGAGTTAAAGAAATATTGATTGAATCCTGAAGAATCCATGGAACCTTCTTTTCTTCCCCAGGAGTCTGATGCAGGAGCATCAAATGAGATAACCTTTGACCTGACCGGTCAAAATTATTTACTAAAGAGGGTTGGAACTCTTAAATGTTCTTATTTATTATTTGTTTGTAAAAGTTATTGGAGTGCCTAGATTAGGAGTGAAGTGATAGAGTTTGTTATCTTAGGTGTGTGTTAAGCCAATTAAATAGGGATTAGTTTGTTTGAGAAATTTGAAATTAGAGAGGAGCATTAAAAAAGAGAAAAACTCAATTTTTTGGGTGATGTTGAATGTAGATCAGGTCAATAAGGGCTAGAACAATTTTTATGATTATGATTTTTCTTTTCATAATTGATTAAATGGAATTTCATGGTGTATCTGATATCATCTTATGTCAAGAAATTGTTTTCTTCAATTGATGAAAAATCATTCTGTTGTAGTTTAATGGTGGAATCTTGTAGATTGATATCCAGTAAATTGTGTATTTTTGGGAATTTTGCATCCAAACAAGATTGATCTATAGATATACTCAATGTTGTGAGTATTTTATCTTAATTGCATGTTTTCTCAATGATAGACCTAAAGAATCCTCAAATTTCTATGTTTCTTCTTTCTTGAAATATCTTCAAGAAAACAAAAGCCTCAGTCATAGAAGGGTCACCCCTGAGATAGAAAGGTCGCACATAATCAAAAGGGTTGTGCATCAGACAGAAAGGTTTCACCATGGGTCACCCCTACAGTAGAAAGGTCGCGCCCGAGATAGAAAGGTCGTGCCAACCTACATAAAGGTCGTGCATGTTGAAAATGCAACAAGATGATGGAACTTAGTGGAAAGGAGTTGCCTTCACTAAGTGGGCCTTGTTACACTAAAAAATGTCACCTTGACTACTTACAGTTAGTATGGCTCAAATCAACAGTCATGCTACCCTCTTAGGCAAGTCTCATGCCTCTGTTATCCATCTCAAACTCAAAGAAGAGAGAAAGTCTTGTAAAAACTATGTTTATCTCTGGGGTCGCAGGTTCTCTCTAGCCTTACCTGCGGGGACGCTGACCATGTTCACAAAATCTGCGTCCATGGACGCTCTGTATGTTAAGGGACAGGTGCGTCCCTCTGTAAAAGGCAAAATGCGCGAGTTTTATCTTGAAAAAGTTACTTGTGGTTACTTCTAGAACATTCTAGAGGTCGGTTTGATGAAATGGATGCGCCTCCAGTTGGTTCATGTATCTCTATTAAGGGGAAACTTATCCCATCAATAAGGGAGCTATCCCACCCATAGAGGGGGATGATCCCATTGATAGTGGACCTGAATAACCTCTTTACAGCACTATAAATAAAGGCATTGAGCCAGAAGGAGAGGAGGTTGGAGCTATACATTTTCTTTGGGTAAATGCTGCAGGATTTAGGTCTTCCATTAGAGCCTTTGTGAGGAGAGATTGTCTTCACTTGATTCTACTTGGGAGAGGGTGAGCTTTGTCAAAGTAGAGGAAAACCCTTGATGGACCCTGGGAGGAACTTGCACAACACCAAGGCCAGGTTGTAAGAGTTTCTTTGTTTCGTTATTAATACAAACTGGTTTATTTTTCTCAATAGCTTGTGTTAATGAGTTATTTCATGTGTTCCTTGGTCTGCATGTTGAATATATGTTTTATTATATGAAATGCAAGTGCTTGGTAATTGTTTGATTGTTTGTGGTTGCAGGAATTGACTTGAAGGAGGAGCTCATCCGGATCGTCAAGAACGGACTTCAACAACAGCGTTTTGGAATAAGGTAAGCCTAAACACTTGTAGTTTTCATGTTGTAAAAGGTGTATTTAGAGAAAGATCATTCCATTTTGTCTTGTTTGTCATTAGAATGTCTTAGACTTCTAGGAAGGTCAGTCGTGTCCGCACCCTTGACAGATTCCGTGTGACAAATTGGCGACTCCGCTGGGGATTCCATTAATGAAAAGTCTTTTCCTTTATGTGAACTTTGCTTTGAGAAAATTGGTTTATTTTTCTGGTTTTGGCTCTGTGATTCTGTCTCTGGGTGGGTTAGCTTAGGATTAGTTTTATTTTGGTTTTTCTTGAGTTTTTCAGATGGACGCATCCTCTAAGTGTTGCACAGTGCGTCCCTGGACGCACTTTTGCTGTGTGCACAGAGCGGGCCCGCACCTGTGCTAACGGGTTGCCTGCGTCTTCCTGTAAAAATTTAGGAAAACTCCTTTTTTGCCTTTTTTGCTCTTAGATTTTGTTTTTTCTTAGTTTTTTCTGCCCAGATTCATTAGTCCCTTGTCCAGAATCTTCACCTAAGCTTGTTCCTGCTCTTAGCTTTCATCAATTGGGTGTTTTGAGTCTCTTTCTTGAGAAATTCTTGATTTGATTTCCTTTGATCATTACTTGGAGGTTTGTCTCAGTCTTTTCACAATTTTGCATCTTTTTGCTTTTGTTTTTGCAAAAAAAAATTCCCCCTCATTCGCCGGGGGGGGCTAAATTGTGTATGAGTGTTAATCGCCTTTGAGTGTTTTTATGTTTTGATCTTTGGAACTCTCACCCAATTTTCTCGACTTGCACTTGATTGGTTCTTAGATTACATTAGAATCATCTTGTGTTTGAGAATTCTCTTGCATAGATCACATTTGCATAATTAGAGTTCTCAGTTTCAGAATATGAATGAAAAATGTGCATAGATTACATTTGCATACTTTTCATGTGAATTGTGCATAGATTACAATTGCATTGTTTACATTCTGAAAAATCAATCGTAGATTTAGATCAGCTTTCTTTGATTTGAATTTACATAAAAATAAAAATAAAAATTGGTTTGGAATTGATTTGCATTAGTTTTTCTTGATGAAATTAGTGCATTAGAGAATTTGTTAAATTTTCTCTTAATGATCAATTTTTTGCATTGTTGGAAGTGAATGGAAACTCTCTCCTTACTCTAGTTAGGATTCATCGAATTGAAAGGATTGCATTATCATATTCGATTGCATTCAGTTGAGTCGGGTCATAACACCATTGGTTTCATCTCCATTTACCCCTTTGAGTAATAACAGCCTTAATAACACAGCGCTTAATTAAAATTCATCTAGTAATTTTTACATTTCTAGGGCTCTGAAACACCAACAAAGCTTAGGCTAGGGTCTTGGAGTAGGTGAGTACTTAACTCTCCAAGACAGTAAAACCAAACAAGTAGTCGATCTTGTGATAGAATCAAATCCAATTGTTACATTTACACTCTGGGAAAGCTCCTCTTAAAGGAGAAGCACGAGCTCGTGTCCGAACTAGTGAGGGGATCATTCCCCCCTCGTTGAGAACGACGCCAGACAGTACGTATTACAAACGGTAAACCTCGGATTAACCATTGTCGAGGAGCCAGGGGTCACTTATCGGTAAACCTTGGATTACTGTCAAGGAGCCGGTAAGGGGATTGAGCTTGCTACTCTGCCCTTGCGTGCTGTCGGAGTTTAGACTGTTCCCCCAGGTGTACTTGTGGCCGTTGGTAACCTTAGTGACCATAATCTCTAGGATTCTACCCAAGGTGACGGTGGAGGGAAGGTCCCACTGTACCTGGAGCAGACGTCGGCTATACTCACTTGGATTTTCTGGGGGGTTCACTTCACTCGAGACGGTTAAAGTGGAGGAACTTGGTCCAGTCTATTCATTAAGCAGGTTGTCGGGGTAACTGTTCCACCCACTATTTCTGTACTGGATTCTGCGAGGTTGGGCTTAATCACCAACTAGTGTTTTCGGTCCGGAAGGCTACTGTTTGTGTGTGGTTTGACTCCTAGATTTGATAGCGCGTGTTAATTTGTTTGTTTTTACTTTTAGAGACCATAGGTGTGAATTGTGAATTTTAGTTGTTAAGTGTGAATTGTGAATTGTTAATTTTAGTTTTAAATTGTTAATAAAATTCACTGAAGTTGAATATAATGGCAAATGTTCCGGAATTTATCAACCTAGGAACCCCTCCTAATGAGAATCCTAGTACTTTTCCTTACTTTGGAAATGTTGGTCCTCCTTATATGGCTACTTTGTCATTACCTGGATTTACAATAGGTTTACCGATATGGTTATTTTCAACTTCGTTGGCCCAAAATACTCCAATTGTTCCACCTCAACCGGATGCTTCACCTCAACAGAGTTCACCATCTCAACATGACCAACCTTCTGTTGACCCTTTACCTTCTTCGCCTAATTTTTCTTCCTCCATTTCTTCCTCTTCGCCTGGTAAAAGCCTGGATGCTAGTAACCAGGAGGCTAAGAAGAAGAAGAAAGGGAAGAAGAAGAAGAAGAAGAAGAAGCAAGATAAGAAAGAAGTCAACCAACCAACCATGGCTGTAAGTGTTAGTTGTGTTGAGGAAAATTCCGACATGCATCGTAAACCCAAATACCCTTGCAGGCTTTGTAAGGGTGACCACTTCCTTGTCAATTGTCCTGGTATTCCAAAGGTCTTGGAAGTATGGTCAGAAAAATCTCATCAACTTTCCATTGATCCATCAACCAGTGATAGTCAGGTTCCTGGGAAAAAGGGTAAAGTTAGGTTTCCTTGTAAGTTATGCAAAGGGAGTCATCAAACTCACATTTGCCCTCACATGGATGAAGCCTCAACATTGTTGGAAAACCTTACTGTTCCACAACAAGAATTTCCAACTGGTTACCGTAAACTTTCTCCCAACCTACCGTCAACTGACGGAGTGATTGATCTAAATTCAAGTACAGTCGATCTCACTCTCCCATTGGAGAGTGAAACTCATGTCACTCAGGTTGATGATCCATTAGTTGATCAAGTGGTCGATTCAATTTCACATTCGGTCGATCCCACTTTCCATTTAGAGAGTGAACTTCATACTGCTCAGGTTCTTCTTGTTACATCAGATTCTTCTATGCCGGGGGGCATTTCACCTGTTTCTACAGAACCCCCTCCAAGTACTGAGGTCTTTTCCTTTGATTGGAATAGACTGACAGAACCTCGTCTTCCTTCCTCCATCCCTTTCCAAATCATTGTCAAGGCTGGTGGTAGGGACATACATCGTACTCAGGTAGATGAAGGTGCTTCTGTTAGTATTTTATCCTCAGCTGTTTGGAAAGCTTTGGGTTCCCCTCAGCTTGCGCCTATTACGCAGAATCTGAAAGCTTTTAACAGAACAATTAGTGAACCTTTAGGGATCCTTCCTAAGTTTTCTATTACCTTGGAAGGTAAAACTGTTTGTGTTGATCTTATGGTGGTTCGAGGTCCCTTGGATTTCAATTTACTCCTTGGGCGAGACTATGTTTATGCAATGAAAGCTGTCATATCGACACTCTTTCGCGTGATGTCTTTCCCTCACAATGGCAGTATTGTGACTGTAGACCAGCTTTCGTTCCCTAGTCTTTTTTCAACTACCAATAATATGACACCCCTAAATGTTCCTGATTCTAAAGTGGTATCTACCCTGCCACGGGTTAATTATGTGGCAACTGGTCCCATGTTTTCAGTTACCGATGTAAGTGAGCCTCCCGTTGTTTGCTCATCTTCCTTTGATTTAGATCCGGTAATTGACATGGAAAACTCTATGGGATTATTTGAACACGATGTTCTTATCCCTTTTGAGTCCCTTGACGTGTCTTCCTTCCAAAAGACTATTCTTCCTTCTGATGAAGACCTCTTGGAAGCCATGATCAAGGTGTGTCCATTGACATGTCTTTCTTCCAGTTGGAAGCCATGATCAGTGAGCGTGAGGATAGTTTCTTCTAGTCTCAACCTCATTAAAAAATGAAACTGGAAGTCATGAGCATAGTTCCTTGTCTTGTGTCAAGCTCATTAAAAAATGAAACAGGCTAGTTGTGAGGAAAGTTCCTTTTACTGTGTCAACCTCGTTAAAAAATGAATCAGTGTGTTCGAGGAAAGTTCCTTTTACTGAGTCAACCTCGTTAAAAAATGAATCAGGCACGAGGATAGTTTGTTCCTCTCTCAACCTCGTTAAAAAATGAAATTGGATGGCATGAGGATAGTTCTTTTACTGAGTCAACCTCATTAAAAAATGAATCAGGTAGATTTTAGGATATGTAGGTAGATTGTAGAACGTAGGATTGTGAGGAAAGTTCCTTTTACTGTGTCAACCTCATTAAAAAATGAATCAGTGTGTGTGAGGAAAGCTCCTTTTACTGAGTCAACCTCCTTAAAAAATGAATCAGTGTGTACGAGGCAAGTTCCTGTTACTGAGTCAACCTCGTTAAAAAATGAATCAGTTTTGAGGATAGTTCTTTTCTTGTGTCAACCTCCTTAAAAATGAAACAACTCCCTTTTCAAGTTAAATATTGAAAGTAAACCTTCATTTCATCCAGCCGGTTGAATGCAATGAAGCCTGGGGGGCATGTACCTCGCTTTGCATCATTATGCTGGGGGCATGCGAACTTTTTGAGCATAGTTCCTTGTCTTGTGTCAAGCTCGTTAAAAAATGAATCAAGGTTTTTTAGAGCATAGTTCCTTGTCTTGTGTCAAGCTCATTAAAAAATGAATCAAGGATTTTTAGAGCACAGTTCCTTGTCTTGTGTCAAGCTCGTTAAAAAATGAATCAAGGTTTTTTAGAGCACAGTTCCTTGTCTTGTGTCAAGCTCGTTAAAAAATGAATCAAGGTTTTTTAGAGAATAGTTTTTTGTTAGGTAGATTGTAGAAAGTAGTTATGAGCATAGTTCCTCGTCTTGTGTCAAGCTCAGTAAAAAATGAAACAACTCCCACGAGTCTTTCCAAGATTTTGAAAGTAAAGCTTCATTCCATCCACCTCATTGAATGCAATGAAGCTTGGGGGGCATGTACCTTGATTTGCATCATTATGCCGGGGGCATGTGAACTTGTAACAAGCATAGTTTTTCGTTTCAAGCTTGTGTAAACATGAAACCGAATCCGAGCATAGTTCTTTTCCTGTGTCAAGCTCGTTAAAAAATGAAACAAATCCTCCTCTACTTGAGTCGAGAGATTGACTAGATCTCATAGATGTTAAGTTTGATATTTAGGTTAGTTATTTCAGTTTTTTGCATAATTTTCTTACAGTTTTAGGTCGAGTCTTTCAAATGATCTCGTTCTTGAACCTTCATTTCATCCACCGTACTTGAATGAAATGAAGCTGGGGGGCATGCACTCTAGCAGTTACGCTTAGGGGGCATCAAGCACAGTTTTCTCTCTGTTTCAAGCTTGTGTAAAAATGAAACTACTTTGAAGCATAGTTTTTCTCTGTTTCAAGCTTTTGTAAAAATGAAACCTATCTCGAGTCAATTTCAGTTATTTTCAAGACTCGTTAAACTCATGAAAATCCCGAGATTATTTTGCTATCTTTCATTCTCGTAAAAAAATGAAAATGCCGAGTTCTTTCCATCTTTTCCTACTCGTAAATTAAATTGAAAGTCGGCCATATGAGTACATTTTTATCATTTTTTTCGAACTCGTTAAAATTTACGAAAAAGTGAAAACCATGAGTACATTTTTATCCCTTTTTCGAACTCGTTAAAACTTACGAAAAAGTGAAACCTTGGAGTTCTCTTTTAAGCCCTTTTCAGACTCTTAAAACATGAAAAGATTGCCGAGCGTTTCTTTTACACTCGTTAAAACGGAATTAAAAGACGGTCCCCTTTTAGCTCTTTTCTGACCGCAAAATCAGGAAAAGATTGCCGGGTTTTTGTCGTTTCAAACTCGATAAGGAAATAAAACGATGTGTCCTTGATCACTTTTTACTTTTCAGGTCAACGACACTATTATGAAAGTACTCCTTGGTCGCAAGATCAAGCGGTTCCCCCAGGTATTATTTTATACTTTTTCGGGCTTGAGGGACACAAATATACGAAAAAGTTCAACGTGGAGTCTCCTTTAGTTTTTTCAGACTCTCTAAAAATGAAAAACGCCGAGTTTCTCCTATACTGGGCTCGTTAAAACTTTTACAGTAGAGGACCTGTTCAATTACAAACAGGAACGAACCACTCCTTCCTAGGGTTCGAATTTAAACTAGGTTGGACTCGTCCGAAGGATGAGCTTATAATCAAGCATATGTTATCCTCCTCAAGCTTGTTAAAAATAAAGAGGTACTTGCCAGAAATGGTGGGGGAAAAGAGAGAAGAATGAACCTGTTTGTCACCTTTTGTCTCAGAAGAAACTTTATTACCACTCTTGAACACGACACTTTTCATTCACCTGGGTTGGGAAATCTTTTACCTCACAGTTGACCAAACCACTTTGAAAGTCTTTAACCGGGTTCCGGGGATTAACTTTGAGTTATTCGTCACCAAGCCATCTGTCGTGTCGTTATGTGTTCAAGAGGTCTGCAAGCAAAACTTTCATCTGCAAAATACTTGTCATCCATTTGACCATCCCTGAGTCAGTCCTTACAGCAACATTTCTTCAACTTGAACAATGATTTCGTGTTGCGGGCTTGCCTGCAACGGGTCGCTTTCTATCGACATCGACACATTATCTAGAAAGATGACTTAGGAATCGACAGTACCTTGAAGTCTGCATGCATCAATGGCAGGTTTCTCGCCTTTGACGTCAGTTTACATCATTGACTTTCGATCAAAGGATTCCGTGAAGTGTTCGACATCAAAACATCTATTCACATTTCACGGGTTGTGCTTGGTACTTTGAGAACCATTGACATTACTGGTGGTCTCTCTCACGCTTGTTAACAGTTTACATCATCGACTGGTAATCAAGTGGTTTCTATCATGTTCGACATCGAATCATTTAATCACATGGCTAAAATCGTACCAATTCGGGAAGTAGAA
The DNA here is from genome assembly GCA_031772625.1 of Pinus tabuliformis. Classification (NCBI taxonomy): domain Eukaryota; kingdom Viridiplantae; phylum Streptophyta; class Pinopsida; order Pinales; family Pinaceae; genus Pinus; species Pinus tabuliformis. Next base: position 1,111,137,996 of record CM062813.1, read on the forward strand.
GTGAAGACCCTGGATCTAGTTTCTACCATCCAGGCTGCGAGGAGTTTTGTATTCATTATCTATGTAGACTAATCATAAACAGATGGCTGCGTCCATACTGTGTCTACAAAAGTCTATTAAAATGATGTACTACAAGATCATTCCTGTATCAGAATAGTTAGTCCATTAGTTAAAGTTTTGAATCTGAGTATGGGAATGCCTACCTCAGTGATGATATAATCTTATCCATGTATTTTGTGTTGAAAATTGCAGGTTCCAACCAGGTCATCCACAAGTCAATCCTTGAAATGATAAAGCGCTTCACCCTTCCTAGAATTATAAAACACCAATCTATTCCAGGCTTCGCACTTTAGGGGGCAATCTGTTACACTAAAAAATGTCACCTTGACTACTTACAGTTAGTATGGCTCAAATCAACAGTCATGCTACCCTCTTAGGCAAGTCTCATGCCTCTGTTATCCATCTCAAACTCAAAGAAGAGAGAAAGTCTTGTAAAAACTATGTTTATCTCTGGGGTCGCAGGTTCTCTCTAGCCTTACCTGCGGGGACGCTGACCATGTTCACAAAATCTGCGTCCATGGACGCTCTGTATGTTAAGGGACAGGTGCGTCCCTCTGTAAAAGGCAAAATGCGCGAGTTTTATCTTGAAAAAGTTACTTGTGGTTACTTCTAGAACATTCTAGAGGTCAGTTTGATGAAATGGATGCGCCTCTAGTTGGTTCATGTATCTCTATTAAGGGGAAACTTATCCCATCAATAAGGGAGCTATCCCACCCATAGAGGGGGATGATCCCATTGATAGTGGACCTGAATAACCTCTTTACAGCACTATAAATAAAGGCATTGAGCCAGAAGGAGAGGAGGTTGGAGCTATACATTTTCTTTGGGTAAATGCTGCAGGATTTAGGTCTTCCATTAGAGCCTTTGTGAGGAGAGATTGTCTTCACTTGATTCTACTTGGGAGAGGGTGAGCTTTGTCAAAGTAGAGGAAAACCCTTGATGGACCCTGGGAGGAACTTGCACAACACCAAGGCCAGGTTGTAAGAGTTTCTTTGTTTCGTTATTAATACAAACTGGTTTATTTTTCTCAATAGCTTGTGTTAATGAGTTATTTCATGTGTTCCTTGGTCTGCATGTTGAATATATGTTTTATTATATGAAATGCAAGTGCTTGGTAATTGTTTGATTGTTTGTGGTTGCAGGAATTGACTTGAAGGAGGAGCTCATCCGGATCGTCAAGAACGGACTTCAACAACAGCGTTTTGGAATAAGGTAAGCCTAAACACTTGTAGTTTTCATGTTGTAAAAGGTGTATTTAGAGAAAGATCATTCCATTTTTTCTTGTTTGTCATTAGAATGTCTTAGACTTCTAGGAAGGTCAGTCGTGTCCGCACCCTTGACAGATTCCGTGTGACAGGCCTGCAGGCTATTTTTGGCGCAAATTCTATTTTTAGACTATGTCTATTTTTAGACATATGGATCATGGTCTATGAGTTGCAGGATGCTATTTGTGGATGATTGGTCATGTTGGTAAAAATAGATGGACTTCTATTTTTAGACATATGGGCGGAGTCTATTTTTAGACTGCCAGGCTAAAAATAGAACAGTTGAATATTATTAGCTCTTAATAATATTTGGACTATAAACATTATCTTATCCTCTTGGAGCACTTTAGTTCGAGCTATGGATGTGGCACATGCAACTGCCAGAAGGAAATACACTTTCTTTGTGGGTCAGTTGAGCTATTGCATGCAGGACTTCAGTTAGAATTCATGTGATTGAGTTTGGTGGAGTTGATTGAGGAGTTGATGGAGTTGTGTTCAGTTTGACTTAGTTGAACTAGTTGTATTTAGTCTAACTACATAATACACTAGTGATGAGTGATGTGAATTAATTATTAATTAATTCAATAATTATTAACTCATAAAGCAACTAAAGAATACATCAGTTAACTCAATGCATGGACAATTCAGTGGAGACAGGTGTTAGAGGTTGAGATTGCTATCATTTGTGACTATAGTTGTGCATGAGATTTTGCACACGCATGGATTGAGTAGTGCCAATGAGGATTGCATGGTTCAGCCAAGGAAATACGAGTTTGGTTCAGCCATTCATCATCCATTCTCATGCAGGATTGTGCAGTGGAGGCGGGCAAGCAACGGAGGAGATTTGAACCTGTGATTGATTCAGATCTGAGCTAGTTTTGTGTGTAACAGGTGGAGATAGTACTGAGTACTTGTGAGTAGTATTGTACTATGTATTGTTACATGTTCTCAATCAATATAATATACAGATAGTTGGGGGTTTTCAGCTGTATGCTTTCCCTGTTATATACTGTGTTGATATGTGTGATTGATGTTTCAATATGTGCATGCGATTGTTTCTGATTCTGCAAATTGATGATCAACGTAGAGGAGGTTATGTATTATGCATGCATTCCGCAAATAGTGTATAACCGGGATAATCTCTATGAATAAGTGTCATATTATTCAAAATTTCTACATGGTATCAAAGCAGAGTTGATCATCAGATCTATTATTCAGAAAGTGATTACATTTTATTTCTTTAGGCAGAGTCTGTAATCGGGCCGGGTAGCCTCTGGATTCATCCTTCCTTTGGAAGGTGAGATATCCGGTAAAAGCCCATACAGTCAATCTCTGTACAAGAAATACTTTTTTCTCACGAATTTTAGATCAGAAGTGGTTGAGTTTTGAGCTGGTGGATTTCGAATTTGCAGCAGTGTTTTCTTGGTGTCAAAGTTGAAATGTCTTTCAACGGATTGCGATTGGAGTATGCTCTTGAAGGTAGCTCAAACTATATTGCATGGAAAGACAGGATGGAGGCGGTGTTAGATGACAATGGGCTGAAGGAGTTCATAGAGGCTGAGGTCCCAAAGCCTACTGATGCTGCTCATGTTGAGGTTTGTCAAAAGAAGACAGCAAAGTGTCGAAGGATTCTGTTGGAGGGCGTGAAGGATCACATTGTGTCCAGCCTGCATGGAAAGGCTTCTCCATACTTGATGTGGAAAGTGTTGACAGATCTATTCCAAAGAAAGAGCGACCAAATGAAGTTGGCGCTCAAGGATAAACTCAGAAACATTAAGTGTGAGAATGGAAACAGTATGCCCAGGTATCTCACGAGGTTCACCCAATGTCGGGATGTGCTAGGAAGTGTGGGGGTGACAGTCGATGATGAGGACTTAGTGAGCTTGGCTCTCCTTGGTCTTCCGAAGAGTTGGCATTCCTATCAGGACTCTGTCAATGGTCGGGAGAAATTGCCAGGATGGGAGAGACTTTGGTCAGATCTTGTGCAAGAGGAGATCAGGCGGAATACTAGGGACGGATCTTCATCAAAGGCATCTGATGAAGAAAATTGCGCTTTGGCTGCCAAAGCAAAGAAGGGGAAGGAGAAGGGTTCTCTTTCTGAATCCAGTTCTTCCAATGATGGGAAGAAGGTTGACAAATCGAAAGTGAGATGCTTTCGTTGTCATGAGGTGGGCCATTATGCTGCAAATTGTCCACAGAGGAAATCCAAGAAGGGATCCGGGGAAGGATCTGAAGGTGAGGCACTTGCTTCACAGTTTGAGTTGGATTTCACACTCTTCACATGCATGGTTTCATCCATGGTTGGACGTGGTTGGTTTCTTGACAGTGGAGCTTCTTTCCACATGACCGGTGACAAGAATTTGTTCAGTACTTTGGAGGAGAAAGATCTCCAGATACTCATAGCGATGGGTAATGATGAGAAGTATAGTGTCTCAGGTGTAGGCACGGTTATTTTTCAGAGGGAGCATGTAGCTTGCATTACCTTGATCGATGTCAAGTATGTACCAGGATTGAAGAGAAACTTGGTGTTGATCACGATGCTAGAAGATAGAGGCTGTGATGTAGACTTCAGTAAGGGAAAGGTTTTCCTTAGACACATCATCACTAGACAGGTGAAGCAAATTGGTTCACGGGTCAAGAACCTGTATGCTCTTGAGGTTCAAGATGCATGCAAAGCCTTGAGCAGCGAAGCAACTGATGGATACTTGGTGGTTGAGAGGGAGCGTATATTACCTCTCAACATGCAGAGCCAGAAGAAGTCTCAGACGATTGTGGAGGAGCCACGATTGGTGCAGCAGCTTCAGGAGGTTGTGGAGCAGCCACAACAAGGGAAGTTGAGAGGAGATCAAGTAGAGACATCTACTCATGCAGAGACCTCTAGTAGGGGGAAACTTCGAGCCAGGTGAGCTGAGGGATCACATGCAGCCATACCTCCAGGTAGGAGGTGGGGCAATATAGAGTGATCGTCCCAAGGAGGAGGGGCAGGATCCTTGAGGTACCCAACCTCTTGGATGATACCTTGCTATGGGAGCCCCGATGTGGAGTAGCAGGAACTAACTGATTGGGTAGAGACATATGCAGATGGAGCGGCAGAGAGAACGACAGTGTAGGGAATCCCAGGACAATGCATAGCTAGCAGGCTGCAGCAATGCGAGAGGCGCAAGTGTTTTGCACAGTGCTAGGTAGCACAAAGAAGTGTGCAATGGTGCGAGATGCATGGAGATGTTGCAGTAGCGCAGATGTTAGAGATGGATCACTTGTCAGAACCAGGTAGAGCTTTAGCATCAGAGTATGTTCCTAGCCCAACAGAGTGGTCAGTTGGGAGTGTTTTTGTTCCAAGTGTTGTTGGAGCAAGTGGACCGGGAAAATGTGTTGCATGCAGAGCATTCCAGAGTTGTAGGATAGGGGTTGCAAATAATCCATATCTTGTTGAGAGGGAGTGTTGAAAATGCAACAAGATGATGGAACTTAGTGGAAAGGAGTCGCCTTCACTAAGTAGGCCCGCAGGCTATTTTTGGCACAAAGTCTATTTTTAGACATATGGATCATGGTCTATGAGCTGCAGGATGCTATTTGTGGATGACTGGTCATGTTGGTAAAAATAAATGGACTTCTTTTTTTAGACATATGGGCAGAGTCTATTTTTAGACTGCCAGGCTAAAAATAGAACAGTCGAATATTATTAGCTCTTAATAATATTTGGACTATAAACATTATCTTATCCTCCTGGAGCACTTCAGTTCGAGCTACGAATGTGGCACATGCAACTGCCAGAAGGAAATACGCTTTCTTTGTGGGTCAGTTGAGCTATTGCATGCAGGACTTCAGTTAGAACTCATGTGATTGAGTTTGGTGGAGTTGATTGAGGAGTTGATGGAGTTGTGTTTAGTTTGACTTAGTTGAACTAGTTGTATTTAGTCTAACTGCAGAATACACTAGTGATGAGTGATGTGAATTAATTATAAATTAATTCACTAATTATTAGCTCATAAAAGCAACTAAAGAATACATCAGTTAACTCAGTGCATGGACAGTTCAGTGGAGACAGGTGTTAGAGGTTGAGATTACTATCAGTTGTGACTAGTTGTGCATGAGATTTTGCACATGCATGGATTGAGTAGTGCCAATGACGATTGCGTGGTTCAGCAAGGAAATATGAGTTTGGTTCAGCCATTCATCATCCATTCTCATGCAGGATTGCGCAGTGGAGGCAGGCAAGCAGCGGAGGAGATTTGAATCTGTGATTGATTCAGATCTGAGCAAGTTTTGTGTGTAACAGGGGGAGATAGTACTAAGTACTTGTGAGGAGTATTGTACTATGTATTGTTACATGTTCTAAATCAATATAATATACAGATAATTGGGGGTTTTCAGCTGTATGCGTCCCCGTGATATACTATGTTGATATGTGTGATTGATGCTTCAATGTGTGCATGCGATTGTTTCTGATTCTGCAAATTGATGATCAATGTAGAGGAGGTTATGTATTATGCATGCATTCCGAAAATAGTGTATAACTAGGATAATCTCTATGAATAAGTTTCATATTATTCAAAATTTCTATAGTGCCAGCCTACAGAAGGGTCGCGCCAGTTCGGGATTGTTTTTTAATCAATTTTTAGGAGTCCATTTCGAACTTTGATTGAAGGTTCAAGTAGCCCCGCATGTGTACTTTCTGTTGAGTCATCAAACTCGACTAAATACCCAGGGAAAGGCCTCCAAAAATTTAATTTTACAACCTCAGTAAGAAGCACCATGTCTAGTAAAAAAATTTGAGACAGAAGTTTTTGGGAACAGAGTATTGGCGGGTCAGCCTGCCATCTGAGATTCAAACCAAAATAATTTTTCTTTCGCTCCTCCTTTGGTGACTTGACTCAAGGACCAATTGATATGAGATAACCCCAACACGAACTTGCGGTAGAAGTTGGCAAGACCCAGAAAGTTGCGGAGCTCTGTAAGAGTGATTGGGGCTGGCCAATCTCGAATGACTTGGATCATGGCTAGATCCACATGCACCACCCATTCATCAATAATGTATCCCAAACACTGAACCTGGTTCATGCAAAAAGTGTATTTCTCCAAATTGGCACACAACTTATGTTGCCAGAGTGTTTGAAGAACCTGTCGAATGTGGTGGAGGTGTTGTTCCTATCTTTGGCTGAAGATAAAGATGTAATCCAAGTATACCAATACAAATGAGTTGGTGAATGGCTGCAAGATGTCATCCATTCACCTCATGAAGGTTGCAGGAGCATTCGTCAACCCGAAAGGCATAACCAACCATTCAAAAAGGCTCTCCTTGGCTTTGAGGGTAGTCTTCCACACATCGGAGGGTTCAATTGGTACCTAGTGATATCTGGGCTTCAAGTTGATCTTGCTGAAATATTTTTCCCCCTTTAGGTGGTCCAGAAGGTCATCAATCCATGGGATTGGGTATCTATTCTGAAAAGTGATCTTGTTCAACACCTGATAGTCAATACAAAGTCTCCAAGTCCTATCCTTCTTCTGTACCAACACGATTGGGCTCCCACAGGGCGATGAACTCGACCAAATGTGACCTTTCTGCATCAGCTTCTAAATTTTCCTCTTGATTTCATCGTTCTCAAGAATGGAGCACCTATAGATTGGTCCATTGGGTAATGATGCACCTAGGGTCATATTGATGGAGTGCTTGATTTGACAGTGCATAGGCACCCCTGCGGGGGAGGTGAAGATGTCCTCGTACTCCTTGACTCATACACAACGTGTCGGTTCCATAAGTATGGTTGGCCTAATAATACATCACAAACATCAAGGGGATCAATGTCACATAATACCTCATCCGTGAAGGGCTCAATGTTGTATGGAAGGTGTCATTGTTGGCTCACGCGCAAATCCTGTCCTTGGTGAAGCCACCCGATGGTGTACGGTTGTGGGTGTGTTGTGGTTGGTAAGTCCAGCTGCTTCACGACCTCTACTGCAATGAGGTTCTTTTGGTTCCCGTTGTCGACAATGAACTGTAGCGGGGAACCATTACCCACCTCTAGGAGTGGAAGATACTCTCCTCCTCCTCTAGATCTTTGGGTTCCTCCTTCTAGATCTTTGTGGTGGCGATGGTGGCATTGGGCTCCGCATCAACAATCTACTTCCCTTTTTCATTCGCCTTGTCGGGTTCTAACTCAGAGTCGGAACATGCATATGATTCTGAAGCCTTCAGCTTAGCCACCAGTGACCTCTTGGCCCGACACTCACTTGTGTTATGGATGGAGCTCTTATGGAACTCACACCACTTTCCCATGTCCTTATTCGGCTTCGCAGTGTTGTCCTTTTCTTGTGGCCTTGGTGGGTGGTCCTGGGTCATCCCACCTTGGCTTTGTCCTTTGTTCTCTGGTTTAGGGTCACCTTTCCCTTGCTTCAAATTCGCAGATCCAAAGTCTCGCTTCTTCTGTTTAAACTTTTGCTCAATCTTGACAGTGTATTGGTACACCGTGCCAAGCGAGGAGATGTCTAGGAATTCCATCTCGCCCTAGATGTATCTATGTAGGCATCCGAGGTACTTGAGTACTAGATCTTTCTTGGAATCCTTGATACCCAACTTCATGCGAAGGGTATGAAAAACATTGGTAAACTTTGGCACATCTTTGTCCCTTCCCTGCCGCAGCGTGGTCCACTTTATGTATTTGTCCTCGTAGCTCCCGATAGGGTAGTACTACTCCTTGATGGCATCCCAGAATGAATTCCAAGTGGGAACGACTGAAAACAGTGAGGTCATACTTTCATCCTTCTGCTCATAATAGGTTTCCCACTAGTCCTTGATGTGAGGGGCGGCTTTGAGAAGAGCAAAAGTAATATTTTCCCGGCAGGAAAAATCATGAACAAAAAAATATCCTTTTAGCAGATTCAACCATTTATCTACAACATCTGCATCTATGTGGCCCTAAAATATGAGAATGTCAAAGTTTACTTGTACCTTAAAAGGTGTGGAGCCTCCAGAGTGGCTGTTGGATGTGGATGCATCGTCGATGGGCAACCGTTGAAGGATATGGGCAAAGTTATCCATCATCGTGTTCCTTTGTTTCTTGAGGGTGTTATATAAAAATTTAACACTTGTAAACAAATTAGTTAATTAGGGAAGAGGGCATGATATTTCACCAATAGGCACGTGCCTATTGGTGAATGGGCATGATCTAAGATCATGCCCTCTGCCATAATTAACTAATTTGTTTACAAGATGCTAAATTTTTATATAACATTGCCTTCCTCCCAAAAGATGCTTTGTCCTCAAAGCATACATAACGATGGATGTTGCTGACGAAATGCTTCAGTCTCCCAAGAAGCTTCTTCTTCTGGTAAGTCCTTCCACTTGATCAAGTATTCCTTGATTAAATGAGATTGAAGTTTCCTTTCTCTAGTAGATAAGATACCTTCTGGTTCTAAAATGAACCTTCCTTCATCATCTAGGGATGGAAGCGTTGTTTGCGTTGATTGATGATTACCCAGTGCCCTTTTAAAGCACGAAACATGGAAGATGTTGTGAACACGACTTTTCTCCAGAAGGCTTAAACTATATGCAACTTGGCTGATCTTTTTATTGATCTCATATGGTCCATAGAACTTCGGTGCCAATTTTTTTTTCTTTTTTGTTTCAAGGACAACTGTTTGTATAACTGGAGTTTGACAAATACCCATTCTCTGAATTCAAATTCTCTTTCAGTTCTGTTTCGGTTCGCTTCTTGCTTCATACAGTTCCTTGCATTATTCAAGTTTTATTTTAGGGTTTGGATGATTTTTTGGGTTTCTTCTAGTTGGTTTTTAACAGCAGGTAGATTTGATTAGACAGCAGCTAGATCCTTCCATTTTGGGGGTTCATATCCATACAAAGTCTAGAATGGAGTCATTTTTGTTGACATATGATAAGTAGAATTATACCACCATTCAGTGAGATGCAACCACTGAGCCCACTTATTTTGTTTTTCTGTAGCGTAACAACATAGGTAGGCTTTCAAACATTTATTGACAACCTCTGTTTTCCATCTATTTGAGGGTGATCAGTAGAATTCATATTTAGGTAGGTTCCTATGTGGTTGAACAATTCCTTCTAGAAATTACCCTTGAATTTGGCATCTCTATCACTCACAATGAGTTTCGGAAAACCATGTAATTTATATATATTTTTGCAAATTATTTCAGTTATTTGTTCAGCTGATTCTGATTTCTTTATTGCCATAAAGTGAGCATATTTGGTGAGTCTGTCGACCACTACGAAAATCTTGTCCTTGCCTTCAGATTTAAGTAATCCCTCAATAAAGTCCATTGATATTCTTCCCATTTTTTATTCGGAATGTTTAAGGGGTGAAGTAATCCAGGTGTCATAATATTTTCACTTTTATTTCTTTGACATGTGTCACATTCTACTACATACTTCTGAATATCGTGACTCATCCCTTTCCAAAAGAATGATTGATGTGGATTGTAGTAAGTTTTAAAGAATTCTACATGTTCGGCTGACAGTGAATCATGTGACTCCGTGAGTATCTTGGATTTAAACTTGGAGTTTGCATTCAGATAGATTCTTCCTTTGTACCATAGAATATCATTCTTCCATTCAAATATTGAGTTGTTTGGGAGGTTATTGATTATCGCAGTTATTTCTGGATCCTTGGCATACTCACTTCGAATCTCATTAAGACATTCAGGAAAAACAACTGAGACTGTAAGTAGTGTTGGTTCTTCTTCTTTCCTAGACAGGGCATCTACGACTACATTATTTTTTCCCATTTTATGTAGTATCTCCATGTCAAAGGCGGCTATTTTTTCAATCCATTTTTGTTGTTCTTCGGAAAGTGTTTTTTGTTGGAGGAGGTTTTGGAGGCTGTTATGGTCTATTCGTATGGAGAATTTACTTTCCAAAAGATATTGTCTCCACTTATCCAGTGCACGCATAATATTGAGCATTTCCTTGTTGTATGTGGACTTAAGACATTCTCTTTTATTGAGCTTCCTACTTTCAAAAGCTACTGGATGCCTTTCTTGCATTAACACTTCTCCTATACCGAATCTAGAAGCATCACACTCAATGATAAATGGTTTAGAGAAATTTGGAGTTGCCAATACCTGGGCATTAGACATAACTTCCTTCAGTTCTTCAAAACAACTTCCTGCTTCCTCATCCCATTGAAATGAATTCTTCTTTAAAAGGTTTGTCAGAGGTGCAGTTATATGTGCATAGTTTTTAATAAATCTTCAATAATATCAAGTCAATCCTAAGAACCCTCTTAGCTTGGATATATTAATCAGTTTGGTTCATTCCTTTATAGCTTTGATTTTATTAGTGTCCACTTTTACACCTTCATGGGATATAATGTGTCTGAGGTATTCTACTTCTTCCTTTCCAAAGGTGCATTTGGATTTTTTTGCGTAGAACTGATGCTCTTTTAGTAGTGTAAGAACTTTATCCAGATGTTGTAGGTGCTCCTTCCAAGTTTTACTATAAATTAAAATATCATCAAAGAATACTAATACAAACTTCTTAAGATATGGATGAAATAATTCATTCATAGTGGCTTGGAACATTGCTAGTGCATTGGTTAACCCAAATGGCATTACTTTAAATTCATAGTGACCTTCGTGTGTTCAGAATGTCGTTTTTGGTATGTCTTCCAACCTGATTCTAATTTGGTAATAGCCTGACCTTAAGTCCAATTTTGAGAAGTATTTTGCGCCATGTATTTCATCGAACATTTTGTTGATAAAGGGGATTGGGAATTTGTTTTTAATCGTTATTTTGTTTAATCCTCTATAGTCAATGCATAGCCTAAATGAACCATCCTTATTCCTTACTAATACCACTGGGGCAACATACAAACTTTTACTTTTCGAGATGATCCCACACTTTAAAAATTCTTGGATTAATCTCTCAATTTCCATCTTTGGTGATGTGGATATCGATACGCTTGATGTTGACGATGTCTGACCCTGCTTTGACTTCTATTGTATGCTCAATTTCTCTATTAGGAGGCATTTTCATAGGTAGGTCTTGAAATACCTTTTCATGCTTCTGAATTAGATCTTGTACCTTTGGTGACTCTTCTCTGATCATGTTTGCAGATAACATTTCTAATTGATGACATTGTACTACATAAGCTGGTGCTCCTTTTCGAATCATCTTCATGATCTGAGATGACGATACGATTTGATTCTCTAGTGCTTGGAATCCATATAACTTGTACCTCTGCCCTTCCTAGTTAAATCTTATGAACTGTACTTGATGGTTGGCAGCATAAGTGCCTAGAGTTCGTAGCCATTGGATCCCTAAGACCACATCTACTCCTCCTAATGGTACAGTGAAGAACGAGGATTCTAAATTAAAGTCTTGTATCTGCAATTTAACCTTATGGCATTTCCCTACCTTTTCAATCTTCTTACTGTCAACTACCATCACCTTCATGTTTGGTAAGGGAAATGAGAGAATGTTGAGTTTCTTTGCCATGGTTGCATCTAAAAATTGTGGGTGCTACCAAAGTCGATGAGAACCACTACGTTGTTCTTCTTTATATGTCCTTTCAATTTTAGAGTCTGAGGTTGTGATATACTTGTCATAGCTGATAGTGACACTTGCGGAATACTTCTGTCATCTAATTCTAGAGAGAATTCTGGGGCATCTTCTATTTCTTCTATGTCAGAATCATCATTGTTTGAATCATTAGTTGCTTCACAGTTATATAGGTTCTTTGAATCTTTTCCTTTAGCACACCTATGTTTAGGGTCTCACTTCTTGCCACAACGTTTTCATTTGTCTTCTTTTATCCTTTGTATTTCTACGTTAGATTTTTTGCCTTCACAACAATGTGGTGGAACATATCTTGTATTATCCATATCCACAGACTAGGGAATTCTTTGTCTCAAATATACTTTTTCCAGTCTTGACCACAATATCTGTTCAAATTTCTTTTCAGCAGTTTTTGCTTTTCGTCTTACTACTTTTATTGACGTAATGTCATGAAGCTCAAGTTCTACTTGTAGATGAGTTTTAAGTCTAGAGATTTATGATTGAATTAGATGAGATTCTGATAACACAGGTACTCGTGTTGCTAAGGTCTTCCATTCTCGAGTGTACTCATCCACACTTCCTTTTTGTCGTAATCTGATGAGTGTTGAAAATAACTCTTCTTCCTTTACTCCTTGGAATATTTTAAAGAATGCATCCTTAAATTTTCTCCACCACATATACCAATTATATGCTTCTCCTTCCATTTTCATGGAAGCATGCCTAATCTTTTCGTCATCATTGTCGATGTCATAAATCTTGAAGTATTCTTCTGTTTTATTCAACCACACAACGCTGCATTTTTCATTCCCATTGAATTTGGGCAGCTTGATTTTTTCCTTTCGCTAATACGTTGCTAATGGTGGATAGAGAAGAGGGTGTTGATTGGTGAATGTATCCCAGAGTTTCGTATTTGAAAAAATCGCGTTAATATTTCCTTGATGGTGTGTGGCTGAATTTTTTGGAGATTCTGCTTTTTCGTGAGAATATGCTGAATTTGTTGAATCTGATGAATTGTGTTGTTGATTTCCTCCATCATCTTGGAGTAGTTTTTCGGGTGTAACCTTCATCCTTCCACACAAGGTGTTCAACAACGCTATTGTCTGATTATGATTCATTTCAGATTGGATATGGTTCTTCCCGAGATGTAGTTCTATCGATTTGTTCTATCCTGAAGCTTCTTGATATCTTCGGAATGCCGGATAACCTTACTCTTGAGATCGACTAATTTTTTGTTGAAATCACCGAAGTGGCTAGTAATCCTATTCTCTAAATCATTCAATTTTTTGTTGAAATCGGCCATTGACATCGATGACATTGAACGAGTTTGTGGGGGTGTATATTTGTCTTCCAGCTATTAATTTGTTTTTTTTTAATAATTAAATTAATTTAATTTAATTATATAACATATAGTTTAATATATATATATATATATATATCTATATATATATATATATATATATATATATATATATATATATATATATATATATATATATATATATATATATATATATATATATATATGTTATTATCAATTAATCTCCATGGGTTATTTAAATTAATATGGGTGGAAAGGAAGACAATAGACGATGGAATTCGAGGGCAGAAGACGTCGGTGGGAGCACAATGGTGGGGAGATGACGTAGGGCACAATGGAAGAAGAAGGCAGTTGATGACTATGATTTGTTGGGTTGAAGAATAAGGCGGTGGCTGGCAACGTCTGCAGAAAACGGTGGTGGAAGGAAATAACACGATCTGAATGCAAACTTCTGTGTATTTGCAGGCAGAGAAGCGAGAATCGACCCCCTCTGATACTAGATGGAACATACGAATTAGCAATTGACAGCCATGATAAATATATATTTTGTTAATAATTGAATAGATGATTTACAAGCTGAGAGGCACAGGCTTAAATACATCCCTATGTGCCTATTGGTGAATGGGCATGATCTTTGATCATGCCCTCTGCCCTAATTAACTAATTGATCATGCCCTCTGCCCTAATTAACTAATTTGTTTACAAGATGCTAAATTTTTATATAACAGAGGGCCTCCTCGAGCAATATTTTGATAGGATTTCTTGCTCCCTTGTCTTTCTTTTCTTCCCCCATGGGAGGCCATCGGGATTTACGAGGCTGGTCTTGCAAAGGTTCGACCAGTTCGATCCCTAACTCCTTTTATCCTGACCTCATTGGGGACATGCAAAGAAAAACAGGGAAAGAGCAAACCACTCTGATAACACTAATCCGAATTTAAATAGGAACGCAACAAATTACAGATATAACCATAAATACAGAGATGCAAAAAAAATAACACTTCCTTTCATTCATATCAAATAATGGAATATTCTTACAAACAAAATTGAAATGAGACTAGCTCAGGCGATGGTAACTTATCTCTGAGAAGAGATGTGGCGGTTACATGCCTCTGAACTGAGTTACAATGAGGATCAAGGGCCTTTTTATTATTGAACAATAAGAAAAAAGCCTAAACAACCAAAACCCTAACCCAAGGAGATGTAACACCAAGAGTTTATGGGCCCCGTTGGGGTAACTTAGTTGGGCAGCCAACTTCCCGAAGTCGTAACTTGGTCATATTATCTTTGTTTGACGCGCATGATACCTCATTGGAAAGATCTCTTCGAGGACTACAACTCAAAATTAAATTTCAATGAAATTGCCTAAATGAATATTGCCAATAAAATGTTGTTTAGGGCCTCAAAATGGCTCCGGAAGTTCAGGGGCCGAAAAATTGCGAAAAATAGTAAACTATACTACAATTAGGGAAACTGAAAAAAAAAATGACAGAACAATGGTGAGGGTCCAAGTGGAATAGGCAGGTGGCCAACAATATCCACCTGGATCACTTCACCTACAACGGGTGACATTTTCAACACTGCCAGGGATGAAAATACTTGTAAGCCAGCTTGGTTTATAATTTTTTAACATAGACTAAAATTACAGATCTACTTATCTTATTTAGCATGCAAAAATCAATAGTACTATCATGTAGCATGGCCTTTTATTTTATTGTGATTCAATACAAAAACATCATGCTCAAGAAATTACTTCATTCATATTTATTGGAAGAACACAAATAGACTTAAGGCTTTGGGAGGTTTGATCCGTCTCGGTGTTTGATAGATCCGGAGTTTAGATAGATCTAAGCCGATATTTATTGGAAGAACACAAATAGACTCGAGACAAATACAAAATTACAGCCTTACATGAATAGCTACAAGAACCCTAGAGACAAAATTTAAATAACAGGAAACCTTAAGCAACAACTTAAATCCTAGATGCCTAAACTCTTGAAAATCAATTAGAACTCCAAGAATCAATCGAGTCACCAAATACAAGATAAAAATCAATACTGCTGGTTGAAGATTTGCAAAAGTAGATTATCTTTTCCATCAACATTCAAATTCCTGAAACAATAATTTGTAGGACTCAAAGCATTTTATACTGTTTTTTTGTCTTGTTTTTTGTGTGTGAGAGACTAGAGGAATCAAAAACTAAGCCAGTCTTGTACTGACATGACATGGTGTTGATTACGCTGCCACTATAACCTCTAATTGAGGGTTACACTAGTGAAACACCCATAGGGAACCCACTCACTAATTGTTTTACCCACTGTGAGCATTATATTGTTTATGTCATAGACAAAGAACTAGATGCATTTATATGTGCTTTAATATCCACTTTCTTCTTTTACACAAAACAACTCTTTTACTCATCAGTGCCCAACCATTGATGGGATGACTAATCCATTTAGTTTGGGAGAACTCACACCTCTAAGACCAAGGTTCAAAATTGGTTGTTCAGATTTCATTCAGGAATAGCATTTTCAGATAAAGATTTTCTTGCAATTGGTGTCAGAGCTGATAGATTATTATTCCTTGTCTATGTAGGTAATGGCAACCTGTCTGCTCAAGCATCAGCTCCATAATATATAATCCTTGATGTATTCTTTGTTGATGAACTATAAGATGCATTTTCCAAAAAGAAGGAAAGACACGCTTAAAATTAACATGCCTAATAGCAATCTGCCATGTGTACCATGACCTTTAAGTGTTCAGCCATACTGTGTCAATTCTGGTATCGAACAATAGAGTTTTTCATTTGGCTTACAAGTCACAACCCACTGGACTTAGTGCTCTTACTGAAACCCATATGCAAAACATGATGAAAATATTTCAACAGGGTACTCTACAACCCCGATTAATGAAGAAGAATAAATACCAGGATAAATTCTACAAATTACATTGGAATCTTGACCATGCACCCATGGGGTACATCTCTCTCTTTTATGATTACTTGGCAGAGCTCTGGACTAGGCCCTTACCTGAGCAAAGAAGCCCAATTCCAGTGAAATCCTCAGAGACCTTATTTAATACACTTCCTGGGCACTATGCTGCATATTCAAATGGGCTTAAAATTTCTGTGAGCAATAACTGCATTAAAAGGGTCACTCCCCATTCTCAGAAACACCGAAAGCCAACCAAATGGAGAATCTGTTTTCACTGGCTTCTTCAAGTCTTTTATTATCTCAGGCTGTGTGAAGCCAGTCACACATTGAAAATACTGCACAACAAGCTGAATCCTACTGTACTCTGTACCATTTCTCCATGCACTGATTGCCTTCTCATAGAACATCCTATTGCTAAAACTCACAATACACAGACCACCGGGCCTAAGAATTCGATAAATTTCTGCAAAAACCTTCTCAGGCTGCTGAAGGTACTGGACACCAACAGCGCACAAAACAGCATCAAAACTGCAATCCTTGGCCTCTAAGGTCTGATCCTCATTCAAATCATTCAGAAAGAAATAATCAAGCCTGGGATTTCTTGCAAGTTCCTGGGCATTCAGACCATGGCCAACAACTCTTTTGTACTGAATTTCAGGAGGAAGGTGACTTACCCAAGAACTCATCAGGTCCAGAACCTCTGCACCAGGGGGAATCCTTTCTCTGTATAGCTGTGTGAGGGCAGAGATAAATGAATCATCAACATGATTAACAAAGCGTGGGGATGAGTAGAAATCTCGGTCCGAGGACATGTTGAGCTTCTGTCTACTGTCATTGTTGAGCACCAGACGCATAATTTGTCCAGATGAAGGATTCTTGCTAGCAGAATCATGGCTATTATATATTTGATTGGTACGCTTATAGATTTTACTGATATGCACAGTAAGCGGCCAGTGTAGACATCCCAAATCAGGACCAGAGGTTTTGAGCCCTGAGCTTCCCCATGTCAGAATCAAATTGGTATCGGTACTGGTTAGGCGCCATAAAGTTCTGTTGGCCCCATCATGCCTACTGTAGTTTATATTGATATTACTACACATTTGAGCTGTTAAAGTGCTTCTGGTGCCGCCATAACTGTTCAAAACTCCATGGGTATTTGCATTGAACTGCCCATCTAAAACCCCAGGACTGTAACAGACATTACTGCAATTCAGTAGTTGTATATTGAGTTGGGGTTTGCAGGAATTGCAATTGTAAATGGTGTTAAGTTTCTGACTGGATGCCAGCTTACTGAAAATGGTGATTTGGTTGTTGGGAGGATGCCCTGTATTGCAAGAAAGAGAATTAGATGTAACATACCTGTAATCACATATAACCATTGGCTTCATCTCTGCTTTGATATTGTGATTCTAGATCTGTTTGGTATCCAGATTCTGTTGCAGAGTGGAAGAACAAATGGGTACTCCGAAATTTATGTTCGGCTCAGGTTATCAAATGGGTTGGTAGAATTTGAGAGGCTGCGAATTCTCCACATCTAGTCATGAGAAATGTACTTTGTTAACCAAAAAAAATGGGTGGGATGTTAAATTTTATTTTTAAATAAATAAATAATTGTATAATTAATTTTTTATTATATTAAACCATTAAGAATATGAATACTTTTTTAATATCAAATTTAAAATAGAAAATAATACTTAATATTAAAATAAAAGTTAATAAAAATAAATGTATTATTTTTTACAAATTTCATTACAATTAATTACACTAAAAATTATCAATATATTATTTAGTTAGAGTTTCAACAAAATCAATAATTTATATTTAAATTTTTCATAATCAACTATTATTATAGTTGCATTCAGTTTTGTTTTAATCATGATTAAAAAATTTGTGGCTTATGATAGTTTAACATTAATTTTTTTTAATTGTTATTTAAATTTATTTATTAAAAAAATATTTTAATATACATATATATATACATACATAAAATAAAACATGTATATTAAAATTGATATAAATCATATTATTTAATTATATTTTTTTTATTTGTTTTATGATGATACTCAACAATATAATTTTTTATTAGTTGTTTTGTTTTTTTGATGAAATATTCGTTTTTATTATTTTTAGTTTAATTAAACTATATTTAAATTAAGCCACAAGTACTAGCTATTATATAATTCTTATTATTTTTCATAATTATAAAATTAAAAAATTATAAATAATTTAACAATTTTGTTACTAACCATCACAAAGAAAATTCTACGTTTATTATATCTGATATTTTATATCCTTAACATTTATATTTAATAAAAAATTCATGAAATATCTTGAATGGTTTAAATCATTTTGAACTTTTGTGATTTTTAATTATAATATATATATATATGTGGATGGAATTGTAAATAAAGGAAATTAAGAATAACAAACCATAAATAAAATGAAAATGGATTGAATTATCTAATACATAGAAATATATGTTAATTTTTTTTGGAATTGTAAATAAAATAAATTAAAAATAACTAACCATAAATAGAATGAAAATGCACTTAATAGAATGAAAATTCAGACAACAAAACGAGGCACTTGTTTGCCATAACGGAATTTTGAAAAACATATATATGAATGTAATTTGTTATATTTAATAAAATTAAAAATATGGTTTTTCTAATTAAATTAAAATTTAAAAAAATTGATGGTAATGATGAATTTCTAAATTGTTATTTTTAATATTTATATATGTTCCATTACTATTATCAACTATGTAACCACTAATGTTGCAGGATTACTGATAACTTTGATAATGTAAGAAAGTGATTTACTAAGTAATTTGAAGGAACTCAGGGTTATATTATAATAATAATAATTAAACCAATTATCTTAGTCAAAGAAGCTCTCCTATATTTATTTGCATTTTTTAATTTTTTAAAATTAAGTTTTTTTTAGGGTTAAAGAAATAAAAAGTGAGGAATTATTTAGGAATTTTGTGTTAAATTACTATCATTAGTTTAGTGATTATTGAAAATAAAATCTTCTTTTCTCTTTATATTTGATAAGATTATGTACATAGTAAAAGGATAAGATCATTTTTATTTATAGTTTAATATCAAAGTAATGTTTAATATTAGTTATTGAAAATACTTTTATTCAAATTAGTTGATAAAGTCTTACTCATATTTTTTCTAGGAAAGAAAAATTGAACATGTATTCATTAGAAAATCATGTTTACATAATAGTTATGATACACATGATACCCACATCTGGCTTATACAATAAGATAACTACAACTAGAAACCAAGTTCCATCATCACAAAAACAATCAGTAGCCTTCCCATCTCCTAATCTTCACATTGTCATAGGAAATTTGGTAAAAAGATGAGGAAAGCATTACTGGAAACCAAAAATTTGAATAGACATCATTTGTAGCCAAAAACAAATTTCAAGGTATATCTTTACCAAACATAACTGAAAGTACATGCCACAACTCTAGCCAAGAAAAACATGTAGTGGAGTGATCCCTCGGCCCCATGGAAAATACCTTGAGCTTTGTTGATGACCAAGTTGGAAAGCCTGATATCTAATGTATCCTAGAGACATAACAAGATGATCCTTTGACAATGCATTGACAACTTGGTTGAATTCTTGGTGTAGATGTGTAAAGGTAGCTAGATGAAATATGTCCTTAATCTTGTAGATCCTCTGCAACTAGTGGCCCAAGAATGGTGGTGCGAAAGATGTTCCTGTATTAATCCAATCGATAGATACCTGTGAATCACCAAAAATGTGTGCCACATCAAGATTCAACCATCTTGCATAGTATAGAATTCCCCAAAGGGAAATGATCTCTGCTTTGTTGTTAGTCCCGAAACCTCCATTCCAACAAAAGTGAAATGAGTAATATGCATTGATTGCAATCATGGCACTACATCCACAAATGGAATTTTGTGCTACCCTGTCGAAGTGTCCAATAGTAAAAGAAAACGTTGGATCCTTGTGCCTTAAAATCCTCGTGATCTTGCACATTGTAGCTCTTCTATATTCCATAAAATAGGCACCTATAATTGATCTAATACGCCCTAATTTATATGGTATGTTTTCAAATATTGTGGCATTATGCCCTTGCCAAATGCCCCAACAATTAATAAAAGGAAGATATTTTTTCTCTTGTGCCAAATCAAACCAATATTTAAAGCATGACTCAATAGATGTAAAGCACCAATATGCATTGATCCAAAGCTGTTGTAAAACATACATCCAAGCAACACTAGAAAAAGGACACCTAATGAACAAATGAAATACATCCTCATATGATCCATGATATAAGTTGCATCTACCAGGGCCCTGAAATCCTCATTTACATAAGTTGTCCTAGGTAAGTACCCTATTCCTCCATATGAACCAACTGAACAACAATAGTTTTATTGGCATATGCCACAACTAGGCCATATAAAACCAACACTTATCTTCCGGTCCACCAAGAGAGGAAGATATGTAATTGTAAATGATTTTGATAGAGATATGTCCCTTGGTAGAGTCTTCACACCAACAAATTTTATCATTATCATGGTTCAACAAAATTCTAGCCATGGACAATTGATGTATATATTTGTTCCATATGTGAGATAACTCACCATTTATATCCAGATATGCAACATCCATCCAAATGGGATATTGTTGTTGCGTATCCCATCCCTTCTGAATTTGAGGAAAATGTAGGATGCCTCTATCATGTAAATGATTGATGATCTGTTCAAAAAACTTATGTTCCCCCACTATGTCATATAGAGGGTCGATTTCTTATCAACAAATGTTTTCTATAGACCATGTTCTCATCATCATAAATGATCTAAAATTTAAAAATGAAGGTTTATTGTAAAAGTTTGCAAGCTAATTTATGTCTTATAGGAAATGGATCAAAATTGCAAAAGCACATAAACTTAGTAAATTTAGTTAAATTTTGAATATTTTAACAATGAAAAATAGATAACATGCAACATCATAAAACATCAATTTGATGACGGAGTTCACCGCTCCTAGGCTACATCTCTGGGTCCAACTTCCAATGTTGACCCTTTAAATTATTGTTGGCTTGAGGGGCTTAGACCTAGGTTCAAAGTTAGTTGCGCTAACCAACAAAACCCTTTATCACCAGCCCTTTCGACAATGATATACTCGCATAGACCGCAGTCTCACCTGAGGCGATATTGGGGGATGCTGGAACCAGGTTTCCACATCCAGAAGGATTATGGAGTGTGGATCTTGACTTAGTCTGACTCACCTATAGATCTATTATTGTGCTACGTGATCTTACTTAATATTATACCGAATCTGATCTATTCATACAAAAAGACTACTTTGCAGATCTAAAACTCTATCTACTATGCATAAATCAATGGACCTTAACTGTAATTAACTATAACAACATTCATATATTAATTATGATCTTATCTTTTACTGCGCAACACAAAAGTAAATAGTAATTGCATAAAGTAAAGTACAAAATGTAAGTACACAGGTCTGCCTTCAAAATATTCTTTATTACCTTTAGATTTTTACAATTATAATCCTTCTTACCCTACGCACACAGCTACAGGGGCTTTCGCACACAACTGCAGACTTACCAAGGTCTCCGATCACACAGCTACAAGAGCCTTCCCCTTCGCTCTAACATAGAAAGATATGATAATTACAGACTCAAAAACATCAAAACATCTCCATGCCTTTGACTTACTAAGACAACCCTTTATATATCTTTTATGGTTCACAAACCATGGGCAGAGCTCAAAACATACAAATTGATCCCATCCTTTTACAAAAAAGGGGCTTTGACCCACCCTAAAGCCCCTATGAGTCCAAAACATTGCGCAAAGCACGCTTCATTCCTCAAAATATGGTCTCTTTACAAAACTTTGACCTAAGGGGACCCTATCGAACATGCCCCCAACACAAAGATGTGACTCGACTTGATTCATGTAGCTGGTATATCCTGAATATTCACTTTGAGACCACTGTATGCATCCTTCAAAGGTTGAAGTGTCTTTGTGCACTGCGTGGCAGCCTGTCTTACTTCCTCTACTAGCTTCTCTGTCGTCGGCCCTGGTGTCACCAAACCGATGTTTTTTTGTGTCTGCCTTATAATCTTCAGCTTGCTCTCCACTATCTGTGAGAGCTGAATGACTTCATTAGCCCATGGTTGCGTCCATGTTGAAATGATCTGCTCCTTTCACCGCAACTCATCAATCTGTCCCTGTAAAAACATTCCCTCCTAGAGATAGGAAAACTGTTGCACAGTTGCTAGGGTCCACGCCATCACTTTGATTTCATCAACTATTGCTTCTTGTCATGGATCTTTGCCTCTATCTTTCATACATGTGGGTCCTCCTGAAGTGAGGCCCATATATCCATAGTTTCTTTGAAGATCTAGCTACAATCCTTGACTATAATAACTATATTCTCCATAACAGCCTTAATATCTGCTTTGCGCTACTCACGAACCTCTGGTGGAGTTGTTAGCCGTAGCCTCATCTGCAACTCCATGATATGCCAATTCTCCAATTCCTCATTAGAGTCTAAGACACATGAACTATCATTTTCCCATCTTATCCTCCCATCTATGGTGGGGTTGATTCAATCCTCATCCCTCGCTGTTAACTTATAGATATTGTCAATATATTCATTTCCATATTCATCACGGACAGGTTTCGTATGCTGCACTCCTTTAGATGGGTCCAAAGGAACAAAAACCCTAGCACCATTCTTCTCGAATACCATACTTATGCTTTTCATATTGATTATAGCGTCCGTATCAAAAGCCTAATCGATTCCAAGTAAATTCGGATATGGATTGTTGTTGTCCACAATCTCAATGACTTCAAAGTCCACCACCACACTTACTCCTTCAATGTCCACAACAACGCCATGTAATCGACCCATCGGGATGATCTTCTATTGATTGGCCATGCGTAGCTGAATCAATGACCATTATAGCTTTGGTTGCCCCATTCGCTCCGAGGTATGCTTCATTAATACATTCGCATCTGATCCCAAGTCAAGAATTAGTTGATCCATTTCAAATTTACCGATTTGCGCAGTTAATCACATCTCTCGACCAGTTCTTTTCTTATTTTTGTATACTTTTTTTACTGCATGTTGTTCACGATGTGGCTTCTCTTTACCAACGCAGTAGTCGAATATTTCTTGCAAACCTTCCACTGCTTTTTGATCCCTTAGCAACTTCATACATGTTTGAAAAAAGGACTTCAGAATTATCGGATTAAAGTTCTTCATCGCAGTAACCACTTCAAGATTATTCTTCCATGGTACTAGTTTCATCTGCATCTTCCATGTCGAAGCTCCTGGGTCCATGAAACTCTTCTTTGCTTCCATGAAGTTTTCTTTCTCCCTTTGCATATTGAACTTGATACTCTTTTCTCCAGCCTTCCTGATCCATGTATTAGCCATATGATTTTTTCCCTATGTTTTATCTCCTCTTGTAGCTGCACCACTTCGTGTCACTATGTTAACACTTGGATCATCTTTGTGCTATTCAGTCCTCTTCATTTGCAAGTTCTGCACAAGTTGTTGATTCTTCTTTTCTTGCATTTTAGCCATCAAAACAGGACAATCCTCTATTACATGGTTGAACTGTCTACAATACTTACAGGAAGGGGTAGTGGGGTTCTGAAAATCCCACGCAAAATGTCCAGCTTCACTGCAGTTATAAAATATAATTTGACCCCGACTTCGTCCAACACCCCATGCTCGACCGTGTCCTTGGCCTGGAAATCCTCCATGGACTGCAGGTGAAGCTTGATCTTCCTGGTGGCCTTCAACTTGCATTCTATACCTTGCAATTTGCTCTATCATCAAATCATAACTGCAACAATTTCTTTCATCATGTCCTACTGACCGACAGAAGTTACAAAATAACTGCTTTGGCAACTGCACATACTTTTGTAACAAATAACAATGGTCAGTCAGGTGTTGGCTTGCAATTCGGCAAATACTACACTAGACACTCAATCTGGTACTTGGTCCAACACTAGGTTTCGACTTCAGAGGATTAGGACCTCCAGTAGACAAATAATCATGATAGACAAGACACTGGTCCTTATAGTGACCTTCCGCTTTACACTTTATGCACCAAACTTCTGAGCGCATATTAGGCCGAACTTATTTTCCCTTCTTCAAATCTTGTATCTCCATATGTAAGATTGCTAATTGGGTTTGTATCTACTGAACTCCTACATGAGTATCCTATACTAGTGATTCTTCTAGCTTCATCACAATTTCTAATGCATCAGCTTGCGATGCGATCTTTTGCTATGATAGTGGTAATCTGAGATGCGGTAATAACACAGCTATATACCACTCTTTGTGTTGCTCATCAGAGATTTGAAAGTTGACTTTTCCCAACAAAAAATTTAATCTCTGATCTAATTCCTAGGCAGTCTCATTGACTGCTTGCTTAATCTCTTTTATCTCCGTAATGCACTGCAACGCGAATTTGGTTCTTGAAATTTGTGTTCATTACTTTCTTTGTATCAACTAGCGAAGCGACTGGGTTCGTTGTACTATACTTAATATACCATGAAAATGCTCTGTCTTGCAGTGATGTGACAAGATGAACTTTCTTCATATCTTCATCATTAATTTGTTGCGCTTTCCATATAGCTTCTGTGACAAACCAAAATTATTCAGGATCCTCTAATCCTTGACCCTTAAAAATATGCATATTTACTATGTTAGCGATATTAAATGGGGGAAGTGGAGGTAGAGGTGGAGGTGGAGTGGTCGGATGGGGAATCTAACTACGACGTACCTCTAAGTGTGCTAGGTGTTGTAACATATTTTGACACACTGAAAATAAAAAAATTTCAGTGTGAAATTGCCTTTTCTTATGAGTTAAATATGGAGGGCATATATAAATTTTATTTAAATAAATTGTTTTTAATAAAATATATAAGTTTATATTTTTTATTAAAACATTTATTTAAAACATTAATTTTATGTTTAAGTGGGCCAAGCCTTAGTTGCCGACCCCATCAAATCCCATTTCATTTAGTTACTAGGACCCATAGCTGTCACCTCCACCTTCAAAATCATGACCCCACCACCATTTCCACTGATGTGTTAAACACCCATCACCTCGCCTCTCATCCCGCACACCCTTCCATCATCTGATGGCCCACGAACCTTTTCAGCCCTCATTCATCGTCTGAACTTTATCGGCAGGGGGGGGTCCGAAATAAGTAGTTTCCCAAACCACCATCATAAACAACCTTTTCCACATTTTAGTGTTTCGGGACTTAAAATCCCGAAAGCATTTACCTCCTTGACATACACACGAGCGTGGTTTACATCTATTCCATTACCACTGCTCCTACATCACCGTCCACCTCCGTTCTCCTATTCGTTGCATTCATTCCACTTCATCCACCACATCATCCATCTTCTGTCCTTCATCCAATAAAACTTCACCATGTCAGTTGCCCGTTGTGCCACAACGCTCCTGTTCCATTGCCTGTCTCATGGTCATTGAAACTATGTTTTTCCTATACATCGTATTGATTTAAAACATGGTTTCCGAACCCATGAGAATGTGTTATCAGAAACTGAAAGAGGTTTTTGTTCCTAAGATGCTAAAGTAAAATAACCTACTTCATATTTTACGCAGCTATTACATAATCAGAGATACAAGTACATCTTCACAGCCTATTTTTCGGACTATGTAAATTCCTTTTTAGACATATTTTTGCAAAACGTATTGTGAATAGCTAAAGCTGGCTTTGGGGAAACTGAGTGAGTTTTATCTCAAGAACATATTCATATACAATAACCTCTCTCAATGTTTACAGAACTATCTCGGATTGAGATATACAAAGGCATGACTAGACCCTATTCTACAGGATTTTGGGAGGAAAATGCTCAAAGATAGTTAGTGACTTGGAGGCCACCTCATCAAATATGAGTTGTAAACAAATTCGAATTGCTCTTCTTAGCAAAAGAAATCCTCAAGGATAGTACCAGAAGTCTTCAAATAGTTTTAGTTACCTTTATTTGTGTTCTATTTTTGTAATACAGTTTTCAGATATTTGTAGTAGCCCTTGATATTTTTATCAACATATTTTGTAATAAACTGTATAAATACTTCATCAATTGATGTAATAAGGGTTGGATTTTGATGCCAAGACTCTTCACTCTGTAATAAAGCTTCTGTTGTAGTTTTTCTAATGAAAGCCTTATGGCTCTAGTTTTGACAGAATTTTATGCTTCGAGTATGTTTTTCTAGTTTTTCATATCTTATTTCTACACATGATAAAAGTGTTTATAGGAAGGTCTGTAAAATCATTATTTTTAGAAAGAGATTTGTTTATTGGACTATTTTTTCATCATAACTCCTCTTTAAATAGTTTTTTTTTTTGTGTTTTCTGACAGCCATTAAAAGAGATTAGCTTATTAGGCTATTTGTCTGAAATAGCTCCTCTTAGAATTGGTTTCAGTCTGGCCATTCTGTTTCCCTTTAAATCTATTTTGTTGGGCTGTGGAAATCTTCTACACGTATCCAGATCTTCCTAGTGGTCAAGCAATCAGTCTAGTTACTCAATTATTAGGAATCTCCTTAAATTCTTCTGCCAAATTCTTATACAAATCAAGTCGTTCTGTTAGGCTGGAAGCTGACACTTTCAAAAGGAACCCTGTGAGAGAGCCTTTAAATCATGAGTAGGGATTATCATTGATCGCCAACCACCCCCAATTAAAACCATAAATATGGCCATTATGCTTCAAAGGTTTTTTTCAGTGATAGGTGAACAATGTTAAACAAAGCCTTGTAACAACTGAGGGAGTCCCCTCTGGTTCAAGGGCCAGCTTGAACCTAAAGGCTGGTTAGGTTGGTTTCTTGGCATAGTTTTTGTAGCCAAGGACTACCTATGGGAAACAGGTACAACATTTGGTGACGTTGCCGAGGAAGCAAAGTAAAAATCTTTCTCCGTGGAACGATAAAGTTTAGATATATTTCTTGCTAGTGAACAAGGAATAGGCATTTGTATTGGTTGCATTATTTTCACCTGGTGATTCCACTGGATTACTGATCCCACTCTTGTTTTGAAATTTTTGCTGCCTTTACTGCTATGCGAGGTTTGTTGATACTTGCAGTAAGTAGTATATGTATCTCCCTCCCAACCTTGATCAGAAATCTAAAATGTTTACAGAGGATGCAACTTCTAAAGGATATATGTGAGTATAGGTTTTCCATTGGAGTTTATGTTCATATTGTATATATTCTTCAGATTTTCAGGTGTTGGCAACGTGGTTTGTCAATAAATCCACTCCGCACTTGGTTACATTGGAAAGAAGATTACACCTAACAGTGTAAAGTTTTTTAGTTCAGTTAGATACAGGTGTGGGATTGGTTAGCTACTTTCAGATTCAGTATGTAGTAGATCTACAATTGTTTCAGTTATATTTAAAGATTGCAGTATTAAGTTTGGTTTGGTTGAGTGGAATGACTTCCAAGGGATTAATTGATTAACTCCATAGCCCATGAATTAGGCACTCTTGTGCTTATTTCCACTTACAGTGTCAGTAGTTTCACTTCAGCAGTTTTCAATCTAGAATTTTCAGTTTTCAGTATGAAAGAGTATCTGGATTAGTGTTGGCATATGGTTGCATTTCACAGTTACAGGTTGCAGTCTGCACTGGTATGCTATTCAAATGACAGGGTTGATCCAGGAGATTTGATTATGGCAGATGATGGTTGATGATCAGGTTTACAGTATGAATCAATGCCCAACGCTAAAGGCAACTGATTTGCTTGTTCTCTGCATCTCACAGGGGGAAGTCATCCCCATTGTAGCCGATGTTGTAACATATTTTGAGACACTGAAAATTAAAATTTTTCAGTGTGAAATACCTTTTCTTCTGAGTTAAATATTGAGGGCATATATAAATTTTATGCATTCGGATGATTTTTTTTTATATATAATTTTAATTTTGAAATATTTTTTTTTTTCTCACAAAGTCGGTTGCTGTTTTTAATTCAAAAAAAGAAAAGGAGGTAAAGCTCCAGAAGTACAAACTTAGAGCTTGAATGGAACAACTGCTCTTTGACGATATTGCTACTATTTGCTATTCTCCGGAGGTTTTTCACCTGAGGAAGACTGATACAAGTATAAATCCGGACAAATTGGAAGAGGAGAAAACAAGTTTTACAAAACATCTTAATCTGTTTTTAAAAGTCTGATCTGCCGCGCGTAAGAGTCCTCAGGCAGCTTGATGGGTCTGTGGCAACTTGCGCATGAATTAGTAGGAATCTCCAGCTTGTAATTTCCCCTGGTAACTTGGATATGAGAGCGGCTTGAAGGGCGATAGAATGAAGAGCAGTAATGATGAAAACACCTGAGTCCAGGCCATAGTAGCCAGCAAAAATGGAAAGGATAAGAAACAGAGGCACACGGTGAGACTTCTCGAAATTCACAAGAGAGTACAGGAAGCAAAGGGCAAGAGGAATCAGAAGGAAAGGGGCACAAGACATATGACAGAGGAGGGAAACCAAATCAGAATTGTAGAGGATTTGGACAGGGGGCTCCTTAGAAGGTCGATCAGAAGAAAATCTTAAACGGAATAGCATTAGTCCAAAAGAGGGTCAGGGAAGATATTGAAATGAAACTTTGTTATTGCAGAAGAAATTCCCTTTGGTTCTGGAACAAGCTTGACTGGCGAACTTGTCTGCTTCTCGGTTGAAAGTGCGGAGGACATGAAAGAATTTGATCTCCCAAAATTGGCAGACCATGCTCTGACATCTACTGATGATTCATTGAATATGAATATTGGAGGGCATTCTCTTGCTAATCATGAGACTGATAATAATAGCAGAGTCCCCAAAAATCCAAGCTTTCGTAATTCCAAGGTTTTGAAGTTGGAGCAGGCTTTGATAGAGAGCCAGGGCCTCAGCTCTATTATTGGAGAGATTTCCCAGACCCCACTCAAAGGAAATGAGGGGGTCTCCATTAGGCAAATAGATGATTCCCCCTGCTCCCGCAGCTCCTGGATTAGACTTGGAAGTGCCATCGAAGAAGATGATATGAGTGTTTCTATTAGAGATCCATTCAGAGAATTCACCCTGCGTTAATCTTATTTTCCAATTATGACCAGAGGTATTGGAATAGCTATTGTAATTGACTGTTGGATAGAGGTTGCTACACTTGTCTATCAAATTCTTGATGAAATCTCTCTCTTCGCTACAGAAGTTGGCCTTGTCGATTTTCTTGGAATTCTTGGCAGCTATGGTTTCTATAGCCAGACTTTTGGCTTTATTGCAAAGGAGTCTGGTTAATGTCTCCTGGCCCCTGAAAACTTTGCGATTTCTTGCGATCCAAAGTTTCCATAAGAGAGCGTAAGGGAGGGCGTCCCATACCCTCTTGACAACGCTATTTTTCTTATTTGGCCACGGATAGCTTTTCTTCCAGCTGCTAAGGGCTTCGCCAATGGACTGATGTGAATTCCAGGTGAGTGGGACAAAGGGAACTATACCTTTCCAACAGGAGATGGTGAAAGGGCATGAAATAAAGAGATGCTGCATGGTCTCTTCAGCTTCAAGGCAATTCAGACATTGAGAAGGGCCCAAGATGCCTCTCTTTTGCAGATTTTCAGAGGTGAGAGTCTTCCCTTTTAAAAGGGTCCATATGAAGAATTTAACCTTGGGAATGGCTTCAGCTTTCCATGTGGCTTTCCAATACGTCCATGGAGAAGTGGGGAGATCCCTATTGCAAAAAAAATTATAACCTACCTGGATTGAATAGCTTGAACCCCTAGGATCCCAATGGAAACCGTCAGCACCATTTTTGGTTATAGGTGCGATGTTGTGAAGATGGTCCTGGAAATTATTAAAGGATTGTTTGTGATGATCAGGGATGGGAGGGAAGCACCAGCCTTTCCACGCCTACGTATTTGTGTCCCACTAAGATATTTGATTTAAGTGATATAGACCCTTGCTTTGGAAATAGAGAATGATTGGTTCCATACCTGTAAAGCTGCTGATGGCTTTATTTCCCATAATCTTATCGCTTGCGATGCTGACTTTGTTCCCACCTGTGGGAACCATTGAGACATTTTGAGCCATAAAAGGAATGGCTTTTTTGCAAAGTCTCCAAATACCAGTGCTGCTCCTTACCGGAATTTCACTAACTAGCAACTGTTGCCTTGGAGTATTAAGATATTTGACCTCAATAACTCTTTTCCACCAG
Organism: Pinus tabuliformis; assembly: GCA_031772625.1. Lineage (NCBI taxonomy): Eukaryota > Viridiplantae > Streptophyta > Pinopsida > Pinales > Pinaceae > Pinus > Pinus tabuliformis. The sequence goes on from CM062813.1 coordinate 1,111,168,343, forward strand.
GCATGTTGCTCCTCTAACAGTCTCCAAATAAGCTTGCCACCAAAAGCTAAGTTAGTGAACAATGGGGATCTGATTCCAAGCCCGCCTTTTTCCTGGCTTTGAATAACTTGTTTCCAGCTGACCAGATTAAATTTTTTCTTATCGTTCTTTCCTCCCTGCCATAAGAAATGTCTAAGAATGCTTTCCATTTTGAGATGAAAGGAGGTAGGTGCCTAGGCTAAGGAGAACTGATATAAAGGAAGCAAGGACAACCCAGATTTAAGGAGCACCAATCGGCCGACAGGGTTGAGCCAAAAGGATCCCCAGTTGTGAACTTTCTTTTTTAATTTATCAAGAATTTTATCCCAGATTTCGGCTCTAGCTTGACCCATGCTTACTGGCATTCCCAAGTAGTTGAAGTGATCCCATTTTAACTTGCATGGCACCCCAAAGATGATGGATAGATTTTGAAGAGTTTGAGCTGAAGAATTCCAGCCATAAATGCAGCTTTTGAGATGGTTGATCATTCCTCCAGAGTATCTCATATACTTATCAGGAAGTAGCTTGAACCTTCGAGCAATTATTGCAAAAGCTCCTCCAATCAGTAGGGTATCATCAACAAATTGAGAGTGATTGATGTTTTTCACTCCATATTCAAATTTGATTCCGATGATGAGGCCTGCTTGCCTCTTATGATCGAGGACATAGCTGAAGGACTCGACCATTAAGATGAATAAGTAGGGGGAGAGAGGGCAACCTTGCCTCAATCCTCTTGAGGATTGGAAAGCAGGGCCGGGTCTTCCATTGATGAGAGGGGCGATCCAAGGTCCAGAAATGCAGGTTTTAATGAGGTTAATGAAGGGGGAAGAGAAGCCCATTTTTTGAAGAGTAGCAAAGAGAAAGGAGTGCCGGACTCTGTCAAAGGCATTAGCCAAGTCTAGTTTCAGAATGAAGCCCTTTTCCTTTCTAGAAAGGCTTGAGTGAATGGCTTCCTGGACAAGTAAGATAGAGTCGGAGATTTGTCTGTTGGCCATAAAACTGCCTTGATTTTCAGAAATAAGGCTTGGCAGTAGAGGCTTTAGTCGGGAGGCAAGGATTTTAGTGAAAATTTTATATGAAGAGTTGCATAGGGAAATAGGACGGAAGCGGGAAAAGGTAGAGGGGCGGCTCTCTTTAGGGATGAGAACAAGATGGGTTGAATTTGTGAAGCCTCCCATTTTGTTTTTCCTTTGTATCCAATTGTAATACTTGATGAGGTCCTTTTTGATGGTTTCCCAGAATTCCCTGTAGAAACAGATTGGGAAACCATCCGGGCCTGGGGCTTTGTCCAGTTGGAGGCACCAGATAGCTCCCAAGATTTCTTCCTCTTTAATCTCTTCATTCAGTCTTTCATTGGCTTCTGCTGATATTTTGTTTGGCATATGCTGTAAGAAATCAGTGTAATTCTCCTCTTCCCCTTTTTCTGTTAGGAGCTCTCTAAAATGTGTTGTAGCCGCGTTTTTGATGGAAGCCTGATCATTGTGCTAGTTACCTGCGCTGTCTACAATAGCAGTTATATTGTTCCTAATTTGTCTAACAGTTGCTTGCTTGTGGAAGAAGGAAGTGTTCCTATCCCCACTTTTCAACCAAACCTGTCTTGATTTTATGTGCCATTTTTCTTCCTCTTCTCTCCTGATGCTGTAGAGTTGACTGTAGAAATCCTCTTCTTGATTTTTACTTGCTTGAGTGTATTCTTGGTTTTCCATAGCATGGTGTAAATTTTCAATTTTGGCTTTTACTTCCATCTTCTTTGCTTCTGGTTCTTTATATTGGAGTTTTGCCCAGTTCTTGAGAGCGTGCCTGACATTTCTCAATTTGCTTTCCCAAATATAGCTGGGTGAACCTTCTATATGCTAGCGCCAAGTTTGCTGGACTAGAGTTTTGGCAGCCGAACTATGATTCCATAAGGGGCTATATTTAAAAGGGATTGGCCCCAGGGGACGTTGGGATTCAAAAGCTAAAACAGTGGGATAATGATCTGATATAGTGAAGGAGAGAATCGAAGCATGAACAACAGCGAAAGATGAGAGAAAAGAAACATTTACCAATATTCGATCCAGCCTTTCCATTATATTATTTTTGCCAAGCCTGCGATTGCTCCAGGTAAACTTGCGGTTCTTTGGGACAATATCAATGAGATCTGTGAGCTGCATGACGTGTTCCAACTGGTTTCTGAAAGGGTCGGGATTGAAGCTACCACCACGCTTTTCATTAGCGTGAAGGATAAGGTTTAAGTCGCCGCCAACAATTATATTGTTGTTCTCTTCCTCTGCAATGTTGTTGCTGAGAGATGTCCAGCAAGCCTCCTTATCCCTGTAGTGATTCGGAACGTAGACATTGAAAATGATTAGCTGATAACTGCTCATATTATTCTGCAAAGTAGTCTTTATCCAATGCCGTTCCACTGTTTCTGCTATTTTGATCCATTTGTCTTGGAGCCAAAGAGTGACGATTCCTCCTGAGGCCCCTCTAGATTCGCACACACAACCTTGATAAAATTTATGCTTCTCAATAATTTGATTCATCTCCACCTGTCCCAGCTTTGTTTCTTGGAGTAGAACTATCTCTGGTCTTTCTTGGTTTAAGAGGTCTTTTAAGGCGTTTGTTTTGATGGGGTGCCCCAATCCCCTGCTGTTCTAGGAAAGTATTTTCATCATTTCAATGGAGTGTGAGGAGGTGCTCTTCCTCCCAGATCTTTATTTGTTGAGTCCTTGTTTATCTGCCCTTGTATATAAGATTCTATAGGATTTTGAATACCCAGAGCTATGTCTTTTTGAGCATTTTCGTCTCTATGTTGTTTGGTCAATTTTCGTCCAGACTTCTTTTGGTTTTCAGGAATGGATCCATGCTCTTTGGAGCTACTTCTAGTGGATCTGGGAGGGGGGGGATCAGAAGGGAGGGAAGAGGAAATGGACAAGGGGAGGGGAGGATCAGAAGGAGAGTGAATCTTAGGAGAAGGGGGATCCTCGGGTTGGGAAAGAAGGTGAAAGGGATTGGAAGAAGGAGAGGAGGAGAGGGGGTCAGGCCGGCTAAGAAGGGGAGGAAGGGAAGAGGAGGGGGGCGGAGAAGAGGGGGAGGGATTGGAAGGGGGAGAGGGAAGGGTACGATGGGAAGGCTCAACATCATGAGGAGGGATGGGTTCATGAGGAGGGATGGGGTTAGGGCCTGTCTTTTTTTTTTTTTACTGCTTCCCATTGTTCTTCCTGTGGAGAACTGTCAACATTAAGCAATTTAGAGCATCGATTTGCAAAGTGGCCATATTCGTGACATACCTTACACTTGAAGGGAATCTGCTCGTAGTCGAGCTGCTGAATGTGTGACCAGTCATCCACCTTTAGCTTGATGGCTTCTGGCAAGCCTTTCCCCAAATCAACTTCAACGCAGATACGAGCACAGGCCTGCATGTTATCTTTAGGTTCGCTCCGATCAATATATTTCCCTACAACATTCCTTATGGCGTGCACTGACTCATCTCCCCAGCAATGCAGGGGGAGGTGTGGAAGGCGGACCCAAACAGGCACAGCACTAGGGATGTCCAGCTCTGGATCAAAATATGGAGTTCACTTATTGAGATATAGTCCTCTGGATTCCATGAAATAAGGACCATTTTTAAATATTAAATCCTTATCTTCCTTGGTTTCAAAATGGAAAGTAAAATATCCTTTTCCACAAAATCTGATGGAGATTTTCCCTTGAGTTTTGTCTAACCAGTTCCTTTCTACCCACCTCTGGACAGTTTTAGGAGAGGGCCATAGACCTGTAAACTACCCAATAAGACCTCTTTCAGCTAAGGCAAGTGCAGCCAGGCGAGGCAAGGTTGGAGGCAGAGAGACTTCTTGCAACCCTTCTAGTTTTTTAACAAAATTCGAAACAGAGGGGCGATTTCGCTGAGATGGAAGAGAACGCACCAGGTCAGAGAAAGCTTGCTAGAATGCATCCTCTGGTGGTGCCTTCGGAGGGGCCATAGCAGGCCAAGAACAGACACGAAAGGACCGACACTCGAATCATATAGGAACAAAGATAAAGGCCCAGCAGCATGCGCTGCCAGGCGGGAGCCGACAAAGAAGCGCAGGATAGAGGGGAGGCAGGGCGCGAGAGCACCGGATGCCCAGCAGCAGAGCTGCCAGGCAGGGTCAAGCTGAAGCTCAGGGCCGAAGGGGCAGGGCGCATAGGCTCCAGAGCACGCGCGCAGCCAAAAATAAAAATAAAAATGCCTATTCTTCTGAAATAAATTATTTTTAATAAAAATATATAGGTCTATATTTCTTATTAAAACATTTATTTAAAACGTTAATTTTATGTTTAAGTGGGCCAAGCCTTAGTTGCCGACCCCACCAAATCTTGTTCCAATTGCTTATTGGGACCCACAGCTATCACCTTTGCCTTCGAAATCATGACCCCACCACCATTTTCGCTCATGTGTTGAACACCCATCACCTCGCCTCTCATCCTGCACACCCTTCCATCATCTGATGGGCCATGACCCTTTTTGACCCTCATTCGCCGTTTGAAATTTATTGGCAAGTGGTGGGTTGTGTTATATTATTTCCACAACTAACCTACGTAGTGAACCGGGGGGTTTGAGGGGGGCGGGTAGCCCCCTCTACGGGGTTGGGGGCAGCGCCCCGGGGAAACTTTTTTGGACCCTATATTAGGTTGGGTGGACCTACCTATGGGTTTTTGTCCATGGTTTTGGACGCGATGGTTTTCAGTCGATGGTATTGGGATCCAATACCATAATGAAAAATCAAGCTGGTAGTCCCAGTTTTGGGATCCAGGGGAAAATCTTTATGTATAAGTGTTTTATGTGTTATGCTCTTGCATTGTTTATTTTTTGTGTTTTAGAATTTGTATGCAGGTAAGTTCTGTATGGGTTTAAAAGCTATAGTAGGGGGGGGTCTGAAATAGGAAGTTTCCCAAACCACCATCATAAACAACCTTTTCCACATTTTAGTGTTTCGGGACTTAAAATCCCGAAACCATTTACCACCTTGACTTACTCCCAAACGCGGTTTACATCTATTCCATTACCACCACTCCTACGTCATCGTCCACCTCTGCTCTCCTATCCATTGCGTTCATTCCACTTCATCCACCACATAATCCATCTTCTGCCCTTCATCCAATAAAACTTCACCATGTCAGTTGCCCGTTGCGCCACAACGCTACTATGTTTTTCCTATACACCGCATTGATTTAAAACATGCTTTCTGAACCCATGAGAATGTATTTTCAGAAACTGAAAGATTTCGTTCCTACCAATATCCTTATTAACAAAAACCTCTCCCGGTTTTGTAACAAATCTTATGGTTTGGGAGAGTTTAAAGAAACTTTGAAGACATATGTTCCCGAATGTTTCTTGTTTAGTCATATTTTTGCAGAACATATTGTGGCCAATAAAAGATGATTCTTGAGAAACTGAAGGAGGTTTGTGTTCCTAAGAGGCTAAAGTAAAATAATCTACTTCATAGTTTACACTGCTATTACATAATCAGAGATACAAGTACATCTTCACAGCCTATTTTTCGGACTATGTAAATTCCTTTTTAGACATCTTTTTACAGAACGTATTGTGAACAACTGAAGCCGGATTTGGGGAAACTGAGCGAGGTTTATCTCAAGAACATATTCATCTACAATAACCTCTCTCAATGTTTACAGAACTATCTCGGATTGAGATATACAAAGGCATGACTGGACCCTATTCTACAGGATTTCAGGAGGAAAATGCTCAAAGATAGTTAGTGACTTGGAGGCCACCTCATCAAATATGAGTTGTAAACAAATTCAAATTTCTCTTCTTAGCAACAAAAATCCTCAAGGATAGTACTAGAAACCTTCAAACAGTTTTGGTTACCTTTATTTGTGTTCTATTTTTGTAATACAATTTTTAGATATTTGTAGTAGCCCTTGATATTTTTATCAAGATATTTTGTAATAAATTGTATAAATACTTCATCAATTAAAGTAATAAGGGTTGTCTTTTGATTCCAAGACTCTTCACTCTATAATAAAGCTTTTGTTGTAGTTTTTCTACTGAAAGCCTTACAGCTCTAGTTTTGACAAAATTTTGTGCTTCGAGTATGTTTTTTGAGTTTTTCATATCTTATTTCTACACATGATAAAAGTGTTTATAGGAAGGTATGCAAAATCATTATCTTTAGAAAGAGATTTATTTATTGGACTGTTTGTTCATCATAACTCCTCTTTAACTAGTTTTGTTTTGTGCTTTCTAACAGCCATTGAAAGAGATTAGCTTATTAGGCTATTTGTCTGAAATAGCTCCTCTTAGAATTGGTTTCAGTCTGGCCATTTTTTTTTCCCTTTAAATCTATTTTGTTGGGCTGTAGAAATCTTCTACACACATCCAAATCTTCCTAGTGGTCAAGTAATCAGTCTGGCTACTCAATTATTAGGAATCTCCTTAAATTCTTTTGCCAAATTCTTATACAAATCAAGTTGTTCTGTCAAGCTGGAAGCTGACACTTTCAAAAGGAACCCTGTGAGAGAGCCTTTAAATCATGAGTAGGGATTATCATTGATCACCAACCACCCCCAATTAAAACCATAAATCTGGCCATTGTGCTTCAAAGGCTGTTGTTCAGTGATAGGTGAACAATGTTAAACAAAGATTCGTAACAACTGAAGGAGCCCCCTTTGGTTCAAGGGCCAACTTGAACCTAGAGGCTGGTTGAGTTGGTTTCTTGGCATAGTTTTTGCAGCCAAGGACTGCCTATGGGAAACAGGTACAACACTATGGTTTCTCCTTTCTCGTTTGCTTTCTGATTCACCCAATAACGAACTGTATAAAGCTTCAACGAAATTATCACGGTCTATCCTGAATCTATTTACGCTCCATATAGATTTAGTCTTTCTTCCTTTAAACATCAATCCTCTTGCATGCGTTGTATGCTCTTGTCACATAACATCATCTTAATCTAGAGCTTTAAGGAATTCAAATACTTACCTCACAGACCCTTGAAAAACTGGCACTCAACTTCATAGTAGGATATCGATGTGTCAATCGCAAATTCAGTAATAAAGCCTCTGAGAACACTATCAATCCAATAATCAACAACTCTTGTGATCTTATTTTTAGTCTCCTTGAGTCGCTTAATTAGCTTTGGGTTCCACGCAGTAGGCTCGTCGCACTCCCAACAGGTCTTACTTTCAGCTAGTTTTGAAAGCCACTCATGCAGCTTGTTATCGAATAATGTGAAAAAGATTTCGTGCTGATCTGTAAAGATATATTTCTGTAGCCACATTTTTTTAAAAAGCACAAATTTCTATTCTCTTGTGCTACAAATTTGCACACCTTCAGATCGACCTAATCTTGAATCTCTTTTCTGGTTAGATGCCACATCACATATCCCTCGGATAGATCCTGGTCCTAGAAATAGAACCATTTGTTGGCTTGAGGGGCTTATACCTAGGTTCAGATTTAGATGCGCTAACCAACAAAACCCTTTATCATTGGCCCTTTCGGAAATGATCTATTCATGCAGACCGCAGTCTCACTAGAGCTAATATTGGGGGATGGTGGAGCTAGGTTTCCACATCTAAAAGGATTATGGAGTGTGGATCTTGACTTAGTCTAACTCACCTACAGATCTATTACTAAGATATGTGATCTTACTTAATATTATGTCGAATTTGATCTATTCATACAAAAATACTAGTTCGTAGATCTAAAACTCCATCTACTATGCATAAATCAATGGACCTTAACTGTAATTAACTATAACAACATTCATATATTAGTTCTAATCTTATATTTTAATACAAAACACAAAAGTAAATAGTAATTGCATAAAGTAAAGTACAAAATGTAAGTACACAAGTCTGCCTTCAAAATCTTCTTTATTATCTTAAGATCTTCATAATTACAATCCTTCTTACCCTGCACACACAGTTGTAGAATTACCAAGGTCTCCACACACATAGCTGTAGGAGCCTTCCCCTTCACTCTAACACAAAAATATATGACAATTACAATCTCAAAAACATTAAACATATCCATGCCTTTGACTTACTAAGACAACCCTTTATATATATTTTTCTCTTACAATACCATGGTCCGCAAACCATGGGCGGAGCTCAAAACATACAAATTGATCCCATCCTTTTATAAAATAAGGGGCTTTGACCCGCCCTAAAGCCCCTATGACTCCTAAAACACTGCGCGAAGCGTGCTCTACTCCTCAAAATGTGGGCTCTTTATATAACATTAACCTAGGGGGACCCTACCCAACAATTATATGCTCAAAATGTCAATTACATCAACATACAATGCTCAAATCACAAAAATAGCACTGCCATTGTGTCCATAACACCCACAAACCCATGTGTAGGCTATTCTTGGGCTCAAAAGGGATGAAAATGGCCAAGTTAGGCATCCTTCTTCATTTCCCTGCTAATTGTCTTGCAAAATTGACCCTCTATTAAAACTGGCAACGAATTATACATTTGGTTGCCTTGCACAATGACAAATTTGCAAAGATAGGTGGTAGGCGCGTGTTGAAAAAGGTGCAAATTGTCATAATTTTAGATTGGCATCATGACCCTAAATTTTTCCCTTTTTTCAGTCTCATGGCAATAAATATGACCGGGGGCACAAGCTAAAGGCCATGCACCCGATGGCTCCCTTCTCCATGAAATATGTCTGTTGATAGGGTCATGGATTGGGCACGAGCAGGGTGCCACACACCTACCCCTCCCATGGTGTTAGTGATTGGTTACGGTGTAATAAATGGGACCAGGATCGGGGCCAACTAACCTTATGCCTTAGCTCTGCCCACAGTTATGTGTAGTGCCATAATACTCAACATTGGGCCGATTGGACAAGCCCATCAGCCAGCGCCCCGCGCCCCCCCCCCCCCCCCCAAACCACCTACCATAACAGTTTAACAATAATTGTTAGGCCTTCTATAACAAGAACTACCATGTGGTTTGTTGGTAAGTCAGATGGTTATGTTGCCAGAGGTCTTAGGGTCAAAACCGTAAGGTTGATCTGTTTGTTAACAAAATTTTAGCCAATAAAACAGAGCCATGTGGCAGCGTCCGATAAGGCCGTGTGGTAGCCTTTCATTGGGCCACATGGTGGCCTATGGTTCGCCCAACCATAAACACCACAACTAATCACACTTCATCACTTTTCATGTCCTGATTGGTCCTCTGACAACCATATCACCCACTCAACCTATTGACGTCAGCGCCACATCATTGTACGACCTGCCTAGTCAACCTTGCAACTTGACTTTTTAGTTATTTTCCAAAAACTTCTGAACGCGATAACTTTCTCATATAGTGTTAGATTGAGGTGATTCAAGTGTCATTTGAATCAGAACGGTGAGATATACAATTTGGTGCTAGTTTAAGGAGAATTTGAGCACTTTTATGTTTGAGCATAATTTTTATCCCCTAGATCATTCCTCTCCACTGGAAGCTTTTGGACCACCAAAAGTCCATTTTCACTTAGCAAGTAAGTGAGGGTACAACTCCCTCACTTTCCTGGTCTCAATCCACCTTGATTTACTTGGATTGGTACCTTTGAACCCCACTCGATGATACTCTGCATTGCCTCTACATGAAGTCCTTATTCACTTGTCAAGAATTGAGTCTTCCTACAACTAATTTAAATATTCTGGAGAAAAATCTTCTATAGATGGAATTTGAACATTCTCTTCATGATCATCAATAATTGGAGGCTCATACACTATCAAGTTTTCCACATTAACAATAGAATAAATTTGCATGTGAGGTGGAAAATCTAATCGGAAATCATTATTACCAATCTTATCCAAGATTTTGAAAGGACCACATTTGATTGGCTTGAGATTTTAACCATCACCTTGAATTATTTCCTTTCTAATATACAACCAAACTTGATCTCCCACTTGGAAATAATGATCAACCCGATGCTTGTCATGTCTTGCTTTGTACTTAGCTTTTCTGTTCTCTAGATGCTCTTGTACTCTTTGATGCACTAGCTAAATTTGTTTAATGAAATGCTTGGCTCTATCCATTTCATTGTGTCCATTAACTACAATATCTCTACCAAATATGAAATCCAAAGGAGACTTTGGAAAATAACCCAAACAAGCTTCAAATGGAGATACTTGCACAGATGAATACTTGGCACAATTGTAGGCATGTTGGATGTAATGCAAATTCTCATCCAAAATTTTAGGATGCTTACCACAATATCCTCGAAGTATATGTACTATTATTCTATTCACTACTTCTGTATGGACATCAGTTTGTGGATGAAATGCAGTGCTCTTCTTAAACTTTGTGTCCATAAGTTCCCATAAACATGACCAAAACTTCTCGACAAATTGAGAATCTCGATCAGAAATAATAGAAGTCAATAAGCCAAAGTGAACCCATACATTTTGCAAGAACACCTTTGTAGTCTCTTTAGCTGTAACCTATTTCTTACATGGCATCAACACCCACATTTTGTTTAAACTATCCACCACAACATATAAATAATCATGACCTTTCCTAGACATTAGTAGTCTCCCTACAAAATCCATAGAAATACTTTCCCAAGTGTTGTTGGGAAAAGTATCCAATTCAGAATGCCCCTATCCCACTCTAAGAGGTGATAGTGCCTTAGCAACAAACTAAGTAAACTAATTAAGTATTCTTCTTTATGAAATGTAAATGAGGAAGAAGGATCTAACTAACCTGTATCTTCCGCTAGTTTGTCGATCCAAATCACTCCTCTCTTCAGTAGCTCCCAGCTTCTTGCTCCTTCACCGGCCCAGCTTCACCGAATTCCTGCAAGATCACAAGAGAGAGAGACTACACAAAGATACAGATATACATTCATAAAAAGCTCAAGATCAGATTAAGCTAAACATGTAAGCATAACAAAACATCATTGGTACACAACATGTAGGAGAAACTCAAATAGTTTATTGATGAAATAAGAAAGTCCAAGAGGAGATACAACCAAGTGAGTTCCGATCCAGCATCTACCTCCCAGCAAAGGAATCCCTTCCTCTCCTCCAACAAAGCATAAATCACCCAATGTACTAATCTCAATCTCAAACCAACAGCAATTCTCTGCAAAGTACAAAATTCCAGCCTCCTGAACCTCTGGGTGAGAGATCCATATATAGATGTAAGTAGAGAGGATGAGTCAGCTTATGTTTTGACTTGTGGCTTCTCTCTGTTAGTTCTTGCTTCCACTTGGAGGTTGAGGACCTCTTACTCATCACTAGTCGAATTCATTGAGGCAAGTGTCATTGGAGAAGATTCTGGAAGCTTCCAGGGTCTTTCCACCTCGTTGAATGAGCTTGCCATTTGTCATTTCCCGCTCAGCGCACCCTGGTAGTGCTTCCACCTGCATTGCAGTGCACCTAGCCAGTGCAGACTTTGCATTTCAATGCAGGCAGCTAGTGGAGCCTCTGAATTGATCCTGAATTGACTGTTTCTGAGTGGTTTTTGGTGGAGAACTTCTGGGAGAAGTTGTCATTGGTTGACCTTGTTCCTTTAGGAGTTGTAACAACATCATTAGGGACTTTGGATCCCTTGAATTATGGACATTTCATGCTTATAGCTGTAAGGCACAAAAATGTCTATAACAGTTGCCCCCTAAAGTATGAGGCCATTTATCGGGTGAAATGCTTTATTAGGAGGATCCGAAGTTCATTCAATGCTAGGAGGAGACCTGTAATAAGATACAATACAATACATTATTTTTCATACTGTTTTCATGATCTAGCTGAGGCGGGCATTCCCATGCTCAGCTTTATAAATTCATTTTTGTGTACATACGACAGACAACTGTCTGATGATAGACTGATGATCCTGCTGAAATCATCATCCTTTGGTAGGATGATTGTCTGTGCTGCAATGCTGTACATGTCAATGTCTTTATTTTTCCTGAATATATATCGCAGCTCGGATGGATGAAACTAGATCCAGGGTCTTCAAACTCGTTCGATCTTCACTCTAAGTACAAGTCGATCCATGTGAGAGATGTTCTGAAGTCGAACATGGAAAGACATCACTTGATTACCGGTCAATGAGGTAAACCGTTAACAAGCGCGAGAGGAATCACCAATAATGAGAATGACCCTCAAGGTACTGCAGTACAATTCACGTGGTGTGAATAAAGGACTTGGCGTTGAACACCACGCAAAATCTTTCGGTCGAAGGTCATTGATGTATACCTGTCGCCGGAAGTGAGAAACTTGCCATTGAGGCATGCAAGCTTCAAAGTACTAAAGGGGTTGTTCCTAGATCAACTTCTTGGATAATGAGCTGATGTCGACAAGAAGCGATCCGTCAAAGGAGGGCCTTGATGTATCCCACATCAGTGACACGGAACGGAGCAAATGATTTTGATGGAGGTGAAAACGATCTGATGATATATGGTTCAGGGTGGTGGTCATGAAAAAATGAAGGATAATGTATGGTAGTGGATGGAACACGGTTGACTTCTCTGGATGACTTCTCTTGAACATATCGGCGACACTTATGTGATGGAATGGTAGCATTTACCCCAAAGGTGGATGGTATGGCGAGACCATGGCGATGTGACCGGTGAATGAAACAACCCAACCCGACTCAGGCACGGAGTGGAAGTGTCATGTTCAAGAGCGACTTGCTACCAATAAAGTTCTTTGAGTTTCTTCCCAATTTTTCCCCAGTCATTGCTGACCAGTACCTCTTTATTTTTGTCAAGCTTGAGGAGGATAACATATGCTTGTTCTATAATTTTCCCTTCGGGCAAACCCATCGCTATGTTTTACGGAGCCTAGCGATAGTGAAACTCGTTCTCGTCTAAAGACAAGTTTGTCGCTATTTAATGTTTTTAACGAGTCTAACGACAAAGATAACTCGGTCCTTTTCATTTTTAGAGAGTCTGAGAAGGTACGTAAAGTCAACTCCGAAAGTCCTTTTTCGTCATCTAATCCCTTAAGTCCGAAAAAGTATAAAACAATATAGAAGGGATGAGTTTTCGATAGTTTTAACGAGCCGAACAAAACAAGCGCTCGATCTTTTTGTGCAATAATCCCTCAGGTCCAAAAAGATTAAAATCTAGAGGAGGGATAGCATTTCCGGTCGCTTTAACGAGCTGGAAGGCCAAAACTCGGCAATCTTTTCATATTTTATGAGTCAGATGAAAAGAGCTTAAAGAAGACTCGTCTTTTGAGGAACGAGTGATAAAACGGGTTAGCAGCTAATTCCAGGTAAGTGTTGGAATTTTCCAAGCACGGCAGTCTCACAAGGATGGCTAGTGAAATCACTCTTCGCAGCTGTTCCTCAAAATGGGTAAACAATCATATGGAGGTGAACGATCGGCCAATGGAATAGTGGAGGTGATGGTGCAAACACGACCAAGGCTTTAATGGCTGATAATGTTACATTCACAGTGGTTATTTACCGGGAGGTAGTTCATTTTTTAACGAGCTTAAACGCGGAAAAACACTGCTCAATCTTATGTTTATTTTTTAACGAGCATGAACTATGTGCTAAAACTGCTCTATCTTATGTTTATTTTTTAACGAGCATGAATTATGTGCTAAAACTGCTCGATCTTATGTTTATTTTTTAACGAGCATGAGCTATGTGCTAAAACTGCTCGATAACCCAGTCATATGATAAGAATGTCTCATGTAAGATGCCATTTTTTATGGAGCTTGCGCCTTACCAAAGCTATGCCCCGCATCCTTTCGTTATGCAAGTTCGGAAACGACTAATCCTACGAGTTTAAAGGGTTAGACCTACAGGTTTAAAGGGAGGACCTAAAAATTTAAAAAATAAATAGTCGCCCCTTGCTTGCACTCCAAAAGGTTTGCATGCCCCCTGGTATAAAGTACGATTTCAAGGTTACCCCCTCTTAGTCCAATAAAACATTTGTTTTACTGGGAGAGGCCTACCTCTTTCAGGTTACCCAAAGATTGTTTCATCAATGCAGCGAACAAAACACTTCTTCGGCGGTGTCTACCGAGATAGACAAAGGTGAGTGACAATGAGCGCCAAACACATAACTTTAACAAAAGAATCTTATTCTAGAATAACTCCTCTTCCAAGACGGACGGGGTACAGACTAGTCATATTCTCCTGCGGAAACCTACCCTATACCCAAAGTTTTTTTGCCGAAGCAGACCAGGACGCATGCCCCCTGGGTTCCAGTCATATCCTTTTGAATTACTCGCGCTCATCAGGAGGACGGACCGTAGGTTGAGACATTTCTTGCGTGAAGAGACCATTTAGGGAAGGTATATGACTATTTGCGATGCGTGATCTAGGAAATGAAAGCTGGTCCACGAGCTTGACCACTCTTCCTTCGTGCGGAAAACACATTACTCTAAAGAGTGAGGAGACGATGGCTCCCATGCAATATATATAGTCTCGTCCAAGGAGTAGGTTATAATCCAAGGGTCCTTGAACGACCATCACGTTCATTTGAATGGTCTTCCCTTTCAATGTGATAGGCACATTGGGGAGGATCCCTAAAGGTCGACTGGTTCCTTTATCAAAGCTTGTCAGATTTCTCATTTCAGGCAAAAGCGCTGGCGAACCAAGCGCTTTCCAAGCAGTGGAGGAAAGGATACTCACTGATGCCCCTTCATCAATGATGGTGCCAGCCATGACCATTCTGTATATTTGGACGATAATTCTGAATGGTATGCTCGCTGGCAAACGGGGTCTGCCTAGTTGGTTCCAATCGAAGGAGACAACTAGGTTTCTTGGTGGTGGGACCGAGTAAACGGCCGAGTATCGCTCTGACGAACTTCCTTCCTGCGATAAAGGAATGGGGGGAGTGCCCCCGTGCTCGTCGGAGTCTGTGTTGATGAAGAGAATTTGGATGGTGTCATCTTTATTCTCTTCAGTGACTGTATCATTCGAAGATAAATCCTCTGAAGGCAAGACCGGGTCAACTGCCGCCTCGACCTTTTGACTTTCGTCGGGTATGGATTTAGCTGGTTCATCTTCAATGACCGGCACTTCAGCTGACCACTTGAGTGGGCCAGCTGGATTTTCAACTATCGAAGGACTCGGCAAGAGTTTTTTATATCCAGGAGGAAGTCGTAACGGTGAAACCGGACGATCATCCAAAACTCTTTTCGCTTCGTCTAAGAAGGGACAACGGTGGATGGCGTGGTTGCCTTCGCACAGTCTACAGGGAGATCTAGCTCTCCCTTTTTGTCCAAGGACTTCACTCTCGCTAGTTGACGGTATGCATTCAACATGGCTATCAGAGGTTGATGCCACCGGATTGTGCAAACGGGGAGACCAGTCCCTTAGTATCTGAGGGATGCAGGGACAATCTCTGTGGAAGTGGTCTCCCTTGCATATGACACATGGCGATTTAGGCCTAGTCAGTGCTGTGTGTGGATTTTTGTCAGACGACACTTGTTTGCCCCCAGTCGCTTTTGGCTCCTTCTTCTTCTTCTCTTTCTTCTTCTTTTCCTTTTTCTCCTTAGGACCTTGTTTTTTTGTTTTACCAGTTCCGTCAAGCGAAGAGGAAGGAGGAGAGGAAGAATTAGAGGAAGTAGAAGGCTGGTGGGCAACTCTGGACTGGTCTAACTGTTGATTCGACTGTTTAGGAATAGTGGTGTTCTGAGCGACATTGGTTGAGAAGAGCCAGACCGGCAAGCCAATTGTCAGTCCTGGAAGCGACAATGTGGCCATATGGGGCGCACCAACATCTCCCCAAGAGGAGAAGGGACTAGGATTTCCACCAAGGGGAATTCCTTGGTTGGTGGGTTCCATTTTCTCAACTTAAAGATCAACGCAGGAAAAGGGGTGATTGTTCCGTTTAAAATAAATTTTAACGACGCTTTAGACACAACTTGCTTTTTCAATTTTAAAGAGTCGAGAAAAAGCTAAAGATGACTCTAGTCTCCTTCGATGTTTTAACGAGCCCGAAGTGACAAATGCTCGGATGGACTTTTTCCGTTATAGAGTTTGAAAAAGGCCAAAAGGAACTGCTCTGGAGTTCTAGGTAGAGGGTGTGCCAAACTTCTCGCAAAACCGCAGAATACTTTTTAAGGTACGGGCAGTCAATCTTCCCGAATGCTGTGTTCAGTGCATTGCGATCAGTAGGGCGGCCGACACGGCTTCCTAAGGATAAAGGTTTTATGCCTATAGGGGTCTCCCAATATATACTCGACGGTATGTGTGAGCACAATCCGTACTGGCGCTATCGTCCCTCAGGAGGAATCACCCAACCATTAGCGAGATCGACAGTCACCAGGTTTTACGACGCCGGAACACGTCTCTAGCCTAGACCTCTATGTTGTGCGTTAAGTTACAAAGCGTTGTTAAGTTCATTAAATTTATTTTAGGTTGATCTTTCTTAGAAGTTTGCCTTTTTGGATCACCACGAGATGTATGATGCAATTCCTAAATGCAGTCTAAAGATGATAAGCAAGCTTTTATATCTTTTCAACAATGAAAATCCTAGCTACAAGGGGAAACGGAAGATACAAACTTTTCTCAAAGAGCATAGAGCACACTGGAATGCACTTTCCCTAAATCAAAGCATGCAAACTATCAAAATGCAAATGCGCAAATGCATGTATTTGTTTTCGCTTCCTTAATATTGATGCCTAAAAAGAAAGCTGTTGTACAAATTTGAATTCGATTTCAAGTGAAAACATAAACAAGTTCCTTTTTCAAAATCAAAAAGATGATTACGACACTTTAATATTTACTTGTTTCGACACTAGAAATGCATAAATTCAAACCAAACGACAAAAGTAAAAGCTCAATCAACTGTGAACAGCAAACAAACTCACTCCTAAGATCAAAACGACACTTACGACAGGTCTAGATCTAAGGGCGACAGTATGACTAGTTTACTTTTGTAATGGGAAACTGCAAATGATGTAACAAATACACAAAGAACAAATACAGTTTCTTTATACAACTGAGGCGGAATTGAGGCAAAGAAAAGGGGTTTCAGATAGGTACACTGACTGATAACAGGCTGCAAAAACAGAGATGAAACTGAGAAAAAGGAAGCAGGGAACCACAGCTGCACAAGGCAATGACTGATCAGCGCACCCTCAGCACAGAGAAACTGAACTACAGTGCAGGTAGCCTTCACGGGACCTGCGTTGAAATGCAGAACCTCTTCACAGAGTTTGCGCTGAAGCAGAAACGAGAATTGTTTCTGGGTTCTGGGTTACGGTTTGCAGTTAAATCAATAGTTTTTGGCCGGATCAAAGCTATCAATTAGGTACAATTAGGAGGATGATTTAAAGGAGGACTAAGATCTATCACAAAGGGCTGTTAGAGCACTTGTGGATCAGTTTGTTCAGATCATAAAAACAGGCCCAATGAGTGGACTAGAGTGGCAGATCTCTACTTTGCATTTGAAAATGGCAAATGCATTTCGATTCGGCTCTCCTGAGTTTATGAGAAGAACAACACCAGAAACACAAATAAACTAACAAGACACTCTCCCCAGCGGAGTCGCCAATTTGTTGTTGGGAAAAGTATCCAATTCAGAATGCCCCTATCCCACTCTAAGAGGTGATAGTGCCTTAGCAACAAACGAAGTAAACTAATTAAGTATTCTTCTTTATGAAATGTAAATGAGGAAGAAGGATCTAACTAACCTGTATCTTCCGCTAGTTTGTCGATCCAAATCACTCCTCTCTTCAGTAGCTCCCAGCTTCTTGCTCCTTCACCGGCCCAGCTTCACCGAATTCCTGCAAGATCACAAGAGAGAGAGACTACACAAAGATACATATATACATTCATAAAAAGCTCAAGATCAGATTAAGCTAAACATGTAAGCATAACAAAACATCATTGGTACACAACATGTAGGAGAAACTCAAATAGTTTATTGATGAAATAAGAAAGTCCAAGAGGAGATACAACCAAGTGAGTTCCGATCCAGCATCTACCTCCCAGCAAAGGAATCCCTTCCTCTCCTCCAACAAAGCATAAATCACCCAATGTACTAATCTCAATCTCAAACCAACAACAATTCTCTGCAAAGTACAAAATTCCAGCCTCCTGAACCTCTGGGTGAGAGATCCATATATAGATGTAAGTAGAGAGGATGAGTCAGCTTATGTTTTGACTTGTGGCTTCTCTCTGTCAGTTCTTGCTTCCACTTGGAGGTTGAGGACCTATTACTCATCACTAGTCGAATTCATTGAGGCAAGTGTCATTGGAGAAGATTCTGGAAGCTTCCAGGGTCTTTCCACCTCGTTGAATGAGCTTGCCATTTTTCATTTCCCACTCAGCGTACCCTGGTAGTGCTTCCACCTGCGTTGCAATGCACCTAGCCAGTGCAGACTTTGCATTTCAACGCAGGCAGCTAGTGGAGCCTCTGAATTGATCCTGAATTGACTGTTTCTGAGTGGTTTTTGGTGGAGAACTTCTGGGAGAAGCTGTCATTGGTTGACCTTGTTCCTTTAGGAGTTGTAACAACATCATTAGGGACTTTGGATCCCTTGAATTATGGACATTTCATGCTTATAGCTGTAAGGCACAAAAATGTCTATAACACCAAGGAAGATAAGGAATAGGAACTGGAGTGTACAAACTCAATTTCCTATTGCTAGGCTTTCTAGTAGCACACATGGAACATCCCTTTACATATCTTGAAACAATTTCATTCATGTTAGGCCAATAATAATACCTCTGAATTAGAGAAACTATTTTTCCTACACCAAAATGACCATGAATAAGAGAAGTGTGAGATTCCCTTATGGCATTGACTCTTTCACCATGTGGAACACATAACTTGCCAATATGATACACCAACTTATTATGAACATGATAATCCAACTCTTCAACATGATTTCCTTTACTCAAAGTTTCATAAACATCTTTAAAATATTCATCTTGAGCATATTGTTCAATATATGTTTCAAGCATGATTGAGTTATGCTTAAGAATGATAGATTCATTAAAAATATGCCTTGATAACATATCTGCAACTTTGTTGTATATATATTTCTTATACCTGATTACAAAATGAAATTGTTGTAGGAATCCCATCCACCTAAAATGGCTAGCTTGTTGTATCTTGATTTGCGATTGTAAATATTGGAAAGGTTGATGGTTAGTATGAATAATCATTTCTTTACCCATCAATTAATTCTTCCACTTCTTCACTCTTTTTACCAAGGAATACAAATCTTTATCATAAGTTTGATATTTAATTACTTCATTGGTAAAGGTTTCAAAATAATAACAAATGGGCTTACCATGCTACATCAAAATTGCTCCCATAGCATAATCACTTGCATCAATTTGAATCTCAAATGGCTGCTTAAGATCTGGAAGTGCTAGAACTGGTGTTGTACTAATTTTATCTTTCAAAGTGTTGAAGGATTTCTGTTGCTTTCCTCCCCACTGAAAAACTTATTTCACACTTGTCAAAGCATGTAATGGTGCTGCAATGAGTGAGAAGTTAGCGATACATTTTCTCCATTATTCGGCTACTCCCAAAACACTCCTAACTTCTGTCACATTATTGAGATTAGGCCAATTCACAATAACATCAACTTTTGAGGGATCAATCTTCAATTCACCCCCTCCTACAATATGACCCAAATAAACCAAAGAGGTTTTCCCAAATTCACACTTAGACATCTTCAAATACAACTTCTCTTTTTTCAAGACATCTAAAACTTGTTTCACATGCTTGACATGCTCTTCACGAGTCTTACTAAAAATCAGAATATCATCTAAGTAGAATATGACAAAATCATCAAGGAATGGTATCAACACATCATTCATAACTCTCATGAATGTTATAGGTGCATTGCATAGCCTAAACGACATAACTAACCATTCAAACAAACATTGTTTTGTCTTGAAAGTAGTTTTCCAAATATCATCTTCAATAATCCTTATTTGATGATAACCACTTATGAAATATCAATTAGTGAATTAAACAACTTCCTTTAACTGATCTAGCAAATCATCAATACGAGGAATAGGATAGTGATTATTTACCGTGATATTGTTCAAATCTCTAAAATCCACACACATGTGCCATGTACCATGTTTCTTTAGAACGAAAACAATAGGAGACCCACAAGGAGATGTGTTAGGCCTGATGAACCCTTTGTAAAGAAGCTCTTGAATTTTCTTCTTGATTTCTGCATTCTGCAAAACTAGCATTCTATACATTCCCATTGCCAATATTTGGAAGTGGTGCATCTTGCTTCAAGTGAATCTCATGTTGGATTCCTCTTTTAGGAGGGCACCCTTCAGGTTCTTCGAACATCTTGTCATAAGTGTTAAAAAATTCAACCAATTCATGCTTGAGTTTAGAATCACATCCTGTGAAAGATTTAGATTCATTAGTATCCTTAGCTTTAATCATCAAAACACAAAATTCTTACTCGCATTTACAAGATTTTTCATCTGACCAACACTTACAAGAGATAAGTTCATCTTCTTACAGTGTGCTCTAACAATATACTCAACTCTATCTTTGAAAGTATGATATTTATTCTCATGACGATAGAATTGTTAGAAAATTATATATTACGGAGCAATGGAACACATAAAATATTGTAGAAATATAAACACAGAAAATGCATAAAACAAGAGAGACACAGATATACGTGGTTCACCTAGTTTGGGCTACGTCCACCCCGAACAGCGAGTCCTTCCTTTCTATTATCCAGTAAAATGAAGAGACACAACCTATAGCAGATCCGCTGTAATATCCTCTGTTTCTCTCACAGTCTCACCTCTCTGTTTCTCACTCAGAGAATACACATCTACTACTCAGCCTCAAATACAATGCCCTCATACAAAGAGAGGGGTTTCCTTATAGGGAAAAAAACCCTAAACTAACATAAGTTCTACAGTCAGATCATCTGCCTAATGAACGGCCCAAATTGACTAGAAATTACTATACTTTTACAAGGCAATTTTACATCTGTTTTTAGCTTCGGGGGCGCTGCCCCTGAACCCCTGCCGGGGGACCGCTAGCCCTTGGACCCCCCAGCCGAGGGGGATCGACCCCCCGGACCCCCACGGGGGGAAAATGTCCCCCCCGCACCCCCCCGCATGGAGGGGTGTACAAAAATTCCTGGGGTATACATCTAGCTGAAACAAAGACCTCTGAACAATCATGCTCCACACTCAACAATCTCCCACTTGGAGCATGATTGTAGCAACTCCACCGCTGCTTCATTTGCTGGACAATGACTCCTCTTTGGACCTAGCTGTTTCTCATATTCATTGTCATCCTTGAAGACCAATTGAAATTGAGCATGTTCTCAATTTCTCCCTGGTTACAACTTTTGTTAGCATATCTGCAGGATTCTGGCTAGTGTGTATCTTTTCTGGCTTCAACTCTCCATCTTCCAACACTGATCGTATGAAATGGTACTTGAGCTGTATGTGTTTAGTCATGGAATGAAATGCTGAGTTCTTTGCAAGATGAATTACACTTTGGCTATCACTGTATAACGTGCCCATATCATGCTCCTTACCCAATTCACCCATAAACCTTTGTAACCAAATCATTTATTTACTAGCCTCTGTATCAACAACATACTCTGCTTCTGTTGTTGAAAGTGCAACAACATTTTGGATTTTTGAAACCCAACTGACAGCTGTTCCACCAATAGTAAATACATATCCTGTAGTTCTCCTCTCGTTATCTCTGTCACCTGCCATATCTACATCAACATATCCCTGTAGAGAAATGTTTGAATCACCAAAGCATAATTCTTGATTTGTGGTACCTTTCAAATATCTAAGAATCCATTTCACTACCATCCAATGTTCCTTTCCTGGATTGTTCATGTACCTGCTTACAACTCCCACTGCATGTGCAATATCAGGCCTTGTGCAGACCATTGCATACATTAAGCTTCCAACTGCTGATGCATATGGAACTTTAGACATATAATCCATGTCTTCTTGGGTCCTTGGGCACATTTCCTTACTAAGTTTTAAATGGCTAGCAAAAGGTGTACTAACTGGTTTTGCATTGTGCATATTAAATCTTTTCAACACCTTTTGTATGTACTCATTCTGAGACTATGCTAATTTGCGATTTTTCCTATCTCTAGTTATTCTCATACCAAGGATTTGTTTTGTAGCTCCCAAATCCTTCATTGCAAATGAATTTGCCAATTTTCTTTTGAGCACATTTGTTTCCTGCATGTTAGACCCTGCAACAATAATGTCATCTACATACAATAACAATATAATATAGCTGCCATCATTTTGCTTTTTCAGATAAACACAATGATCATAGTGACATCTAGTATAACCTTGTTCAGACATAAACTTGTCAAATTTTAGATACCACTGCCTTGGAGCCTGTTTTAAGCCATACAAGCTCTTCTTAAACCTGCACACTAGTTTCTCCTTCCCTTTCACCTCATATCCTTGTCGCTGTTGCATATATATCTCTTCCTCCAAATCCCCATGGAGAAAGGTTGTCTTTACATATAACTGCTCAAGATGAAAATCTTCAGCTGCTACTAGACTTAAAATAGTTATGATTGAAGTCATTTTAACAACATAAGAAAATATTTCATCAAAATCAATACCTTTCTTCTATGCAAACCCCTTCACCACAAGTCTAGCTTTGTACCTTGTTTTCCTCCATCTTCTTCCTTCAACCTGTAAACCCATTTATTCTTCAATGTAGTTTTTTCTACAGGCAACCTGACTAAGTCCTAAGTCTAGTTATGCATTAAGGAGTCCATCTCTTCTTCCATGGCTACCTCCCACTTCTTGTTGCTTTCAACCTGCATTGCTTCTTCATAACATTCAGGTTCACCAGAATCAGTCAACAATAAATAATATAATGAAGGAGAGTATCGCTTAGGGGGTCTACTTATCCTGGTAGATCTTCTAACACCACTTTCAGGTGTTTGGGGTGCCTGTTGCTATTGTGGTTGTTGTTGTTGTTGTGGCTGTTGATTATTATCATTTTCAGGCACCTTTACTTTTTTAGTGATTTCATCAAGAACTGCATATTCCTTGTTTTCTTCTTCCTGTTTCTTTTCCTGCAACTGATTCTTATACAGGACCTTTTCATTGAATATTACATCTCTGCTCCTAATGATTTTGTGATTTTTGTAATCATATAAGCGATTACCAAAATCATTAACACCATATCCAATAAAGGTACAATTCTTTGACTTTGCCTCAAGCTTTGTTCTATTTTCTTTATCAATATTGTTACAGGGAAAAGTGTCTACACAGAACTGCTTATCCCACTAAGGTGTGGTAGCTACCTTAGAAACAAACAAAGTAAAGCTACTTTCATTTTTCCTTTATGAAATATAGATGAGAGAAGAACAAAGAAGACCAACCTCTGTCTTGCGCTAATCTCCTAGTTCGATTCCTCTCTCTCTTGATAGTCTTTCGCTACTTGCTCCCTTGTACGCCCAGCTTCACAGAGTACCTGTAGGATCACAGTAGCATAACACTATACAAGAACATGGATCTATAATCATAAACAATCTAGGATCAGATATAAATTGACCATACAAATGCATAAAACATAAATGACACAAGAGTATGGAGGAAAACTTGAATAGCTTTTATTGATAATCAAGAAATAGCCAAGGGAGTTACAACCAGTTGTTCTGACCCAGCATCATCCTCTCAGCAAGTAAGCCCTTCTTCACCTCATACAAAGCTTAGATCACCCAACACTATGATGTTGTCTCAAGAAACCAACAACAATTCCTTATAAGATGCAAAATTCCAGCCTCTGGATCTCTGGGATGAGGGATCCATATATAGATATCTGTAAGGGAGATGAGTCAGCTTATGATTTGATTAGTGTCTTCCCTCTGATAGTTCTTGCTTCCACTTGGAGATTGATGATCTCTTACTCATCCTTGGTCGAATTCAGAGAGGCAAGTGTCACAGGAGAAGTTTCTGGAAGATTCCATGCCTCTCCACCTCGCGGATTGACACTGCCATTTGTCACTTCTCGCCCATCGCACCCCATAGAAGGGATTTTTGAAATGCAACGCACCCACAGAGTGTACTTAGGTGAGATGCAACGCACTTTGCCTATGGAGTAGCTGAAATGATGCTGTTTTGACTAGTTTTGAGCCGTTTTTCATGGAGAACTTCTGGGAGAAACTGTAATCAGTTAACCTTGTTCCTTTAGGGGTTAGAACAACAATTTTAGGGACTTAGGAGCCCTTGGTTTATGGACATTTCATGCTTGGGGTTGTAGGGCCCAAAAATGTCTATAACAAATATGGACAAAGGCCTCAGAACCAAAAGGCTTTAGAAGGGAGTAGTTTACCTTTTTACCTGTCCATGCTTCCTCTGGAACACCACCATACAAGGAACTTGAAGGCCCTCTGTTTATTAGATAAACAACAATATCTACAACATCTGCCCAAAACTGTAAAGGCAATCCTGCATGCAATCTCATGCACCTTGCACGCTCCATGATTGTTCTGTTCATCCTTTCTGACACACCGTTTTCTTGTGGTGTTCTTGGAACTGTCTTCTCTATGCGAATTCTATGCTCTGAACAGTACCTATCAAACTCTTTGCTGCAATATTCACCTCCATTGTCTAATCTAAGACACTTCAATTTCTTTCCTGTCTCAATCTCAACCAAAGCTTTCCATTTCTTGAAAGTATCAAATACATCAGATTTATTCTTAATACAATAAATCCAAGTTTTTCTAGTTGCATCATCAATAAAAGTAACATAATAACGAAAGCCACCGAGAGATGATACCTGAGCAGGTCCCCATACATCTGTATGCACAAGCTCTAATTTTTTGCTCTTCTTTTCTTTCCCAACTCTGAGAAATCTAACTCTCTTTTGTTTTCCATAAATGCAATTCTCACAGAAGTCCAAATCAACATTCTTCTAACCCAGCAACAAATTCCTTGAGTGAAGAATATTCATCCCCTTTTCACTCATGTGTCCGAGCCTATGATGCCATAATGCTGCATCTGCTCCTTTGGAAGTTAAAGCATTAATAGAGTTAGAAATACCATTGCATAAATACAATGTACCAACCTTTTCGCCTTTTGCTATTACCAGGGCTCCCTTGGTGACCTTCCAAGCTTTATCTGTGAAAGTTGTCACACAACCTTCACTGCCTAACTGCCCTATTGAAATCAGATTTTTCTTTAGATCTGGAACATGCCTTACCTCCTTTAGTAGCCATTGGTTTCCATTCTGCTGTTTTACAAGAACCTTACCCATTCCAACAACTTTATAGGGTTTATCATCACCCAAACAAACTTGTCCAAAATCTCCTTGAACGTAGTCATGAAAGTATTTCTATCAGGTGTGGCATGGAATGAGGCCCCTGAATCTACCACCCAGGGATCAGTAATATTTTCGAAAGAAAGAATCAAAGCATCTTGTAATACCTCACCTGTCACATTTGCTTCATGATTGTTTTCTTGCTGCGCATCTCCTTCTTTTCCCTTTCAAGATCTACAGTCTTTCTTTAGGTGTCCTTTCTTTCCACATTTCTAGCACACTATCCCCAATCTAGAATTGGATCTGCCTTTCCTTGATTTACTGCGATATCCTAAGCTCTTTCCTCTTTCCATTTTTCTTCCCCTAGACTCTGCACTCAAAGAATTACCCAATGTCTCACCGGAGCTTTTCTGTCGCATTTCCTCACTAAGGATAGCACCGACAACATCATCAAACTTTAAAGTACTAGATCTAGAAACAGAGTTACTAATGGCCATTACTAAACCATTCCAACTTTCTGGTAATGAGCACAAGAATAACAGAGCTCTAACTTCATCATCAAAGTTTACCCCTACAGAACATAACTGACTTGTAATAGTATTAAAATCATTTAAATGGTCTGCAACAGATCCACCTTCCGACATCTTCATATTAAATAACCATTTCATAAGAAATACCTTGTTTGAGGCCGAGGGTTTTTCATATAGTTTCTCCACGCCTTAATCAAACCCTCTGTCATTGTTTCCTTTGAAATGTTGAAGGTGACCAATGCTGCGAGGCACAACCGTACTGTTTCGAGTTCCTTTCTATTGAGAAGGTTCCATTCTTCATCTGTCATACCCGTTGGCATCTTTGTTTTTCCACCCAATGGTAGGTATAGATCTTTCTGATACATATAATCTTCCATTTACATCTTCACAGCGAGAAGTTTTGGCCATTAAATTTCTCGACCCTAAACTTACCATCTTCCACCATTTCTCCCACTCGAATGAGGAACCCTTCTTTCCTGCGAGTTTATTAGCCAAATAGACCTTCAGCTCTGATACCAGTTGTTAGAAAATTATATATTACGGAGCAATGAAACACATAAAATATCGTAGAAATATAAACAAAGAAAATGCATAAAACAAGAGGGACACAGATATATGTGGTTCACCCAGTTTGGGCTACGTCCACCCCGAACAGCCAGTCCTTCCTTTCTATTATCCAACAAAATGAAGAGACACAACCTACAGTAGATCCGCTGTAATATCCTCTGTTTTCTCTCACAGTCTCACCTCTCTGTTTCTCGCTCAGAGAATACACATCTACTACTCAGCCTCAAATACAATGCCCTCATACAAAGAGGAGGGTTGCCTTCTAGGGCAAAAAACCCTAAACTAAGATAAGTTCTACCGTTAGATCATCCGCCTAATGAACTGCCCAGATTGACTAGAAATTACTATACTTTTACAAGGCAATTTTACATCTGTTTTTAGCTTTGGGGGCGCTGCCCCTGAACCCCTGCCGGGGGACTGCTAGTCCTCGGACCCCCACAGGGGGGACAAGTCCCCCCCGCACTCTCCCATGTGGAGGGGTGTACAAAACTCCCTGGGGTATACATCTGGCTGAAACAAAGACCTCTGAACAATCATGCTCCATACTCAACAAGAATATGGCTTTTCGGTCATACAAGTATGGACTCCCTAAAACAATCCCACAAATATCAAGTGGTACAACATCAAGCTCTACGTCATCTACAAAATTTGCAGTGATGACGGATTTGATTTTACATTTTCTTGTCACTTGGAATTTGGCATCAACACATACCCAACCCAAAGGGTAAGGTTTAGTATGAGGTGTAATTTTTAGATTAATTTTCTTGATAATTTCTTTAGAGACAAGATTGACTTGGGATCCACTTTAAAATAGTGTATCAACTTTTGTATGATTTGTAACGACCCTGATATGGAAACTCTCACTTCTTTCTTTATCATTTTGAGACTCAATAGGCTTACTAGAATAACTAGTAATTTCATTAGAATCTATATCTTCCATTCCCATGGTTGCGATTTTGTTTTCATCACCTAAACCAGATCCTAGATCTTGTTGAGTTGTAGCAACATTCTTTTGTTTCCCCTTGTTATTGAACTTCTTTGGTCTCATTTCTGGATGCAGTTTCCAACAATTGTCTTCATCATGGCCTTATTTTGAAAAATGTTTATAGGTAAGTTTCTCTCCCTCTTTATTGAAACTAGCATTATTTTTTCCTTTTCCTTTAAGCTTCCGCTTTCCTTTTCTCCACATTTGGAAGGTTTCTTTCTAGTCTCTTGAGGAACATTCTTTCCTCTTGATTCTAAATGAGTTGTATGAACACATACTTCATCTAGATTTATGGGATTAAACATAAGTATATTATGTCTCAAATAACTATGTAATCCACCTACGTATTTAAGGAGAGTGCCTTGTGAAGACAAATCAACACTCAAGATTAAATCTCTTCTTCTAAATTCTTGTCTGTAACTTTGAACACTCTAACCTTTAGCTTGTCTAAAACTTTTCCAATCCATAATTTATTTTTTCTTGTAAGTTAATGGATAAAATTTCCTTCTTAATGTAGCTATAAAATCATTCCAAGAAGAGATAATTTTACTACTTTTCTTCAAATCTTCTTGAGTTATAGCCTCCCACCAGATAAGGGATACACTTTCCAAATGAAGAGAAGCAAGTTAGAACTTTGTAACATCATCATCAATCTTTTGAATCTTGTAATAGAATTCGATTTGATGAACCCAGTTATCCAAATTTTCAACATTTACATCCCCATTGTACATAGGAAATTTAAACTTTACATCAATATTAATCAAAGGAGACTTAGCATGTCCTTTTGGAGATGGCAGAGGAGTATGTCTATGAGATGAAGAAGGAGGTGAGGATGGAGGTGTAGATGGAGGTGAAGGAGGAGGTAGAGGTGTAGGCTTTCTCCCATCACCACCATTACCTTTTGGATGATTAGAAATCTCTCCTTCCAACCTTGTTTTCCTCAAATTGTACAACACTTTAACCATATTAGACATATCATATAAATACTTTCTAAAAGATCTCTCATCCTTAGACATAAGCTCATGTCCTTCTTCATGTGCCATGACTGGTGGAGTTTCTGGAGTTTGTGAATTCTTTGAGCCAATTTGAGGGTTTGATTCTTCAAACAATCCTTCTCCTCTTCTCAATTTAGACCTCATAATCTATTTTTTCCTTGGAGATAGTTCCTGGATGTAAGTCAACCAGTTCCTGGGACATCTAAAGATTGATGAAAAGTTTTCAAATCAGCGGTCAGAGGGACAGGCCATGAGAGCTTGTAGCGAAGTTTATAGTTCTGAAACTCTAGCTTTCAAAAATAGAATGTCCATAAAGATTTTAGGGTTGCAGGGTCTTTGGATTGAAGGATTGGTTTGAAGAGAAATAAATAAGATAGAGTTTAACCCAGGAAATTAATAATCTAAATCTAAACTTCTACAGAAAGAATAATGGAAGACTGAGAAAATGTGCATGAGTTCCTGGATGTTGAGTGCTTCATTAATGGTTTCTAGTTTAAATAACATGAGTACAACTAAGTAAATTCATGAAAATTTAATTGAAACAATCAACTACATCTTACACCATCCAAAAGAGGAAAACCAAAAATGAATAATGAACACGAGAAAAATCGTGTCTGCAACTACACCCAAAGCTGGAATTAAAATTGTTTTATGTTCTTTGATTTCATAGATATTTGTTTTTTACAAGGGAGACATGACTCCAAGACTCTAAACCCTTTTCATGTACTGATTTCAAACTTTTATTTATGCCTCCTAAACCAAACTATTTCAATCAATTTTTGAAACTAATTCTTGATATGACTATAAAAATTGTTTCTTCTCTTGTTGTTTTGATTTCAAATAAAATAAAAATATTACATATTATAGATATAATAATATATATTATTTATTTTTTACTTTTATAAAATAAAAAACCCACCTCCACACACACACACACACATATATACATACATTACAATGATTTTCAAAATCTCTAAACCCTATGTCCCATATCTAAACATATACAAATAAATTATAAACATGGATCAATGCTATGTGGGTCCTGTTGTTACCTACTACAAAATGTGTTTTCAATTGTCAAAAGAGTGCAAAAGAGAATAGGTGTTTGTAGGCATCTTCCAAGCCTCAAAATGACTCAAAGTATAAATTAAACCCTCCCCATTGGAAATTTCTCTGAACAAGCTTTCCAACAATATGTAAAGGTCCAAAACCGAACTCCTGGATCAAAAGATATGGCCTTCTAAAGATTCAAGCATTAGGAAAGAGGGAATATCAAAAATCTGATATTGGAGATCACATATTAGAGGTCTAGCGACATTGGAGATTGACGATCACACATCAGAGCCACATCACATATCATCAATCGCACTTCAAAACATCATGGCATATCAACGCATCACGTATCAGAGGTCCAACAGTATTGGATATCGACGATCGCCCACCATAGCACCCAACATATCAGCAACCAGATGTCGACGATCACACGTCGCATATCAGAGCTTAGAGGATACCAACGAATTAATATACCACAACATTAGCAATCGACAATCAAGACTTATGAAATTGTGACCTTTTAAAAGGCGCGACAAGGGAAATGGGCCGATAGTGTAAAACTGCTAGGGAACTCAAAAATAAGTTTACAAAGTATTTCATCACAAAACCATGGGAAGACGGGCCCTTTTCTCTCTCTTCAAGTAGGACATGTCTCAACTTAGGATTGGTTTTGATAAGAACGCATGGAAGCTCAGGATTGGCTCTGATAAGTACATGTGGCAACTGATCTTAGCATGACATGGAGGTACGACAGGACATGTGGTAGGAAGTTATCACGTTTTGAGGGGCCCTTAGGGCACATATTTGGGTGACATGTGTCACCACTCGAGAAGTGCCACATGGCAATGATGACATCATAATTAGAGATCGGTGATCAGAGAATGAGCATGTCACAACTCCTTGTTGGGACAGGGTCCCCTAAGGGTCAATTTTGGGGCAAAAGCCCAAGTTTTGGGGTAGAAAGACCAAGTTTTTGTTATGTAAAGTGTAAAGTCTCTGCAAGTTGTGGTTGCTGAGCGCGTAGATAGTAAGTGTCATAAAGGGATTTTCCCTTCTTTTATGAAAGTTGTGTTGGCTTGTATAGACCTACCTATAAAAGGGAGATTCGTAGAGAGTCTAAGTAGTAGATAGTTTATGTTGATGAAGGTAATGGGTCATTAGAAGTGAAGAGCAAAGAGTCTTAGAGTAGAAGAGTGTAGAAATTCCCACTATAGATCAATAGATTATGCAATATACTAAAGTAAAATACAAGATCTACTTCTACTATCAAACTTGCAGAAGCTTAATCGAATATGAGCAAGATCAAATAGAACACATATAACAGATGAAGAGAAATCAATCACACATGAACACAGAAGAATACTTTGGGGAAAGCCTCAGCTAAAAACCCCGATATCTGTATTATCATACAAGTGGAAATATGTTCAGATTACACAAAGAATTAGCTCACAAGCTATCCTGCTCTCTCTGCAATCAAACAATACAGCTCACAGACTGAATAGACACAAGATATGCCTTCCCTCAGCCCTCCAAACCTCCTATTTCCTTGCGCAGTTTTTCTTGGGCTCCAATGATGCCACGTGTGTGATTGGCCTCATCACACACTCACTAAACTGAAGAAGTAACTGCGCAATCTCCAAGGAATGAACTCCTTCTGCATGTAAGAGATATCCTCCATGGAATATTCCTGCAACTGATAGTACACTATCCCATCATCTGATATCAACTGGGTCTCTGTCTGAACTAACATGCATGAGTTATTTATGAGAGAATATTCAGTTATCTGAAGTGCGGTAGTTACATGCATTCATGCATTAACTAAATGAACTCACAATTAGTTCAACAAACTATTTGAACTAATCTAACTAGACTTAACTCAGTTAATTGAGCTAACTAATTACAACTCAAATTACAACTCATCCTTATCTCTTTAACTAAGGGATAAATTCCTCAATCAATGGGATAACTGTTGCATGTCCTCACATAGACTTCATGTTTTATTTTCTCCAACTAATTAACTCAAGATGAATTAATTAATTATTTTACAAACAACTACTAAGATCAAATTCGAATTTTACTTATTTATTTTAGTTCAGGGACTAAATAAAATAGGAAGGTATCCCGAAATTCTATTTATAACAGTGTTATTTTTAGCACTTCTATATTTAGCATTTCTTGTTGCTATTTTCAAAACTCCCTCTCAACAAGAAAGGGATTATCAATAACCCCAATCCTGTCTCTGTGGAACTCGAACTTGCATTTTGATAGTGCCTTAGTCAAAATATTGGCATCCAGTTCCTCGATTGAAACATACGGCAACAACATGATCCTCTTGACCACACAGTCTCGAAGATGGTGATACTGGATATCAATGTGCTTGGACCTACCATGAAAAACTAGATTCTCAGAGAGTTTGATACAACTCTAATTATTGTAGTAGATCACAATTGCATCCATCCTCTGACCAAAAAATCCCATTAGAATCTTCCGCATCCAAATGGCCTCACATGTAGCCTGACTAGCAACCATGTATTCAGCCTCTGTTGAGCTAAGTGCAACTAATCTCTGTTTCATGATGTACTAGGAAACTGTAGCTGAAACAAGGTTGAAGATTCCTGCAGAAGTGCTCTTCCATTCTAATGGACTCCCTGCCCAATCCACATTTGTGAAGCCCTGAAGCTTCACTCCCTCTCTCCATCTATACCACAATCCAAACTGAGATGTGCCTAAGAGGTATCTCAGCACATGCTTCGCTACCTTCCAAAACAGCTTGGTAGGCTGAACCATAGCTTGACTCAGCTAGTTCACCACAAAGCATAAGTCTGGTCGTGTCTTCACTAGATACATAAGTGAACCCACAAGCTATCGATAAACAATAGTAGCTACTACCTCACCTGAGGTAGCATCCTCCGTCCTCCAGTTCCCAGCTAGAGGAGTCTGCATGGGCTTGCACTTCTCCATGTGAAAGCACCTGAGTATCTCATTAGCATACTTGCCTTGAGACACAAATAGTTCACCATCTTTTTGCCACACCTCAATGCCTAGAAAGTAGTGCATAGACCCATGTCTTTCATTTCAAACTCTCTTGCAAGGTCCTCCTTGTAAGACTGGATCAGCTGATCATCACCTGTCAAAATCATATCATCGACATAAAGAACAATGATCAATGGCTTACCTTCTACCATGATGTGGTAAAGGTTTGCATCTGCTTCACTCTTGGTGAAGCCCAACCCAGTGAAATAGCTATCAATCCTGGTGTACCAAGCATGAGGTGCTTGCTTCGGCCCATACAAAGCCCTCTTGAGTCGGCACACATGTGACTCACGATCGAAGGTCTCGGAACCTTCTGGCTGCTCAATGTACACCTGCTCCTCAATCTTCCCATTGATGAATGTTGTCTTCACGTCCATCTGATGGATCTTCCAACCCATCTGAGCTGATAGTGCCAACATCGATTAGATAGATGAGTACTTTGCTACAGGAGAAAAGGTCTCATCGTAGTTGATCCCCTCGACCCATGAGAAACCACGGGCAACAAACCTTGCCTTATGTTTCTCAACACTTCCATTAGCTGGCTACTTTACCTTGTAAAGGCATCTGGAACTCACCACTGACTTGTCCCGAGGTCTTGGGACAACATCCCACACACTGTTCCGAATGATAGAGTCGTACTCCTCTACCATGGCATCAACCCAGACTGGTTGCTGCACCGCGTACTCGAATGATGAAGGCTCAGACTATACACACTCCCCAACCAGGGCCATGTAACCAATGTACCGCTCAGGCGACCTCCTTTGTCTGTGCTGAGAAGATGGCTGTCACACATTCTCCCACACATCCAGCATCAACCTGTCAGCTTCCCTTGAGCGTTTCTACCCATCTCTGGAAGTCTCAACATGAGTGGATGTCTCCACTCCCAGATCCTCTGCATGCGGCTTCTTCACATCAATCTGAGGCTCCTCCTCCTTAGGAACTAAAAGTTCCTCATCTGCATGCAACTTGAGCTCCCTCTTAAGTAACACTCGCATGGCTTTCTGCTTGTCAAGCTTCAGATCTCTACGTACCACAGTCCTCTGACTGGTAGGCAGGAACACCCAATAGTTGTGGGGTGTATCCGTGTACCCCACAAGTATTCCCAATTCAGCTGTTGGATCTAGCTTCTTCTGGGCATCTTTGGTCACATGGTAGTAAACCGATGATCCAAAGTTTTGAAAGTGACTCACATCTAGTTGCTCCCCAGAAAAGGCCTCCATAGGTGTCTTCATTCCCAATATATGGTGCGGGCTTCTATTCTGCAAGTATATTGTTGTATTGCATGCCTCAGCCCACAAATGCAATGGTAGGCTTTGGTCATGCAACATCGCTCAAGCTGCTCCCACAATCGATCTGTTCTTCCTTTCGGCCACCCCATTTTGCTGTGGGTTATGGGGTGCTGTAAATTCCTATTTAATTCCTTCTGCAGCGTAGAAGTCCTTAAACTATTGGGAGACATACTCTCCACCATTGTCACTATGCAAGGATTTTATATTCTTTCCAGATTCTTTCTCTGCCATGGCTTTAAACTCACAAAACCTCAAGGTGGTCTGATCTTTCTTTTGCATAAAGTAGATCCAGCATCTACGAGAAAAATCATCAATAAAAATAACATAGTACCTTTGTTTAACGTTGGAGGCTGTGGAGAAAGGTCCACAAACATCTGAGTGAACTCGCTCTAGGATTGCTCCGGTTCTACTATCTCGATCTAGAAATGAAGATTTCACATACTTACCTAAGGTACAACCTTTGCATGTATTTGTTTGCTCCAGTTTTCACTTGGGATGTCCGGTAGAAATCTGCTGCATGATCTTCAGGGCTCCATGGTGCAAGTGGCCCAATCTTCTATGCCATAGCTCGCCAACATCTTGGCTCTGCACCATCTCAGCTTTGGAACTCAATGTATCACAGTCATCTACCTCCAGCACGTAGAGATTCTTTACTCGAATCTTAATTCGCTTGGTCTGTCCAGTGCCGATATGGTCATCTACCTTCTGGCTGCTTAATGTACACCTCCTCCTCAATCTTCCCATTGAGGAATGTTGTCTTCACGTCCATTTGATGGATCTTCCAACCCATCTGAGTTGATAGTGCCAACATCGATTAGATAGATGAGTACTTTGCTACAGGAGCAAAGGCCTCATCATAGTCAATCCCCTCAACCTGTGAGAAACCACGGGAAACAAACCTTGCCTTATGTTTCTCAACACTGCCATCAACTGCCTACTTTACCTTGTAAAGCCATCTAGAACTCACCACTCTCTTGTCTCGAGGTCTTGGGACAACATCCCACACACTGTTCTGAATGATAGAGTCGTATTCCTCTACCATGGCATCAACCCAGATTGGTTGCTGCACGACGTCCTCAAATGATGAAGGCTCGGACTCTACACACTCCCCAACTAGGGACATGTAACCAGTGTACCACTCAGGTGACCTCCTCTGTCTGTACTAAGAAC